>OY756253.1:19292863-19880870 GCA_963576845.1 Megachile leachella | reverse complement strand
GAATTAGAGGCTGAAACGTGCGAAAATGAGCGAAATTCGCTCAAAGCGATCAAAATTGATACTGTGGTGCCTGATTGTGTTCAGTTGCGATAACTTAACATAACTAGGTACCACAGAGTCCAATCGCACCGGATATGTGCGAATTAGAGGCTGAAACGTGCGAAAATGAGCGAAATTCGCTCAAAGCGATCAAAATTGATACTGTGATGCCTGATTGTGTTCAGTTACGATAACTTAACATAACTAGGTAGCACAGAGTCCAATCGCACCGGATATGTGCGAATTAGAGGCTGAAACGTGCGAAAATGAGCGAAATTCGCTCAACGCGATCAAAATTGATACTGTGGTGCCTGATTGTGTTCAGTTACGATAACGTAACATAACTAGGTAGCACAGAGTCCAATCGCACCGGATATGTGCGAATTAGGGGCTGAAACGGGCGAAAATGAGCGAAATTCGCTCAAAGCGATCAAAATTGATACTGTGGTGCCTGATTGTGTTCAGTTACGATAACTTAACATAACTAGGTAGCACAGAGTCCAATGGCACCGGATATGTGCGAATTAGAGGCTGAAACGTGCGAAAATGAGCGAAATTCGCTCAAAGCGATCAAAATTGATACTGTGGTGCCTGATTGTGTTCAGTTACGATAACTTAACATAACTAGGTAGCACAGAGCCCAATCGCACCTGATATGTGCGAATTAGAGGCTGAAACGTGCGAAAATGAGCGAAATTCGCTCAAAGCGATCAAAATTGATACTGTGGTGCCTGATTGTGTTCAGTTACGATAACTTAACGTAACTAGGTACCACAGAGTCCAATCGCACCGGATATGTGCGAATTAGAGGCTGAAACGTGCGAAAATGAGCGAAATTCCGCTCAAAGCGATCAAAATTGATACTGTGGTGCCTGATTGTGTTCAGTTACGATAACTTAACATAACTAGGCACCACAGAGTCCAATCGCACCGGATATGTGCGAATTAGAGGCTGAAACGTGCGAAAATGAGCGAATTCGCTCAAAGCGATCAAAATTGATACTGTGGTGCCTGATTGTGTTCAGTTACGATAACTTAACATAACTAGGTACCACAGAGTCCAATCGCATCGGATATGTGCGAATTAGAGGCTGAAACGTGCGAAAATGAGCGAAATTCGCTCAAAGCGATCAAATTGATACTGTGGTGCCTGATTGTGTTCAGTTACGATAACTTAACATAACTAGGCACCACAGAGTCCAATCGCACCGGATATGTGCGAATTAGAGGCTGAAACGTGCGAAAATGAGCGAAGTTCGCTCAAAGCGATCAAAATTGATACTGTGGTGCCTGATTGTGTTCAGTTACGATAACTTAACATAACTAGGTACCACAGAGTCCAATCGCACCGGATATGTGCGAATTAGAGGCTGAAACGTGCGAAAATGAGCGAAATTCGCTCAAAGCGATCAAAATTGATACTGTGGTGCCTGATTGTGTTCAGTTACGATAACTTAACATAACTAGGTACCACAGAGTCCAATCGCACCGGATGTGTGCGAATTAGAGGCTGAAACGTGCGAAAATGAGCGAAATTCGCTCAAAGCGATTAAAATTGATACTGTGGTGCCTGATTGTGTTCAGTTACGATAACTTAACATAACTAGGTACCACAGAGTCCAATCGCACCGGATATGTGCGAATTAGAGGCTGAAACGTACGAAAATGAGCGAAATTCGCTCAAAGCGATCAAAATTGATACTGTGGTGCCTGATTGTGTTCAGTTACGATAACTTAACATAACTAGGTACCAGAGAGTCCAATCGCACCGGATATGTGCGAATTAGAAGCTGAAACGTGCGAAAATGAGCGAAATTCGCTCAAAGCGATCAAAATTGATACTGTGGTGCCTGATTGTGTTCAGTTACGATAACTTAACATAACTAGGTACCACAGAGTCCAATCGCACCGGATATGTGCGAATTAGAGGCTGAAACGTGCGAAAATGAGCGAAATTCGCTCAAAGCGATCAAAATTGATACTGTGGTGCCTGATTGTGTTCAGTTACGATAACTTAACATAACTAGGTACCACAGAGTCCAATCGCACCGGATATGTGCGAATTAGAGGCTGAAACGTGCGAAAATGAGCGAAATTCGCTCAAAGCGATCAAAATTGATACTGTGGTGCCTGATTGTGTTCAGTTACGATAACTTAACATAACTAGGTACCACAGAGTCCAATCGCACCGGATATGTGCGAATTAGAGGCTGAAACGTGCGAAAATGAGCGAAATTCGCTCAAAGCGATTAAAATTGATACTGTGGTGCCTGATGATTGTGTTCAGTTACGATAACTTAACATAACTAGGTACCACAGAGTCCAATCGCACCGGATATGTGCGAATTAGAGGCTGAAACGTGCGAAAATGAGCGAAATTCGCTCAAAGCGATCAAAATTGATACTGTGGTGCCTGATTGTGTTCAGTTACGATAACTTAACATAACTAGGTACCACAGAGTCCAATCGCACCGGATATGTGCGAATTAGAGGCTGAAACGTGCGAAAATGAGCGAAATTCGCTCAAAGCGATCAAAATTGATACTGTGGTGCCTGATTGTGTTCAGTTACGATAACTTAACGTAACTAGTACCACAGAGTCCAATCGCACCGGATATGTGCGAATTAGAGGCTGAAACGTGCGAAAATGAGCGAAATTCCCTCAAAGCGATCAAAATTGATACTGTGGTGCCTGATTGTGTTCAGTTACGATAACTTAACATAACTAGGCACCACAGAGTCCAATCGCACCGGATATGTGCGAATTAGAGGCTGAAACGTGCGAAAATGAGCGAAATTCGCTCAAAGCGATCAAAATTGATACTGTGGTGCCTGATTGTGTTCAGTTACGATAACTTAACATAACTAGGTACCACAGAGTCCAATCGCATCGGATATGTGCGAATTAGAGGCTGAAACGTGCGAAAATGAGCGAAATTCGCTCAAAGCGATCAAAATTGATACTGTGGTGCCTGATTGTGTTCAGTTACGATAACTTAACATAACTAGGCACCACAGAGTCCAATCGCACCGGATATGTGCGAATTAGAGGCTGAAACGTGCGAAAATGAGCGAAGTTCGCTCAAAGCGATCAAAATTGATACTGTGGTGCCTGATTGTGTTCAGTTACGATAACTTAACATAACTAGGTACCACAGAGTCCAATCGCACCGGATATGTGCGAATTAGAGGCTGAAACGTGCGAAAATGAGCGAAATTCGCTCAAAGCGATCAAAATTGATACTGTGGTGCCTGATTGTGTTCAGTTACGATAACTTAACATAACTAGGTACCACAGAGTCCAATCGCACCGGATGTGTGCGAATTAGAGGCTGAAACGTGCGAAAATGAGCGAAATTCGCTCAAAGCGATTAAAATTGATACTGTGGTGCCTGATTGTGTTCAGTTACGATAACTTAACATAACTAGGTACCACAGAGTCCAATCGCACCGGATATGTGCGAATTAGAGGCTGAAACGTGCGAAAATGAGCGAAATTCGCTCAAAGCGATCAAAATTGATACTGTGGTGCCTGATTGTGTTCAGTTACGATAACTTAACATAACTAGGTACCAGAGAGTCCAATCGCACCGGATATGTGCGAATTAGAAGCTGAAACGTGCGAAAATGAGCGAAATTCGCTCAAAGCGATCAAAATTGATACTGTGGTGCCTGATTGTGTTCAGTTACGATAACTTAACATAACTAGGTACCACAGAGTCCAATCGCACCGGATATGTGCGAATTAGAGGCTGAAACGTGCGAAAATGAGCGAAATTCGCTCAAAGCGATCAAAATTGATACTGTGGTGCCTGATTGTGTTCAGTTACGATAACTTAACATAACTAGGTACCACAGAGTCCAATCGCACCGGATATGTGCGAATTAGAGGCTGAAACGTGCGAAAATGAGCGAAATTCGCTCAAAGCGATCAAAATTGATACTGTGGTGCCTGATTGTGTTCAGTTACGATAACTTAACATAACTAGGTACCACAGAGTCCAATCGCACCGGATATGTGCGAATTAGAGGCTGAAACGTGCGAAAATGAGCGAAATTCGCTCAAAGCGATCAAAATTGATACTGTGGTGCCTGATTGTGTTCAGTTACGATAACTTAACATAACTAGGTACCACAGAGTCCAATCGCACCGGATATGTGCGAATTAGAGGCTGAAACGTGCGAAAATGAGCGAAATTCGCTCAAAGCGATCAAAATTGGTACTGTGGTGCCTGATTGTGTTCAGTTACGATAACTTAACATAACTAGGTACCACAGAGTCCAATCGCACCGGATATGTGCGAATTAGAGGCTGAAACGTGCGAAAATGAGCGAAATTCGCTCAAAGCGATCAAAATTGATACTGTGGTGCCTGATTGTGTTCAGTACGATAACTTAACATAACTAGGTAGCACAGAGTCCAATCGCACCGGATATGTGCGAATTAGAGGCTGAAACGTGCGAAAATGAGCGAAATTCGCTCAGAGCGATCAAAATTGATACTGTGGTGCCTGATTGTGTTCAGTTACGATAACTTAACATAACTAGGTACCACAGAGTCCAATCGCATCGGATATGTGCGAATTAGAGGCTGAAACGTGCGAAAATGAGCGAAATTCGCTCAAAGCGATCAAAATTGATACTGTGGTGCCTGATTGTGTTCAGTTACGATAACTTAACATAACTAGGTACCACAGAGTCCAATCGCACCGGATATGTGCGAATTAGAGGCTGAAACGTGCGAAAATGAGCGAAATTCGCTCAAAGCGATCAAAATTGATACTGTGGTGCCTGATTGTGTTCAGTTACGATAACTTAACATAACTAGGTACCACAGAGTCCAATCGCACCGGATATGTGCGAATTAGAGGCTGAAACGTGCGAAAATGAGCGAAATTCGCTCAAAGCGATCAAAATTGATACTGTGGTGCTGATTGTGTTCAGTTACGATAACTTAACATAACTAGGTACCACAGAGTCCAATCGCACCGGATATGTGCGAATTAGAGGCTGAAACGTGCGAAAATGAGCGAAATTCGCTCAAAGCGATCAAAATTGATACTGTGGTGCCTGATTGTGTTCAGTTACGATAACTTAACATAACTAGGTACCACAGAGTCCAATCGCACCGGATATGTGCGAATTAGAGGCTGAAACGTGCGAAAATGAGCGAAATTCGCTCAAAGCGATCAAAATTGGTACTGTGGTGCCTGATTGTGTTCAGTTACGATAACTTAACATAACTAGGTACCACAGAGTCCAATCGCACCGGATATGTGCGAATTAGAGGCTGAAACGTGCGAAAATGAGCGAAATTCGCTCAAAGCGATCAAAATTGATACTGTGGTGCCTGATTGTGTTCAGTTACGATAACTTAACATAACTAGGTAGCACAGAGTCCAATCGCACCGGATATGTGCGAATTAGAGGCTGAAACGTGCGAAAATGAGCGAAATTCGCTCAGAGCGATCAAAATTGATACTGTGGTGCCTGATTGTGTTCAGTTACGATAACTTAACATAACTAGGTACCACAGAGTCCAATCGCATCGGATATGTGCGAATTAGAGGCTGAAACGTGCGAAAATGAGCGAAATTCGCTCAAAGCGATCAAAATTGATACTGTGGTGCCTGATTGTGTTCAGTTACGATAACTTAACATAACTAGGCACCACAGAGTCCAATCGCACCGGATATGTGCGAATTAGAGGCTGAAACGTGCGAAAATGAGCGAAGTTCGCTCAAAGCGATCAAAATTGATACTGTGCTGACTGATTGTGTTCAGTTACGATAACTTAACATAACTAGGTACCACAGAGTCCAATCGCACCGGATATGTGCGAATTAGAGGCTGAAACGTGCGAAAATGAGCGAAATTCGCTCACAGCGATCAAAATTGATACTGTGGTGCCTGATTGTGTTCAGTTACGATAACTTAACCTAACTAGGTACCACAGAGTCCAATCGCACCGGATATGTGCGAATTAGAGGCTGAAACGTGCGAAAATGAGCGAAATTCGCTCAAAGCGATCAAAATTGATACTGTGGTGCCTGATTGTGTTCAGTTACGATAACTTAACGTAACTAGGTACCACAGAGTCCAATCGCACCGGATATGTGCGAATTAGAGGCTGAAACGTGCGAAAATGAGCGAAATTCCCTCAAAGCGATCAAAATTGATACTGTGGTGCCTGATTGTGTTCAGTTACGATAACTTAACATAACTAGGTACAACAGAGTCCAATCGCACCGGATATGTGCGAATTAGAGGCTGAAACGTGCGAAAATGAGCGAAATTCGCTCAAAGCGATCAAAATTGATACTGTGGTGCCTGATTGTGTTCAGTTACGATAACTTAACATAACTAGGTACCACAGAGTCCAATCGCATCGGATATGTGCGAATTAGAGGCTGAAACGTGCGAAAATGAGCGAAATTCGCTCAAAGCGATCAAAATTGATACTGTGGTGCCTGATTGTGTTCAGTTACGATAACTTAACATAACTAGGTACCACAGAGTCCAATCGCACCGGATATGTGCGAATTAGAGGCTGAAACGTGCGAAAATGAGCGAAATTCGCTCAAAGCGATCAAAATTGGTACTGTGGTGCCTGATTGTGTTCAGTTACGATAACTTAACATAACTAGGTACCACAGAGTCCAATCGCACCGGATATGTGCGAATTAGAGGCTGAAACGTGCGAAAATGAGCGAAATTCGCTCAAAGCGATCAAAATTGATACTGTGGTGCCTGATTGTGTTCAGTTACGATAACTTAACATAACTAGGTAGCACAGAGTCCAATCGCACCGGATATGTGCGAATTAGAGGCTGAAACGTGCGAAAATGAGCGAAATTCGCTCAAAGCGATCAAAATTGATACTGTGGTGCCTGATTGTGTTCAGTTACGATAACTTAACATAACTAGGTACCACAGAGTCCAATCGCACCGGATATGTGCGAATTAGAGGCTGAAACGTGCGAAAATGAGCGAAATTCGCTCAAAGCGATCAAAATTGATACTGTGGTGCCTGATTGTGTTCAGTTACGATAACTTAACATAACTAGGTAGCACAGAGTCCAATCGCACCGGATATGTGCGAATTAGAGGCTGAAACGTGCGAATATGAGCGAAATTCGCTCAAAGCGATCAAATTTGATACTGTGGTGCCTGATTGTGTTCAGTTACGATAACTTAACATAACTAGGTACCACAGAGTCCAATCGCATCGGATATGTGCGAATTAGAGGCTGAAACGTGCGAAAATGAGCGAAATTCGCTCAAAGCGATCAAAATTGATACTGTGGTGCCTGATTGTGTTCAGTTACGATAACTTAACATAACTAGGTACCACAGAGTCCAATCGCACCGGATATGTGCGAATTAGAGGCTGAAACGTGCGAAAATGAGCGAAATTCGCTCAAAGCGATCAAAATTGATACTGTGGTGCCTGATTGTGTTCAGTTGCGATAACTTAACATAACTAGGTAGCACAGAGTCCAATCGCACCGGATATGTGCGAATTAGAGGCTGAAACGTGCGAAAATGAGCGAAATTCGCTCAAAGCGATCAAAATTGATACTGTGGTGCCTGATTGTGTTCAGTTACGATAACTTAACATAACTAGGTACCACAGAGTCCAATCGCACCGGATATGTGCGAATTAGAGGCTGAAACGTGCGAAAATGAGCGAAATTCGCTCAAAGCGATCAAAATTGATACTGTGGTGCCTGATTGTGTTCAGTTACGATAACTTAACATAACTAGGTACCACAGAGTCCAATCGCACCGGATATGTGCGAATTAGAGGCTGAAACGTGCGAAAATGAGCGAAATTCGCTCAAAGCGATCAAAATTGATACTGTGGTGCCTGATTGTGTTCAGTTACGATAACTTAACATAACTAGGTACCACAGAGTCCAATCGCACCGGATATGTGCGAATTAGAGGCTGAAACGTGCGAAAATGAGCGAAATTCGCTCAAAGCGATCAAAATTGATACTGTGGTGCCTGATTGTGTTCAGTTACGATAACTTAACATAACTAGGTACCACAGAGTCCAATCGCACCGGATATGTGCGAATTAGAGGCTGAAACGTGCGAAAATGAGCGAAATTCGCTCAAAGCGATCAAAATTGATACTGTGGTGCCTGATTGTGTTCAGTTACGATAACTTAACATAACTAGGTACCACAGAGTCCAATCGCACCGGATATGTGCGAATTAAAGGCTGAAACGTGCGAAAATGCGCGAAATTCGCTCAAAGCGATCAAAATTGATACTATGGTGCCTGATTGTGTTCAGTTACGATAACTTAACATAACTAGGTACCACAGAGTCCAATCGCACCGGATATGTGCGAATTAGAGGCTGAAACGTGCGAAAATGAGCGAAATTCGCTCAAAGCGATCAAAATTGATACTGTGGTGCCTGATTGTGTTCAGTTACGATAACTTAACATAACTAGGTACCACAGAGTCCAATCGCACCGGATATGTGCGAATTAGAGGCTGAAACGTGCGAAAATGAGCGAAATTCGCTCAAAGCGATCAAAATTGATACTGTGGTGCCTGATTGTGTTCAGTTACGATAACTTAACATAACTAGGTAGCACAGAGTCCAATCGCACCGGATATGTGCGAATTAGAGGCTGAAACGTGCGAAAATGAGCGAAATTCGCTCAAAGCGATCAAAATTGATACTGTGGTGCCTGATTGTGTTCAGTTACGATAACTTAACATAACTAGGTACCACAGAGTCCAATCGCACCGGATATGTGCGAATTAGAGGCTGAAACGTGCGAAAATGAGCGAAATTCGCTCAAAGCGATCAAAATTGATACTGTGGTGCCTGATTGTGTTCAGTTACGATAACTTAACATAACTAGGTAGCACAGAGTCCAATCGCACCGGATATGTGCGAATTAGAGGCTGAAACGTGCGAATATGAGCGAAATTCGCTCAAAGCGATCAAATTTGATACTGTGGTGCCTGATTGTGTTCAGTTACGATAACTTAACATAACTAGGTACCACAGAGTCCAATCGCACCGGATATGTGCGAATTAGAGGCTGAAACGTGCGAAAATGAGCGAAATTCGCTCAAAGCGATCAAAATTGATACTGTGATGCCTGATTGTGTTCAGTTACGATAACTTAACATAACTAGGTAGCACAGAGTCCAATCGCATCGGATATGTGCGAATTAGAGGCTGAAACGTGCGAAAATGAGCGAAATTCGCTCAAAGCGATCAAAATTGATACTGTGGTGCCTGATTGTGTTCAGTTACGATAACTTAACATAACTAGGTACCACAGAGTGGCGTGCGAATGGTGGCAGTGTGCCACAAGTCGGATCCCCACCTCCTCGTGGTGTACGCTGGGATAGAGGCACTCTATGCCCTTCGGAAATCAATCGTTTCGGCGATTGGCTTCCCAAGGGTGAGGGCCTCTATGCTAACGGGAGAACGGCGGGTCCTCCAGTTTAGGGAGGGCCTATGCTCATACCGTAAGCCTGTGGTCATGTTTCGCAGGAACGGGGAGGCCTGCCTTAACCGGCTGGCCTCGCGAGGAGTAAACCTCTATAAAAAATCCGCTGTGTGGTTCGCGGGGCGGAATACGGCCACGGTATCCCCTGCCTTGCGGTACGAGTCCGCATAAAAGGGGTGCTCCGGTCGTTTCTAAGTAGGTCCGATGATGTGTCGAGGCGATGCCGGCGGGGTCTTCGGACCCTGGCAGGGCCTCCCTAGCCGGTAAGGCTCGCACGGAGGATTGAAAACGGGGACGGCCGGGGCGCGTTGTACGTCTGAAGTCAAGGTGTTAAGGCAACCGTGCCGAGGACTGCGTGGCTGCCCAGACGTTAAGCAGAGGCAGTCTCTAACGGTTCCCTCGGGGGTACCTGCCGACCCCCCCGAGTATCCAGGCTTCCCCGGGTAAGGCGGCTCTGCCCGGGGTGACTTTTCTTCCGACCCCACTCGTGGGATGAATTATGGACATTTCAAATACAAACACTTATTCCCAAGCTGTGGTGGGCAGCTTAAAACCCAGCCAAACAAGCGGAGAGGAGGAGAAGCAGGAGAAGGCCCGAAACGTCGGGAAGGACAGTGCTGTCGGAATATCTGTACCGGTAGTGAGGTGCGTCGACATCTTGGCCCCGCCTAGAACGGCCATTATGTCAGGTCTGAGCACGGGCATCAGCTCAGAGGCGCCAGGGCCGGCGCGAGACGACTCACCGGTGGAGACTGGGTGGATTACGGCGAGGAGGTCAAGTCGCTTGAGCAGGACGCAATCGGAGGCCAGCGACGTGGGCTGTGAACGGGCCTGCACAAAGGACGTCCCTCCGAAAACGAAGAGTCGGGTGCCAGTCCCGAGGAGGAGGGTCCTCAATGAAGATGGGGACAGTGGTTCGGACTCCTCAGTCATTTCGGTGGACAGTACGCCGGCCAGGAGCGACAGCAGGGGCTCTCGTGGAAGAGGTCGGCCACCCACGACCGTCGACTACGTTCGCCTGGCTGAGGCCAAAGAGCGGCTGGCGGAAGCGAAGAGAAGGGAACTTGAGCTGGACAAAGAGCTCGGGGCTTACGACACGTCCCGACCCGTGCCGCCGCCAAGCAAGGGCAGTAAGCCCATCCCTGAGGTGGAAGATGTAGTGAGGGAAGTTCGGCACCTGACGACGGTGGACCTGCAGGCAGAGCTGCTGAGGCACACCGACCTCATTCGTAGAGTTGCCAGGGGCTCTACAAACTTAAAGGGGACGGGCGTCCGCCAGCTACGGGTGTCCTCCAATTACATCGAGGGATTGACAACCGAGTTGGCGAAGCGGCGAGACGTGGGGGAGGGCAGGACGGAAGAAGGTTCAGCGGAGCCCCCAATAACACGCGCGTCGAGGGCGTTCACTCACGCGACGGACGCCGAGGAGAAAGAGCAGCTCAGGGCGCAGCTCAGGGCAGCTCATGAAGAGCGAAGTAAGATGGCGGCGGACCTAGCAGCGCTCAGGGTCGAAGTGGAGCGGCTCAAGGGGACGACGCCGGGTCCGGCACCAGCACAGGAAGTGAGTGGGACCGCACCCGTGAGAAGGACGCGAAGGCGAGTCCTCTCGTCCTACGAGTCGGACAGAGAGGACGCGAAGAGGAGGTTGGTGGTCGCAACGAACAGCCCACCGCGAGTTCTAATGAGCCCGACGGAGGCGGTCGATGGAGATCCAGCGATGGAGGTGGATCAGCCGCGACCTAGGAGCGGGGCTAAAGTTCTCCCCATGGCGGCGGATCCGATTCGCGAGGAAGAGAGGCCAGTGGAGCCTCCACAGCAGAGGAAGCCGTCAAGGGAAGAGGCGGCAGTCGTTTCGGCGAGAGAGTTGGAGAAGAGTGACGACCGGGGATCTGGGCTAGAGCTGGTCGTGGCTCAGCTGATGAAGAAGATAGAGGAGTTATCGGCTGAGGTGAAGGCAGCAGCGAGGAGGTCGACCAGTGTCGGCTCCCAACGAAGGGCCCAGCCCAAATCAGCGCCGCGACCAAAGGCGGCACCAAGGTCGGTCAACGCCGGAGCGGTGGCGACGAGAAGAGTTTCACCGAGCGTGCAGGCTGCTGCCCCACAACCAACGGCCACAACGCAAGGAGAGCTGTGGACCACGGTCCTGGGCCGGAAGGCTAGGCAGCAGGCGAAAAAGGAGGGGCAGCCGGTGAAAGCTTCCGCTCCTACAGCGAGGAAGTCGTCCAACCGGCCACCGGCGGCGCCGGGGGCGACGGGGGCAAGAACAGCGCAGCCGGTACCCAAGAAGAGGGTCAGGGTACCGCGCCCGCCGAGAACGGCGGCCGTGACGTTGACGGTAGCACCTGGGGGTCAAACCACGTACTCCCAGGTGCTGAGGAAGGCTAGGGAGTCTGTCGCCCCCCAGGAACTAGCCGAAATGGGAATCGGCGAGTTTAAAATAAGAAAGGCCGCCACAGGGGCATTGGTATTAGGAATCCCTGGTGAAGCAGGAAAGGTCAAGGCAGCGAACCTTGCAGGAAGATTGAGGCAAGTCTTCAACGAAACTGAGGTGAAGGTGGCGAATCCCATCAAGACGACGGAGTTGCGGCTATTAAATTTGGATGACTCCATCGAGAGAGAAGAGGTAGCGGAGGCCTTGGCGACACTCGGGGACTGCTCGGCCCAGGAAGTTAAGGTCGGGGAGATAAGGAGGTCCCGGAATTCCATGGGCACCGTATGGGTCCGCTGCCCACTGACGGCCGCTAGGAAAGCGGAGGCAGCGGGACGCATCAGGATTGGGTGGACGTCGGCGCGGGTTGAAATTCTAGCAGCCCGCCCGATGCACTGCTTCCGCTGCCTCCAAAAGGGGCACACGGCGGCTCAGTGCAGCGAGTCGGTGAGCCGAGCGGGTCGCTGCTATGCGTGCGGAGAAGAGGGACACAGAGCCGCGGAGTGCGGAAACAAATTGAAGTGTCCCCTCTGTAGCGACTTGGGGAGGCCAGACAATCACCGGCTGGGGGCGGCGGAATGCGCGCCGCCGCCAAGAAGAAAGAGGAACGCGCAACCTGCAAAAGAAAAGGGGCCCGTCGGCGAACCAGCAAGAGAAGGAAGGACGTCTGCTGCGCCTGAAACAGAAATGGGGGCAGGACCAGCAGGAGAAACAGGGAGAGGGCAACCTGAGAAAGAACAGGGAAGGGCGCAAGTAAGCATTGGAGATGTTACTGAAGATCAGCAGGCCACGCAGGCAAATGGATGCGCCATGGAGGTGGCTGACGAGGGCTGTCAGTGATGGGGCCGTTGAGCCCCATACTACAAGGAAACGCGAACCACTCGGCGAGGGCCCAGGACGTCTTCCTGCACACCCTCGCCGAGTGGAACTGTTCGTTAGGGGTGGTGGCGGAACCCTACCGCGTCCCGGACCAGCCTAACTGGTTCGCGGACGCGGAGGGCCGCGGCGCGACAGTCGCGATAGTGTCGCGTGGGGCATCCGGCTCCCCCCCCTGCACCGCGATGGCAGCGGGAAGGGGAGCCGTCGCGGTTAGATGGGGGGATGTGGCGGTAGTGGGCGTTTACGCACCACCCAGCTGGCCTCTCGCAGAGTATGAAGAGTTGCTCGATAGGGTGGGGCAGTTAGCGTCGCGTTGCCCCACCCAACGCGTTTTGGTCCTCGGGGACTTCAACGCGAAGGCTCGCGAATGGGGTTCCCCGAGGACCGACGCGAGAGGCCGGGCAACACTGGATTGGGCGGCGGCGCAAGGGCTCCTGTTACTTAACAGGGGCTCGGCGAGCACCTGCGTGCGGCCGCAGGGGGAGTCTGTGGTGGACTTGTCCTGGGGCTCCCCTGAGGTCGCGCGCATGGTTGCGAGCTGGCGGGTCGAGGAGGAGACTGAAACATTAAGTGATCATTTATATATACGTATCAAGTTCTCCTCCGAGACCCGGCGCCGCCGGGGTGGACGCCCACTGCCGCCAAGATGGGCGCTGAAGGGGCTAGATAGTGATATGATGGTGGCTGCGGCCCTCGTGGTTAGCTGGCCGGCTTCACCGGCTAGGGAGGTCGCGGACGTCGAGGGCGAGGCTCAGTGGTTCCGGGGCACCATGCAGGATATCTGCGATGTGGCGATGCCCCGGGCCACCCCTTGCCCCCGTCGGGCGGCGTACTGGTGGACGGGGGACATCGCGCAGTTGCGCGAGGCATGCGTCCCACTGCGTCGCCGGTACCTGCGCGCCCGACGGAGACGCAACCGCGACCCCGCGAGGGAGCAGCAACTTTGGGGCTGTTACCGGGAGGGGGTAATGGCCTACAAGAAAGCCATCAGGGAGGCCAAGGACCGAGCCTGGGACGAGTTCCTCGGCTCTCTTGAGCGGGACCGGTGGGGCCGCCCATACAAGCTTGTAATGGGCAAGTTAAGGCCTTATGCCCCACCGGTTACGGAGAGCCTCGACCCCCATTTACTGGGGCGCGTCGTGAAAACTTTGTTTCCCCGGGATCCTGGTCCCATGACGCGTCCCGGGTCGTCGGGACACCTTCAGTGGACCGACGACATGGGGGTCTCTGACGAGGAGCTCGTTTATGCCGTCAAGAGGGTCAGTGCTCGTAACACTGCACCAGGCCCTGACGGCATCCCGGGCCGGGCTTGGGCCTTGGCACTCCCATTCTTGGGAGATAGATTGAGAGGCCTCTTCAGCGCCTGTCTGAAGCAGAGTACGTTTCCAGAGGAATGGAAGAAGGGACGGCTGGTCCTCCTCAAGAAAGATGGGAGACCGGAAGGAGAGCCCTCGGCGTACCGGCCTATAGTTTTATTAAATGTGGTTGGTAAAATCTTCGAAACAGTAATCGCGAAGAGATTGACAGATCACCTCTCCGGAGATGGTCCGGACGTGGCCGACTGGCAGTACGGCTTTAGAAGGGGGCGAAGCACAATCGACGCAATTAAGCGAGTTAGAGACATCGCCCAGTCGGCCACGTCCAGGGGCGGGGTGGCGGTGGCTATATCGCTTGATATAGTCAACGCATTTAACACCCTGCCCCACAGGGTAATAATAGAGGGACTAGAGAGGCACCAGGTGCCACCGGAAATAAAATATATCATAGAGGACTATCTCCGTGAGAGGTGGGTCGTGTGCATCGATCGGTCGGGCGCCGAGAGGAGTTGGAAAGTTGAGCGGGGCGTGCCCCAGGGTGCGGTTCTTGGGCCGCACCTGTGGATCGTGGGGTACGACCCCGCTCTGAGGGCCCCACTGCCACCAGGATTGTATCTGACGTGTTTCGCAGATGATACGCACATCCTGGCAGTGGGGCGAGATTTCTGGAGGACCAGCCGTCTCGCGGAGTTGGGTGCGGCGGTGGTCGTTGCCGAGATCCGGGCGCTCGGGTTGGAGGTGGCTCCCCACAAGACTGAGGCCATGGCCTTCTGCCATAGGCGTAGGGACCGCCCTCCGCCCGGTGCGTTGGTCCGGGTAGGCGGGGCTGATGTCCAGATCGGGTCCGAGATGAGGTATCTCGGACTCCGACTGGACAGCCACTGGAGTTTCGGACCCCACTTCGACGCGTTGGCCCCCAGGTTGGAGCGTGTTGCGGGCGCGTTGGCGCGCATATTGCCCAACCTGCGGGGCCCGAGTGAGAAGGTGCGCCGACTCTATATGGGGGTCGTGCGGAGTATGGCCCTATACGGCGCCCCAGTTTGGGCTGCCGACCTGGCTGCCAGGCGCCGCTCGCAAGGTGTCTTGCGAAAAGTGGAGCGGCGGCTGGCGGTCAGGGTGGTGATGGGGTACCGCACGGTCTCCTACGAGTCGGCTATGGTTCTGGCTGGGGTAATTCCCTGGCGCTACTGCGCCGAGGTGGAGGCAGCGGTATACAGATACCGCTGCACCCTCCGACAGGAGGGAATTGTAGAGGGTGCCCAGCCAGGACCCAGCGTCGAAGAGGTCCGGCTCCAGGCCCGACGCGCTGCTGTCTCCCGCTGGAAGGAGGATTTATCCTCCAGCGGGGCCGTGGGGAAGCGCGCTGTCGGGGCGGTCCTTCCGCGACTTGAGCAGTGGATGGACCGCGGCCACGGTAGGCTCTCGTTCCGGATCACGCAGGTGCTCACCGGGCATGGTTGCTTCGGGGATTACCTGTGCCGGATCGGTAGGCAACGATCACCCAATTGTTACGAGTGTGGGGCGGAATGCGATGATGCCCAGCATGTGTTGGGGAGGTGCCCTGCCTTTGCTCTGCAGAGGCACCTCCTGGAGTGTGAGCTGGAGTGCGATGCTGCGTGTCTGGGAGAGGTGATCGAGCGAATGTTGAGTAGTGAGGTAGCATGGAAGGCCGTCGCCTCCTTCTGCGAGACGGTGATCTCGCGGAAGGAGGAGGCGGAGCGTGAGAGAGAGAGACGTGGAATGATTGTGAGAAGAAGGAGACGGAGAGGGCGACCCGCTTCTCGGGCGCCCTCCTGAGGGTAGTGGGCGGCGCGGCTTCTCCGCGTCGCCCGCATGGCGTGAATGGTGAGTGATAGTGTGTGTGTGGGTGTGTTGTGTGTATGTGAGTGTGCATGTGTAGTATTATGTGGAGAGGAGTGGTGGGACGGGGATCGCGCCGCCCTCCCCGGCGTGGGTCCTCATCCCCTCGTGTGAGTGTCGGCGGTCTTGGTCCGAGGGTGTCGGAGATCCTCGGGATTGACCAAGGCCGCCAGGACCGCAGGGGTCATGGGCGGGGGCCCATGATCCCATTGCACGCGGTCCGAGGGGCGGAGACGAGGGCGACCGTGGTGGCGCGCTCGGCTCCAATGGGGGTGGGTCGTTGTTTGTGGGGAGCCTTCTGCTCCCCACGAGTAGGGCGACCGGAAGGTTGCATGGCGGCATTTTGGTGGGTCGTGGTGAAGAATACTGCAGGACCCCATGACCCACTATGCCGCCGAGGGTGGGCACCACCGAGGGGTTTTAGTGGGTAAAAATCCCACACTGCCCCCGCTCCTCCCCCGGGGAGTGGGGGTGTCTTATGTTGAAGATTTCCCCTCGTAAAAAAAAAAAAAAAAAAAAAAAAAAGGTCTGAGCCGGAGTGCGCATACGCAGTAGTGAGCCCGAGCGCACATTCGCAGTAGTTAGTCCGACAGCGCATGAGAAGAAGTGACCCCGTGTGCGCATGCGCAGTAGTGTGCCCGTGTGCGCATGCGCAGTAGTGAGCCCGAGTGCGCATGCGCAGTAGAGAGCCCGAGTGCGCATGTGCAGGTCTGACCGGAGTGCGCATCCGCAGAAGTGAGCACGAGCGCACATCCGCAGTAGTGAGTCCGAGTGCGCATGGGCAGTAGTGACCCCGAGTGCGCATGCACAGTCGTGAGCCCGTGTGCGCATGCGCAGTAGTGCGCCCGTGTGCGTATGCGCAGAAGTGAGCTCGAGAGCGCATGCGCAAGTCTGAGCCGGAGTGCGCATGAGCAGCAGTGGCCCCGAGTGTGCATGCGCAGCAGTGAGTCCGAGTGCGCATGAGCAGTAGTGAGCCCGTGTGTGCATGAGCAGTGGTGACCCCAAGTGCGCATGCTCAGTAGTGAGCCCGCGCGCGCATACGCGGTAGTGAGCCCGATTTTGTATCCGCAGTAGTGAGTCCGAGTGCGCATGAGCAGTAGTGACCCCTAGTGCGCATGCGCAGTAGTGAGCCCGCGCGCATGCGCAGTAGTGAGCCCGAGTGCGCATGCGCAGTAGTGAGCCCGAGTGCGTATGAGCAGTAGAGAGCCCGATTGCGCATGCGCAGTGGCGAGCCCATGTCCGAATGCGCAGTGGTGAGCCCGAGTGCGCATAGTCAGGTCTGAGCCGGCGTGCGCATGAGCAGTAGTGAGTCCGAGTGCGCATGCGCAGTAGAGAGCCCGATTGCGCATCCGCAGAAATGAGCCCGAGCGCACATCCGCAGTAGTGAGTCCGAGTGCGCATGGGCAGTAGTGACCCCGAGTGCGCATGCACAGTCGTGAGCCCGTGTGCGCATGCGCAGTAGTGCGCCCGTGTGCGTCTGCGCAGAAGTGAGCTCGAGAGCGCATGCGCAAGTCTGAGCCGGAGTGCGCATGAGAAGTAGTGACCCCGTGTGCGCATGCGCAGTAGTGAGTCCGAGTGCGCATGAGCGGTAGTGACCCCGATTGCGCGTGCTCAGTAGTGACCCCGAGTGCACATGCGCAGTAGTGAGCCCGTGTCCGCATGCGCAGTGGTAAGCCCGTGTCCGCATGCGCAGTGGTGAACCCGAGTACGCATGGTCAGGTCTGAGCCGGAGTGCGCATGCGCAGTAGTGAGTCCGAGTGCGCATGAGCAGTAGTGACCCCGATTGCACATGCTCAGTTGTGACCCCGAGTGCGCATGCGCAGTAGTGCGCCCGTGTGCGTATGCGCAGAAGTGAGCTCTGAGCGCATGCGCAAGTCTGAGCCGGAGTGCGCATGAGAAGTAGTGACCCCGTGTGCGCATGCGCAGTAGTCAGTCCGAGTGCGCATGAGCGGTAGTGACCCCGATTGCGCATGCTCAGTAGTGACCCCGAGTGCGCATGCGCAGTAGTGAGCCCGTTTCCGCATGCGCAGTGGTAAGCCCGTGTCCGCATGCGCAGTGGTGAACCCGAGTACGCATGGTCAGGTCTGAGCCGGAGTGCGCATGCGCAGTAGTGAGACCGAGTGCGCATGAGCAGTAGTGACCCCGAATGCACATGCTCAGTAGTGACCCCGAGTGCGCATGCGCAGTAGTGAGCCCGTGCGCGCATATGCAGGTCTCACCAGAGTCTGCATCCGCAGTAGTGAGTCCGAGTGCGCATGAGCAGTAGTTAACCCGACAGCGCATGAGAAGTAGTGACCCCGTGTGCGCATGCGCAGTAGTGAGCCCGAGTGCGCATGCGCAGTAGAGAGTCCGATTGCGCATACGCGGTAGTGAGCCCGATTTTGCATACGCAGTAGTGACGCCGAGTGCGCATGCGCAGTAGCGACCCCAAGCGCGCATGCGCAGTAGCGACCCCAAGCGCGCATGCGCAGTAGTGAGCCCGATTGCGCATCTGCATTAGTGAGTCCGAGTGCCCATGAGCCGTAATGAGTCCGAGTGCGCATGAGCAGTAGTGAGTCCGAGTGCGCATGAGCATTAGTATGGCCGAGTGCGCATGAGAAGTAGTGACCCCGTGTGCGCATGCGCAGTAGTGAGTCCGAGTGCGCATGAGCGGAAGTGACCCCGATTGCGCATGCTCAGTAGTGACCCCGAGTGCGCATGCGCAGTAGTGATCCCGCGCGCGCATGCGCAGTAGTGAGCCCGATTGCGCATCCGCAGCAGTGAGTCCGAGTGCGCATGCGCAGTAGTGAGCCCGATTGCGCATCCGCAGTAGGGAGTCCGTGTCCGAATGCGCAGTGGTGAGCCCGAGTGCGCATAGTCAGGTCTGAGCCGGCGTGCGCATGAGCAGTAGTGAGTCCGAGTGCGCATGCGCAGTAGAGACACCGAGCGCGCATGCGCTGTAGTGAGCCCGATTGCGCATCCGCAGTAGTGAGTCCGTGTCCGCATGCGCAGTAGCGACCCCGAGCGCGCATGCGCTGTAGTGAGCCCAAATGCGCATGTGCAGGTCTGACCGGAGTGCGCATCCGCAGAAGTGAGCCCGAGCGCGCATCCGCAGTAGTGAGTCCGAGTGCGCATAAGCAGTAGTGACCCCGAGTTCGCATGAGCTGTAGAGACACCGAGAACGCATGCGGAGTAGTGAGAACGAGTGCACATGAGCAGTAGTGACCCCGATTGCGCATGCTCAGTAGTGACCCCGAGTGCGCATGCGCAGTAGTGAGCCCGTGCGCGCATGCGCAGTAGTGAGCCCGAGTGCGCATATGCAGGTCTGACCGGAGTGCGCATGCGCCGTAGTGAGCCCGAGCGCCTATGCGCAGTAGTGAGCCCGAGTGCGCATATGCAGGTCTGACCGGAGTGCGCATGCGCCGTAGTGAGCCCGAGCGCGTATGCGCAGCAGTGAGCCCGATTGCGCATGAGCAGTAGTGAGCCCATGTGTGCATGAGCAGTGGTGACCCCGAGTGCGCATGCGCAGTAGTGACCCCGTGTGCGCATGCGCAGTAAAGAGCCCATGTGCGCATGCGCAGTAGTGAGCCCGAGTGCGCATGCGCAGTAGTGACCCCGAGTGCGTATGCGCAGTAGAGAGCCCGATTGCGCATGCGCAGTAGCGAGCCCGTGTCCGAATGCGCAGTGGTAAGCCCGAGTGCGCATAGTCAGGTCTGAGCCGGCGTGCGCAGGAGCAGTAGTGAGTCCGAGTGCGCATGCGCAGTAGTGCGCCCGTGTGCGTATGCGCAGAAGTGAGCTCGAGAGCGCATGCGCAAGTCTGAGCCGGAGTGCGCATGAGCAGTAGTGGCCCCGAGTGTGCATCCGCAGTAGTGAGTCCGAGTGCGCATCCGCAGTAGGGAGTCCGTGTGCGCATGCGCAGTAGTGAGCCCGATTGCGCATCCGCAGTAGTGAGCCCGTGTCCGAGTGCGCAGTGGTGAGCCCGAGTCGCATAGTCAGGTCTGAGCCGGAGTGCGTATGCGCAGTAGTGAGTCGGAGTGCGCATGAGCAGTAGTGACCCCGACCGCGCATACGCGGTAGTGAGCCCGATTTTGCATACGCAGTAGTGACCCCGAGTACGCATGCGCAGTAGCGAGCCCGATAGCGCATCGGCATTAGTGAGTCCGAGTGCCCATGAACCGTAGTGAGTCCGAGTCCGCATGAGCAGTAGTGACCCCGAGCGCGCATACGCGGTAGTGAGCCCGATTTTGCATGCGCAGTAGTGAGCTCGATTGCGCATCCGCAGTAGTGAGTCCGAGTGCGCATGAGCAGTAGTGAGTCCGAGTGCGCATGCGCAGTAGAGAGCCCGATTGCGCATCCACAGTAGTGAGTCCGAGTGCGCATGCGCAGTAGTGACCCCGAGTGCGCATGCACAGTCGTGAGCCCGTGTGCGCATGCGCAGTAGTGCGCCCGTGTGCGCATGCGCAGAAGTGAGCTCGAGAGCGCACGTGCAAGTCTGAGCCGGAGTGCGCATGCGCAGTAGTGACCCCGAGTGCGCATGCGCAGTAGCGGCCTTGAGCGCGCATGCGCAGTAGTGCGCCCGTGTGCGCATACGCAGAAGTGAGCTCGGGAGCGCATGTGCAAGTCTGAGCCGGAGTGCGCATGCGCAGTAGTGACCCCGAGTGCGCATGCGCAGTAGTGACCCCGCGCGCGCATGCGCAGTAGTGAGCCCGAGTGCGCATGTGCATGTCTGGCCGGAGAGGGCATGCGCAGTAGTGCACCCGTGTGCTCATGCGCAGAAGTGAGCTCGAGTGCGTATATGCAGGTCTGAGCCGGAGTGCGCATACGCAGTAGTGAGCCCGAGCGCGCATTCGCAGTAGTTAGTCCGACAGCGCATGAGAAGAAGTGACCCCGTGTGCGCATGCGCAGTAGTGTGCCCGTGTGCGCATGCGCAGTAGTGAGCACGAGCGCGCATGCGCAGTAGTGAGCACGAGCGCGCATGCGCAGTAGTGAGCCCGAGCGCGCATGTGCAGTTCTGAGCCGGAGTGCGCATGCGCAGTAGCCACCCCGATTTTGCATCCGCAGTAGTGAGTCCGAGTGCGCATGAGCAGTAGTTAGTCCGACAGCGCATGAGAAGTAGTGACCCCGTGTGCGCATGCGCAGTAGTGAGCCCGTGCGCGCATGCGCAGTAGAGAGCCCGAGTGCGCATGTGCAGGTCTGACCGGAGTGCGCATCCGCAGAAGTGAGCCCGAGCGCACATCCGCAGTAGTGAGTCCGAGTGCGCATGGGCAGTAGTGACCCCGAGTGCGCATGCACAGTCGTGAGCCCGTGTGCGCATGCGCAGTAGTGCGCCCGTGTGCGTATGCGCAGAAGTGAGCTCGAGAGCGCATGCGCAAGTCTGAGCCGGAGTGCGCATGAGCAGCAGTGGCCCCGAGTGTGCATGCGCAGCAGTGAGTCCGAGTGCGCATGAGCAGTAGTGAGCCCGTGTGTGCATGAGCAGTGGTGACCCCAAGTGCGCATGCTCAGTAGTGAGCCCGCGCGCGCATACGCGGTAGTGAGCCCGATTTTGTATCCGCAGTAGTGAGTCCGAGTGCGCATGAGCAGTAGTGACCCCGAGTGCGCATGCGCAGTAGTGAGCCCGCGCGCATGCGCAGTAGTGAGCCCGAGTGCGCATGCGCAGTAGTGACCCCGAGTGCGTATGCGCAGTAGAGAGCCCGATTGCGCATGCGCAGTAGCGAGCCCATGTCCGAATGCGCAGTGGTGAGCCCGAGTGCGCATTGTCAGGTCTGAGCCGGCGTGCGCATGAGCAGTAGCGAGTCCGAGTGCGCATGCGCAGTAGAGAGCCCGATTGCGCATCCGCAGAAATGAGCCCGAGCGCACATCCGCAGTAGTGAGTCCGAGTGCGCATGGGCAGTAGTGACCCCGAGTGCGCATGCACAGTCGTGAGCCCGTGTGCGCATGCGCAGTAGTGCGCCCGTGTGCGTCTGCGCAGAAGTGAGCTCGAGAGCGCATGCGCAAGTCTGAGCCGGAGTGCGCATGAGAAGTAGTGACCCCGTGTGCGCATGCGCAGTAGTGAGTCCGAGTGCGCATGAGCGGTAGTGACCCCGATTGCGCATGCTCAGTAGTGACCCCGAGTGCACATGCGCAGTAGTGAGCCCGTGTCCGCATGCGCAGTGGTAAGCCCGTGTCCGCATGCGCAGTGGTGAACCCGAGTACGCATGGTCAGGTCTGAGCCGGAGTGCGCATGCGCAGTAGTGAGTCCGAGTGCGCATGAGCAGTAGTGACCCCGATTGCACATGCTCAGTTGTGACCCCGAGTGCGCATGCGCAGTAGTGCGCCCGTGTGCGTATGCGCAGAAGTGAGCTCTGAGCGCATGCGCAAGTCTGAGCCGGAGTGCGCATGAGAAGTAGTGACCCCGTGTGCGCATGCGCAGTAGTCAGTCCGAGTGCGCATGAGCGGTAGTGACCCCGACTGCGCATGCTCAGTAGTGACCCCGAGTGCGCATGCGCAGTAGTGAGCCCGTTTCCGCATGCGCAGTGGTAAGCCCGTGTCCGCATGCGCAGTGGTGAATCCGAGTACGCATGGTCAGGTCTGAGCCGGAGTGCGCATGCGCAGTAGTGAGACCGAGTGCGCATGAGCAGTAGTGACCCCGAATGCACATGCTCAGTAGTGACCCCGAGTGCGCATGCGCAGTAGTGAGCCCGTGCGCGCATATGCAGGTCTCACCGGAGTCTGCATCCGCAGTAGTGAGTCCGAGTGCGCATGAGCAGTAGTTAACCCGACAGCGCATGAGAAGTAGTGACCCCGTGTGCGCATGCGCAGTAGTGAGCCCGAGTGCGCATGCGCAGTAGAGAGTCCGATTGCGCATGCGCAGTAGTGAGCCCGTGTCCGAATGCGCAGTGGTGAGCCCGAGTCGCATAGTCAGGTCTGAGCCGGAGTGCGTATGCGTAGTAGTGAGTCCGAGTGCGCTTGAGCAGTAGTGACCCCGACCGCGCATACGCGGTAGTGAGCCCGATTTTGCATACGCAGTAGTGACGCCGAGTGCGCATGCGCAGTAGCGACCCCAAGCGCGCATGCGCAGTAGTGAGCCCGATTGCGCATCGGCATTAGTGAGTCCGAGTGCCCATGAGCCGTAGTGAGTCCGAGTGCGCATGAGCAGTAGTGAGTCCGAGTGCGCATGAGCATTAGTATGGCCGAGTGCGCATGAGAAGTAGTGACCCCGTGTGCGCATGCGCAGTAGTGAGTCCGAGTGCGCATGAGCGGAAGTGACCCCGATTGCGCATGCTCAGTAGTGACCCCGAGTGCGCATGCGCAGTAGTGATCCCGCGCGCGCATGCGCAGTAGTGAGCCCGTTTGCGCATCCGCAGCAGTGAGTCCGAGTGCGCATGCGCAGTAGTGAGCCCGATTGCGCATCCGCAGTAGGGAGTCCGTGTCCGAATGCGCAACGGTGAGCCCGAGTGCGCATAGTCAGGTCTGAGCCGGCGTGCGCATGAGCAGTAGTGAGTCCGAGTGCGCATGCGCAGTAGAGACACCGAGCGCGCATGCGCTGTAGTGAGCCCGATTGCGCATCCGCAGTAGTGAGTCCGTGTCCGCATGCGGAGTAGCGACCCCGAGCGCGCATGCGCTGTAGTGAGCCGAAATGCGCATGTGCAGGTCTGACCGGAGTGCGCATCCGCAGAAGTGAGCCCGAGCGCGCATCCGCAGTAGTGAGTCCGAGTGCGCATAAGCAGTAGTGACCCCGAGTGCGCATGAGCTGTAGAGACACCGAGAACGCATGCGGAGTAGTGAGAACGTGTGCACATGAGCAGTAGTGACCCCGAGTGCGCATCCGCAGTAGGAAGTCCGTGTGCGCATGCGCAGTAGTGAGCCCGATGGCGCATCGGCATTAGTGAGTCCGGGTGCCCATGAGCCGTAGTGAGTCCGAGCGCGCATGAGCAGTAGTGAGTCCGAGCGCGCATGAGCAGTAGTGACCCCGAGTGCGCATCCGCAGTAGTGAGTCCGTGTGCGTATGAGCAGTAGTTAGTCCGAGTGCGCATGAGCAGTAGTGACCCCGAGCGCGCATACGCGGTAGCGAGCCCGATTTTGCATGCGCAGTAGTGAGCCCGATTGCGCATCCGCAGAAGTGAGTCCGGGTGCGCATGAGCAGTAGTGAGTCCGATTGCGCATGCTCAGTAGTGAGCCCGTGCGCGCATACGGGGTAGTGAGCCCGATTTTGCATCCGCAGTAGTGAGTCCGAGTGTGCATGAGCAGTAGTTAGTCCGAGAGCGAATGAGAAGTAGTGACCCCGTGTGCGCATGCGCAGTAGTGAGCCCGTGCGCGCATACGGGGTAGTGAACCCGATTTTGCATCCGCAGTAGTGAGTCCGAGTGTGCATGAGCAGTAGTTAGTCCGACAGCGCATGAGAAGTAGTGACCCCGTGTGCGCATGCGCAGTAGTGAGCCCGTGTGTGCATGAGCAGTGGTGACCCCAATTGCGCATGCTCAGTAGTGAGCCCGCGCGCGCATACGCGGTAGTGAGCCCGATTTTGTATCCGCAGTAGTGAGTCCGAGTGCGCATGAGCAGTAGTGAGTCCGATTGCGCATGAGCAGTAGTGACCCCGAGCGCGCATACGCGGTAGTGAGCCCGATTGTGCATTCGCAGTAGTGAGCCCGTGTGCGCATGCGCAGTAGTGCGCCCGTGTGCGTATGCGCAGAAGTGAGCTGGAGAGCGCATGCGCAAGTCTGAGCCAGAGTGCGCATGCGCAGTAGTGAGCCCGTGTGCGCATGCGCAGTAGTGAGCACGAGCGCGCATGCGCGGTAGTGAGCCCGATTTTGCATGCGCAGTAGTGAGCTCGATTGCGCATCCGCAGTAGTGAGTCCGAGTGCGCATGAGCAGTAGTGAGTCCGAGTGCGCATGCGCAGTAGAGAGCCCGATTGCGCATGTGCAGGTCTGAGCCGGAGTGCGCATGCGCAGTAGTGAGCCCGATTGTACATCGGCAGTAGTGAGTCCGAGTGCGCATGAGCGGTAGTGACCCCGATTGCGCATGCTCAGTAGTGACCCCGAGTGCGCATGCGCAGTAGTGATCCCGCGCGCGCATGCGCAGTAGTGAGCCCGATTGCGCATCCGCAGCAGTGAGTCCGAGTGCGCATGCGCAGTAGTGAGCCCGATTGCGCATCCGCAGTAGGGAGTCCGACTGCGCATGGGCAGTAGTGAGTCCGAGTGTGCATGCGCAGTAGAGAGCCCGATTGCGCATGTGCAGGTCTGAGCCGGAGAGCGCATCCACAGTACTGAGTCCGACTGCGCATGGGCAGTAGTGAGTCCGAGTGCGCATGCGCAGTAGAGAGCCCGATTGCGCATGTGCAGATCTGAGCCGGAGAGCGCATCCACAGTACTGAGTCCGAGTGCGCATGCGCAGTAGTGACCCCGAGTGCGCATGCGCAGTAGCGACCCCGAGCGCGCATGCGCAGTAGTGAGCCCGAGTGCGCATGTGCATGTCTGGCCGGAGAGGGCATGCGCAGTAGTGCACCCGTGTGCGCATGCGCAGAAGTGCGCTCGAGTGCGTATATGCAGGTCTGAGCCGGAGTGCGCACACGCAGTAGTGAGCCCGAGCGCACACTCGCAGTAGCGACCCCGAGCGCGCATGCGCCGTAGCGAGCCCGAGCGCGCATTAGCAGTAGTGAGCCCGCTTGTGCATTCGCAGTAGTGAGTCCGAGTGCGCAAGAGCAGTAGTGAGCCCGTGTGTGCATGAGCAGTAGTGAGCCCGAGTGCGCATCCGCAGAAGTGAGCCCGAGCGCGCACCCGCAGTAGTGAGCCCGTGTGTGCATGCGCAGTAGTGAGCCCGAGTGCGCATATGCAGGTCTCACCGGAGTCTGCATCCGCAGTAGTGAGTCCGAGTGCGCATGAGCAGTAGTTAACACGACAGCGCATGAGAAGTAGTGACCCCGTGTGCGCATGCGCAGTAGTGAGCCCGTGTGCGCATGCGCAGTAGTGAGCCCGAGTGCGCATCCGCAGAAGTGAGCCCGAGCGCGCACCCGCAGTAGTGAGCCCGTGTGTGCATGCGCAGTAGTGAACCCGACCGCGCAACTGCAGTAGCGAGCCCGAGTGCGCATGAGAAGTAGTGACCCCGTGTGCGCATGCGCAGTAGTCAGTCCGAGTGCGCATCGGCATTAGTGAGTCCGAGTGCCCATGAGCGGGAGTGACCCCGATTGCGCATGCTCAGTAGTGACCCCGAGTGCGCATGCGCAGTAGTGGTCCCGCGCGCGCATGCGCAGTAGTGAGCCCGATTGCGCATCCGCAGCAGTGAGTCCGAGTGCGCATGCGCAGTAGTGTGCCCGAACGCGCATTCGCAGTAGTGAGTCCGATTGTGCATCCGCAGTAGTGAGACTGAGTGCGCATAAGCAGTAGTGACCCCGAGTGCGCATGAGCTGTAGAGACACCGAGAACGCATGCAGAGTAGTGAGAACGAGTGCACATGAGCAGTAGTGACCCCGAGTGCGCATCCGCAGTAGGGAGTCCGTGTGCGCATGCGCAGTAGGGAGTCCGTGTGCGCATGCGCAGTAGTGAGCCCGATGGCGCATGAGCAGTAGTGAGTCCGAGCGCGCATGAGCAGTAGTGACCCCGAGTGCGCATCCGCAGTAGTGAGTCCGTGTGCGTATGAGCAGTAGCTAGTCCGAGTGCGCATGAGCAGTAGTGACCCCGAGCGCGCATACGCGGTAGTGAGCCCGATTTTGCATGCGCAGTAGTGAGCCCGATTGCGCATCCGCAGTAGTGAGTCCGAGTGCGCATGAGCAGTAGTGAGTCCGATTGCGCATGCTCAATAGTGAGCCCGTGCGCGCATACGGGGTAGTGAACCCGATTTTGCATCCGCAGTAGTGAGTCCGAGTGTGCATGAGCAGTAGTTAGTCCGAGAGCGAATGAGAAGTAGTGACCCCGTGTGAGCATGCGCAGTAGTGAGCCCGTGCGCGCATGCGCAGTAGTGAGCCCGAGTGCGCATATGCAGGTCTGACCGGAGTGTGCATCCGCAGTAGTGATTCCGAGTGCGCATGAGCAGTAGTTAGTCCGACAGCGCATGAGAAGAAGTGACCCCGTGTGCGCATGCGCAGTAGTGTGCCCGTGTGCGCATGCGCAGTAGTGAGCACGAGCGCGCATGCGCAGTAGTGAGCCCGAGCGCGCATGTGCAGTTCTGAGCCGGAGTGCGCATGAGCAGTAGTGAGCCCGTGTGTGCATGAGCAGTGGTGACCCCGAGTGCGCATGCGCAGCAGTGACCCCGTGTGCGCATGCGCAGTAAAGAGCCCATGTGCGCATGCGCAGTAGTGAGCCCGAGTGCGCATGCGCAGTAGTGACCCCGAGTGCATATGCGCAGTAGAGAGCCCGATTGCGCATGCGCAGTAGCGAGCCCGTATCCGAATGCGCAGTGGTAAGCCCGAGTGCGCATAGTCAGGTCTGAGCCGGCGTGCGCAGGAGCAGTAGTGAGTCCGAGTGCGCATGCGCAGTAGAGAGCCCGATTGCGCATCCACAGTAGTGAGTCCGAGTGCCCATGCGCAGTAGTGACCCCGAGTGCGCATGCACAGTCGTGAGCCCGTGTGCGCATGCGCAGTAGTGCGCCCGTGTGCGCATGCGCAGAAGTGAGCTCGAGAGCGCATGTGCAAGTCTGAACCGGAGTGCGCATGCGCAGTAGTGACCCCGAGTGCGCATTCGCAGTAGTTAGTCCGACAGCGCATGAGAAGAAGTGACCCCGTGTGCGCATGCGCAGTAGTGAGCCCCTGCGCGCATGCGCAGTAGAGAGCCCGAGTGCGCATGTGCAGGTCTGACCGGAGTGCGCATGCGCAGTAGCCACCCCGATTTTGCATCCGCAGTAGTGAGTCCGAGTGCGCATGCGCAGTAGTGTGCCCGTGTGCGCATGCGCAGTAGTGTGCCCGTGTGCGCATGCGCAGTAGTGAGCACGAGCGCGCATGCGCAGTAGTGAGCCCGAGCGCGCATGTGCAGTTCTGAGCCGGAGTGCGCATGCGCAGTAGCCACCCCGATTTTGCATCCGCAGTAGTGAGTCCGAGTGCGCATGAGCAGTAGTTAGTCCGACAGCGCATGAGAAGTAGTGACCCCGTGTGCGCATGGGCAGTAGTGAGCCCGTGTGTGCATGAGCAGTGGTGACCCCAAGTATGCATGCTCAGTAGTGAGCCCGCGCGCGCATACGCGGTAGTGAGCCCGATTTTGTATCCGCAGTAGTGAGTCCGAGTGCGCATGAGCAGTAGTGACCCCGATTGCGCATGCTCAGTAGTGACCCCGAGTGCGCATGCGCAGTAGTGAGCCCGTGCGCGCATGCGCAGTAGTGAGCCCGAGTGCGCATATGCAGGTCTGACCGGAGTGCGCATGCGCCGTAGTGAGCCCGAGCGCGTATGCGCAGTAGTGAGCCCGATTGCGCATGAGCAGTAGTGAGCCCGTGTGTGCATGAGCAGTGGTGACCCCGAGTGCGCATGCGCAGTAGTGACCCCGTGTGCGCATGCGCAGTAAAGAGCCCATGTGCGCATGCGAAGTAGTGAGCCCGAGTGCGCATGCGCAGTAGTGACCCCGAGTGCGTATGCGCAGTAGAGAGCCCGATTGCGCATGCGCAGTAGCGAGCCCGTGTCCGAATGCGCAGTGTTAAGCCCGAGTGCGCATAGTCAGGTCTGAGCCGGCGTGCGCAGGAGCAGTAGTGAGTCCGAGTGCGCATGCGCAGTAGTGCGCCCGTGTGCGTATGCGCAGAAGTGAGCTCGAGAGCGCATGCGCAAGTCTGAGCCGGAGTGCGCATGAGCAGTAGTGGCCCCGAGTGTGCATCCGCAGTAGTGAGTCCGAGTGCGCATCCGCAGTAGCGAGCCCGATAGCGCATCGGCATTAGTGAGTCCGAGTGCCCATGAACCGTAGTGAGTCCGAGTGCGCATGAGCAGTAGTGACACCGAGCGCGCATACGCGGTAGTGAGCCCGATTTTGCATGCGCAGTAGTGAGCTCGATTGCGCATCCGCAGTAGTGAGTCCGAGTGCGCATGAGCAGTAGTGAGTCCGAGTGCGCATGCGCAGTAGAGAGCCCGATTGCGCATGTGCAGGTCTGAGCCGGAGTGCGCATGCGCAGTAGTGAGCCCGATTGTGCATCGGCAGTAGTGAGTCCGAGTGCGCATGAGCGGTAGTGACCCCGATTGCGCATGCTCAGTAGTGACCCCGAGTGCGCATGCGCAGTAGTGATCCCGCGCGCGCATGCGCAGTAGTGAGCCCGATTGCGCATCCGCAGCAGTGAGTCCGAGTGCGCATGCGCAGTAGTGAGCCCGATTGCGCATCCGCAGTAGGGAGTCCGACTGCGCATGGGCAGTAGTGAGTCCGAGTGTGCATGCGCAGTAGAGAGCCCGATTGCGCATGTGCAGGTCTGAGCCGGAGAGCGCATCCACAGTACTGAGTCCGACTGCGCATGGGCAGTAGTGAGTCCGAGTGCGCATGCGCAGTAGAGAGCCCGATTGCGCATGTGCAGATCTGAGCCGGAGAGCGCATCCACAGTACTGAGTCCGAGTGCGCATGCGCAGTAGTGACCCCGAGTGCGCATGCGCAGTAGCGACCCCGAGCGCGCATGCGCAGTAGTGAGCCCGAGTGCGCATGTGCATGTCTGGCCGGAGAGGGCATGCGCAGTAGTGCACCCGTGTGCGCATGCGCAGAAGTGAGCTCGAGTGCGTATATGCAGGTCTGAGCCGGAGTGCGCACACGCAGTAGTGAGCCCGAGCGCACACTCGCAGTAGCGACCCCGAGCGCGCATGCGCCGTAGCGAGCCCGAGCGCGCATTAGCAGTAGTGAGCCCGATTGTGCATTCGCAGTAGTGAGTCCGAGTGCGCAAGAGCAGTAGTGAGCCCGTGTGTGCATGAGCAGTAGTGAGCCCGAGTGCGCATCCGCAGAAGTGAGCCCGAGCGCGCACCCGCAGTAGTGAGCCCGTGTGTGCATGCGCAGTAGTGAGCCCGAGTGCGCATATGCAGGTCTCACCGGAGTCTGCATCCGCAGTAGTGAGTCCGAGTGCGCATGAGCAGTAGTTAACACGACAGCGCATGAGAAGTAGTGACCCCGTGTGCGCATGCGCAGTAGTGAGCCCGTGCGCGCATGCGCAGTAGTGAGCCCGAGTGCGCATATGCAGGTCTGACCGGAGTGCGCATGCGCCGTAGTGAGCCCGAGCGCGTATGCGCAGTAGTGAGCCCGATTGCGCATGAGCAGTAGTGAGCCCGTGTGTGCATGAGCAGTGGTGACCCCGAGTGCGCATGCGCAGTAGTGACCCCGAGTGCGTATGCGCAGTAGAGAGCCCGATTGCGCATGCGCAGTAGCGAGCCCGTGTCCGAATGCGCAGTGGTAAGCCCGAGTGCGCATAGTCAGGTCTGAGCCGGCGTGCGCAGGAGCAGTAGTGAGTCCGAGTGCGCATGCGCAGTAGTGCGCCCGTGTGCGTATGCGCAGAAGTGAGCTCGAGAGCGCATGCGCAAGTCTGAGCCGGAGTGCGCATGAGCAGTAGTGGCCCCGAGTGTGCATCCGCAGTAGTGAGTCCGAGTGCGCATCCGCAGTAGGGAGTCCGTGTGCGCATGAGCAGTAGTGACCCCGACCGCGCATACGCGGTAGTGAGCCCGATTTTGCATACGCAGTAGTGACCCCGAGTACGCATGCGCAGTAGCGAGCCCGATAGCGCATCGGCATTAGTGAGTCCGAGTGCCCATGAACCGTAGTGAGTCCGAGTGCGCATGAGCAGTAGTGACCCCGAGCGCGCATACGCGGTAGTGAGCCCGATTTTGCATGCGCAGTAGTGAGCTCGATTGCGCATCCGCAGTAGTGAGTCCGAGTGCGCATGAGCAGTAGTGAGTCCGAGTGCGCATGCGCAGTAGAGAGCCCGATTGCGCATGTGCAGGTCTGAGCCGGAGTGCGCATGCGCAGTAGTGAGCCCGATTGTGCATCGGCAGTAGTGAGTCCGAGTGCGCATGAGCGGTAGTGACCCCGATTGCGCATGCTCAGTAGTGACCCCGAGTGCGCATGCGCAGTAGTGATCCCGCGCGCGCATGCGCAGTAGTGAGCCCGATTGCGCATCCGCAGCAGTGAGTCCGAGTGCGCATGCGCAGTAGTGAGCCCGATTGCGCATCCGCAGTAGGGAGTCCGACTGCGCATGGGCAGTAGTGAGTCCGAGTGTGCATGCGCAGTAGAGAGCCCGATTGCGCATGTGCAGGTCTGAGCCGGAGAGCGCATCCACAGTACTGAGTCCGACTGCGCATGGGCAGTAGTGAGTCCGAGTGCGCATGCGCAGTAGAGAGCCCGATTGCGCATGTGCAGATCTGAGCCGGAGAGCGCATCCACAGTACTGAGTCCGAGTGCGCATGCGCAGTAGTGACCCCGAGTGCGCATGCGCAGTAGCGACCCCGAGCGCGCATGCGCAGTAGTGAGCCCGAGTGCGCATGTGCATGTCTGGCCGGAGAGGGCATGCGCAGTAGTGCACCCGTGTGCGCATGCGCAGAAGTGAGCTCGAGTGCGTATATGCAGGTCTGAGTCGGAGTGCGCACACGCAGTAGTGAGCCCGAGCGCACACTCGCAGTAGCGACCCCGAGCGCGCATGCGCCGTAGCGAGCCCGAGCGCGCATTAGCAGTAGTGAGCCCGATTGTGCATTCGCAGTAGTGAGTCCGAGTGCGCAAGAGCAGTAGTGAGCCCGTGTGTGCATGAGCAGTAGTGAGCCCGAGTGCGCATCCGCAGAAGTGAGCCCGAGCGCGCACCCGCAGTAGTGAGCCCGTGTGTGCATGCGCAGTAGTGAGCCCGAGTGCGCATATGCAGGTCTCACCGGAGTCTGCATCCGCAGTAGTGAGTCCGAGTGCGCATGAGCAGTAGTTAACACGACAGCGCATGAGAAGTAGTGACCCCGTGTGCGCATGCGCAGTAGTGAGCCCGTGTGCGCATGCGCAGTAGTGAGCCCGAGTGCGCATCCGCAGAAGTGAGCCCGAGCGCGCACCCGCAGTAGTGAGCCCGTGTGTGCATGCGCAGTAGTGAACCCGACCGCGCAACTGCAGTAGCGAGCCCGAGTGCGCATGCGCAGTAGTGACCCCGAGTGCGCATGCACAGTCGTGAGCCCGTGTGCGCATTCGCAGTAGTGAGCCCGATTGTGCATTCGCAGTAGTGAGTCCGAGTGCGCATGAGCAGTAGTGAGCCCGTGTGCGCATGCACAGTCGTGAGCCCGTGTGCGCATGCGCAGTAGTGGGCCCGTGTCCGAATGCGCAGTGGTGAGCCCGAGTGCGCATAGTCAGGTCTGAGCCGGAGTGCGTATGCGCAGTAGTGAGTCCGAGTGAGCATGAGCAGTAGTGACCCCGACCGCGCATACGCGGTAGTGAGCCCGATTTTGCATGCGCTGTAGTGAGCCCGATTGCGCATCGGCATTAGTGAGTCCGAGTGCCCATGAGCCGTAGTGAGTCCGAGTGCGCATGAGCAGTAGTGAGTCCGAGTGCGCATGAGCAGAAGTATGGCCGAGTGCGCATGAGAAGTAGTGACCCCGTGTGCGCATGCGCAGTAGTGAGCACGAGCGCGCATGCGCAGTAGTGAGCCCGATTGCGCATCCGCGGTAGTGAGTCCGAGTGCGCATGAGCAGTAGTGACCCCGAGTGCGCATGCACAGTCGTGAGCCCGTGTGCGCATTCGCAGTAGTGAGCCCGATTGTGCATTCGCAGTAGTGAGTCCGAGTGCGCAAGAGCAGTAGTGAGCCCGTGTGTGCATGAGCAGTAGTGAGCCCGAGTGCGCATCCGCAGAAGTGAGCCCGAGCGCGCACCCGCAGTAGTGAGCCCGTGTGTGCATGCGCAGTAGTGAGCCCGAGTGCGCATATGCAGGTCTCACCGGAGTCTGCATCCGCAGTAGTGAGTCCGAGTGCGCATGAGCAGTAGTTAACACGACAGCGCATGAGAAGTAGTGACCCCGTGTGCGCATGCGCAGTAGTGAGCCCGTGTGCGCATGCGCAGTAGTGAGCCCGAGTGCGCATCCGCAGAAGTGAGCCCGAGCGCGCACCCGCAGTAGTGAGCCCGTGTGTGCATGCGCAGTAGTGAACCCGACCGCGCAACTGCAGTAGCGAGCCCGAGTGCGCATGCGCAGTAGTGACCCCGAGTGCGCATGCACAGTCGTGAGCCCGTGTGCGCATTCGCAGTAGTGAGCCCGATTGTGCATTCGCAGTAGTGAGTCCGAGTGCGCATGAGCAGTAGTGAGCCCGTGTGCGCATGCACAGTCGTGAGCCCGTGTGCGCATGCGCAGTAGTGGGCCCGTGTCCGAATGCGCAGTGGTGAGCCCGAGTGCGCATAGTCAGGTCTGAGCCGGAGTGCGTATGCGCAGTAGTGAGTCCGAGTGAGCATGAGCAGTAGTGACCCCGACCGCGCATACGCGGTAGTGAGCCCGATTTTGCATGCGCTGTAGTGAGCCCGATTGCGCATCGGCATTAGTGAGTCCGAGTGCCCATGAGCCGTAGTGAGTCCGAGTGCGCATGAGCAGAAGTATGGCCGAGTGCGCATGAGAAGTAGTGACCCCGTGTGCGCATGCGCAGTAGTGAGCACGAGCGCGCATGCGCAGTAGTGAGCCCGATTGCGCATCCGCGGTAGTGAGTCCGAGTGCGCATGAGCAGTAGTGAGTCCGAGTGCGCATGCGCAGTAGAGAGCCCGATTGCGCATTTGCAGGTCTGAGCCGGAGAGCGCATCCACGGTACTGAGTCCGAGTGCGCATGCGCAGTAGTGAGTCCGAGTGCGCATGAGCAATAGTGAGTCCGAGTGCGCATGAGCAGTAGTGAGCCCGAGAGCGCATTCGCAGTAGTGAGCCCGATTGTGCATTCGCAGTAGTGAGTCCGAGTGCGCATGAGCAGTAGTGAGCCCGTGTGCGCATGCACAGTCGTGAGCCCGTGTGCGCATGCGCAGTAGTGCGGCCGTGTGCGTATGCGCAGAAGTGAGCTGGAGAGCGCATGCGGAAGTCTAAGCCGGAGTGCGCATGCGCAGTAGTGACCCCGAGCGCGCATGCGCCGTAGCGAGCCCGAGCGCGCATTAGCAGTAGTGAGCCCGATTGTGCATTCGCAGTAGTGAGTCCGAGTGCGCAAGAGCAGTAGTGAGCCCGTGTGTGCATGAGCAGTAGTGAGCCCGAGTGCGCATCCGCAGAAGTGAGCCCGAGCGCGCACCCGCAGTAGTGAGCCCGTGTGTGCATGCGCAGTAGTGAGCCCGAGTGCGCATATGCAGGTCTCACCGGAGTCTGCATCCGCAGTAGTGAGTCCGAGTGCGCATGAGCAGTAGTTAACACGACAGCGCATGAGAAGTAGTGACCCCGTGTGCGCATGCGCAGTAGTGAGCCCGTGCGCGCATGCGCAGTAGTGAGCCCGAGTGCGCATATGCAGGTCTGACCGGAGTGCGCATGCGCCGTAGTGAGCCCGAGCGCGTATGCGCAGTAGTGAGCCCGATTGCGCATGAGCAGTAGTGAGCCCGTGTGTGCATGAGCAGTGGTGACCCCGAGTGCGCATGCGCAGTAGTGACCCCGAGTGCGTATGCGCAGTAGAGAGCCCGATTGCGCATGCGCAGTAGCGAGCCCGTGTCCGAATGCGCAGTGGTAAGCCCGAGTGCGCATAGTCAGGTCTGAGCCGGCGTGCGCAGGAGCAGTAGTGAGTCCGAGTGCGCATGCGCAGTAGTGCGCCCGTGTGCGTATGCGCAGAAGTGAGCTCGAGAGCGCATGCGCAAGTCTGAGCCGGAGTGCGCATGAGCAGTAGTGGCCCCGAGTGTGCATCCGCAGTAGTGAGTCCGAGTGCGCATCCGCAGTAGGGAGTCCGTGTGCGCATGAGCAGTAGTGACCCCGACCGCGCATACGCGGTAGTGAGCCCGATTTTGCATACGCAGTAGTGACCCCGAGTACGCATGCGCAGTAGCGAGCCCGATAGCGCATCGGCATTAGTGAGTCCGAGTGCCCATGAACCGTAGTGAGTCCGAGTGCGCATGAGCAGTAGTGACCCCGAGCGCGCATACGCGGTAGTGAGCCCGATTTTGCATGCGCAGTAGTGAGCTCGATTGCGCATCCGCAGTAGTGAGTCCGAGTGCGCATGAGCAGTAGTGAGTCCGAGTGCGCATGCGCAGTAGAGAGCCCGATTGCGCATGTGCAGGTCTGAGCCGGAGTGCGCATGCGCAGTAGTGAGCCCGATTGCGCATCCGCAGCAGTGAGTCCGAGTGCGCATGCGCAGTAGTGAGCCCGATTGCGCATCCGCAGTAGGGAGTCCGACTGCGCATGGGCAGTAGTGAGTCCGAGTGTGCATGCGCAGTAGAGAGCCCGATTGCGCATGTGCAGGTCTGAGCCGGAGAGCGCATCCACAGTACTGAGTCCGACTGCGCATGGGCAGTAGTGAGTCCGAGTGCGCATGCGCAGTAGAGAGCCCGATTGCGCATGTGCAGATCTGAGCCGGAGAGCGCATCCACAGTACTGAGTCCGAGTGCGCATGCGCAGTAGTGACCCCGAGTGCGCATGCGCAGTAGCGACCCCGAGCGCGCATGCGCAGTAGTGAGCCCGAGTGCGCATGTGCATGTCTGGCCGGAGAGGGCATGCGCAGTAGTGCACCCGTGTGCGCATGCGCAGAAGTGAGCTCGAGTGCGTATATGCAGGTCTGAGTCGGAGTGCGCACACGCAGTAGTGAGCCCGAGCGCACACTCGCAGTAGCGACCCCGAGCGCGCATGCGCCGTAGCGAGCCCGAGCGCGCATTAGCAGTAGTGAGCCCGATTGTGCATTCGCAGTAGTGAGTCCGAGTGCGCAAGAGCAGTAGTGAGCCCGTGTGTGCATGAGCAGTAGTGAGCCCGAGTGCGCATCCGCAGAAGTGAGCCCGAGCGCGCACCCGCAGTAGTGAGCCCGTGTGTGCATGCGCAGTAGTGAGCCCGAGTGCGCATATGCAGGTCTCACCGGAGTCTGCATCCGCAGTAGTGAGTCCGAGTGCGCATGAGCAGTAGTTAACACGACAGCGCATGAGAAGTAGTGACCCCGTGTGCGCATGCGCAGTAGTGAGCCCGTGTGCGCATGCGCAGTAGTGAGCCCGAGTGCGCATCCGCAGAAGTGAGCCCGAGCGCGCACCCGCAGTAGTGAGCCCGTGTGTGCATGCGCAGTAGTGAACCCGACCGCGCAACTGCAGTAGCGAGCCCGAGTGCGCATGCGCAGTAGTGACCCCGAGTGCGCATGCACAGTCGTGAGCCCGTGTGCGCATTCGCAGTAGTGAGCCCGATTGTGCATTCGCAGTAGTGAGTCCGAGTGCGCATGAGCAGTAGTGAGCCCGTGTGCGCATGCACAGTCGTGAGCCCGTGTGCGCATGCGCAGTAGTGGGCCCGTGTCCGAATGCGCAGTGGTGAGCCCGAGTGCGCATAGTCAGGTCTGAGCCGGAGTGCGTATGCGCAGTAGTGAGTCCGAGTGAGCATGAGCAGTAGTGACCCCGACCGCGCATACGCGGTAGTGAGCCCGATTTTGCATGCGCTGTAGTGAGCCCGATTGCGCATCGGCATTAGTGAGTCCGAGTGCCCATGAGCCGTAGTGAGTCCGAGTGCGCATGAGCAGTAGTGAGTCCGAGTGCGCATGAGCAGAAGTATGGCCGAGTGCGCATGAGAAGTAGTGACCCCGTGTGCGCATGCGCAGTAGTGAGCACGAGCGCGCATGCGCAGTAGTGAGCCCGATTGCGCATCCGCGGTAGTGAGTCCGAGTGCGCATGAGCAGTAGTGACCCCGAGTGCGCATGCACAGTCGTGAGCCCGTGTGCGCATTCGCAGTAGTGAGCCCGATTGTGCATTCGCAGTAGTGAGTCCGAGTGCGCAAGAGCAGTAGTGAGCCCGTGTGTGCATGAGCAGTAGTGAGCCCGAGTGCGCATCCGCAGAAGTGAGCCCGAGCGCGCACCCGCAGTAGTGAGCCCGTGTGTGCATGCGCAGTAGTGAGCCCGAGTGCGCATATGCAGGTCTCACCGGAGTCTGCATCCGCAGTAGTGAGTCCGAGTGCGCATGAGCAGTAGTTAACACGACAGCGCATGAGAAGTAGTGACCCCGTGTGCGCATGCGCAGTAGTGAGCCCGTGTGCGCATGCGCAGTAGTGAGCCCGAGTGCGCATCCGCAGAAGTGAGCCCGAGCGCGCACCCGCAGTAGTGAGCCCGTGTGTGCATGCGCAGTAGTGAACCCGACCGCGCAACTGCAGTAGCGAGCCCGAGTGCGCATGCGCAGTAGTGACCCCGAGTGCGCATGCACAGTCGTGAGCCCGTGTGCGCATTCGCAGTAGTGAGCCCGATTGTGCATTCGCAGTAGTGAGTCCGAGTGCGCATGAGCAGTAGTGAGCCCGTGTGCGCATGCACAGTCGTGAGCCCGTGTGCGCATGCGCAGTAGTGGGCCCGTGTCCGAATGCGCAGTGGTGAGCCCGAGTGCGCATAGTCAGGTCTGAGCCGGAGTGCGTATGCGCAGTAGTGAGTCCGAGTGAGCATGAGCAGTAGTGACCCCGACCGCGCATACGCGGTAGTGAGCCCGATTTTGCATGCGCTGTAGTGAGCCCGATTGCGCATCGGCATTAGTGAGTCCGAGTGCCCATGAGCCGTAGTGAGTCCGAGTGCGCATGAGCAGAAGTATGGCCGAGTGCGCATGAGAAGTAGTGACCCCGTGTGCGCATGCGCAGTAGTGAGCACGAGCGCGCATGCGCAGTAGTGAGCCCGATTGCGCATCCGCGGTAGTGAGTCCGAGTGCGCATGAGCAGTAGTGAGTCCGAGTGCGCATGCGCAGTAGAGAGCCCGATTGCGCATTTGCAGGTCTGAGCCGGAGAGCGCATCCACGGTACTGAGTCCGAGTGCGCATGCGCAGTAGTGAGTCCGAGTGCGCATGAGCAATAGTGAGTCCGAGTGCGCATGAGCAGTAGTGAGCCCGAGAGCGCATTCGCAGTAGTGAGCCCGATTGTGCATTCGCAGTAGTGAGTCCGAGTACGCATGAGCAGTAGTGAGCCCGTGTGCGCATGCACAGTCGTGAGCCCGTGTGCGCATGCGCAGTAGTGCGGCCGTGTGCGTATGCGCAGAAGTGAGCTGGAGAGCGCATGCGGAAGTCTAAGCCGGAGTGCGCATGCGCAGTAGTGACCCCGAGTGCGCATGCGCAGTAGCGACCCCGAGCGCGCATGCGCAGTAGCGAGCCCGATTTTGCATACGCAGTAGTGACCCCGAGTGCGCATGCGCAGTAGCGACCCCGAGCGCGCATGCGCAGTAGTGAGCCCGATTGCGCATCGGCATTAGTGAGTCCGAGTGCCCATGAGCCGTAGTGAGCCCGAGTGCGCATCCGCAGTAGTGAACCCGACCGCGCAACTGCAGTAGCGAGCCCGTGTGCGCATGCGCAGTAGGGAGTCCGTGTGCGCATGCGCAGTAGTGAGCCCGATGGCGCATCGGCATTAGTGAGTCCGAGTGCCCATGAGCCGTAGTGAGTCCGAGCGCGCATGAGCAGTAGTGAGTCCGAGCGCGCATGAGCAGTAGTGACCCCGAGTGCGCATGAGCAGTAGTGAGCCCGAGAGCGCATTCGCAGTAGTGAGCCCGATTGTGCATTCGCAGTAGTGAGTCCGAGTGCGCATGAGCAGTAGTGAGCCCGTGTGCGCATGCACAGTCGTGAGCCCGTGTGCGCATGCGCAGTAGTGCGGCCGTGTGCGTATGCGCAGAAGTGAGCTGGAGAGCGCATGCGGAAGTCTAAGCCGGAGTGCGCATGCGCAGTAGTGACCCCGAGTGCGCATGCGCAGTAGCGACCCCGAGCGCGCATGCGCAGTAGTGAGCCCGATTTTGCATGCGCAGTAGTGACCCCAAGTGCGCATGCGCAGTAGCGACCCCGAGCGCGCATGCGCAGTAGTGAGCCCGATTGCGCATCGGCATTAGTGAGTCCGAGTGCCCATGAGCCGTAGTGAGCCCGAGTGCGCATCCGCAGAAGTGAGCCCGAGCGCGCACCCGCAGTAGTGAGCCCGTGTGTGCATGCGCAGTAGTGAACCCGACCGCGCAACTGCAGTAGCGAGCCCGAGTGCGCATGAGAAGTAGTGACCCCGTGTGCGCATGCGCAGTAGTCAGTCCGTGTGCGCATCGGCATTAGTGAGTCCGAGTGCCCATGAGCGGAAGTGACCCCGATTGCGCATGCTCAGTAGTGACCCCGAGTGCGCATATGCAGGTCTGACCGGAGTGTGCATCCGCAGTAGTGATTCCGAGTGCGCATGAGCAGTAGTTAGTCCGACAGCGCATGAGAAGAAGTGACCCCGTGTGCGCATGCGCAGTAGTGTGCCCGTGTGCGCATGCGCAGTAGTGAGCACGAGCGCGCATGTGCAGTTCTGAGCCGGAGTGCGCATGAGCAGTAGTGAGCCCGTGTGTGCATGAGCAGTGGTGACCCCGAGTGCGCATGCGCAGCAGTGACCCCGTGTGCGCATGCGCAGTAAAGAGCCCATGTGCGCATGCGCAGTAGTGAGCCCGAGTGCGCATGCGCAGTAGTGACCCCGAGTGCGTATGCGCAGTAGAGAGCCCGATTGCGCATGCGCAGTAGCGAGCCCGTGTCCGAATGCGCAGTGGTAAGCCCGAGTGCGCATAGTCAGGTCTGAGCCGGCGTGCGCAGGAGCAGTAGTGAGTCCGAGTACGCATGCGCAGTAGAGAGCCCGATTGCGCATCCACAGTAGTGAGTCCGAGTGCCCATGCGCAGTAGTGACCCCGAGTGCGCATGCACAGTCGTGAGCCCGTGTGCGCATGCGCAGTAGTGCGCCCGTGTGCGCATGCGCAGAAGTGAGCTCGAGAGCGCATGTGCAAATCTGAGCCGGAGTGCGCATGCGCAGTAGTGACCCCGAGTGCGCATGCGCAGTAGCGGCCTTGAGCGCGCATGCGCAGTAGTGCGCCCGTGTGCGCATGCGCAGAAGTGAGCTCGGGAGCGCATGTGCAAGTCTGAGCCGGAGTGCGCATGCGCAGTAGTGACCCCGAGTGCGCATGCGCAGTAGTGACCCCGCGCGCGCATGCGCAGTAGTGAGCCCGAGTGCGCATGTGCATGTCTGGCCGGAGAGGGCATGCGCAGTAGTGCACCCGTGTGCTCATGCGCAGAAGTGAGCTCGAGTGCGTATATGCAGGTCTGAGCCGGAGTGCGCATACGCAGTAGTGAGCCCGAGCGCGCATTCGCAGTAGTTAGTCCGACAGCGCATGAGAAGTAGTGACCCCGTGTGCGCATGGGCAGTAGAGAGCCCGATTGCGCATGTGCAGGTCTGACCCGAGTGTGCATCCGCAGTAGTGATTCCGAGTGCGCATGAGCAGTAGTTAGTCCGACAGCGCATGAGAAGAAGTGACCCCGTGTGCGCATGCGCAGTAGTGTGCCCGTGTGCGCATGCGCAGTAGTGAGCACGAGCGCGCATGCGCAGTAGTGAGCCCGAGCGCGCATGTGCAGTTCTGAGCCGGAGTGCGCATGCGCTGTAGCCACCCCGATTTTGCATCCGCAGTAGTGAGTCCGAGTGCGCATGAGCAGTAGTTAGTCCGACAGCGCATGAGAAGTAGTGACCCCGTGTGCGCATGCGCAGTAGTGAGCCCGTGTGTGCATGAGCAGTGGTGACCCCAAGTGCGCATGCTCAGTAGTGAGCCCGCGCGCGCATACGCGGTAGTGAGCCCGATTTTGTATCCGCAGTAGTGAGTCCGAGTGCGCATGAGCAGTAGTGACCCCGATTGCGCATGCTCAGTAGTGACCCCGAGTGCGCATGCGCAGTAGTGATCCCGCGCGCGCATGCGCAAAAATGAGCCCGAGCGCACATCCGCAGTAGTGAGTCCGAGTGCGCATGGGCAGTAGTGACCCCGAGTGCGCATGCGCAGTAGTGCGCCCGTGTGCATCTGCGCAGAAGTGAGCTCGAGAGCGCATGCGCAAGTCTGAGCCGGAGTGCGCATGAGAAGTAGTGACCCCGTGTGCGCATGCGCAGTAGTGAGCCCGATTGCGCATCCGCAGCAGTGAGTCCGAGTGCGCATGCGCAGTAGTGAGCCCGATTGCGCATCCGCAGTAGGGAGTCCGTGTCCGAATGCGCAGTGGTGAGCCCGAGTGCGCATAGTCAGATCTGAGCCGGAGTGCGCATGCGCAGTAGTGAGCCCGTGTGTGCATGAGCTGTAGTGACCCCGAGTGCGCATGCTCAGTAGTGAGCCCGTGCGCGCATACGCAGTAGTGAGCCCGAGTGCGCATGCGCAGTAGTGTGCCCGAACGCGCATTCGCAGTAGTGAGTCCGATTGTGCATCCGCAGTAGTGAGACTGAGTGCGCATAAGCAGTAGTGACCCCGAGTGCGCATGCGCAGTAGTGAGCCCGATTGCGCATCCGCAGTAGGGAGTCCGTGTGCGCATGCGCAGTAGTGAGCCCGTTTGCACATGGACAGTAGTGAGTCCGAGTGCACATGAGCCGTAGTGAGTGCGAGTGCGCATGAGCAGTAGTGACCCCGAGCGCGCATGCGCAGTAGTGAGTCCGTGTGCGCATGCCCAGTAGTAAGCCCGAGTGCGCATTTGCAGGTCTGAGCCGGAGTGCGCATGCGCAATAGTGAGGCCAATTGTGCATCCGCAGTAGTGAGTCCGAGAGCGCATGAGAAGTAGTGACCCCGTGTGCGCGTGCGCAGTAGTGAGCCCGATTGCGCATGCGCAGAAGTGAGCTCGAGTGCGCATGTGCAGGTCTGAGTCGGAGTGCGCATGCGCAGTAGTGATCCCGATTGTGCATGCGCAGTAGTGAGACCGATTGCGCATACGCAGTAGGGAGTCCGTGTGCGCATGCGCAGTAGTGAGCCCGTTTGCACATGGACAGTAGTGAGTCCGAGTGCACATTAGCCGTAGTGAGTGCGAGTGCGCATGAGCAGTAGTGACCCCGAGTGCGCATGCGCAGTAGTGTGCCCGTGTGCGCATGCGCAGTAGTGAGCACGAGCGCGCATGCGCAGTAGTGAGCCCGAGCGCGCATGTGCAGTTCTGAGCCGGAGTGCGCATGCGCTGTAGCCACCCCGATTTTGCATCCGCAGTAGTGAGTCCGAGTGCGCATGAGCAGTAGTTAGTCCGACAGCGCATGAGAAGTAGTGACCCCGTGTGCGCATGCGCAGTAGTGAGCCCGTGTGTGCATGAGCAGTGGTGACCCCAAGTGCGCATGCTCAGTAGTGAGCCCGCGCGCGCATACGCGGTAGTGAGCCCGATTTTGTATCCGCAGTAGTGAGTCCGAGTGCGCATGAGCTGTAGTGACCCCGATTGCGCATGCTCAGTAGTGACCCCGAGTGCGCATGCGCAGTAGTGATCCCGCGCGCGCATGCGCAAAAATGAGCCCGAGCGCACATCCGCAGTAGTGAGTCCGAGTGCGCATGGGCAGTAGTGACCCCGAGTGCGCATGCGCAGTAGTGCGCCCGTGTGCATCTGCGCAGAAGTGAGCTCGAGAGCGCATGCGCAAGTCTGAGCCGGAGTGCGCATGAGAAGTAGTGACCCCGTGTGCGCATGCGCAGTAGTGAGCCCGATTGCGCATCCGCAGCAGTGAGTCCGAGTGCGCATGCGCAGTAGTGAGCCCGATTGCGCATCCGCAGTAGGGAGTCCGTGTCCGAATGCGCAGTGGTGAGCCCGAGTGCGCATAGTCAGGTCTGAGCCGGAGTGCGCATGCGCAGTAGTGAGCCCGTGTGTGCATGAGCTGTAGTGACCCCGAGTGCGCATGCTCAGTAGTGAGCCCGTGCGCGCATACGCAGTAGTGAGCCCGAGTGCGCATGCGCAGTAGTGTGCCGGAACGCGCATTCGCAGTAGTGAGTCCGATTGTGCATCCGCAGTAGTGAGACTGAGTGCACATAAGCAGTAGTGACCCCGAGTGCGCATGCGCAGTAGTGAGCCCGATTGCGCATCCGCAGTAGGGAGTCCGTGTGCGCATGCGCAGTAGTGAGCCCGTTTGCACATGGACAGTAGTGAGTCCGAGTGCACATGAGCCGTAGTGAGTGCGAGTGCGCATGAGCAGTAGTGACCCCGAGCGCGCATGCGCAGTAGTGAGTCCGTGTGCGCATGCCCAGTAGTAAGCCCGAGTGCGCATTTGCAGGTCTGAGCCGGAGTGCGCATGCGCAATAGTGAGGCCAATTGTGCATCCGCAGTAGTGAGTCCGAGAGCGCATGAGAAGTAGTGACCCCGTGTGCGCGTGCGCAGTAGTGAGCCCGATTGCGCATGCGCAGAAGTGAGCTCGAGTGCGCATGTGCAGGTCTGAGTCGGAGTGCGCATGCGCAGTAGTGATCCCGATTGTGCATGCGCAGTAGTGAGACCGATTGCGCATACGCAGTAGGGAGTCCGTGTGCGCATGCGCAGTAGTGAGCCCGTTTGCACATGGACAGTAGTGAGTCCGAGTGCACATTAGCCGTAGTGAGTGCGAGTGCGCATGAGCAGTAGTGACCCCGAGTGCGCATGCGCAGTAGTGACCCCGAGTGCGCATGCGCAGTAGTGAGCCCGAGCGCGCATTCGCAGTAGTGAGCCCGATTGTGCATTCGCAGTAGTGAGCCCGTGTGCGCATGCACAGTCGTGAGCCAGAGCGCGCATTCGCAGTAGTGAGCCCGATTGTGCATTCGCAGTAGTGAGCCCGTGTGCGCATGCGCAGTAGTGCGCCCGTGTGCGTATGCGCAGAAGTGAGCTGGAGAGCGCATGCGCAAGTCTGAGCCAGAGTGCGCATGCGCAGTAGTGACCCCGAGTGCGCATGCGCAGTAGCGACCCCGAGCGCGCATGCGCAGTAGTGAGCCCGAGTGCGCATGCGCAGTAGAGAGTCCGATTGCGCATGCGCAGTAGTGGGCCCGTGTCCGAATGCGCAGTGGTGAGCCCGAGTCGCATAGTCAGGTCTGAGCCGGAGTGCGTATGCGCAGTAGTGAGTCCGAGTGCGCTTGAGCAGTAGTGACCCCGACCGCGCATACGCGGTAGTGAGCCCGATTTTGCATACGCAGTAGTGACCCCGAGTGCGCATGCGCCGTAGCGACCCCGAGCGCGCATGCGCAGTAGTGAGCCCGATTGCGCATCGGCATTAGTGAGTCCGAGTGCCCATGAGCCGTAGTGAGTCTGAGTGCGCATGAGCAGTAGTGAGTCCGAGTGCGCATGAGAAGTAGTATGGCCGAGTGCGCATGAGAAGTAGTGACCCCGATTGCGCATGCTCAGTAGTGACCCCGAGTGCGCATGCGCAGTAGCGACCCCGAGCGCGCATGCGCAGTAGTGAGCCCGAGTGCGCATGCGCAGTAGAGAGTCCGATTGCGCATACGCAGTAGGGAGTCCGTGTCCGAATGCGCAGTGGTAAGCCCGAGTGCGCATAGTCAGGTCTGAGCCGGCGTGCGCAGGAGCAGTAGTGAGTCCGAGTGCGCATGCGCAGTAGTGCGCCCGTGTGCGTATGCGCAGAAGTGAGCTCGAGAGCGCATGCGCAAGTCTGAGCCGGAGTGCGCATGAGCAGTAGTGGCCCCGAGTGTGCATCCGCAGTAGTGAGTCCGAGTGCGCATCCGCAGTAGCGAGCCCGATAGCGCATCGGCATTAGTGAGTCCGAGTGCCCATGAACCGTAGTGAGTCCGAGTGCGCATGAGCAGTAGTGACACCGAGCGCGCATACGCGGTAGTGAGCCCGATTTTGCATGCGCAGTAGTGAGCTCGATTGCGCATCCGCAGTAGTGAGTCCGAGTGCGCATGAGCAGTAGTGAGTCCGAGTGCGCATGCGCAGTAGAGAGCCCGATTGCGCATGTGCAGGTCTGAGCCGGAGTGCGCATGCGCAGTAGTGAGCCCGATTGTGCATCGGCAGTAGTGAGTCCGAGTGCGCATGAGCGGTAGTGACCCCGATTGCGCATGCTCAGTAGTGACCCCGAGTGCGCATGCGCAGTAGTGATCCCGCGCGCGCATGCGCAGTAGTGAGCCCGATTGCGCATCCGCAGCAGTGAGTCCGAGTGCGCATGCGCAGTAGTGAGCCCGATTGCGCATCCGCAGTAGGGAGTCCGACTGCGCATGGGCAGTAGTGAGTCCGAGTGTGCATGCGCAGTAGAGAGCCCGATTGCGCATGTGCAGGTGTGAGCCGGAGAGCGCATCCACAGTACTGAGTCCGACTGCGCATGGGCAGTAGTGAGTCCGAGTGCGCATGCGCAGTAGAGAGCCCGATTGCGCATGTGCAGATCTGAGCCGGAGAGCGCATCCACAGTACTGAGTCCGAGTGCGCATGCGCAGTAGTGACCCCGAGTGCGCATGCGCAGTAGCGACCCCGAGCGCGCATGCGCAGTAGTGAGCCCGAGTGCGCATGTGCATGTCTGGCCGGAGAGGGCATGCGCAGTAGTGCACCCGTGTGCGCATGCGCAGAAGTGAGCTCGAGTGCGTATATGCAGGTCTGAGCCGGAGTGCGCACACGCAGTAGTGAGCCCGAGCGCACACTCGCAGTAGCGACCCCGAGCGCGCATGCACCGTAGCGAGCCCGAGCGCGCATTAGCAGTAGTGAGCCCGATTGTGTATTCGCAGTAGTGAGTCCGAGTGCGCAAGAGCAGTAGTGAGCCCGTGTGTGCATGAGCAGTAGTGAGCCCGAGTGCGCATCCGCAGAAGTGAGCCCGAGCGCGCACCCGCAGTAGTGAGCCCGTGTGTGCATGCGCAGTAGTGAGCCCGAGTGCGCATATGCAGGTCTCACCGGAGTCTGCATCCGCAGTAGTGAGTCCGAGTGCGCATGAGCAGTAGTTAACACGACAGCGCATGAGAAGTAGTGACCCCGTGTGCGCATGCGCAGTAGTGAGCCCGTGCGCGCATGCGCAGTAGTGAGCCCGAGTGCGCATATGCAGGTCTGACCGGAGTGCGCATGCGCCGTAGTGAGCCCGAGCGCGTATGCGCAGTAGTGAGCCCGATTGCGCATGAGCAGTAGTGAGCCCGTGTGTGCATGAGCAGTGGTGACCCCGAGTGCGCATGCGCAGTAGTGACCCCGTGTGCGCATGCGCAGTAAAGAGCCCATGTGCGCATGCGCAGTAGTGAGCCCGAGTGCGCATGCGCAGTAGTGACCCCGAGTGCGTATGCGCAGTAGAGAGCCCGATTGCGCATGCGCAGTAGCGAGCCCGTGTCCGAATGCGCAGTGGTAAGCCCGAGTGCGCATAGTCAGGTCTGAGCCGGCGTGCGCAGGAGCAGTAGCGAGTCCGAGTGCGCATGCGCAGTAGTGCGCCCGTGTGCGTATGCGCAGAAGTGAGCTCGAGAGCGCATGCGCAAGTCTGAGCCGGAGTGCGCATGAGCAGTAGTGGCCCCGAGTGTGCATCCGCAGTAGTGAGTCCGAGTGCGCATCCGCAGTCGGGAGTCCGTGTGCGCATGAGCAGTAGTGACCCCGACCGCGCATACGCGGTAGTGAGCCCGATTTTGCAATACGCAGTAGTGACCCCGAGTACGCATGCGCAGTAGCGAGCCCGATAGCGCATCGGCATTAGTGAGTCCGAGTGCCCATGAACCGTAGTGAGTCCGAGTGCGCATGAGCAGTATTGACCCCGAGCGCGCATACGCGGTAGTGAGCCCGATTTTGCATGCGCAGTAGTGAGCTCGATTGCGCATCCGCAGTAGTGAGTCCGAGTGCGCATGAGCAGTAGTGAGTCCGAGTGCGCATGCGCAGTAGAGAGCCCGATTGCGCATGTGCAGGTCTGAGCCGGAGTGCGCATGCGCAGTAGTGAGCCCGATTGTGCATCGGCAGTAGTGAGTCCGAGTGCGCATGAGCGGTAGTGACCCCGATTGCGCATGCTCAGTAGTGACCCCGAGTGCGCATGCGCAGTAGTGATCCCGCGCGCGCATGCGCAGTAGTGAGCCCGATTGCGCATCCGCAGCAGTGAGTCCGAGTGCGCATGCGCAGTAGTGAGCCCGATTGCGCATGTGCAGGTCTGAGCCGGAGAGCGCATCCACAGTACTGAGTCCGACTGCGCATGGGCAGTAGTGAGTCCGAGTGCGCATGCGCAGTAGAGAGCCCGATTGCGCATGTGCAGATCTGAGCCGGAGAGCGCATCCACAGTACTGAGTCCGAGTGCGCATGCGCAGTAGTGACCCCGAGTGCGCATGCGCAGTAGCGACCCCGAGCGCGCATGCGCAGTAGTGAGCCCGAGTGCGCATGTGCATGTCTGGCCGGAGAGGGCATGCGCAGTAGTGCACCCGTGTGCGCATGCGCAGAAGTGAGCTCGAGTGCGTATATGCAGGTCTGAGCCGGAGTGCGCACACGCAGTAGTGAGCCCGAGCGCACACTCGCAGTAGCGACCCCGAGCGCGCATGCGCCGTAGCGAGCCCGAGCGCGCATTAGCAGTAGTGAGCCCGATTGTGCATTCGCAGTAGTGAGTCCGAGTGCGCAAGAGCAGTAGTGAGCCCGTGTGTGCATGAGCAGTAGTGAGCCCGAGTGCGCATCCGCAGAAGTGAGCCCGAGCGCGCACCCGCAGTAGTGAGCCCGTGTGTGCATGCGCAGTAGTGAGCGCGAGTGCGCATATGCAGGTCTCACCGGAGTCTGCATCCGCAGTAGTGAGTCCGAGTGCGCATGAGCAGTAGTTAACACGACAGCGCATGAGAAGTAGTGACCCCGTGTGCGCATGCGCAGTAGTGAGCCCGTGTGCGCATGCGCAGTAGTGAGCCCGAGTGCGCATCCGCAGAAGTGAGCCCGAGCGCGCACCCGCAGTAGTGAGCCCGTGTGTGCATGCGCAGTAGTGAACCCGACCGCGCAACTGCAGTAGCGAGCCCGAGTGCGCATGCGCAGTAGTGACCCCGAGTGCGCATGCACAGTCGTGAGCCCGTGTGCGCATTCGCAGTAGTGAGCCCGATTGTGCATTCGCAGTAGTGAGTCCGAGTGCGCATGAGCAGTAGTGAGCCCGTGTGCGCATGCACAGTCGTGAGCCCGTGTGCGCATGCGCAGTAGTGGGCCCGTGTCCGAATGCGCAGTGGTGAGCCCGAGTGCGCATAGTCAGGTCTGAGCCGGAGTGCGTATGCGCAGTAGTGAGTCCGAGTGAGCATGAGCAGTAGTGACCCCGACCGCGCATACGCGGTAGTGAGCCCGATTTTGCATGCGCTGTAGTGAGCCCGATTGCGCATCGGCATTAGTGAGTCCGAGTGCCCATGAGCCGTAGTGAGTCCGAGTGCGCATGCGCAGTAGAGAGCCCGATTGCGCATTTGCAGGTCTGAGCCGGAGAGCGCATCCACGGTACTGAGTCCGAGTGCGCATGAGCAGTAGTGAGTCCGAGTGCGCATGAGCAGAAGTATGGCCGAGTGCGCATGAGAAGTAGTGACCCCGTGTGCGCATGCGCAGTAGTGAGCACGAGCGCGCATGCGCAGTAGTGAGCCCGATTGCGCATCCGCGGTAGTGAGTCCGAGTGCGCATGAGCAGTAGTGAGTCCGAGTGCGCATGCGCAGTAGTGACCCCGAGTGCGCATGCACAGTCGTGAGCCCGTGTGCGCATTCGCAGTAGTGAGCCCGATTGTGCATTCGCAGTAGTGAGTCCGAGTGCGCAAGAGCAGTAGTGAGCCCGTGTGTGCATGAGCAGTAGTGAGCCCGAGTGCGCATCCGCAGAAGTGAGCCCGAGCGCGCACCCGCAGTAGTGAGCCCGTGTGTGCATGCGCAGTAGTGAGCCCGAGTGCGCATATGCAGGTCTCACCGGAGTCTGCATCCGCAGTAGTGAGTCCGAGTGCGCATGAGCAGTAGTTAACACGACAGCGCATGAGAAGTAGTGACCCCGTGTGCGCATGCGCAGTAGTGAGCCCGTGTGCGCATGCGCAGTAGTGAGCCCGAGTGCGCATCCGCAGAAGTGAGCCCGAGCGCGCACCCGCAGTAGTGAGCCCGTGTGTGCATGCGCAGTAGTGAACCCGACCGCGCAACTGCAGTAGCGAGCCCGAGTGCGCATGCGCAGTAGTGACCCCGAGTGCGCATGCACAGTCGTGAGCCCGTGTGCGCATTCGCAGTAGTGAGCCCGATTGTGCATTCGCAGTAGTGAGTCCGAGTGCGCATGAGCAGTAGTGAGCCCGTGTGCGCATGCACAGTCGTGAGCCCGTGTGCGCATGCGCAGTAGTGGGCCCGTGTCCGAATGCGCAGTGGTGAGCCCGAGTGCGCATAGTCAGGTCTGAGCCGGAGTGCGTATGCGCAGTAGTGAGTCCGAGTGAGCATGAGCAGTAGTGACCCCGACCGCGCATACGCGGTAGTGAGCCCGATTTTGCATGCGCTGTAGTGAGCCCGATTGCGCATCGGCATTAGTGAGTCCGAGTGCCCATGAGCCGTAGTGAGTCCGAGTGCGCATGAGCAGAAGTATGGCCGAGTGCGCATGAGAAGTAGTGACCCCGTGTGCGCATGCGCAGTAGTGAGCACGAGCGCGCATGCGCAGTAGTGAGCCCGATTGCGCATCCGCGGTAGTGAGTCCGAGTGCGCATGAGCAGTAGTGAGTCCGAGTGCGCATGCGCAGTAGAGAGCCCGATTGCGCATTTGCAGGTCTGAGCCGGAGAGCGCATCCACGGTACTGAGTCCGAGTGCGCATGCGCAGTAGTGAGTCCGAGTGCGCATGAGCAATAGTGAGTCCGAGTGCGCATGAGCAGTAGTGAGCCCGAGAGCGCATGAGCAGTAGTGACCCCGAGTGCGCATGAGCAGTAGTGAGCCCGAGAGCGCATTCGCAGTAGTGAGCCCGATTTTGCATACGCAGTAGTGACCCCGAGTGCGCATGCGCAGTAGCGACCCCGAGCGCGCATGCGCAGTAGTGAGCCCGATTGCGCATCGGCATTAGTGAGTCCGAGTGCCCATGAGCCGTAGTGAGCCCGAGTGCGCATCCGCAGAAGTGAGCCCGAGCGCGCACCCGCAGTAGTGAGCCCGTGTGTGCATGCGCAGTAGTGAACCCGACCGCGCAACTGCAGTAGCGAGCCCGTGTGCGCATGCGCAGTAGGGAGTCCGTGTGCGCATGCGCAGTAGTGAGCCCGATGGCGCATCGGCATTAGTGAGTCCGAGTGCCCATGAGCCGTAGTGAGTCCGAGCGCGCATGAGCAGTAGTGAGTCCGAGCGCGCATGAGCAGTAGTGACCCCGAGTGCGCATGAGCAGTAGTGAGCCCGAGAGCGCATTCGCAGTAGTGAGCCCGATTGTGCATTCGCAGTAGTGAGTCCGAGTGCGCATGAGCAGTAGTGAGCCCGTGTGCGCATGCACAGTCGTGAGCCCGTGTGCGCATGCGCAGTAGTGCGGCCGTGTGCGTATGCGCAGAAGTGAGCTGGAGAGCGCATGCGGAAGTCTAAGCCGGAGTGCGCATGCGCAGTAGTGACCCCGAGTGCGCATGCGCAGTAGCGACCCCGAGCGCGCATGCGCAGTAGTGAGCCCGATTTTGCATGCGCAGTAGTGACCCCGAGTGCGCATGCGCAGTAGCGACCCCGAGCGCGCATGCGCAGTAGTGAGCCCGATTGCGCATCGGCATTAGTGAGTCCGAGTGCCCATGAGCCGTAGTGAGCCCGAGTGCGCATCCGCAGAAGTGAGCCCGAGCGCGCACCCGCAGTAGTGAGCCCGTGTGTGCATGCGCAGTAGTGAACCCGACCGCGCAACTGCAGTAGCGAGCCCGAGTGCGCATGAGAAGTAGTGACCCCGTGTGCGCATGCGCAGTAGTCAGTCCGTGTGCGCATCGGCATTAGTGAGTCCGAGTGCCCATGAGCGGAAGTGACCCCGATTGCGCATGCTCAGTAGTGACCCCGAGTGCGCATATGCAGGTCTGACCGGAGTGTGCATCCGCAGTAGTGATTCCGAGTGCGCATGAGCAGTAGTTAGTCCGACAGCGCATGAGAAGAAGTGACCCCGTGTGCGCATGCGCAGTAGTGTGCCCGTGTGCGCATGCGCAGTAGTGAGCACGAGCGCGCATGCGCAGTAGTGAGCCCGAGCGCGCATGTGCAGTTCTGAGCCGGAGTGCGCATGAGCAGTAGTGAGCCCGTGTGTGCATGAGCAGTGGTGACCCCGAGTGCGCATGCGCAGCAGTGACCCCGTGTGCGCATGCGCAGTAAAGAGCCCATGTGCGCATGCGCAGTAGTGAGCCCGAGTGCGCATGCGCAGTAGTGACCCCGAGTGCGTATGCGCAGTAGAGAGCCCGATTGCGCATGCGCAGTAGCGAGCCCGTGTCCGAATGCGCAGTGGTAAGCCCGAGTGCGCATAGTCAGGTCTGAGCCGGCGTGCGCAGGAGCAGTAGTGAGTCCGAGTGCGCATGCGCAGTAGAGAGCCCGATTGCGCATCCACAGTAGTGAGTCCGAGTGCCCATGCGCAGTAGTGACCCCGAGTGCGCATGCACAGTCGTGAGCCCGTGTGCGCATGCGCAGTAGTGCGCCCGTGTGCGCATGCGCAGAAGTGAGCTCGGGAGCGCATGTGCAAGTCTGAGCCGGAGTGCGCATGCGCAGTAGTGACCCCGAGTGCGCATGCGCAGTAGTGACCCCGCGCGCGCATGCGCAGTAGTGAGCCCGAGTGCGCATGTGCATGTCTGGCCGGAGAGGGCATGCGCAGTAGTGCACCCGTGTGCTCATGCGCAGAAGTGAGCTCGAGTGCGTATATGCAGGTCTGAGCCGGAGTGCGCATACGCAGTAGTGAGCCCGAGCGCGCATTCGCAGTAGTTAGTCCGACAGCGCATGAGAAGAAGTGACCCCGTGTGCGCATGCGCAGTAGTGAGCCCGTGCGCGCATGCGCAGTAGAGAGCCCGAGTGCGCATGTGCAGGTCTGACCGGAGTGCGCATGCGCAGTAGCCACCCCGATTTTGCATCCGCAGTAGTGAGTCCGAGTGCGCATGCGCAGTAGTGTGCCCGTGTGCGCATGCGCAGTAGTGTGCCCGTGTGCGCATGCGCAGTAGTGAGCACGAGCGCGCATGCGCAGTAGTGAGCCCGAGCGCGCATGTGCAGTTCTGAGCCGGAGTGCGCATGCGCAGTAGCCACCCCGATTTTGCATCCGCAGTAGTGAGTCCGAGTGCGCATGAGCAGTAGTTAGTCCGACAGCGCATGAGAAGTAGTGACCCCGTGTGCGCATGCGCAGTAGTGAGCCCGTGCGCGCATGCGCAGTAGAGAGCCCGAGTGCGCATGTGCAGGTCTGACCGGAGTGCGCATCCGCAGAAGTGAGCCCGAGCGCACATCCGCAGTAGTGAGTCCGAGTGCGCATGGGCAGTAGAGAGCCCGATTGCGCATGTGTAGGTCTGACCCGAGTGTGCATCCGCAGTAGTGATTCCGAGTGCGCATGAGCAGTAGTTAGTCCGACAGCGCATGCGCAGTAGTGTGCCCGTGTGCGCATGCGCAGTAGTGAGCACGAGCGCGCATGCGCAGTAGTGAGCCCGAGCGCGCATGTGCAGTTCTGAGCCGGAGTGCGCATGCGCTGTAGCCACCCCGATTTTGCATCCGCAGTAGTGAGTCCGAGTGCGCATGAGCAGTAGTTAGTCCGACAGCGCATGAGAAGTAGTGACCCCGTGTGCGCATGCGCAGTAGTGAGCCCGTGTGTGCATGAGCAGTGGTGACCCCAAGTGCGCATGCTCAGTAGTGAGCCCGCGCGCGCATACGCGGTAGTGAGCCCGATTTTGTATCCGCAGTAGTGAGTCCGAGTGCGCATGAGCAGTAGTGACCCCGATTGCGCATGCTCAGTAGTGACCCCGAGTGCGCATGCGCAGTAGTGATCCCGCGCGCGCATGCGCAAAAATGAGCCCGAGCGCACATCCGCAGTAGTGAGTCCGAGTGCGCATGGGCAGTAGTGACCCCGAGTGCGCATGCGCAGTAGTGCGCCCGTGTGCATCTGCGCAGAAGTGAGCTCGAGAGCGCATGCGCAAGTCTGAGCCGGAGTGCGCATGAGAAGTAGTGACCCCGTGTGCGCATGCGCAGTAGTGAGCCCGATTGCGCATCCGCAGCAGTGAGTCCGAGTGCGCATGCGCAGTAGTGAGCCCGATTGCGCATCCGCAGTAGGGAGTCCGTGTCCGAATGCGCAGTGGTGAGCCCGAGTGCGCATAGTCAGGTCTGAGCCGGAGTGCGCATGCGCAGTAGTGAGCCCGTGTGTGCATGAGCTGTAGTGACCCCGAGTGCGCATGCTCAGTAGTGAGCCCGTGCGCGCATACGCAGTAGTGAGCCCGAGTGCGCATGCGCAGTAGTGTGCCCGAACGCGCATTCGCAGTAGTGAGTCCGATTGTGCATCCGCAGTAGTGAGACTGAGTGCGCATAAGCAGTAGTGACCCCGAGTGCGCATGCGCAGTAGTGAGCCCGATTGCGCATCCGCAGTAGGGAGTCCGTGTGCGCATGCGCAGTAGTGAGCCCGTTTGCACATGGACAGTAGTGAGTCCGAGTGCACATGAGCCGTAGTGAGTGCGAGTGCGCATGAGCAGTAGTGACCCCGAGCGCGCATGCGCAGTAGTGAGTCCGTGTGCGCATGCCCAGTAGTAAGCCCGAGTGCGCATTTGCAGGTCTGAGCCGGAGTGCGCATGCGCAATAGTGAGGCCAATTGTGCATCCGCAGTAGTGAGTCCGAGAGCGCATGAGAAGTAGTGACCCCGTGTGCGCGTGCGCAGTAGTGAGCCCGATTGCGCATGCGCAGAAGTGAGCTCGAGTGCGCATGTGCAGGTCTGAGTCGGAGTGCGCATGCGCAGTAGTGATCCCGATTGTGCATGCGCAGTAGTGAGACCGATTGCGCATACGCAGTAGGGAGTCCGTGTGCGCATGCGCAGTAGTGAGCCCGTTTGCACATGGACAGTACTGAGTCCGAGTGCACATTAGCCGTAGTGAGTGCGAGTGCGCATGAGCAGTAGTGACCCCGAGTGCGCATGCGCAGTAGTGACCCCGAGTGCGCATGCGCAGTAGCGACCCCGAGCGCGCATGCGCAGTAGTGAGCCCGAGCGCGCATTCGCAGCAGTGAGCCCGATTGTGCATTCGCAGTAGTGAGCCCGTGTGCGCATGCACAGTCGTGAGCCAGAGCGCGCATTCGCAGTAGTGAGCCCGATTGTGCATTCGCAGTAGTGAGCCCGTGTGCGCATGCGCAGTAGTGCGCCCGTGTGCGTATGCGCAGAAGTGAGCTGGAGAGCGCATGCGCAAGTCTGAGCCAGAGTGCGCATGCGCAGTAGTGACCACGAGTGCGCATGCGCAGTAGCGACCCCGAGCGCGCATGCGCAGTAGTGAGCCCGAGTGCGCATGCGCAGTAGAGAGTCCGATTGCGCATGCGCAGTAGTGGGCCCGTGTCCGAATGCGCAGTGGTGAGCCCGAGTCGCATAGTCAGGTCTGAGCCGGAGTGCGTATGCGCAGTAGTGAGTCCGAGTGCGCTTGAGCAGTAGTGACCCCGACCGCGCATACGCGGTAGTGAGCCCGATTTTGCATACGCAGTAGTGACCCCGAGTGCGCATGCGCAGTAGCGACCCCGAGCGCGCATGCGCAGTAGTGAGCCCGAGCGCGCATTCGCAGTAGTGAGCCCGATTGTGCATTCGCAGTAGTGAGCCCGTGTGCGCATGCACAGTCGTGAGCCCGAGCGCGCATTCGCAGTAGTGGGCCCGATTGTGCATTCGCAGTAGTGAGCCCGTGTGCGCATGCGCAGTAGTGCGCTCGTGTGCGTATGCGCAGAAGTGAGCTGGAGAGCGCATGCGCAAGTCTGAGCCAGAGTGCGCATGCGCAGTAGTGACCCCGAGTGCGCATGCGCAGTAGCGACCCCGCGCGCGCATGCGCAGTAGTGAGCCCGAGTTCGCATGTCCAGGTCCGAGCCGGAGTGCGCATGCGCAATAGTGAGGCCAATTGTGCATCCGCAGTAGTGAGTCCGAGAGCGCATGAGAAGTAGTGACCCCGTGTGCGCGTGCGCAGTAGTGAGCCCGATTGCGCATGCGCAGAAGTGAGCTCGAGTGCGCATGTGCAGGTCTGAGTCGGAGTGCGCATGCGCAGTAGTGATCCCGATTGTGCATGCGCAGTAGTGAGACCGATTGCGCATACGCAGTAGGGAGTCCGTGTGCGCATGCGCAGTAGTGAGCCCGTTTGCACATGGACAGTAGTGAGTCCGAGTGCACATTAGCCGTAGTGAGTGCGAGTGCGCATGAGCAGTAGTGACCCCGAGTGCGCATGCGCAGTAGTGTGCCCGTGTGCGCATGCGCAGAAGTGAGCTCGAGTGCGCATATGCAGGTCTGAGCCGGAGTGCGCATACGCAGTAGTGAGCCCGAGCGCGCATTCGCAGTAGTTAGTCCGATTGCGCATCGGCATTAGTGAGTCCGAGTGCCCATGAGCCGTAGTGAGTCCGAGTGCGCATGAGCAGTAGTGAGTCCGAGTGCGCATGAGCAGAAGTATGGCCGAGTGCGCATGAGAAGTAGTGACCCCGTGTGCGCATGCGCAGTAGTGAGCACGAGCGCGCATGCGCAGTAGTGAGCCCGATTGCGCATCCGCGGTAGTGAGTCCGAGTGCGCATGAGCAGTAGTGAGTCCGAGTGCGCATGCGCAGTAGAGAGCCCGATTGCGCATTTGCAGGTCTGAGCCGGAGAGCGCATCCACGGTACTGAGTCCGAGTGCGCATGCGCAGTAGTGAGTCCGAGTGCGCATGAGCAATAGTGAGTCCGAGTGCGCATGAGCAGTAGTGAGCCCGAGAGCGCATTCGCAGTAGTGAGCCCGATTGTGCATTCGCAGTAGTGAGTCCGAGTGCGCATGAGCAGTAGTGAGCCCGTGTGCGCATGCACAGTCGTGAGCCCGTGTGCGCATGCGCAGTAGTGCGGCCGTGTGCGTATGCGCAGAAGTGAGCTGGAGAGCGCATGCGCAAGTCTGAGCCAGAGTGCGCATGCGCAGTAGTGACCCCGAGTGCGCATGCGCAGTAGCGACCCCGCGCGCGCATGCGCAGTAGTGAGGCCGAGTGCGCATGTGCATGTCTGGCCGGAGAGGGCATGCGCAGTAGTGCACCCGTGTGCGCATGCGCAGAAGTGAGCTCGAGTGTGTATATGCAGGTCTGAGCCGGAGTGCGCATACGCAGTAGTGAGCCCGAGCGCGCATTCGCAGTAGTTAGTCCGATTGCGCATCGGCATTAGTGAGTCCGAGTGCCCATGAGCCGTAGTGAGTCCGAGTGCGCATGAGCAGTAGTGAGTCCGAGTGCGCATGAGCAGAAGTATGGCCGAGTGCGCATGAGAAGTACTGACCCCGTGTGCGCATGCGCAGTAGTGAGCACGAGCGCGCATGCGCAGTAGTGAGCCCGATTGCGCATCCGCGGTAGTGAGTCCGAGTGCGCATGAGCAGTAGCGAGTCCGAGTGCGCATGCGCAGTAGAGAGCCCGATTGCGCATTTGCAGGTCTGAGCCGGAGAGCGCATCCACGGTACTGAGTCCGAGTGCGCATGCGCAGTAGTGAGTCCGAGTGCGCATGAGCAATAGTGAGTCCGAGTGCGCATGAGCAGTAGTGAGCCCGAGAGCGCATTCGCAGTAGTGAGCCCGATTGTGCATTCGCAGTAGTGAGTCCGAGTGCGCATGAGCAGTAGTGAGCCCGAGAGCGCATTCGCAGTAATGAGCCCGATTGTGCATTCGCAGTAGTGAGTCCGAGTGCGCATGAGCAGTAGTGAGCCCGTGTGCGCATGCACAGTCGTGAGCCCGTGTGCGCATGCGCAGTAGTGCGGCCGTGTGCGTATGCGCAGAAGTGAGCTGGAGAGCGCATGCGGAAGTCTAAGCCGGAGTGCGCATGCGCAGTAGTGACCCCGAGTGCGCATGCGCAGTAGCGACCCCGAGCGCGCATGCGCAGTAGTGAGCCCGATTTTGCATACGCAGTAGTGACCCCGAGTGCGCATGCGCAGTAGCGACCCCGAGCGCGCATGCGCAGTAGTGAGCCCGATTGCGCATCGGCATTAGTGAGTCCGAGTGCCCATGAGCCGTAGTGAGCCCGAGTGCGCATCCGCAGAAGTGAGCCCGAGCGCGCACCCGCAGTAGTGAGCCCGTGTGTGCATGCGCAGTAGTGAACCCGACCGCGCAACTGCAGTAGCGAGCCTGAGTGCGCATGAGAAGTAGTGACCCCGTGTGCGCATGCGCAGTAGTCAGTCCGAGTGCGCATCGGCATTAGTGAGTCCGAGTGCCCATGAGCGGATGTGACCCCGATTGCGCATGCTCAGTAGTGACCCCGAGTGCGCATGCGCAGTAGTGATCCCGCGCGCGCATGCGCAGTAGTGAGCCCGATTGCGCATCCGCAGCAGTGAGTCCGAGTGCGCATGCGCAGTAGTGTGCCCGAACGCGCATTCGCAGTAGTGAGTCCGATTGTGCATCCGCAGTAGTGAGACTGAGTGCGCATAAGCAGTAGTGACCCCGAGTGCGCATGAGCTGTAGAGACACCGAGAACGCATGCGGAGTAGTGAGAACGAGTGCACATGAGTAGTAGTGACCCCGAGTGCGCATCCGCAGTAGGGAGTCCGTGTGCGCATGCGCAGTAGGGAGTCCGTGTGCGCATGCGCAGTAGTGAGCCCGATGGCGCATCGGCATTAGTGAGTCCGAGTGCCCATGAGCCGTAGTGAGTCCGAGCGCGCATGAGCAGTAGTGAGTCCGAGCGCGCATGAGCAGTAGTGACCCCGAGTGCGCATCCGCAGTAGTGAGTCCGTGTGCGTATGAGCAGTAGCTAGTCCGAGTGCGCATGAGCAGTCGTGACCCCGAGCGCGCATACGGGGTAGTGAGCCCGATTTTGCATCCGCAGTAGTGAGTCCGAGTGTGCATGAGCAGTAGTTAGTCCGAGAGCGAATGAGAAGTAGTGACCCCGTGTGAGCATGCGCAGTAGTGAGCCCGTGCGCGCATGCGCAGTAGTGAGCCCGAGTGCGCATATGCAGGTCTGACCGGAGTGTGCATCCGCAGTAGTGATTCCGAGTGCGCATGAGCAGTAGTTAGTCCGACAGCGCATGAGAAGAAGTGACCCCGTGTGCGCATGCGCAGTAGTGTGCCCGTGTGCGCATGCGCAGTAGTGAGCACGAGCGCGCATGCGCAGTAGTGAGCCCGAGCGCGCATGTGCAGTTCTGAGCCGGAGTGCGCATGAGCAGTAGTGAGCCCGTGTGTGCATGAGCAGTGGTGACCCCGAGTGCGCATGCGCAGCAGTGACCCCGTGTGCGCATGCGCAGTAAAGAGCCCATGTGCGCATGCGCAGTAGTGAGCCCGAGTGCGCATGCGCAGTAGTGACCCCGAGTGCGTATGCGCAGTAGAGAGCCCGATTGCGCATGCGCAGTAGCGAGCCCGTGTCCGAATGCGCAGTGGTAAGCCCGAGTGCGCATAGTCAGGTCTGAGCCGGCGTGCGCAGGAGCAGTAGTGAGTCCGAGTGCGCATGCGCAGTAGAGAGCCCGATTGCGCATCCACAGTAGTGAGTCCGAGTGCCCATGCGCAGTAGTGACCCCGAGTGCGCATGCACAGTCGTGAGCCCGTGTGCGCATGCGCAGTAGTGCGCCCGTGTGCGCATGCGCAGAAGTGAGCTCGAGAGCGCATGTGCAAGTCTGAGCCGGAGTGCGCATGCGCAGTAGTGACCCCGAGTGCGCATGCGCAGTAGCGGCCTTGAGCGCGCATGCGCAGTAGTGCGCCCGTGTGCGCATGCGCAGAAGTGAGCTCGGGAGCGCATGTGCAAGTCTGAGCCGGAGTGCGCATGCGCAGTAGTGCACCCGTGTGCTCATGCGCAGAAGTGAGCTCGAGTGCGTATATGCAGGTCTGAGCCGGAGTGCGCATACGCAGTAGTGAGCCCGAGCGCGCATTCGCAGTAGTTAGTCCGACAGCGCATGAGAAGAAGTGACCCCGTGTGCGCATGCGCAGTAGTGAGCCCGTGCGCGCATGCGCAGTAGAGAGCCCGAGTGCGCATGTGCAGGTCTGACCGGAGTGCGCATGCGCAGTAGCCACCCCGATTTTGCATCCGCAGTAGTGAGTCCGAGTGCGCATGCGCAGTAGTGTGCCCGTGTGCGCATGCGCAGTAGTGTGCCCGTGTGCGCATGCGCAGTAGTGAGCACGAGCGCGCATGCGCAGTAGTGAGCCCGAGCGCGCATGTGCAGTTCTGAGCCGGAGTGCGCATGCGCAGTAGCCACCCCGATTTTGCATCCGCCGTAGTGAGTCCGAGTGCGCATGAGCAGTAGTTAGTCCGACAGCGCATGAGAAGTAGTGACCCCGTGTGCGCATGCGCAGTAGTGAGCCCGTGCGCGCATGCGCAGTAGAGAGCCCGAGTGCGCATGTGCAGGTCTGACCGGAGTGCGCATCCGCAGAAGTGAGCCCGAGCGCACATCCGCAGTAGTGAGTCCGAGTGCGCATGGGCAGTAGAGAGCCCGATTGCGCATGTGCAGGTCTGACCCGAGTGTGCATCCGCAGTAGTGATTCCGAGTGCGCATGAGCAGTAGTTAGTCCGACAGCGCATGAGAAGAAGTGACCCCGTGTGCGCATGCGCAGTAGTGTGCCCGTGTGCGCATGCGCAGTAGTGAGCACGAGCGCGCATGCGCAGTAGTGAGCCCGAGCGCGCATGTGCAGTTCTGAGCCGGAGTGCGCATGCGCTGTAGCCACCCCGATTTTGCATCCGCAGTAGTGAGTCCGAGTGCGCATGAGCAGTAGTTAGTCCGACAGCGCATGAGAAGTAGTGACCCCGTGTGCGCATGCGCAGTAGTGAGCCCGTGTGTGCATGAGCAGTGGTGACCCCAAGTGCGCATGCTCAGTAGTGAGCCCGCGCGCGCATACGCGGTAGTGAGCCCGATTTTGTATCCGCAGTAGTGAGTCCGAGTGCGCATGAGCAGTAGTGACCCCGATTGCGCATGCTCAGTCGTGACCCCGAGTGCGCATGCGCAGTAGTGATCCCGCGCGCGCATGCGCAAAAATGAGCCCGAGCGCACATCCGCAGTAGTGAGTCCGAGTGCGCATGGGCAGTAGTGACCCCGAGTGCGCATGCGCAGTAGTGCGCCCGTGTGCGTCTGCGCAGAAGTGAGCTCGAGAGCGCATGCGCAAGTCTGAGCCGGAGTGCGCATGAGAAGTAGTGACCCCGTGTGCGCATGCGCAGTAGTGAGCCCGATTGCGCATCCGCAGCAGTGAGTCCGAGTGCGCATGCGCAGTAGTGAGCCCGATTGCGCATCCGCAGTAGGGAGTCCGCGTCCGAATGCGCAGTGGTGAGCCCGAGTGCGCATAGTCAGGTCTGTGCCGGAGTGCGCATGCGCAGTAGTGAGCCCGTGTGTGCATGAGCTGTAGTGACCCCGAGTGCGCATGCTCAGTAGTGAGCCCGTGCGCGCATACGCAGTAGTGAGCCCGAGTGCGCATGCGCAGTAGTGTGCGGGAACGCGCATTCGCAGTAGTGAGTCCGATTGTGCATCCGCAGTAGTGAGACTGAGTGCGCATAAGCAGTAGTGACCCCGAGTGCGCATGCGCCGTAGTGAGCCCGATTGCGCATCCGCAGTAGGGAGTCCGTGTCCGAATGCGCAGTGGTGAGCCCGAGTGCGCATAGTCAGGTCTGTGCCGGAGTGCGCATGCGCAGTAGTGAGCCCGTGTGTGCATGAGCTGTAGTGACCCCGAGTGCGCATGCTCAGTAGTGAGCCCGTGCGCGCATACGCAGTAGTGAGCCCGTGCGCGCATGCTCAGTAGTGACCCCGAGTGCGCATGCGCAGTAGTGATCCCGCGCGCGCATGCGCAAAAATGAGCCCGAGCGCACATCCGCAGTAGTGAGTCCGAGAGCGCATGAGAAGTAGTGACCCCGTGTGCGCGTGCGCAGTAGTGAGCCCGATTGCGCATGCGCAGAAGTGAGCTCGAGTGCGCATGTGCAGGTCTGAGTCGGAGTCCGCATGCGCAGTAGTGATCCCGATTGTGCATGCGCAGTAGTGAGACCGATTGCGCATACGCAGTAGGGAGTCCGTGTGCGCATGCGCACTAGTGAGCCCGTTTGCACATGGACAGTAGTGAGTCCGAGTGCACATGAGCCGTAGTGAGTGCGAGTGCGCATGAGCAGTAGTGACCCCGAGTGCGCATGCGCAGTAGTGACCCCGAGTGCGCATGCGCAGTAGCGACCCCGAGCGCGCATGCGCAGTAGTGAGCCCGAGCGCGCATTCGCAGTAGTGAGCCCGATTGTGCATTCGCAGTAGTGAGCCCGTGTGCGCATGCACAGTCGTGAGCCAGAGCGCGCATTCGCAGTAGTGAGCCCGATTGTGCATTCGCAGTAGTGACCCCGAGTGCGCATGCGCAGTAGCGACCCCGAGCGCGCATGCGCAGTAGTGAGCCCGAGCGCGCATTCGCAGTAGTGAGCCCGATTGTGCATTCGCAGTAGTGAGCCCGTGTGCTCATGCACAGTCGTGAGCCCGTGTGCGCATGCGCAGTAGTGCGGCCGTGTGCGTATGCGCAGAAGTGAGCTGGAGAGCGCATGCGCAAGTCTCAGCCGGAGCGCGCATGCGCAGTAGTGACCCCGAGTGCGCATGCGCAGTAGCGACCCCGAGCGCGCATGCGCAGTAGTGAGCCCGAGTGCGCATGCGCAGTAGAGAGTCCGATTGCGCATGCGCAGTAGTGGGCCCGTGTCCGAATGCGCAGTGGTGTGCCCGAGTCGCATAGTCAGGTCTGAGCCGGAGTGCGTATGCGCAGTAGTGAGTCCGAGTGCGCTTGAGCAGTAGTGACCCCGACCGCGCATACGCGGTAGTGAGCCCGATTTTGCATACGCAGTAGTGACCCCGAGTGCGCATGCGCAGTAGCGACCCCGAGCGCGCATGCGCAGTAGTGAGCCCGATTGCGCATCGGCATTAGTGAGTCCCAGTGCCCATGAGCCGTAGTGAGTCTGAGTGCGCCTGAGCAGTAGTGAGTCCGAGTGCGCATGAGCAGTAGTATGGCCGAGTGCGCATGAGAAGTAGTGACCCCGATTGCGCATGCTCAGTAGTGACCCCGAGTGCGCATGCGCAGTAGTGATACCGCGCGCGCATGCGCAGTAGTGAGCCCGATTGCGCATCCGCAGCAGTGAGTCCGAGTGCGCATGCGCAGTAGTGAGCCCGATTGCGCATCCGCAGTAGGGAGCCCGTGTCCGAATGCGCAGTAGTGAGCCCGAGTGCGCATAGTCAGGTCTGAGCCGGCGTGCGCATGAGCAGTAGTGAGTCCGAGTGCGCATGCGCAGTAGAGAGCCCGATTGCGCATGTGCAGGTCTGAGCAGGAGTGCGCATGCGCAGTAGTGAGCCCGATTGTGCATCGGCAGTAGTGAGTCCGAGTGCGCATGAGCGGTAGTGACCCCGATTGCGCATGCTCAGTAGTGACCCCGAGTGCGCATGCGCAGTAGTGATCCCGCGCGCGCATGCGCAGTAGTGAGCCCGATTGCGCATCCGCAGCAGTGAGTCCGAGTGCGCATGCGCAGTAGTGATCCCGATTGCGCATCCGCAGTAGTGAGTCCGTGTGCGCATGCCCAGTAGTGAGCCCGAGTGCGCATGTGCAGGTCTGAGCAAGAGTGCGCATGCGCAGTAGTGAGCCCGATTGTGCATGCGCAGTAGCGAGCCCGAGCGCGCATTCGCTGTAGTGAGTCCGTGTGCGCATGCCCAGTAGTAAGCCCGAGTGCGCATTTGCAGGTCTGAGCCGGAGTGCGCATGCGCAATAGTGAGGCCAATTGTGCATCCGCAGTAGTGAGTCCGAGAGCGCATGAGAAGTAGTGACCCCGTGTGCGCGTGCGCAGTAGTGAGCCCGATTGCGCATGCGCAGAAGTGAGCTCGAGTGCGCATGTGCAGGTCTGAGTCGGAGTGCGCATGCGCAGTAGTGATCCCGATTGTGCATGCGCAGTAGTGAGACCGATTGCGCATACGCAGTAGGGAGTCCGTGTGCGCATACGCAGTAGTGAGCCCGTTTGCACATGGACAGTAGTGAGTCCGAGTGCACATGGGCCGTAGTGAGTGCGAGTGCACATGAGCAGTAGTGACCCCGAGTGCGCATGCGCAGTAGTGACCCCGAGTGCGCATGCGCAGTAGCGACCCCGAGCGCGCATGCGCAGTAGTGAGCCCGACCGCGCATTCGCAGTAGTGAGCCCGATTGTGCATTCGCAGTAGTGAGCCCGTGTGCGCATGCACAGTCGTGAGCCCGAGCGCGCATTCGCAGTAGTGAGCCCGATTGTGCATTCGCAGTAGTGAGCCCGTGTGCGCATGCGCAGTAGTGCGCCCGTGTGCGTATGCGCAGAAGTGAGCTGGAGAGCGCATGCGCAAGTCTGAGCCAGAGTGCGCATGCGCAGTAGTGACCCCGAGTGCGCATGCGCAGTAGTGAGCCCGATTGCGCATCCGCAGCAGTGAGTCCGAGAGCGCATGAGAAGTAGTGACCCCGTGTGCGCGTGCGCAGTAGTGAGCCCGATTGCGCATGCGCAGAAGTGAGCTCGAGTGCGCATGTGCAGGTCTGAGTCGGAGTGCGCATGCGCAGTAGTGATCCCGATTGTGCATGCGCAGTAGTGAGACCGATTGCGCATACGCAGTAGGGAGTCCGAGTGCGCATGAGCAGTAGTTAGTCCGACAGCGCATGAGAAGTAGTGACCCCGTGTGCGCATGCGCAGTAGTGAGCCCGTGTGTGCATGAGCAGTGGTGACCCCAAGTGCGCATGCTCAGTAGTGAGCCCGGGCGCGCATACGCGGTTGTGAGCCCGATTTTGTATCCGCAGTAGTGAGTCCGAGTGCGCATGAGCAGTAGTGACCCCGATTGCGCATGCTCAGTAGTGACCCCGAGTGCGCATGCGCAGTAGTGATCCCGCGCGCGCATGCGCAAAAATGAGCCCGAGCGCACATCCGCAGTAGTGAGTCCGAGTGCGCATGGGCAGTAGTGACCTCGAATGCGCATGCGCAGTAGTGCGCCCGTGTGCGTCTGCGCAGAAGTGAGCTCGAGAGCGCATGCGCAAGTCTGAGCCGGAGTGCGCATGAGAAGTAGTGACCCCGTGTGCGCATGCGCAGTAGTGAGCCCGATTGCGCATCCGCAGCAGTGAGTCCGAGTGCGCATGCGCAGTAGTGAGCCCGATTGCGCATCCGCAGTAGGGAGTCCGTGTCCGAATGCGCAGTGGTGAGCCCGAGTGCGCATAGTCAGGTCTGTGCCGGAGTGCGCATGCGCAGTAGTGAGCCCGTGTGTGCATGAGCTGTAGTGACCCCGAGTGCGCATGCTCAGTAGTGAGCCCGTGCGCGCATACGCAGTAGTGAGCCCGAGTGCTCATGCGCAGTAGTGTGCGGGAACGCGCATTCGCAGTAGTGAGTCCGATTGTGCATCCGCAGTAGTGAGACTGAGTGCGCATAAGCAGTAGTGACCCCGAGTGCGCATGCGCAGTAGTGAGCCCGATTGCGCATCCGCAGTAGGGAGTCCGTGTCCGAATGCGCAGTGGTGAGCCCGAGTGCGCATAGTCAGGTCTGTGCCGGAGTGCGCATGCGCAGTAGTGAGCCCGTGTGTGCATGAGCTGTAGTGACCCCGAGTGCGCATGCTCAGTAGTGAGCCCGTGCGCGCATACGCAGTAGTGAGCCCGTGCGCGCATGCTCAGTAGTGACCCCGAGTGCGCATGCGCAGTAGTGATCCCGCGCGCGCATGCGCAAAAATGAGCCCGAGCGCACATCCGCAGTAGTGAGTCCGAGAGCGCATGAGAAGTAGTGACCCCGTGTGCGCGTGCGCAGTAGTGAGGCCGATTGCGCATGCGCAGAAGTGAGCTCGAGTGCGCATGTGCAGGTCTGAGTCGGAGTGCGCATGCGCAGTAGTGATCCCGATTGTGCATGCGCAGTAGTGAGACCGATTGCGCATACGCAGTAGGGAGTCCGTGTGCGCATGCGCAGTAGTGAGCCCGTTTGCACATGGACAGTAGTGAGTCCGAGTGCACATGAGCCGTAGTGAGTGCGAGTGCGCATGAGCAGTAGTGACCCCGAGTGCGCATGCGCAGTAGTGACCCCGAGTGCGCATGCGCAGTAGCGACCCCGAGCGCGCATGCGCAGTAGTGAGCCCGAGCGCGCATTCGCAGTAGTGAGCCCGATTGTGCATTCGCAGTAGTGAGCCCGTGTGCGCATGCACAGTCGTGAGCCAGAGCGCGCATTCGCAGTAGTGAGCCCGATTGTGCATTCGCAGTAGTGACCCCGAGTGCGCATGCGCAGTAGCGACCCCGAGCGCGCATGCGCAGTAGTGAGCCCGAGCGCGCATTCGCAGTAGTGAGCCCGATTGTGCATTCGCAGTAGTGAGCCCGTGTGCTCATGCATAGTCGTGAGCCCGTGTGCGCATGCGCAGTAGTGCGGCCGTGTGCGTATGCGCAGAAGTGAGCTGGAGAGCGCATGCGCAAGTCTAAGCCGGAGCGCGCATGCGCAGTAGTGACCCCGAGTGCGCATGCGCAGTAGCGACCCCGAGCGCGCATGCGCAGTAGTGAGCCCGAGTGCGCATGCGCAGTAGAGAGTCCGATTGCGCATGCGCAGTAGTGGGCCCGTGTCCGAATGCGCAGTGGTGAGCCCGAGTCGCATAGTCAGGTCTGAGCCGGAGTGCGTATGCGCAGTAGTGAGTCCGAGTGCGCTTGAGCAGTAGTGACCCCGACCGCGCATACGCGGTAGTGAGCCCGATTTTGCATACGCAGTAGTGACCCCGAGTGCGCATGCGCAGTAGCGACCCCGAGCGCGCATGCGCAGTAGTGAGCCCGATTGCGCATCGGCATTAGTGAGTCCGAGTGCCCATGAGCCGTAGTGAGTCTGAGTGCGCATGAGCAGTAGTGAGTCCGAGTGCGCATGAGCAGTAGTATGGCCGAGTGCGCATGAGAAGTAGTGACCCCGATTGCGCATGCTCAGTAGTGACCCCGAGTGCGCATGCGCAGTAGTGATACCGCGCGCGCATGCGCAGTAGTGAGCCCGATTGCGCATCCGCAGCAGTGAGTCCGCGCGCGCATGCGCAGTAGTGAGCCCGATTGTGCATCGGCAGTAGTGAGTCCGAGTGCGCATGAGCGGTAGTGACCCCGATTGCGCATGCTCAGTAGTGACCCCGAGTGCGCATGCGCAGTAGTGATCCCGCGCTCGCATGCGCAGTAGTGAGCCCGATTGCGCATCCGCAGCAGTGAGTCCGAGTGCGCATGCGCAGTAGTGATCCCGATTGCGCATCCGCAGTAGTGAGTCCGTGTGCGCATGCCCAGTAGTGAGCCCGAGTGCGCATGTGCAGGTCTGAGCAAGAGTGCGCATGCGCAGTAGTGAGCCCGATTGTGCATGCGCAGTAGCGAGCCCGAGCGCGCATTCGCAGTAGTGAGCCCGATTGCGCATGCGCAGAAGTGAGCTCGAGTGCGCATGTGCAGGACTGAGCCGGAGCGCGCATGTGCAGTAGTGAGCCCGATTGCGCATCCGCAGCAGTGATTCCGAGTGCGCATGCGCAGTAGCGAGCCCGAGCGCGCATTCGCTGTAGTGAGTCCGTGTGCGCATGCCCAGTAGTAAGCCCGAGTGCGCATTTGCAGGTCTGAGCCGGAGTGCGCATGCGCAATAGTGAGGCCAATTGTGCATCCGCAGTAGTGAGTCCGAGAGCGCATGAGAAGTAGTGACCCCGTGTGCGCGTGCGCAGTAGTGAGCCCGATTGCGCATGCGCAGAAGTGAGCTCGAGTGCGCATGTGCAGGTCTGAGTCGGAGTGCGCATGCGCAGTAGTGATCCCGATTGTGCATGCGCAGTAGTGAGACCGATTGCGCATACGCAGTAGGGAGTCCGTGTGCGCATGCGCAGTAGTGAGCCCGTTTGCACATGGACAGTAGTGAGTCCGAGTGCACATGGGCCGTAGTGAGTGCGAGTGCACATGAGCAGTAGTGACCCCGAGTGCGCATGCGCAGTAGTGACCCCGAGTGCGCATGCGCAGTAGCGACCCCGAGCGCGCATGCGCAGTAGTGAGCCCGAGCGCGCATTCGCAGTAGTGAGCCCGATTGTGCATTCGCAGTAGTGAGCCCGTGTGCGCATGCACAGTCGTGAGCCCGAGCGCGCATTCGCAGTAGTGAGCCCGATTGTGCATTCGCAGTAGTGAGCCCGTGTGCGCATGCGCAGTAGTGCGCCCGTGTGCGTATGCGCAGAAGTGAGCTGGAGAGCGCATGCGCAAGTCTGAGCCAGAGTGCGCATGCGCAGTAGTGACCCCGAGTGCGCATGCGCAGTAGCGACCCCGCGCGCGCATGCGCAGTAGTGAGCCCGAGTGCGCATGTGCATGTCTGGCCGGAGAGGGCATGCGCAGTAGTGCACCCGTGTGCGCATGCGCAGAAGTGAGCTCGAGTGCGTATATGCAGGTCTGAGCCGGAGTGCGCATACGCAGTAGTGAGCCCGAGCGCGCATTCGCAGTAGTTAGTCCGACAGCGCATGAGAAGAAGTGACCCCGTGTGCGCATGCGCAGTAGTGTGCCCGTGTGGGCATGCGCAGTAGTGAGCCCGAGCGCGCATGTGCAGTTCTGAGCCGGAGTGCGCATGCGCAGTAGCCACCCCGATTTTGCATCCGCCATAGTGAGTCCGAGTGCGCATGAGCAGTAGTTAGTCCGACAGCGCATGAGAAGTAGTGACCCCGTGTGCGCATGCGCAGTAGTGAGCCCGTGCGCGCATGCGCAGTAGAGAGCCCGAGTGCGCATGTGCAGGTCTGACCGGAGTGCGTATCCGCAGAAGTGAGCCCGAGCGCACATCCGCAGTAGTGAGTCCGAGTGCGCATGGGCAGTAGTGACCCCGAGTGCGCATGCACAGTCGTGAGCCCGTGTGCGCATGCGCAGTAGTGCGCCCGTGTGCGTATGCGCAGAAGTGAGCTCGAGAGCGCATGCGCAAGTCTGAGCCGGAGTGCGCATGAGCAGTAGTGGCCCCGAGTGTGCGTCCGCAGCAGTGAGTCCGAGTGCGCATGAGCAGTAGTGAGCCCGTGTGTGCATGAGCAGTGGTGACCCCAAGTGCGCATGCTCAGTAGTGAGCCCGCGCGCGCATACGCGGTAGTGAGCCCGATTTTGTATCCGCAGTAGTGAGTCCGAGTGCGCATGAGCAGTAGTGACCCCGAGTGCGCATGCGCAGTAGTGAGCCCGCGCGCATGCGCAGTAGTGTGCCCGTGTGCGCATATGCAGGTCTGGCCGGAGAGGGCATGCGCAGTAGTGCACCCGTGTGCGCATGCGCAGAAGTGAGCTCGAGTGCGTATATGCAGGTCTGAGCCGGAGTGCGCATACGCAGTAGTGAGCCCGAGCGCGCATTCGCAGTAGTTAGTCCGACAGCGCATGAGAAGAAGTGACCCCGTGTGCGCATGCGCAGTAGTGTGCCCGTGTGCGCATGCGCAGTAGTGAGCACGAGCGCGCATGCGCAGTAGTGTGCCCGAGCGCGCATGTGCAGTTCTGAGCCGGAGTGCGCATCCGCAGAAGTGAGCCCGAGCGCACATCAGCAGTAGTGAGTCCGAGTGCGCATGGGCAGTAGTGACCCCGAGTGCGCATGCACAGTCGTGAGCCCGTGTGCGCATGCGCAGTAGTGCGCCCGTGTGCGTATGCGCAGAAGTGAGCTCGAGAGCGCATGCGCAAGTGTGAGCCGGAGTGCGCATGAGCAGTAGTGGCCCCGAGTGTGCATCCGCAGCAGTGAGTCCGAGTGCGCATGAGCAGTAGTGAGCCCGTGTGTGCATGAGCAGTGGTGACCCCAAGTGCGCATGCTCAGTAGTGAGCCCGCGCGCGCATACGCGGTAGTGAGCCCGATTTTGTATCCGCAGTAGTGAGTCCGAGTGCGCATGAGCAGTAGTGACCCCGAGTGCGCATGCGCAGTAGTGAGCCCGCGCGCATGCGCAGTAGTGTGCCCGTGTGCGCATATGCAGGTCTGGCCGGAGAGGGCATGCGCAGTAGTGCACCCGTGTGCGCATGCGCAGAAGTGAGCTCGAGTGCGTATATGCAGGTCTGAGCCGGAGTGCGCATACGCAGTAGTGAGCCCGTGTGCGCATGCGCAGTAGTGCGCCCGTGTGCGTATGCGCAGAAGTGAGCTCGAGAGCGCATGCGCAAGTGTGAGCCGGAGTGCGCATGAGCAGTAGTGGCCCCGAGTGTGCATCCGCAGCAGTGAGTCCGAGTGCGCATGAGCAGTAGTGAGCCCGTGTGTGCATGAGCAGTGGTGACCCCAAGTGCGCATGCTCAGTAGTGAGCCCGCGCGCGCATACGCGGTAGTGAGCCCGATTTTGTATCCGCAGTAGTGAGTCCGAGGGCGCATGAGCAGTAGTGACCCCGAGTGCGCATGCGCAGTAGTGAGCCCGCGCGCATGCGCAGTAGTGAGCCCGAGTGCGCATATGCAGGTCTGACCGGAGTGCGCATGCGCCGTAGTGAGCTCGAGCGCGTATGCGCAGTAGTGAGCTCGATTGCGCATGAGCAGTAGTGAGCGCGTGTGTGCATGAGCAGTGGTGACCCCGAGTGCGCATGCGCAGTAGTGACCCCGTGTGCGCATGCGCAGTAAAGAGCCCATGTGCGCATGCGCAGTAGTGAGCCCGAGTGCGCATGCGCAGTGGTGAGCACGAATGCGCATAGTCAGGTCTGAGCCGGCATGCGCATGAGCAGTAGTGAGTCCGAGTGCGCATGCGCAGTAGAGAGCCCGATTGCGCATGTGCAGTTCTGAGGCGGAGTGCGCATGCGCAGTAGTGAGCCCGATTGTGCATCGGCAGTAGTGAGTCCGAGTGCGCATGAGCGGTAGTGACCCCGATTGCGCATGCTCAGTAGTGACCCCGAGTGCGCATGCGCAGTAGTGATCCCGCGCGCGCATGCGCAGTAGTGAGCCCGATTGCGCATCCGCAGCAGTGAGTCCGAGTGCGCATGCGCAGTAGTGAGCCCGATTGCCCATCCGCAGTAGGGAGTCCGTGTGCGCATGCGCAGTAGTGAGCCCGATAGCGCATCGGTATTAGTGAGTCCGAGTGCCCATGAGCCGTAGTGAGACCGAGTGCGCATGAGCAGTTGTGACCCCGAGCGCGCATACGCGGTAGTGAGCCCGATTTTGCATGCGCAGTAGTGAGCCCGATTGCGCATCCGCAGTAGTGAGTCCGAGTGCGCATGAGCAGTAGTGAGTCCGAGTGCGCATGCGCAGTAGAGAGCCTGATTGCGCATCCACAGTAGTGAGTCCGAGTGCGCATGCGCAGTAGTGACCCCGAGTGCGCATGCACAGTCGTGAGCCCGTGTGCGCATGCGCAGTAGTGCGCCCGTGTGCGCATGCGCAGAAGTGAGCTCGAGAGCGCATGTGCAAGTCTGAGCCAGAGTGCGCATGCGCAGTAGTGAGCCCGATTGCGCATCGGCATTAGTGAGTCCGAGTGCCCATGAGCCGTAGTGAGCCCGATTGTGCATTCGCAGTAGTGAGTCCGAGTGCGCATGAGCAGTAGTGAGCCCGTGTGCGCATGCACAGTCGTGAGCCCGTGTGCGCATGCGCAGTAGTGCGCCCGTGTGCGTATGCGCAGAAGTGAGCTGGAGAGCGCATGCGCAAGTCTAAGCCGGAGTGCGCATGCGCAGTAGTGACCCCGAGTGCGCATGCGCAGTAGAGGGTCCGATTGCGCATGCGCAGTAGTGAGCCGGTGTCCGAATGCGCAGTGGTGAGCCCGAGTGCGCATAGTCAGGTCTGAGCCGGAGTGCGTATGCGCAGTAATGAGTCCGAGTGCGCATGAGCAGTAGGGACCCCGACCGCGCATACGCGGTAGTGAGCCCGATTTTGCATACGCAGTAGTGACCCCGAGTGCGCATGCGCAGTAGCGACCCCGAGCGCGCATGCGCAGTAGTGAGCCCGATTGCGCATCGGCATTAGTGAGTCCGAGTGCCCATGAACGGTAGTGAGTCCGAGTGCGCATGAGCAGTAGTGAGTCCGAGTGCGCATGAGCAGTAGTATGGCCGAGTGCGCATGAGAAGTAGTGACCCCGTGTGCGCATGCACAGTAGTGAGCACGAGCGCGCATGCGCAGTAGTGAGCACGAGCGCGCATGCGCAGTAGTGAGCCCGATTGCGCATCCGCGGTAGTGAGTCCGACTGCGCATGCGCAGTAGCGACCCCGAGCGCGCATGCGCAGTAGTGAGCCCGAGTGCGCATGTGCATGTCTGGCCGGAGAGGGCATGCGCAGTAGTGCACCCGTGTGCGCATGCGCAGAAGTGAGCTCCAGTGCTTATATGCCGGTCTGAGCCGGAGTGCGCATGCGCAGTAGTGAGTCCGAGTGCGCATGAGCAGTAGTGACCCCGATTGCACATGCTCAGTAGTGACCCCGAGTGCGCATGCGCAGTAGTGAGCCCGTGCGCGCATGCGCAGTAGCGAGCCCGAGTGCGCATATGCAGGTCCCACCGGAGTCTGCATCCGCAGTAGTGAGTCCGAGTGCGCATGAGCAGTAGTTAACCCGACAGCGCATGAGAAGTAGTGAGCCCGTGTGCGCATGCGCAGTAGTGAGCCCGTGTGCGCATGCGCAGTAGTGAGCCCGAGTGCGCATCCGCAGAAGTGAGCCCGAGCGCGCACCCGCAGTAGTGAGCCCGTGTGTGCATGCGCAGTAGTGAACCCGACCGCGCAACTGCAGTAGCGACCCCGAGTGCGCATGAGCTGTAGAGACACTGAGAACGCATGCGGAGTAGTGAGAACCAGTGCACATGAGCAGTAGTGACCCCGCGTGCGCATGCATAGTCGTGAGCCCGTGTGCGCATGCGCAGTAGTGGGCCCGTGTCCGAATGCGCAGTGGTGAGCCCGAGTGCGCATAGTCAGGTCTGAGCCGGAGTGCGTATGCGCACTAGTGAGTCCGAGTGCGCATGAGCAGTAGTGACCCCGACCGCGCATACGCGGTGGTGAGCCCGATTTTGCATGCGCAGTAGTGAGCCCGATTGCGCATCGGCATTAGTGAGTCCGAGTGCCCATGAGCCGTAGCGCGTCCGAGTGGGCATGAGCAGCAGTGAGTCCGAGTGCGCATGAGCAGAAGTATGGCCGAGTGCGCATGAGAAGTAGTGACCCCGTGTGCGCATGCGCAGAAGTGAGCAGGAGCGCGCATGCGCAGTAGTGAGCCCGATTGCGCATTCGCAGCAGTGAGTCCGAGTGCGCATGCGCAGTAGTGAGCCCGATTGCGCATCCTCAGTAGGGAGTCCGTGTGCGCATGCGCAGTAGTGAGCCCGATAGCGCATCGGCATTAGTGAGTCCGAGTGCCCATGAGCCGTAGTGAGTCCGAGTGCGCATGAGCAGTTGTGACCCCGAGCGCGCATACGCGGTAGTGATCCCGATTTTGCATGCGCAGTAGTGAGCCCGATTGCTCATCCGCAGTAGTGAGTCCGAGTGCGCATGAGCAGTAGTGAGTCCGAGTGCGCATGCGCAGTAGAGAGCCCGATTGCGCATCTACAGTAGTGGGTCCGAGTGCGCATGCGCAGTAGTGACCCCGAGTGCGCATGCACAGTCGTGAGCCCGTTTGCGCATGCGCAGTAGTGCGCCCGTGTGCGTACGCGCAGAAGTGAGCTCGAGAGCGCATGTGCAAGTCTGAGCCGGAGTGCGCATGCGCAGTAGTGACCCCGAGTGCGCATGCGCAGTAGCGGCCCCGAGCGCGCATGCGCAGTAGTGAGCCCGATTGCGCATCGGCATTAGTGAGTCCGAGTGCCCATGAGCCGTAGTGAGCCCGATTGTGCATGCGCAGTAGTGAGTCCGAGTGCGCATGAGCAGTAGTGAGCCCGTGTGCGCATGCACAGTCGTGAGCCCGTGTGCGTATTAGCAGAAGTGAGCTGGAGAGCGCATGCGCAAGTCTAAGCCGGAGTGCGCATGCGCAGTAGTGAGCCCGAGTGCGCATGCGCAGTAGAGGGTCCGATTACGCATGCGCAGTAGTGAGCCCGTGTCCGAATGCGCAGTGGTGAGCCCGAGTGCGCATGCGCAGTAGTGAGCCCGATTGCGCATCGGCATTAGTGAGTCCGAGTGCCCATGAACCGTAGTGAGTCCGAGTGCGTATGAGCAGTAGTGAGTCCGAGTGCGCATGAGCAGTAGTATGGCCGAGTGCGCATGCTCAGTAGTGACCCCGAGTGCGCATGCGCAGTAGTGATCCCGCGCGCGCATGCGCAGTAGTGAGCCCGATTGCGCATCCGCAGCAGTGAGTCCGAGTGCGCATGCGCAGTAGTGAGCCCGATTGCGCATCCGCAGTAGGGAGTCCGTGTGCGCATGCGCAGTAGTGAGCCCGATAGCGCATCGGCATTAGTGAGTCCGAGTGCCCATGAGCCGTAGTGAGTCCGAGTGCGCATGAGCAGTTGTGACCCCGAGCGCGCATACGCGGTAGTGAGCCCGATTTTGCATGCGCAGTAGTGAGCCCGATTGCGCATCCGCAGTAGTGAGTCCGAGTGCGCATGAGCAGTAGTGAGTCCGAGTGCGCATGCGCAGTAGAGGGTCCGATTGCGCATCCACAGTAGTGAGTCCGAGTGCGCATGCGCAGTAGTGACCCCGAGTGCGCATGCACAGTCGTGACCCCGAGTGCGCATGCGCAGTAGCGGCCCCGAGCGCGCATGCGCTGTAGTGAGCCCGATTGCGCATCGGCATTAGTGAGTCCGAGTGCCCATGAGCCGTAGTGAGCCCGATTGTGCATTCGCAGTAGTGAGTCCGAGTGCGCATGAGCAGTAGTGAGCCCGTGTGCGCATGCACAGTCGTGAGCCCGTGTGCGCATGCACAGTAGTGCGCCCGTGCGCGCATGCGCAGAAGTGAGCTCGAGAGCGCATGTGCAAGTCTGAGCCGGAGTGCGCATGCGCAGTAGTGACCCCGAGTGCGCATGCGCAGTAGAGAGCCCGTTTGCGCATCCACAGTAGTGAGTCCGAGTGCGCATGCGCAGTAGCGACCCCGAGCGCGCATGCGCAGTAGTGAGCCCGATTGCGCATCGGCATTAGTGAGTCCGAGTGCCCATGAGCCGTAGTGAGTCTGAGTGCGCATGAGCAGTAGTGAGTCCGAGTGCGCATGAGCAGTAGTATGGCCGAGTGCGCATGAGAAGTAGTGACCCCGATTGCGCATGCTCAGTAGTGACCCCGAGTGCGCATGCGCAGTAGTGATACCGCGCGCGCATGCGCAGTAGTGAGCCCGATTGCGCATCCGCAGCAGTGAGTCCGCGCGCGCATGCGCAGTAGTGAGCCCGATTGTGCATCGGCAGTAGTGAGTCCGAGTGCGCATGAGCGGTAGTGACCCCGATTGCGCATGCTCAGTAGTGACCCCGAGTGCGCATGCGCAGTAGTGATCCCGCGCTCGCATGCGCAGTAGTGAGCCCGATTGCGCATCCGCAGCAGTGAGTCCGAGTGCGCATGCGCAGTAGTGATCCCGATTGCGCATCCGCAGTAGTGAGTCCGTGTGCGCATGCCCAGTAGTGAGCCCGAGTGCGCATGTGCAGGTCTGAGCAAGAGTGCGCATGCGCAGTAGTGAGCCCGATTGTGCATGCGCAGTAGCGAGCCCGAGCGCGCATTCGCAGTAGTGAGCCCGATTGCGCATGCGCAGAAGTGAGCTCGAGTGCGCATGTGCAGGACTGAGCCGGAGCGCGCATGTGCAGTAGTGAGCCCGATTGCGCATCCGCAGCAGTGATTCCGAGTGCGCATGCGCAGTAGCGAGCCCGAGCGCGCATTCGCTGTAGTGAGTCCGTGTGCGCATGCCCAGTAGTAAGCCCGAGTGCGCATTTGCAGGTCTGAGCCGGAGTGCGCATGCGCAATAGTGAGGCCAATTGTGCATCCGCAGTAGTGAGTCCGAGAGCGCATGAGAAGTAGTGACCCCGTGTGCGCGTGCGCAGTAGTGAGCCCGATTGCGCATGCGCAGAAGTGAGCTCGAGTGCGCATGTGCAGGTCTGAGTCGGAGTGCGCATGCGCAGTAGTGATCCCGATTGTGCATGCGCAGTAGTGAGACCGATTGCGCATACGCAGTAGGGAGTCCGTGTGCGCATGCGCAGTAGTGAGCCCGTTTGCACATGGACAGTAGTGAGTCCGAGTGCACATGGGCCGTAGTGAGTGCGAGTGCACATGAGCAGTAGTGACCCCGAGTGCGCATGCGCAGTAGTGACCCCGAGTGCGCATGCGCAGTAGCGACCCCGAGCGCGCATGCGCAGTAGTGAGCCCGAGCGCGCATTCGCAGTAGTGAGCCCGATTGTGCATTCGCAGTAGTGAGCCCGTGTGCGCATGCACAGTCGTGAGCCCGAGCGCGCATTCGCAGTAGTGAGCCCGATTGTGCATTCGCAGTAGTGAGCCCGTGTGCGCATGCGCAGTAGTGCGCCCGTGTGCGTATGCGCAGAAGTGAGCTGGAGAGCGCATGCGCAAGTCTGAGCCAGAGTGCGCATGCGCAGTAGTGACCCCGAGTGCGCATGCGCAGTAGCGACCCCGCGCGCGCATGCGCAGTAGTGAGCCCGAGTGCGCATGTGCATGTCTGGCCGGAGAGGGCATGCGCAGTAGTGCACCCGTGTGCGCATGCGCAGAAGTGAGCTCGAGTGCGCATTCGCAGTAGTTAGTCCGACAGCGCATGAGAAGAAGTGACCCCGTGTGCGCATGCGCAGTAGTGTGCCCGTGTGGGCATGCGCAGTAGTGAGCCCGAGCGCGCATGTGCAGTTCTGAGCCGGAGTGCGCATGCGCAGTAGCCACCCCGATTTTGCATCCGCCATAGTGAGTCCGAGTGCGCATGAGCAGTAGTTAGTCCGACAGCGCATGAGAAGTAGTGACCCCGTGTGCGCATGCGCAGTAGTGAGCCCGTGCGCGCATGCGCAGTAGAGAGCCCGAGTGCGCATGTGCAGGTCTGACCGGAGTGCGTATCCGCAGAAGTGAGCCCGAGCGCACATCCGCAGTAGTGAGTCCGAGTGCGCATGGGCAGTAGTGACCCCGAGTGCGCATGCACAGTCGTGAGCCCGTGTGCGCATGCGCAGTAGTGCGCCCGTGTGCGTATGCGCAGAAGTGAGCTCGAGAGCGCATGCGCAAGTCTGAGCCGGAGTGCGCATGAGCAGTAGTGGCCCCGAGTGTGCGTCCGCAGCAGTGAGTCCGAGTGCGCATGAGCAGTAGTGAGCCCGTGTGTGCATGAGCAGTGGTGACCCCAAGTGCGCATGCTCAGTAGTGAGCCCGCGCGCGCATACGCGGTAGTGAGCCCGATTTTGTATCCGCAGTAGTGAGTCCGAGTGCGCATGAGCAGTAGTGACCCCGAGTGCGCATGCGCAGTAGTGAGCCCGCGCGCATGCGCAGTAGTGTGCCCGTGTGCGCATATGCAGGTCTGGCCGGAGAGGGCATGCGCAGTAGTGCACCCGTGTGCGCATGCGCAGAAGTGAGCTCGAGTGCGTATATGCAGGTCTGAGCCGGAGTGCGCATACGCAGTAGTGAGCCCGAGCGCGCATTCGCAGTAGTTAGTCCGACAGCGCATGAGAAGAAGTGACCCCGTGTGCGCATGCGCAGTAGTGTGCCCGTGTGCGCATGCGCAGTAGTGAGCACGAGCGCGCATGCGCAGTAGTGAGCCCGAGCGCGCATGTGCAGTTCTGAGCCGGAGTGCGCATCCGCAGAAGTGAGCCCGAGCGCACATCAGCAGTAGTGAGTCCGAGTGCGCATGGGCAGTAGTGACCCCGAGTGCGCATGCACAGTCGTGAGCCCGTGTGCGCATGCGCAGTAGTGCGCCCGTGTGCGTATGCGCAGAAGTGAGCTCGAGAGCGCATGCGCAAGTGTGAGCCGGAGTGCGCATGAGCAGTAGTGGCCCCGAGTGTGCATCCGCAGCAGTGAGTCCGAGTGCGCATGAGCAGTAGTGAGCCCGTGTGTGCATGAGCAGTGGTGACCCCAAGTGCGCATGCTCAGTAGTGAGCCCGCGCGCGCATACGCGGTAGTGAGCCCGATTTTGTATCCGCAGTAGTGAGTCCGAGTGCGCATGAGCAGTAGTGACCCCGAGTGCGCATGCGCAGTAGTGAGCCCGCGCGCATGCGCAGTAGTGTGCCCGTGTGCGCATATGCAGGTCTGGCCGGAGAGGGCATGCGCAGTAGTGCACCCGTGTGCGCATGCGCAGAAGTGAGCTCGAGTGCGTATATGCAGGTCTGAGCCGGAGTGCGCATACGCAGTAGTGAGCCCGTGTGCGCATGCGCAGTAGTGCGCCCGTGTGCGTATGCGCAGAAGTGAGCTCGAGAGCGCATGCGCAAGTGTGAGCCGGAGTGCGCATGAGCAGTAGTGGCCCCGAGTGTGCATCCGCAGCAGTGAGTCCGAGTGCGCATGAGCAGTAGTGAGCCCGTGTGTGCATGAGCAGTGGTGACCCCAAGTGCGCATGCTCAGTAGTGAGCCCGCGCGCGCATACGCGGTAGTGAGCCCGATTTTGTATCCGCAGTAGTGAGTCCGAGGGCGCATGAGCAGTAGTGACCCCGAGTGCGCATGCGCAGTAGTGAGCCCGCGCGCATGCGCAGTAGTGAGCCCGAGTGCGCATATGCAGGTCTGACCGGAGTGCGCATGCGCCGTAGTGAGCTCGAGCGCGTATGCGCAGTAGTGAGCTCGATTGCGCATGAGCAGTAGTGAGCGCGTGTGTGCATGAGCAGTGGTGACCCCGAGTGCGCATGCGCAGTAGTGACCCCGTGTGCGCATGCGCAGTAAAGAGCCCATGTGCGCATGCGCAGTAGTGAGCCCGAGTGCGCATGCGCAGTGGTGAGCACGAATGCGCATAGTCAGGTCTGAGCCGGCATGCGCATGAGCAGTAGTGAGTCCGAGTGCGCATGCGCAGTAGAGAGCCCGATTGCGCATGTGCAGTTCTGAGGCGGAGTGCGCATGCGCAGTAGTGAGCCCGATTGTGCATCGGCAGTAGTGAGTCCGAGTGCGCATGAGCGGTAGTGACCCCGATTGCGCATGCTCAGTAGTGACCCCGAGTGCGCATGCGCAGTAGTGATCCCGCGCGCGCATGCGCAGTAGTGAGCCCGATTGCGCATCCGCAGCAGTGAGTCCGAGTGCGCATGCGCAGTAGTGAGCCCGATTGCCCATCCGCAGTAGGGAGTCCGTGTGCGCATGCGCAGTAGTGAGCCCGATAGCGCATCGGTATTAGTGAGTCCGAGTGCCCATGAGCCGTAGTGAGACCGAGTGCGCATGAGCAGTTGTGACCCCGAGCGCGCATACGCGGTAGTGAGCCCGATTTTGCATGCGCAGTAGTGAGCCCGATTGCGCATCCGCAGTAGTGAGTCCGAGTGCGCATGAGCAGTAGTGAGTCCGAGTGCGCATGCGCAGTAGAGAGCCTGATTGCGCATCCACAGTAGTGAGTCCGAGTGCGCATGCGCAGTAGTGACCCCGAGTGCGCATGCACAGTCGTGAGCCCGTGTGCGCATGCGCAGTAGTGCGCCCGTGTGCGCATGCGCAGAAGTGAGCTCGAGAGCGCATGTGCAAGTCTGAGCCAGAGTGCGCATGCGCAGTAGTGAGCCCGATTGCGCATCGGCATTAGTGAGTCCGAGTGCCCATGAGCCGTAGTGAGCCCGATTGTGCATTCGCAGTAGTGAGTCCGAGTGCGCATGAGCAGTAGTGAGCCCGTGTGCGCATGCACAGTCGTGAGCCCGTGTGCGCATGCGCAGTAGTGCGCCCGTGTGCGTATGCGCAGAAGTGAGCTGGAGAGCGCATGCGCAAGTCTAAGCCGGAGTGCGCATGCGCAGTAGTGACCCCGAGTGCGCATGCGCAGTAGAGGGTCCGATTGCGCATGCGCAGTAGTGAGCCGGTGTCCGAATGCGCAGTGGTGAGCCCGAGTGCGCATAGTCAGGTCTGAGCCGGAGTGCGTATGCGCAGTAATGAGTCCGAGTGCGCATGAGCAGTAGGGACCCCGACCGCGCATACGCGGTAGTGAGCCCGATTTTGCATACGCAGTAGTGACCCCGAGTGCGCATGCGCAGTAGCGACCCCGAGCGCGCATGCGCAGTAGTGAGCCCGATTGCGCATCGGCATTAGTGAGTCCGAGTGCCCATGAACGGTAGTGAGTCCGAGTGCGCATGAGCAGTAGTGAGTCCGAGTGCGCATGAGCAGTAGTATGGCCGAGTGCGCATGAGAAGTAGTGACCCCGTGTGCGCATGCACAGTAGTGAGCACGAGCGCGCATGCGCAGTAGTGAGCACGAGCGCGCATGCGCAGTAGTGAGCCCGATTGCGCATCCGCGGTAGTGAGTCCGACTGCGCATGCGCAGTAGCGACCCCGAGCGCGCATGCGCAGTAGTGAGCCCGAGTGCGCATGTGCATGTCTGGCCGGAGAGGGCATGCGCAGTAGTGCACCCGTGTGCGCATGCGCAGAAGTGAGCTCCAGTGCTTATATGCCGGTCTGAGCCGGAGTGCGCATGCGCAGTAGTGAGTCCGAGTGCGCATGAGCAGTAGTGACCCCGATTGCACATGCTCAGTAGTGACCCCGAGTGCGCATGCGCAGTAGTGAGCCCGTGCGCGCATGCGCAGTAGCGAGCCCGAGTGCGCATATGCAGGTCCCACCGGAGTCTGCATCCGCAGTAGTGAGTCCGAGTGCGCATGAGCAGTAGTTAACCCGACAGCGCATGAGAAGTAGTGAGCCCGTGTGCGCATGCGCAGTAGTGAGCCCGTGTGCGCATGCGCAGTAGTGAGCCCGAGTGCGCATCCGCAGAAGTGAGCCCGAGCGCGCACCCGCAGTAGTGAGCCCGTGTGTGCATGCGCAGTAGTGAACCCGACCGCGCAACTGCAGTAGCGACCCCGAGTGCGCATGAGCTGTAGAGACACTGAGAACGCATGCGGAGTAGTGAGAACCAGTGCACATGAGCAGTAGTGACCCCGCGTGCGCATGCATAGTCGTGAGCCCGTGTGCGCATGCGCAGTAGTGGGCCCGTGTCCGAATGCGCAGTGGTGAGCCCGAGTGCGCATAGTCAGGTCTGAGCCGGAGTGCGTATGCGCACTAGTGAGTCCGAGTGCGCATGAGCAGTAGTGACCCCGACCGCGCATACGCGGTGGTGAGCCCGATTTTGCATGCGCAGTAGTGAGCCCGATTGCGCATCGGCATTAGTGAGTCCGAGTGCCCATGAGCCGTAGCGCGTCCGAGTGGGCATGAGCAGCAGTGAGTCCGAGTGCGCATGAGCAGAAGTATGGCCGAGTGCGCATGAGAAGTAGTGACCCCGTGTGCGCATGCGCAGAAGTGAGCAGGAGCGCGCATGCGCAGTAGTGAGCCCGATTGCGCATTCGCAGCAGTGAGTCCGAGTGCGCATGCGCAGTAGTGAGCCCGATTGCGCATCCTCAGTAGGGAGTCCGTGTGCGCATGCGCAGTAGTGAGCCCGATAGCGCATCGGCATTAGTGAGTCCGAGTGCCCATGAGCCGTAGTGAGTCCGAGTGCGCATGAGCAGTTGTGACCCCGAGCGCGCATACGCGGTAGTGATCCCGATTTTGCATGCGCAGTAGTGAGCCCGATTGCTCATCCGCAGTAGTGAGTCCGAGTGCGCATGAGCAGTAGTGAGTCCGAGTGCGCATGCGCAGTAGAGAGCCCGATTGCGCATCTACAGTAGTGGGTCCGAGTGCGCATGCGCAGTAGTGACCCCGAGTGCGCATGCACAGTCGTGAGCCCGTTTGCGCATGCGCAGTAGTGCGCCCGTGTGCGTACGCGCAGAAGTGAGCTCGAGAGCGCATGTGCAAGTCTGAGCCGGAGTGCGCATGCGCAGTAGTGACCCCGAGTGCGCATGCGCAGTAGCGGCCCCGAGCGCGCATGCGCAGTAGTGAGCCCGATTGCGCATCGGCATTAGTGAGTCCGAGTGCCCATGAGCCGTAGTGAGCCCGATTGTGCATGCGCAGTAGTGAGTCCGAGTGCGCATGAGCAGTAGTGAGCCCGTGTGCGCATGCACAGTCGTGAGCCCGTGTGCGTATTAGCAGAAGTGAGCTGGAGAGCGCATGCGCAAGTCTAAGCCGGAGTGCGCATGCGCAGTAGTGAGCCCGAGTGCGCATGCGCAGTAGAGGGTCCGATTACGCATGCGCAGTAGTGAGCCCGTGTCCGAATGCGCAGTGGTGAGCCCGAGTGCGCATGCGCAGTAGTGAGCCCGATTGCGCATCGGCATTAGTGAGTCCGAGTGCCCATGAACCGTAGTGAGTCCGAGTGCGTATGAGCAGTAGTGAGTCCGAGTGCGCATGAGCAGTAGTATGGCCGAGTGCGCATGCTCAGTAGTGACCCCGAGTGCGCATGCGCAGTAGTGATCCCGCGCGCGCATGCGCAGTAGTGAGCCCGATTGCGCATCCGCAGCAGTGAGTCCGAGTGCGCATGCGCAGTAGTGAGCCCGATTGCGCATCCGCAGTAGGGAGTCCGTGTGCGCATGCGCAGTAGTGAGCCCGATAGCGCATCGGCATTAGTGAGTCCGAGTGCCCATGAGCCGTAGTGAGTCCGAGTGCGCATGAGCAGTTGTGACCCCGAGCGCGCATACGCGGTAGTGAGCCCGATTTTGCATGCGCAGTAGTGAGCCCGATTGCGCATCCGCAGTAGTGAGTCCGAGTGCGCATGAGCAGTAGTGAGTCCGAGTGCGCATGCGCAGTAGAGGGTCCGATTGCGCATCCACAGTAGTGAGTCCGAGTGCGCATGCGCAGTAGTGACCCCGAGTGCGCATGCACAGTCGTGACCCCGAGTGCGCATGCGCAGTAGCGGCCCCGAGCGCGCATGCGCTGTAGTGAGCCCGATTGCGCATCGGCATTAGTGAGTCCGAGTGCCCATGAGCCGTAGTGAGCCCGATTGTGCATTCGCAGTAGTGAGTCCGAGTGCGCATGAGCAGTAGTGAGCCCGTGTGCGCATGCACAGTCGTGAGCCCGTGTGCGCATGCACAGTAGTGCGCCCGTGCGCGCATGCGCAGAAGTGAGCTCGAGAGCGCATGTGCAAGTCTGAGCCGGAGTGCGCATGCGCAGTAGTGACCCCGAGTGCGCATGCGCAGTAGAGAGCCCGTTTGCGCATCCACAGTAGTGAGTCCGAGTGCGCATGCGCAGTAGTGACCCCGAGTGCGCATGCACAGTCGTGAGCCCGTGTGCGCATGCGCAGTAGTGCGCCCGTGTGCGCATGCGCAGAAGTGAGCTCGAGAGCGCATGTGCAAATCTCGGCCGGAGTGCGCATGCGCAGTAGTGACCCCGAGTGCGCATGCGCAGTAGCGGCCCCGAGCGCGCATGCGCAGTAGTGAGCCCGATTGCGCATCGGCATTAGCGAGTCCGAGTGCCCATGAGCTGTAGTGAGCCCGATTGTGCATTCGCAGTAGTGAGTCCGAGTGCGCATGAGCAGTAGTGAGCCCGTGTGCGCATGCGCAGAAGTGAGCTGGAGAGCGCAGGCGCAAGTCTAAGCCGGAGTGCGCATGCGCAGTAGTGACCCCGTGTGCGCATGCGCAGTAGTGAGCACGAGCGCGCATGCGCAGTAGTGAACCCGATTGCGCATCCGCGGTAGTGAGTCCGACTGCGCATGGGCAGTAGTGAGTCCGAGTGCGCATGCGCAGTAGAGAGCCCGATTGCGCATGTGCAGGTCTGAGCCGGAGAGCGCATCCACAGTACTGAGTCCGAGTGCGCATGCGCAGTAGTGACCCCGAGTGCGCATGCGCAGTAGCGACCCCGAGCGCGCATGCGCAGTAGTGAGCCCGAGTGCGCATGTGCATGTCTGGCCGGAGGGGGCATGCGCAGTAGTGCACCCGTGTACGCATGCGCAGAAGTGAGCTCGAGTGCGTATATGCAGGTCTGAGCCGGAGTGCGCATACGCAGTAGTGAGCCCGAGCGCGCATTCGCAGTAGTGAGGCCGATTGTGCATTCGCAGTAGTGAGCCCGTGTGTGCATGAGCAGTAGTGAGCCCGAGTGCGCATGCGCAGTAGTGACCCCGAGTGCGCATGCGCAGTAGTGAGCCCGTGCGCGCATGCGCAGTAGTGAGCCCGAGTGCGCATATGCAGGTCTCACCGGAGTCTGCATCCGCAGTAGTGAGTCCGAGTGCGCATGAGCAGTAGTTAACCCGACAGCGCATGAGAAGTAGTGAGCCCGTGTGCGCATGCGCAGTAGTGAGCCCGTGTGCGCATGCGCAGTGGTGAGCCCGAGTGCGCATCCGCAGAAGTGAGCCCGAGCGCGCTTCCGCAGTAGTGAGCCCGTGTGTGCATGCGCAGTAGTGAACCCGACCGCGCAACTGCAGTAGCGACCCCGAGTGCGCATGAGCTGTAGAGACACGGAGAACGCATGCGGAGTAGTGAGAACCAGTGCACATGAGCAGTAGTGACCCCGAGTGCGCATCCGCAGTAGGGAGTCCGAGTGCGCATGCACAGTCGTGAGCCCGTGTGCGCATGCGCAGTAGTGCGCCCGTGTACGCATGCGCAGAAGTGAGCTCGAGAGCGCATGTGCAAGTCTGAGCCGGAGTGCGCATGCGCAGTAGTGAACCCGGGTGCGCATGCACAGTCGTGAGCCCGTGTGCGCATGCGCAGTAGTGCGCCCGTGTGCGTATGCGCAGAAGTGAGCTGGACAGCGCAGGCGCAAGTCTAAGCCGGAGTGCGCATGCGCAGTAGTGACCCCGTGTGCGCATGCGCAGTAGTGAGCACGAGCGCGCATGCGCAGTAGTGAGCCCGATTGCGCATCCGCGGTAGTGAGTCCGACTGCGCATGGGCAGTAGTGAGTCCGAGTGCGCATGCGCAGTAGAGAGCCCGATTGCGCATGTGCAGGTCTGAGCCGGAGAGCGCATCCACAGTACTGAGTCCGAGTGCGCATGCGCAGTAGTGACCCCGAGTGCGCATGCGCAGTAGCGACCCCGAGCGCGCATGCGCAGTAGTGAGCCCGAGTGCGCATGTGCATGTCTGGCCGGAGGGGGCATGCGCAGTAGTGCACCCGTGTACGCATGCGCAGAAGTGAGCTCGAGTGCGTATATGCAGGTCTGAGCCGGAGTGCGCATACGCAGTAGTGAGCCCGAGCGCGCATTCGCAGTAGTGAGCCCGATTGTGCATTCGCAGTAGTGAGCCCGTGTGTGCATGAGCAGTAGTGAGCCCGAGTGCGCATATGCAGGTCTCACCGGAGTCTGCATCCGCAGTAGTGAGTCCGAGTGCGCATGAGCAGTAGTTAACCCGACGGTGCATGAGAAGTAGTGAGCCCGTGTGCGCATGCGCAGTAGTGAGCCCGTGTGCGCATGCGCAGTAGTGAGCCTGAGTGCGCATCCGCAGAAGTGAGCCCGAGCGCGCACCCGCAGTAGTGAGCCCGTGTGTGCATGCGCAGTAGTGAACCCGACCGCGCAACTGCAGTAGCGACCCCGAGTGCGCATGAGCTGTAGAGACACGGAGAACGCATGCGGAGTAGTGAGAACCAGTGCACATGAGCAGTAGTGACCCCGAGTGCGCATCCGCAGTAGGGAGTCCGAGTGCGCATGCACAGTCGTGAGCCCGTGTGCGCATGCGCAGTAGTGCGCCCGTGTACGCATGCGCAGAAGTGAGCTCGAGAGCGCATGTGCAAGTCTGAGCCAGAGTGCGCATGCGCAGTAGTGAACCCGGGTGCGCATGCGCAGTTGCGACCCCGAGCGCGCATGCGCAGTAGTGAGCCCGATTGCGCATCGGCATTAGTGAGTCCGAGTGCCCATGAGCCGTAGTGAGTCCGAGTGCGCATGAGCAGTAGTGAGTCCGAGTGCGCATGAGCAGTAGTATGGCCGAGTGCGCATGAGAAGTAGTGACCCCGTGTGCGCATGCGGAGTAGTGAGCACGAGCGCGCATGCGCAGTAGTGAGCCCGATGGCGCATCGGCATTAGTGAGTCCGAGTGCGCATGCGCAGTAGTGATCCCGTGTGCGCATGCGCAGTAGTGAGCACGAGCGCGCATGCGCAGTAGTGAGCCCGATTGCGCATCCGCGGTAGTGAGTCCGACTGCGCATGGGCAGTAGTGAGTCCGAGTGCGCATGCGCAGTAGAGAGCCCGATTGCGCATGTGCAGGTCTGAGCCGGAGAGCGCATCCACAGTACTGAGTCCGAGTGCGCATGCGCAGTAGTGACCCCGAGTGCGCATGCGCAGTAGCGACCCCGAGCGCGCATGCGCAGTAGTGAGCCCGAGTGCGCATGTGCATGTCTGGCCGGAGGGGGCATGCGCAGTAGTGCACCCGTGTACGCATGCGCAGAAGTGAGCTCGAGTGCGTATATGCAGGTCTGAGCCGGAGTGCGCATACGCAGTAGTGAGCCCGAGCGCGCATGCGCAGTAGTGAGCCCGATTGCGCATCGGCATTAGTGAGTCCGAGTGCCCATGAGCCGTAGTGAGTCCGAGTGCGCATGAGCAGTAGTGAGTCCGAGTGCGCATGAGCAGTAGTATGGCCGAGTGCGCATGAGAAGTAGTGACCCCGTGTGCGCATGCGGAGTAGTGAGCACGAGCGCGCATGCGCAGTAGTGAGCCCGATGGCGCATCGGCATTAGTGAGTCCGAGTGCGCATGCGCAGTAGTGAGCCCGATTGCGCATCCGCAGTAGGGAGTCCGAGCGCGCATGAGCAGTAGTGACCCCGAGTGCGCATCCGCAGTAGTGAGTCCGTGTGCGCGTGAGCAGTAGTTAGTCCGAGTGCGCATGAGCAGTAGTGACCCCGAGCGCGCATACGCGGTAGTGAGCCCGATTTTGCATGCGCAGTAGTGAGCCCGATTGCGCATCCGCAGTAGTGAGTCCGAGTGCGCATGAGCAGTAGTGAGTCCGATTGCGCATGCTCAGTAGTGAGCCCGTGCGCGCATACGGGGTAGTGAGCCCGATTTTGCATCCGCAGTAGTGAGTCCGAGTATGCATGAGCTGTAGTTAGTCCGAGAGCGAATGAGGAGTAGTGACCCCGTGTGCGCATGCGCAGTAGTGAGCCCGTGCGCGCATGCGCAGTAGTGAGCCCGAGTGCGCATATGCAGGTCTGACCGGAGTGTGCATCCGCAGTAGTGATTCCGAGTGCGTATGAGCAGTAGTTCGTCCGACAGCGCATGAGAAGAAGTGACCCCGTGTGCGCATGCGCAGTAGTGTGCCCGTGTGCGCATGCGCAGTAAAGAGCCCATGTGCGCATGCGCAGTAGTGAGCCCGAGTGCGCATGCGCAGTAGTGACCCCGAGTGCGTATGCGCAGTAGAGAGCCCGATTGCGCATGCGCAGTAGCGAGCCCGTGTCCGAATGCGCAGTGGTGAGCCCGAGTGCGCATAGTCAGGTCTGAGCAGGAGTGCGCATGCGCAGTAGTGACCCCGAGTGCGCAGTAGCGACCCCGCGCGCGCATGCGCAGTAGTGAGCCCGAGTGCGCATGCGCAGTAGAGGGTCCGATTGCGCATGCGCACTAGTGAGCCCGTGTCCGAATGCGCAGTGGTGAGCCCGAGTGCGCATAGTCAGGTCTGAGCCGGAGTGCGTATGCGCAGTAGTGAGTCCGAGTGCGCATGAGCAGTAGGGACCCCTACCGCGCATACGCAGTAGTGAGCCCGATTTTGCATACGCAGTAGTGACCCCGAGCGCGCATGCGCAGTAGCGACCCCGAGCGCGCATGCGCAGTAGTGAGCCCGATTGCGCATCGGCATTAGTGAGTCCGAGTGCCCATGGGCCGTAGTGAGTCCGAGTGCGCATGAGCAGTAGTGAGTCCGAGTGCGCATGAGCAGTAGTATGGCCGAGTGCGCATGAGAAGTAGTGACCCCGTGTGCGCATGCGCAGTAGTGAGCACGAGCACGCATCCGCAGTAGTGAGCCCGTGTGCGCGTGCGCAGTAGTGAGCCCGAGCGCGCATCCGCAGTAGTGAGTCCGAGTGCGCATGCGCAGTAGCGACCCCGAATGCACACGAGCAGTAGTGAGTCCGAATGCGCATGAGCAGTAGTGACCACGAGTGCGCATGCGCAGTAGTGACCCCGAGTGCGCATGCGCAGAAGTGGGCCCGTGTGTGCATGCGCAGTAGTGAACCCGATTGCGCATCCGCAGTAGTGAGCCCGAGCGCGCATCCGCAGTAGTGAGCCCGATTGTGCATCCGCAGTAGTGAGTCCGAGTGCGCATGAGCAGTAGTGAGCCGGAGTGCGCATGCGCAGTAGTGACCCCGAGTGCGCATGCGCACTAGTGACACCGAGCGCGCATGCGCAGTAGTGAGCCCGTGTGCGCATGCGCAGTAGTGAGCCTTTGTACGCATGCGCAGTGGTGAGCCCGAGTGCGCATGGGCAGGTCTGAGCCCGAGTGCGCATGCGCAGGTCTGAGCCCGAGTGCGCATGCGCAGTAGTGAGCCTGATTGCGCATCGGCAGTAGTGAGTCCGAGTACCCATGAGTCGTAGTGAGTCCGAGTGCGCATCCGCAGTAGTGACCCCGCATGCGCAAGCGTAGCAGTGAGCTCGAGTGCGCATGTGCAGGTCCGAGCCGGAGTGCGCATGCGCAGTAGTGAGCCCGTGTATGCATGCGCAGTGGCGAGCCCGAGTGCGCATGGGCAGGCCTGAGCCGGAGGGCGCATGCGCAGTAGTGAGGCCGAGTGCGCATGAGCAGAAGTGACCCCGAGTGCGCATGCGCAGAAGTGAGCCCGTGTGTGCATGCGCAGTAGTGAACCCGATTGCGCATCCGCAGTAGTGAGCCCGAGGGCGCATCCGCAGTCGTGAGTCCGTGTGCGCATGAGCAGTAGTGAGTCCGAGCGCGCATGCGCAGTAGTGAGGCCGATTGTGCATCCGCAGAAGTGAGTCTCAGTGCGCATGCGCACTAGTGACCCCAAGCCCGCATGCGCAGTAGTGAGCCCGTGTGCGCATGCGCAGTAGTGAGCCCGTGTGTGAATGCGTAGTAGTGAGCTCGAGTGGGCATGTGCAGGTCTGAGCCGGAGTGCGCATGCGCAGTAGTGAGTCCGAGTGCGCATGCGCAGTAGTGAGCCCGTGTGCGGATGCGCAGAAGTGAGCCCGTGTGTGCATCCGCAGTAGTGAGCCCGAGCGCGCATCCGCAGTAGTGAGCCCGATTGTGCATCCGCAGTAGTGAGTCCGAGTGCGCATGAGCAGTAGTGAGCCGGAGTGCGCATGCGCAGTAGTGACCCCGAGTGCGCATGCGCACTAGTGACACCGAGCGCGCATGCGCAGTAGTGAGCCCGTGTGCGCATGCGCAGTAGTGAGCCTTTGTACGCATGCGCAGTGGTGAGCCCGAGTGCGCATGGGCAGGTCTGAGCCCGAGTGCGCATGCGCAGGTCTGAGCCCGAGTGCGCATGCGCAGTAGTGAGCCTGATTGCGCATCGGCAGTAGTGAGTCCGAGTACCCATGAGTCGTAGTGAGTCCGAGTGCGCATCCGCAGTAGTGACCCCGCATGCGCATGCGTAGCAGTGAGCTCGAGTGCGCATGTGCAGGTCCGAGCCGGAGTGCGCATGCGCAGTAGTGAGCCCGTGTATGCATGCGCAGTGGCGAGCCCGAGTGCGCATGGGCAGGCCTGAGCCGGAGGGCGCATGCGCAGTAGTGAGGCCGAGTGCGCATGAGCAGAAGTGACCCCGAGTGCGCATGCGCAGAAGTGAGCCCGTGTGTGCATGCGCAGTAGTGAACCCGATTGCGCATCCGCAGTAGTGAGCCCGAGGGCGCATCCGCAGTCGTGAGTCCGTGTGCGCATGAGCAGTAGTGAGTCCGAGCGCGCATGCGCAGTAGTGAGGCCGATTGTGCATCCGCAGAAGTGAGTCTCAGTGCGCATGCGCACTAGTGACCCCAAGCCCGCATGCGCAGTAGTGAGCCCGTGTGCGCATGCGCAGTAGTGAGCCCGTGTGTGAATGCGTAGTAGTGAGCTCGAGTGGGCATGTGCAGGTCTGAGCCGGAGTGCGCATGCGCAGTAGTGAGTCCGAGTGCGCATGCGCAGTAGTGAGCCCGTGTGCGGATGCGCAGAAGTGAGCCCGTGTGTGCATGCGCAGTAGTGAGCCCGAGCGCGCATCCGCAGTAGTGAGTCCGAGTGCGCATGCGCAGTAGCGACCCCGAATCCACATGAGCAGTACTGAGTCCGAATGCGCATGAGCTGTAGTGACCACGAGTGCGCATGCGCAGTAGTGACCCCAAGCGCGCTTGCGCAGTAGTGAGCCCGTGTGCGCATGCGCAGTAGTGAGCCCGTGTGTGCATGCGTACTAGTGAGCTCGAGTGCGCATGTGCAGGTCTGAGCCGGAGTGCGCATGCGCAGTAGTGAGTCCGAGTGCGCATCCGCAGTAGTGAGCCCGAGCGCGCATCCGCAGTAGTGAGCCCGATTGTGCATCCGCAGTAGTGAGTCCGAGTGCGCATGAGCAGTAGTGAGCCGGAGTGCGCATGCGCAGTAGTGAGTCCGAGAGCGCATGCACAGTAGTGAGCCCGTGTGCGGATGCGCAGAAGTGAGCCCGTGTGTGCATGCGCAGTAGTGAGCCCGAACGCGCATCCGCAGTAGTGACTCCGAGTGCGCATGCGCAGTAGCGACCCCGAATGCACATGAGCAGTAGTGAGTCCGAATGCGCATGTGCAGTAGTGACCACGAGTGCGCATGCGCAGTAGTGACCCCAAGCGCGCTTGCGCAGTAGTGAGCCCGTGTGCGCATGCGCAGTAGTGTGCCCGTGTACGCATGCGCAGTGGTGAGCCCGAGTGCGCATAGGCCGTTCTGAGCCGGAGTGCGCCTGCGCAGTAGTGAGGCCGAGTGCGCATGAGCAGTAGTGACCCCGAGTGCGCATGCGCAGAAGTGGGCCCGTGTGTGCATGCGCAGTAGTGAACCCGATTGCGCATGCGCAGTAGTGAGCCCGAGCGCGCATCCGCAGTCGTGAGTACGTGTGCGCATGAGCAGTAGTGCGTCCGAGCGCGCATGCGCAGTAGTGAGCCAATATGTGCATCCGCAGTAGTGAGTCTGAGTGCGCATGAGCAGTAGTGAGCCCGTGTGTGCATGAGCAGTAGTGACCCCGTGCGCGCATGCGCAGTAGTGAGTCCGAGTGCGCATGCGCAGATGTCACCCCGCGTGCGCATGAGTAGTAGTGAGTCCGAGTGCGCATGAGCAGTAGTGACACCGAGTGCACATGCACAGTAGTGAGCCCGATTGCGCATCCGCTGTAGTGAGCCCGTGTGCGCATGCGCAGTAGTGAGCCCGTGTGTGCATGAGTAGTAGTGAGCTCGAGTGCGCATGTGCAAGTCTGAGCCGGAGTGCGCATGCGCAGTAGTGAGACCGATTGTGCATCCGCAGTAGTGAGTCTCAGTGCGCATGCGCAGTAGTGGGCCCGTGTGTGCATGAGCAGTAGTGACCCCGAGCGCGCATGCGCAGCAGTGAGCCCGTGTGCGCATGCGCAGTGGTGAGTCCGAGTGCGCATGGGCAGGTCTGAGACGTAGTGCGCATGCGCAGTAGTGAGCCCGATTGCGCATCCGCAGTAGTGAGCCCGTGTGCGCGTGCGCAGTAGTGAGCCCGAGCGCGCATCCGCAGTAGTGAGTCCGAGTGCGCATGCGCAGTAGCGACCCCGAATGCACATGAGCAGTAGTGAGTCCGAATGCGCATGAGCAGTAGTGACCACGAGTGCGCATGCGCAGTAGTGACCCCGAGTGCGCATGCGCAGAAGTGGGCCCGTGTGTGCATGCGCAGTAGTGAACCCGATTGCGCATCCGCAGTAGTGAGCCCGAGCGCGCATCCGCAGTAGTGAGCCCGACCGCGCATACGCGGTAGTGAGCCCGATTTTGCATACGCAGTAGTGACCCCGAGTGCGCATGCGCAGTAGCGACCCCGAGCGCGCATGCGCAGTAGTGAGCCCGATTGCGCATCGGCATTAGTGAGTCCGAGTGCCCATGAGCCGTAGTGAGTCCGAGTGCGCATGAGCAGTAGTGACCCCGAGCGCGCATACGCGGTAGTGAGCCCGATTTTGCATGCGCAGTAGGGAGTCCGAGCGCGCATGAGCAGTAGTGACCCCGAGTGCGCATCCGCAGTAGTGAGTCCGTGTGCGCGTGAGCAGTAGTTAGTCCGAGTGCGCATGAGCAGTAGTGACCCCGAGCGCGCATACGCGGTAGTGAGCCCGATTTTGCATGCGCAGTAGTGAGCCCGATTGCGCATCCGCAGTAGTGAGTCCGAGTGCGCATGAGCAGTAGTGAGTCCGATTGCGCATGCTCAGTAGTGAGCCCGTGCGCGCATACGGGGTAGTGAGCCCGATTTTGCATCCGCAGTAGTGAGTCCGAGTATGCATGAGCTGTAGTTAGTCCGAGAGCGAATGAGAAGTAGTGACCCCGTGTGCGCATGCGCAGTAGTGAGCCCGTGCGCGCATGCGCAGTAGTGAGCCCGAGTGCGCATATGCAGGTCTGACCGGAGTGTGCATCCGCAGTAGTGATTCCGAGTGCGTATAAGCAGTAGTTCGTCCGACAGCGCATGAGAAGAAGTGACCCCGTGTGCGCATGCGCAGTAGTGTGCCCGTGTGCGCATGCGCAGTAAAGAGCCCATGTGCGCATGCGCAGTAGTGAGCCCGAGTGCGCATGCGCAGTAGTGACCCCGAGTGCGTATGCGCAGTAGAGAGCCCGATTGCGCATGCGCAGTAGCGAGCCCGTGTCCGAATGCGCAGTGGTGAGCCCGAGTGCGCATAGTCAGGTCTGAGCCGGCGGGCGCATGAGCGGTAGTGAGTCCGAGTGCGCATGCGCAGTAGAGAGCCCGATTGCGCATGTGCAGGTCTGAGCAGGAGTGCGCATGCGCAGTAGTGAGCCCGATTGTGCATCGGCAGTAGGGAGTCCGAGTGCGCATGAGCGGTAGTGACCCCGATTGCGCATGCTCAGTAGTGACCCCGAGTGCGCATACGCAGTAGTGATCCCGCGCGCGCATGCGCAGCAGTGAGTCCGAGTGCGCATGCGCAGTAGTGAGCCCGAGTGCGCATGCACAGTCGTGAGCCCGTGTGCGCATGCGCAGTAGTGCGCCCGTGTGCGCATGCGCAGAGGTGAGCTCGAGAGCGCATGTGCAAGTCTGAGCCGGAGTGCGCATGCGCAGTAGTGAGCCCGATTGCGCATCGGCATTAGTGAGTCCGAGTGCCCATGAGCCGTAGTGAGCCCGATTGTGCATTCGCAGTAGTGAGCCCGTGTGCGCATGCACAGTCGTGAGCCCGTGTGCGCATGCGCAGTAGTGCGCCCGTGTGCGTATGCGCAGAAGTGAGCTGGAGAGCGCATGCGCAAGTCTAAGCCGGAGTGCGCATGCGCAGTAGTGACCCCGAGTGCGCAGTAGCGACCCCGCGCGCGCATGCGCAGTAGTGAGCCCGAGTGCGCATGCGCAGTAGAGGGTCCGATTGCGCATGCGCACTAGTGAGCCCGTGTCCGAATGCGCAGTGGTGAGCCCGAGTGCGCATAGTCAGGTCTGAGCCGGAGTGCGTATGCGCAGTAGTGAGTCCGAGTGCGCATGAGCAGTAGGGACCCCTACCGCGCATACGCAGTAGTGAGCCCGATTTTGCATACGCAGTAGTGACCCCGAGCGCGCATGCGCAGTAGCCACCCCGAGCGCGCATGCGCAGTAGTGAGCCCGATTGCGCATCGGCATTAGTGAGTCCGAGTGCCCATGGGCCGTAGTGAGTCCGAGTGCGCATGAGCAGTAGTGAGTCCGAGTGCGCATGAGCAGTAGTATGGCCGAGTGCGCGTGCGCAGTAGTGAGCCCGAGCGCGCATCCGCAGTAGTGAGTCCGAGTGCGCATGCGCAGTAGCGACCCCGAATGCACACGAGCAGTAGTGAGTCCGAATGCGCATGAGCAGTAGTGACCACGAGTGCGCATGCGCAGTAGTGACCCCGACTGCGCATGCGCAGAAGTGGGCCCGTGTGTGCATGCGCAGTAGTGAACCCGATTGCGCATCCGCAGTAGTGAGCCCGAGCGCGCATCCGCAGTAGTGAGCCCGATTGTGCATCCGCAGTAGTGAGTCCGAGTGCGCATGAGCAGTAGTGAGCCGGAGTGCGCATGCGCAGTAGTGACCCCGAGTGCGCATGCGCACTAGTGACACCGAGCGCGCATGCGCAGTAGTGAGCCCGTGTGCGCATGCGCAGTAGTGAGCCTTTGTACGCATGCGCAGTGGTGAGCCCGAGTGCGCATGGGCAGGTCTGAGCCCGAGTGCGCATGCGCAGGTCTGAGCCCGAGTGCGCATGCGCAGTAGTGAGCCTGATTGCGCATCGGCAGTAGTGAGTCCGAGTACCCATGAGTCGTAGTGAGTCCGAGTGCGCATCCGCAGTAGTGACCCCGCATGCGCATGCGTAGCAGTGAGCTCGAGTGCGCATGTGCAGGTCCGAGCCGGAGTGCGCATGCGCAGTAGTGAGCCCGTGTATGCATGCGCAGTGGCGAGCCCGAGTGCGCATGGGCAGGCCTGAGCCGGAGGGCGCATGCGCAGTAGTGAGGCCGAGTGCGCATGAGCAGAAGTGACCCCGAGTGCGCATGCGCAGAAGTGAGCCCGTGTGTGCATGCGCAGTAGTGAACCCGATTGCGCATCCGCAGTAGTGAGCCCGAGGGCGCATCCGCAGTCGTGAGTCCGTGTGCGCATGAGCAGTAGTGAGTCCGAGCGCGCATGCGCAGTAGTGAGGCCGATTGTGCATCCGCAGAAGTGAGTCTCAGTGCGCATGCGCACTAGTGACCCCAAGCCCGCATGCGCAGTAGTGAGCCCGTGTGCGCATGCGCAGTAGTGAGCCCGTGTGTGAATGCGTAGTAGTGAGCTCGAGTGGGCATGTGCAGGTCTGAGCCGGAGTGCGCATGCGCAGTAGTGAGTCCGAGTGCGCATGCGCAGTAGTGAGCCCGTGTGCGGATGCGCAGAAGTGAGCCCGTGTGTGCATGCGCAGTAGTGAGCCCGAGCGCGCATCCGCAGTAGTGAGTCCGAGTGCGCATGCGCAGTAGCGACCCCGAATCCACATGAGCAGTAGTGAGCCCGAATGCGCATGAGCTGCAGTGACCACGAGTGCGCATGCGCAGTAGTGACCCCAAGCGCGCTTGCGCAGTAGTGAGCCCGTGTGCGCATGCGCAGTAGTGAGCCCGTGTGCGCATGCGCAGTAGTGAGCCCGTGTGTGCATGCGTACTAGTGAGCTCGAGTGCGCATGTGCAGGTCTGAGCCGGAGTGCGCATGCGCAGTAGTGAGTCCGAGTGCGCATCCGCAGTAGTGAGCCCGAGCGCGCATCCGCAGTAGTGAGCCCGATTGTGCATCCGCAGTAGTGAGTCCGAGTGCGCATGAGCAGTAGTGAGCCGGAGTGCGCATGCGCAGTAGTGAGCCCGATTGTGCATCCGCAGTAGTGAGTCTCAGTGCGCATGCGCAGTAGTGGGCCCGTGTGTGCATGAGCAGTAGTGACCCCGAGCGCGCATGCGCAGCAGTGAGCCCGTGTGCGCATGCGCAGTGGTGAGTCCGAGTGCGCATGGGCAGGTCTGAGACGTAGTGCGCATGCGCAGTAGTGAGCCCGATTGCGCATCCGCAGTAGTGAGCCCGTGTGCGCGTGCGCAGTAGTGAGCCCGAGCGCGCATCCGCAGTAGTGAGTCCGAGTGCGCATGCGCAGTAGCGACCCCGAATGCACATGAGCAGTAGTGAGTCCGAATGCGCATGAGCAGTAGTGACCACGAGTGCGCATGCGCAGTAGTGACCCCGAGTGCGCATGCGCAGAAGTGGGCCCGTGTGTGCATGCGCAGTAGTGAACCCGATTGCGCATCCGCAGTAGTGAGCCCGAGCGCGCATCCGCAGTAGTGAGCCCGACCGCGCATACGCGGTAGTGAGCCCGATTTTGCATGCGCAGTAGGGAGTCCGAGCGCGCATGAGCAGTAGTGACCCCGAGTGCGCATCCGGAGTAGTGAGTCCGTGTGCGCGTGAGCAGTAGTTAGTCCGAGTGCGCATGAGCAGTATTGACCCCGAGCGCGCATACGCGGTAGTGAGCCCGATTTTGCATGCGCAGTAGTGAGCCCGATTGCGCATCCGCAGTAGTGAGTCCGAGTGCGCATGAGCAGTAGTGAGTCCGATTGCGCATGCTCAATAGTGAGCCCGTGCGCGCATACGGTGTAGTGAGCCCGATTTTGCATCAGCAGTAGTGAGTCCGAGTATGCATGAGCTGTAGTTAGTCCGAGAGCGAATGAGAAGTAGTGACCCCGTGTGCGCATGCGCAGTAGTGAGCCCGTGCGCGCATGCGCAGTAGTGAGCCCGAGTGCGCATATGCAGGTCTGACCGGAGTGCGCATCCGCAGTAGTGATTCCGAGTGCGCATGAGCAGTAGTTAGTCCGACAGCGCATGAGAAGAAGTGACCCCGTGTGCGCATGCGCAGTAGTGTGCCCGTGTGCGCATTGGCAGTAAAGAGCCCATGTGCGCATGCGCAGTAGTGAGCCCGAGTGCGCATGCGCAGTAGTGACCCCGAGTGCGTATGCGCAGTAGCGGCCCCGAGCGCGCATGCGCTGTAGTGAGCCCGATTGCGCATCGGCATTAGTGAGTCCGAGTGCCCATGAGCCGTAGTGAGCCCGATTGTGCATTCGCAGTAGTGAGTCCGAGTGCGCATGAGCAGTAGTGAGCCCGTGTGCGCATGCACAGTCGTGAGCCCGTGTGCGCATGCACAGTAGTGCGCCCGTGCGCGCATGCGCAGAAGTGAGCTCGAGAGCGCATGTGCAAGTCTGAGCCGGAGTGCGCATGCGCAGTAGTGACCCCGAGTGCGCATGCGCAGTAGAGAGCCCGTTTGCGCATCCACAGTAGTGAGTCCGAGTGCGCATGCGCAGTAGTGACCCCGAGTGCGCATGCACAGTCGTGAGCCCGTGTGCGCATGCGCAGTAGTGCGCCCGTGTGCGCATGCGCAGAAGTGAGCTCGAGAGCGCATGTGCAAATCTCGGCCGGAGTGCGCATGCGCAGTAGTGACCCCGAGTGCGCATGCGCAGTAGCGGCCCCGAGCGCGCATGCGCAGTAGTGAGCCCGATTGCGCATCGGCATTAGCGAGTCCGAGTGCCCATGAGCTGTAGTGAGCCCGATTGTGCATTCGCAGTAGTGAGTCCGAGTGCGCATGAGCAGTAGTGAGCCCGTGTGCGCATGCGCAGAAGTGAGCTGGAGAGCGCAGGCGCAAGTCTAAGCCGGAGTGCGCATGCGCAGTAGTGACCCCGTGTGCGCATGCGCAGTAGTGAGCACGAGCGCGCATGCGCAGTAGTGAGCCCGATTGCGCATCCGCGGTAGTGAGTCCGACTGCGCATGGGCAGTAGTGAGTCCGAGTGCGCATGCGCAGTAGAGAGCCCGATTGCGCATGTGCAGGTCTGAGCCGGAGAGCGCATCCACAGTACTGAGTCCGAGTGCGCATGCGCAGTAGTGACCCCGAGTGCGCATGCGCAGTAGCGACCCCGAGCGCGCATGCGCAGTAGTGAGCCCGAGTGCGCATGTGCATGTCTGGCCGGAGGGGGCATGCGCAGTAGTGCACCCGTGTACGCATGCGCAGAAGTGAGCTCGAGTGCGTATATGCAGGTCTGAGCCGGAGTGCGCATACGCAGTAGTGAGCCCGAGCGCGCATTCGCAGTAGTGAGCCCGATTGTGCATTCGCAGTAGTGAGCCCGTGTGTGCATGAGCAGTAGTGAGCCCGAGTGCGCATGCGCAGTAGTGACCCCGAGTGCGCATGCGCAGTAGTGAGCCCGTGCGCGCATGCGCAGTAGTGAGCCCGAGTGCGCATATGCAGGTCTCACCGGAGTCTGCATCCGCAGTAGTGAGTCCGAGTGCGCATGAGCAGTAGTTAACCCGACAGCGCATGAGAAGTAGTGAGCCCGTGTGCGCATGCGCAGTAGTGAGCCCGTGTGCGCATGCGCAGTGGTGAGCCCGAGTGCGCATCCGCAGAAGTGAGCCCGAGCGCGCTTCCGCAGTAGTGAGCCCGTGTGTGCATGCGCAGTAGTGAACCCGACCGCGCAACTGCAGTAGCGACCCCGAGTGCGCATGAGCTGTAGAGACACGGAGAACGCATGCGGAGTAGTGAGAACCAGTGCACATGAGCAGTAGTGACCCCGAGTGCGCATCCGCAGTAGGGAGTCCGAGTGCGCATGCACAGTCGTGAGCCCGTGTGCGCATGCGCAGTAGTGCGCCCGTGTACGCATGCGCAGAAGTGAGCTCGAGAGCGCATGTGCAAGTCTGAGCCGGAGTGCGCATGCGCAGTAGTGAACCCGGGTGCGCATGCACAGTCGTGAGCCCGTGTGCGCATGCGCAGTAGTGCGCCCGTGTGCGTATGCGCAGAAGTGAGCTGGACAGCGCAGGCGCAAGTCTAAGCCGGAGTGCGCATGCGCAGTAGTGACCCCGTGTGCGCATGCGCAGTAGTGAGCACGAGCGCGCATGCGCAGTAGTGAGCCCGATTGCGCATCCGCGGTAGTGAGTCCGACTGCGCATGGGCAGTAGTGAGTCCGAGTGCGCATGCGCAGTAGAGAGCCCGATTGCGCATGTGCAGGTCTGAGCCGGAGAGCGCATCCACAGTACTGAGTCCGAGTGCGCATGCGCAGTAGTGACCCCGAGTGCGCATGCGCAGTAGCGACCCCGAGCGCGCATGCGCAGTAGTGAGCCCGAGTGCGCATGTGCATGTCTGGCCGGAGGGGGCATGCGCAGTAGTGCACCCGTGTACGCATGCGCAGAAGTGAGCTCGAGTGCGTATATGCAGGTCTGAGCCGGAGTGCGCATACGCAGTAGTGAGCCCGAGCGCGCATTCGCAGTAGTGAGCCCGATTGTGCATTCGCAGTAGTGAGCCCGTGTGTGCATGAGCAGTAGTGAGCCCGAGTGCGCATATGCAGGTCTCACCGGAGTCTGCATCCGCAGTAGTGAGTCCGAGTGCGCATGAGCAGTAGTTAACCCGACGGTGCATGAGAAGTAGTGAGCCCGTGTGCGCATGCGCAGTAGTGAGCCCGTGTGCGCATGCGCAGTAGTGAGCCTGAGTGCGCATCCGCAGAAGTGAGCCCGAGCGCGCACCCGCAGTAGTGAGCCCGTGTGTGCATGCGCAGTAGTGAACCCGACCGCGCAACTGCAGTAGCGACCCCGAGTGCGCATGAGCTGTAGAGACACGGAGAACGCATGCGGAGTAGTGAGAACCAGTGCACATGAGCAGTAGTGACCCCGAGTGCGCATCCGCAGTAGGGAGTCCGAGTGCGCATGCACAGTCGTGAGCCCGTGTGCGCATGCGCAGTAGTGCGCCCGTGTACGCATGCGCAGAAGTGAGCTCGAGAGCGCATGTGCAAGTCTGAGCCAGAGTGCGCATGCGCAGTAGTGAACCCGGGTGCGCATGCGCAGTTGCGACCCCGAGCGCGCATGCGCAGTAGTGAGCCCGATTGCGCATCGGCATTAGTGAGTCCGAGTGCCCATGAGCCGTAGTGAGTCCGAGTGCGCATGAGCAGTAGTGAGTCCGAGTGCGCATGAGCAGTAGTATGGCCGAGTGCGCATGAGAAGTAGTGACCCCGTGTGCGCATGCGGAGTAGTGAGCACGAGCGCGCATGCGCAGTAGTGAGCCCGATGGCGCATCGGCATTAGTGAGTCCGAGTGCGCATGCGCAGTAGTGAGCCCGAATGCACACGAGCAGTAGTGAGTCCGAATGCGCATGAGCAGTAGTGACCACGAGTGCGCATGCGCAGTAGTGACCCCGAGTGCGCATGCGCAGAAGTGGGCCCGTGTGTGCATGCGCAGTAGTGAACCCGATTGCGCATCCGCAGTAGTGAGCCCGAGCGCGCATCCGCAGTAGTGAGCCCGATTGTGCATCCGCAGTAGTGAGTCCGAGTGCGCATGAGCAGTAGTGAGCCGGAGTGCGCATGCGCAGTAGTGACCCCGAGTGCGCATGCGCACTAGTGACACCGAGTGCGCATGCACAGTCGTGAGCCCGTGCGCGCATGCGCAGTAGTGCGCCCGTGTGCGTACGCGCAGAAGTGAGCTCGAGAGCGCATGTGCAAGTCTGAGCCGGAGTGCGCATGCGCAGTAGTGACCCCGAGTGCGCATGCGCAGTAGCGGCCCCGAGCGCGCATGCGCAGTAGTGAGCCCGATTGCGCATCGGCATTAGTGAGTCCGAGTGCCCATGAGCCGTAGTGAGCCCGATTGTGCATGCGCAGTAGTGAGTCCGAGTGCGCATGAGCAGTAGTGAGCCCGTGTGCGCATGCACAGTCGTGAGCCCGTGTGCGTATTAGCAGAAGTGAGCTGGAGAGCGCATGCGCAAGTCTAAGCCGGAGTGCGCATGCGCAGTAGTGAGCCCGAGTGCGCATGCGCAGTAGAGGGTCCGATTACGCATGCGCAGTAGTGAGCCCGTGTCCGAATGCGCAGTGGTGAGCCCGAGTGCGCATGCGCAGTAGTGAGCCCGATTGCGCATCGGCATTAGTGAGTCCGAGTGCCCATGAACCGTAGTGAGTCCGAGTGCGCATGAGCAGTAGTGAGTCCGAGTGCGCATGAGCAGTAGTATGGCCGAGTGCGCATGCTCAGTAGTGACCCCGAGTGCGCATGCGCAGTAGTGATCCCGCGCGCGCATGCGCAGTAGTGAGCCCGATTGCGCATCCGCAGCAGTGAGTCCGAGTGCGCATGCGCAGTAGTGAGCCCGATTGCGCATCCGCAGTAGGGAGTCCGTGTGCGCATGCGCAGTAGTGAGCCCGATAGCGCATCGGCATTAGTGAGTCCGAGTGCCCATGAGCCGTAGTGAGTCCGAGTGCGCATGAGCAGTTGTGACCCCGAGCGCGCATACGCGGTAGTGAGCCCGATTTTGCATGCGCAGTAGTGAGCCCGATTGCGCATCCGCAGTAGTGAGTCCGAGTGCGCATGAGCAGTAGTGAGTCCGAGTGCGCATGCGCAGTAGAGAGTCCGATTGCGCATCCACAGTAGTGAGTCCGAGTGCGCATGCGCAGTAGTGACCCCGAGTGCGCATGCACAGTAGTGACCCCGAGTGCGCATGCACAGTCGTGAGCCCGTGTGCGCATGCGCAGTAGTGCGCCCGTGTGCGCATGCGCAGAAGTGAGCTCGAGAGCGCATGTGCAAATCTCAGCCGGAGTGCGCATGCGCAGTAGTGACCCCGAGTGCGCATGCGCAGTAGCGACCCCGAGCGCGCATGCGCAGTAGTGAGCCCGAGTGCGCATGTGCATGTCTGGCCGGAGGGGGCATGCGCAGTAGTGCACCCGTGTACGCATGCGCAGAAGTGAGCTCGAGTGCGTATATGCAGGTCTGAGCCGGAGTGCGCATACGCAGTAGTGAGCCCGAGCGCGCATTCGCAGTAGTGAGCCCGATTGTGCATTCGCAGTAGTGAGCCCGTGTGTGCATGAGCAGTAGTGAGCCCGAGTGCGCATGCGCAGTAGTGACCCCGAGTGCGCATGCGCAGTAGTGAGCCCGTGCGCGCATGCGCAGTAGTGAGCCCGAGTGCGCATATGCAGGTCTCACCGGAGTCTGCATCCGCAGTAGTGAGTCCGAGTGCGCATGAGCAGTAGTTAACCCGACAGCGCATGAGAAGTAGTGAGCCCGTGTGCGCATGCGCAGTAGTGAGCCCGTGTGCGCATGCGCAGTGGTGAGCCCGAGTGCGCATCCGCAGAAGTGAGCCCGAGCGCGCTTCCGCAGTAGTGAGCCCGTGTGTGCATGCGCAGTAGTGAACCCGACCGCGCAACTGCAGTAGCGACCCCGAGTGCGCATGAGCTGTAGAGACACGGAGAACGCATGCGGAGTAGTGAGAACCAGTGCACATGAGCAGTAGTGACCCCGAGTGCGCATCCGCAGTAGGGAGTCCGAGTGCGCATGCACAGTCGTGAGCCCGTGTGCGCATGCGCAGTAGTGCGCCCGTGTACGCATGCGCAGAAGTGAGCTCGAGAGCGCATGTGCAAGTCTGAGCCGGAGTGCGCATGCGCAGTAGTGAACCCGGGTGCGCATGCACAGTCGTGAGCCCGTGTGCGCATGCGCAGTAGTGCGCCCGTGTGCGTATGCGCAGAAGTGAGCTGGAGAGCGCAGGCGCAAGTCTAAGCCGGAGTGCGCATGCGCAGTAGTGATCCCGTGTGCGCATGCGCAGTAGTGAGCACGAGCGCGCATGCGCAGTAGTGAGCCCGATTGCGCATCCGCGGTAGTGAGTCCGACTGCGCATGGGCAGTAGTGAGTCCGAGTGCGCATGCGCAGTAGAGAGCCCGATTGCGCATGTGCAGGTCTGAGCCGGAGAGCGCATCCACAGTACTGAGTCCGAGTGCGCATGCGCAGTAGTGACCCCGAGTGCGCATGCGCAGTAGCGACCCCGAGCGCGCATGCGCAGTAGTGAGCCCGAGTGCGCATGTGCATGTCTGGCCGGAGGGGGCATGCGCAGTAGTGCACCCGTGTACGCATGCGCAGAAGTGAGCTCGAGTGCGTATATGCAGGTCTGAGCCGGAGTGCGCATACGCAGTAGTGAGCCCGAGCGCGCATGCGCAGTAGTGAGCCCGATTGCGCATCGGCATTAGTGAGTCCGAGTGCCCATGAGCCGTAGTGAGTCCGAGTGCGCATGAGCAGTAGTGAGTCCGAGTGCGCATGAGCAGTAGTATGGCCGAGTGCGCATGAGAAGTAGTGACCCCGTGTGCGCATGCGGAGTAGTGAGCACGAGCGCGCATGCGCAGTAGTGAGCCCGATGGCGCATCGGCATTAGTGAGTCCGAGTGCGCATGCGCAGTAGTGAGCCCGATTGCGCATCCGCAGTAGGGAGTCCGAGCGCGCATGAGCAGTAGTGACCCCGAGTGCGCATCCGCAGTAGTGAGTCCGTGTGCGCGTGAGCAGTAGTTAGTCCGAGTGCGCATGAGCAGTAGTGACCCCGAGCGCGCATACGCGGTAGTGAGCCCGATTTTGCATGCGCAGTAGTGAGCCCGATTGCGCATCCGCAGTAGTGAGTCCGAGTGCGCATGAGCAGTAGTGAGTCCGATTGCGCATGCTCAGTAGTGAGCCCGTGCGCGCATACGGGGTAGTGAGCCCGATTTTGCATCCGCAGTAGTGAGTCCGAGTATGCATGAGCTGTAGTTAGTCCGAGAGCGAATGAGGAGTAGTGACCCCGTGTGCGCATGCGCAGTAGTGAGCCCGTGCGCGCATGCGCAGTAGTGAGCCCGAGTGCGCATATGCAGGTCTGACCGGAGTGTGCATCCGCAGTAGTGATTCCGAGTGCGTATGAGCAGTAGTTCGTCCGACAGCGCATGAGAAGAAGTGACCCCGTGTGCGCATGCGCAGTAGTGTGCCCGTGTGCGCATGCGCAGTAAAGAGCCCATGTGCGCATGCGCAGTAGTGAGCCCGAGTGCGCATGCGCAGTAGTGACCCCGAGTGCGTATGCGCAGTAGAGAGCCCGATTGCGCATGCGCAGTAGCGAGCCCGTGTCCGAATGCGCAGTGGTGAGCCCGAGTGCGCATAGTCAGGTCTGAGCCGGCGGGCGCATGAGCGGAAGTGAGTCCGAGTGCGCATGCGCAGTAGAGAGCCCGATTGCGCATGTGCAGGTCTGAGCAGGAGTGCGCATGCGCAGTAGTGAGCCCGATTGTGCATCGGCAGTAGGGAGTCCGAGTGCGCATGAGCGGTAGTGACCCCGATTGCGCATGCTCAGTAGTGACCCCGAGTGCGCATACGCAGTAGTGATCCCGCGCGCGCATGCGCAGCAGTGAGTCCGAGTGCGCATGCGCAGTAGTGAGCCCGAGTGCGCATGCACAGTCGTGAGCCCGTGTGCGCATGCGCAGTAGTGCGCCCGTGTGCGCATGCGCAGAGGTGAGCTCGAGAGCGCATGTGCAAGTCTGAGCCGGAGTGCGCATGCGCAGTAGTGAGCCCGATTGCGCATCGGCATTAGTGAGTACGAGTGCCCATGAGCCGTAGTGAGCCCGATTGTGCATTCGCAGTAGTGAGCCCGTGTGCGCATGCACAGTCGTGAGCCCGTGTGCGCATGCGCAGTAGTGCGCCCGTGTGCGTATGCGCAGAAGTGAGCTGGAGAGCGCATGCGCAAGTCTAAGCCGGAGTGCGCATGCGCAGTAGTGACCCCGAGTGCGCAGTAGCGACCCCGCGCGCGCATGCGCAGTAGTGAGCCCGAGTGCGCATGCGCAGTAGAGGGTCCGATTGCGCATGCGCACTAGTGAGCCCGTGTCCGAATGCGCAGTGGTGAGCCCGAGTGCGCATAGTCAGGTCTGAGCCGGAGTGCGTATGCGCAGTAGTGAGTCCGAGTGCGCATGAGCAGTAGGGACCCCTACCGCGCATACGCAGTAGTGAGCCCGATTTTGCATACGCAGTAGTGACCCCGAGCGCGCATGCGCAGTAGCGACCCCGAGCGCGCATGCGCAGTAGTGAGCCCGATTGCGCATCGGCATTAGTGAGTCCGAGTGCCCATGGGCCGTAGTGAGTCCGAGTGCGCATGAGCAGTAGTGAGTCCGAGTGCGCATGAGCAGTAGTATGGCCGAGTGCGCATGAGAAGTAGTGACCCCGTGTGCGCATGCGCAGTAGTGAGCACGAGCACGCATCCGCAGTAGTGAGCCCGTGTGCGCGTGCGCAGTAGTGAGCCCGAGCGCGCATCCGCAGTAGTGAGTCCGAGTGCGCATGCGCAGTAGCGACCCCGAATGCACACGAGCAGTAGTGAGTCCGAATGCGCATGAGCAGTAGTGACCACGAGTGCGCATGCGCAGTAGTGACCCCGAGTGCGCATGCGCAGAAGTGGGCCCGTGTGTGCATGCGCAGTAGTGAACCCGATTGCGCATCCGCAGTAGTGAGCCCGAGCGCGCATCCGCAGTAGTGAGCCCGATTGTGCATCCGCAGTAGTGAGTCCGAGTGCGCATGAGCAGTAGTGAGCCGGAGTGCGCATGCGCAGTAGTGACCCCGAGTGCGCATGCGCACTAGTGACACCGAGCGCGCATGCGCAGTAGTGAGCCCGTGTGCGCATGCGCAGTAGTGAGCCTTTGTACGCATGCGCAGTGGTGAGCCCGAGTGCGCATGGGCAGGTCTGAGCCCGAGTGCGCATGCGCAGGTCTGAGCCCGAGTGCGCATGCGCAGTAGTGAGCCTGATTGCGCATCGGCAGTAGTGAGTCCGAGTACCCATGAGTCGTAGTGAGTCCGAGTGCGCATCCGCAGTAGTGACCCCGCATGCGCATGCGTAGCAGTGAGCTCGAGTGCGCATGTGCAGGTCCGAGCCGGAGTGCGCATGCGCAGTAGTGAGCCCGTGTATGCATGCGCAGTGGCGAGCCCGAGTGCGCATGGGCAGGCCTGAGCCGGAGGGCGCATGCGCAGTAGTGAGGCCGAGTGCGCATGAGCAGAAGTGACCCCGAGTGCGCATGCGCAGAAGTGAGCCCGTGTGTGCATGCGCAGTAGTGAACCCGATTGCGCATCCGCAGTAGTGAGCCCGAGGGCGCATCCGCAGTCGTGAGTCCGTGTGCGCATGAGCAGTAGTGAGTCCGAGCGCGCATGCGCAGTAGTGAGGCCGATTGTGCATCCGCAGAAGTGAGTCTCAGTGCGCATGCGCACTAGTGACCCCAAGCCCGCATGCGCAGTAGTGAGCCCGTGTGCGCATGCGCAGTAGTGAGCCCGTGTGTGAATGCGTAGTAGTGAGCTCGAGTGGGCATGTGCAGGTCTGAGCCGGAGTGCGCATGCGCAGTAGTGAGTCCGAGTGCGCATGCGCAGTAGTGAGCCCGTGTGCGGATGCGCAGAAGTGAGCCCGTGTGTGCATCCGCAGTAGTGAGCCCGAGCGCGCATCCGCAGTAGTGAGCCCGATTGTGCATCCGCAGTAGTGAGTCCGAGTGCGCATGAGCAGTAGTGAGCCGGAGTGCGCATGCGCAGTAGTGACCCCGAGTGCGCATGCGCACTAGTGACACCGAGCGCGCATGCGCAGTAGTGAGCCCGTGTGCGCATGCGCAGTAGTGAGCCTTTGTACGCATGCGCAGTGGTGAGCCCGAGTGCGCATGGGCAGGTCTGAGCCCGAGTGCGCATGCGCAGGTCTGAGCCCGAGTGCGCATGCGCAGTAGTGAGCCTGATTGCGCATCGGCAGTAGTGAGTCCGAGTACCCATGAGTCGTAGTGAGTCCGAGTGCGCATCCGCCGTAGTGACCCCGCATGCGCATGCGTAGCAGTGAGCTCGAGTGCGCATGTGCAGGTCCGAGCCGGAGTGCGCATGCGCAGTAGTGAGCCCGTGTATGCATGCGCAGTGGCGAGCCCGAGTGCGCATGGGCAGGCCTGAGCCGGAGGGCGCATGCGCAGTAGTGAGGCCGAGTGCGCATGAGCAGAAGTGACCCCGAGTGCGCATGCGCAGAAGTGAGCCCGTGTGTGCATGCGCAGTAGTGAACCCGATTGCGCATCCGCAGTAGTGAGCCCGAGGGCGCATCCGCAGTCGTGAGTCCGTGTGCGCATGAGCAGTAGTGAGTCCGAGCGCGCATGCGCAGTAGTGAGGCCGATTGTGCATCCGCAGAAGTGAGTCTCAGTGCGCATGCGCACTAGTGACCCCAAGCCCGCATGCGCAGTAGTGAGCCCGTGTGCGCATGCGCAGTAGTGAGCCCGTGTGTGAATGCGTAGTAGTGAGCTCGAGTGGGCATGTGCAGGTCTGAGCCGGAGTGCGCATGCGCAGTAGTGAGTCCGAGTGCGCATGCGCAGTAGTGAGCCCGTGTGCGGATGCGCAGAAGTGAGCCCGTGTGTGCATGCGCAGTAGTGAGCCCGAGCGCGCATCCGCAGTAGTGAGTCCGAGTGCGCATGCGCAGTAGCGACCCCGAATCCACATGAGCAGTACTGAGTCCGAATGCGCATGAGCTGTAGTGACCACGAGTGCGCATGCGCAGTAGTGACCCCAAGCGCGCTTGCGCAGTAGTGAGCCCGTGTGCGCATGCGCAGTAGTGAGCCCGTGTGTGCATGCGTACTAGTGAGCTCGAGTGCGCATGTGCAGGTCTGAGCCGGAGTGCGCATGCGCAGTAGTGAGTCCGAGTGCGCATCCGCAGTAGTGAGCCCGAGCGCGCATCCGCAGTAGTGAGCCCGATTGTGCATCCGCAGTAGTGAGTCCGAGTGCGCATGAGCAGTAGTGAGCCGGAGTGCGCATGCGCAGTAGTGAGTCCGAGAGCGCATGCACAGTAGTGAGCCCGTGTGCGGATGCGCAGAAGTGAGCCCGTGTGTGCATGCGCAGTAGTGAGCCCGAACGCGCATCCGCAGTAGTGACTCCGAGTGCGCATGCGCAGTAGCGACCCCGAATGCACATGAGCAGTAGTGAGTCCGAATGCGCATGTGCAGTAGTGACCACGAGTGCGCATGCGCAGTAGTGACCCCGAGTGCGCATGCGCACTAGTGACACCGAGCGCGCATGCGCAGTAGTGAGCCCGTGTGCGCATGCGCAGTAGTGAGCCTTTGTACGCATGCGCAGTGGTGAGCCCGAGTGCGCATGGGCAGGTCTGAGCCCGAGTGCGCATGCGCAGGTCTGAGCCCGAGTGCGCATGCGCAGTAGTGAGCCTGATTGCGCATCGGCAGTAGTGAGTCCGAGTACCCATGAGTCGTAGTGAGTCCGAGTGCGCATCCGCAGTAGTGACCCCGCATGCGCATGCGTAGCAGTGAGCTCGAGTGCGCATGTGCAGGTCCGAGCCGGAGTGCGCATGCGCAGTAGTGAGCCCGTGTATGCATGCGCTGTGGCGAGCCCGAGTGCGCATGGGCAGGCCTGAGCCGGAGGGCGCATGCGCAGTAGTGAGGCCGAGTGCGCATGAGCAGAAGTGACCCCGAGTGCGCATGCGCAGAAGTGAGCCCGTGTGTGCATGCGCAGTAGTGAACCCGATTGCGCATCCGCAGTAGTGAGCCCGAGGGCGCATCCGCAGTCGTGAGTCCGTGTGCGCATGAGCAGTAGTGAGTCCGAGCGCGCATGCGCAGTAGTGAGGCCGATTGTGCATCCGCAGAAGTGAGTCTCAGTGCGCATGCGCACTAGTGACCCCAAGCCCGCATGCGCAGTAGTGAGCCCGTGTGCGCATGCGCAGTAGTGAGCCCGTGTGTGAATGCGTAGTAGTGAGCTCGAGTGGGCATGTGCAGGTCTGAGCCGGAGTGCGCATGCGCAGTAGTGAGTCCGAGTGCGCATGCGCAGTAGTGAGCCCGTGTGCGGATGCGCAGAAGTGAGCCCGTGTGTGCATGCGCAGTAGTGAGCCCGAGCGCGCATCCGCAGTAGTGAGTCCGAGTGCGCATGCGCAGTAGCGACCCCGAATCCACATGAGCAGTAGTGAGCCCGAATGCGCATGAGCTGCAGTGACCACGAGTGCGCATGCGCAGTAGTGACCCCAAGCGCGCTTGCGCAGTAGTGAGCCCGTGTGCGCATGCGCAGTAGTGAGCCCGTGTGCGCATGCGCAGTAGTGAGCCCGTGTGTGCATGCGTACTAGTGAGCTCGAGTGCGCATGTGCAGGTCTGAGCCGGAGTGCGCATGCGCAGTAGTGAGTCCGAGTGCGCATCCGCAGTAGTGAGCCCGAGCGCGCATCCGCAGTAGTGAGCCCGATTGTGCATCCGCAGTAGTGAGTCCGAGTGCGCATGAGCAGTAGTGAGCCGGAGTGCGCATGCGCAGTAGTGAGTCCGAGAGCGCATGCACAGTAGTGAGCCCGTGTGCGGATGCGCAGAAGTGAGCCCGTGTGTGCATGCGCAGTAGTGAGCCCGAACGCGCATCCGCAGTAGTGACTCCGAGTGCGCATGCGCAGTAGCGACCCCGAATGCACATGAGCAGTAGTGAGTCCGAATGCGCATGTGCAGTAGTGACCACGAGTGCGCATGCGCAGTAGTGACCCCAAGCGCGCTTGCGCAGTAGTGAGCCCGTGTGCGCATGCGCAGTAGTGTGCCCGTGTACGCATGCGCAGTGGTGAGCCCGAGTGCGCATAGGCCGTTCTGAGCCAGAGTGCGCCTGCGCAGTAGTGAGGCCGAGTGCGCATGAGCAGTAGTGACCCCGAGTGCGCATGCGCAGAAGTGGGCCCGTGTGTGCATGCGCAGTAGTGAACCCGATTGCGCATGCGCAGTAGTGAGCCCGAGCGCGCATCCGCAGTCGTGAGTACGTGTGCGCATGAGCAGTAGTGCGTCCGAGCGCGCATGCGCAGTAGTGAGCCAATATGTGCATCCGCAGTAGTGAGTCTGAGTGCGCATGAGCAGTAGTGAGCCCGTGTGTGCATGAGCAGTAGTGACCCCGTGCGCGCATGCGCAGTAGTGAGTCCGAGTGCGCACGCGCAGATGTCACCCCGCGTGCGCATGAGTAGTAGTGAGTCCGAGTGCGCATGAGCAGTAGTGACACCGAGTGCACATGCACAGTAGTGAGCCCGATTGCGCATCCGCTGTAGTGAGCCCGTGTGCGCATGCGCAGTAGTGAGCCCGTGTGTGCATGAGTAGTAGTGAGCTCGAGTGCGCATGTGCAAGTCTGAGCCGGAGTGCGCATGCGCAGTAGTGAGCCCGATTGTGCATCCGCAGTAGTGAGTCTCAGTGCGCATGCGCAGTAGTGGGCCCGTGTGTGCATGAGCAGTAGTGACCCCGAGCGCGCATGCGCAGCAGTGAGCCCGTGTGCGCATGCGCAGTGGTGAGTCCGAGTGCGCATGGGCAGGTCTGAGACGTAGTGCGCATGCGCAGTAGTGAGCCCGATTGCGCATCCGCAGTAGTGAGCCCGTGTGCGCGTGCGCAGTAGTGAGCCCGAGCGCGCATCCGCAGTAGTGAGTCCGAGTGCGCATGCGCAGTAGCGACCCCGAATGCACATGAGCAGTAGTGAGTCCGAATGCGCATGAGCAGTAGTGACCACGAGTGCGCATGCGCAGTAGTGACCCCGAGTGCGCATGCGCAGAAGTGGGCCCGTGTGTGCATGCGCAGTAGTGAACCCGATTGCGCATCCGCAGTAGTGAGCCCGAGCGCGCATCCGCAGTAGTGAGCCCGACCGCGCATACGCGGTAGTGAGCCCGATTTTGCATGCGCAGTAGGGAGTCCGAGCGCGCATGAGCAGTAGTGACCCCGAGTGCGCATCCGCAGTAGTGAGTCCGTGTGCGCGTGAGCAGTAGTTAGTCCGAGTGCGCATGAGCAGTATTGACCCCGAGCGCGCATACGCGGTAGTGAGCTCGATTTTGCATGCGCAGTAGTGAGCCCGATTGCGCATCCGCAGTAGTGAGTCCGAGTGCGCATGAGCAGTAGTGAGTCCGATTGCGCATGCTCAATAGTGAGCCCGTGCGCGCATACGGTGTAGTGAGCCCGATTTTGCATCAGCAGTAGTGAGTCCGAGTATGCATGAGCTGTAGTTAGTCCGAGAGCGAATGAGAAGTAGTGACCCCGTGTGCGCATGCGCAGTAGTGAGCCCGTGCGCGCATGCGCAGTAGTGAGCCCGGGTGCGCATATGCAGGTCTGACCGGAGTGCGCATCCGCAGTAGTGATTCCGAGTGCGCATGAGCAGTAGTTAGTCCGACAGCGCATGAGAAGAAGTGACCCCGTGTGCGCATGCGCAGTAGTGTGCCCGTGTGCGCATTGGCAGTAAAGAGCCCATGTGCGCATGCGCAGTAGTGAGCCCGAGTGCGCATGCGCAGTAGTGACCCCGAGTGCGTATGCGCAGTAGAGAGCCCGATTGCGCATGCGCAGTAGCGAGCCCGTGTCCGAATGCGCAGTGGTGAGCCCGAGTGCGCATAGTCAGGTCTGAGCCGGCGTGCGCATGAGCGGTAGTGAGTCCGAGTGCGCATGCGCAGTAGAGAGCCCGATTGCGCATGTGCAGGTCTGAGCAGGAGTGCGCATGCGCAGTAGTGAGCCCGATTGTGCATCGGCAGTAGGGAGTCCGAGTGCGCATGAGCGGTAGTGACCCCGATTCCGCATGCTCAGTAGTGACCCCGAGTGCGCATACGCAGTAGTGATCCCGCGCGCGCATGCGCAGCAGTGAGTCCGAGTGCGCATGCGCAGTAGTGAGCCCGAGTGCGCATGCACAGTCGTGAGCCCGTGTGCGCATGCGCAGTAGTGCGCCCGTGTGCGCATGCGCAGAGGTGAGCTCGAGAGCGCATGTGCAAGTCTGAGCCGGAGTGCGCATGCGCAGTAGTGAGCCCGATTGCGCATCGGCATTAGTGAGTCCGAGTGCCCATGAGCCGTAGTGAGCCCGATTGTGCATTCGCAGTAGTGAGTCCGAGTGCGCATGAGCAGTAGTGAGCCCGTGTGCGCATGCACAGTCGTGAGCCCGTGTGCGCATGCGCAGTAGTGCGCCCGTGTGCGTATGCGCAGAAGTGAGCTGGAGAGCGCATGCGCAAGTCTAAGCCGGAGTGCGCATGCGCAGTAGTGACCCCGAGTGCGCAGTAGCGACCCCGCGCGCGCATGCGCAGTAGTGAGCCCGAGTGCGCATGCGCAGTAGAGGGTCCGATTGCGCATGCGCACTAGTGAGCCCGTGTCCGAATGCGCAGTGGTGAGCCCGAGTGCGCATAGTCAGGTCTGAGCCGGAGTGCGTATGCGCAGTAGTGAGTCCGAGTGCGCATGAGCAGTAGGGACCCCTACCGCGCATACGCAGTAGTGAGCCCGATTTTGCATACGCAGTAGTGACCCCGAGCGCGCATGCGCAGTAGCGACCCCGAGCGCGCATGCGCAGTAGTGAGCCCGATTGCGCATCGGCATTAGTGAGTCCGAGTGCCCATGGGCCGTAGTGAGTCCGAGTGCGCATGAGCAGTAGTGAGTCCGAGTGCGCATGAGCAGTAGTATGGCCGAGTGCGCATGAGAAGTAGTGACCCCGTGTGCGCATGCGCAGTAGTGAGCACGAGCACGCATCCGCAGTAGTGAGCCCGTGTGCGCGTGCGCAGTAGTGAGCCCGAGCGCGCATCCGCAGTAGTGAGTCCGAGTGCGCATGCGCAGTAGCGACCCCGAATGCACACGAGCAGTAGTGAGTCCGAATGCGCATGAGCAGTAGTGACCACGAGTGCGCATGCGCTGTAGTGACCCCGAGTGCGCATGCGCAGAAGTGGGCCCGTGTGTGCATGCGCAGTAGTGAACCCGATTGCGCATCCGCAGTAGTGAGCCCGAGCGCGCATCCGCAGTAGTGAGCCCGATTGTGCATCCGCAGTAGTGAGTCCGAGTGCGCATGAGCAGTAGTGAGCCGGAGTGCGCATGCGCAGTAGTGACCCCGAGTGCGCATGCGCACTAGTGACACCGAGCGCGCATGCGCAGTAGAGAGCCCGTGTGCGCATGCGCAGTGGTGAGCCCGAGTGCGCATGGGCAGGTCTGAGCCCGAGTGCGCATGCGCAGGTCTGAGCCCGAGTGCGCATGCGCAGTAGTGAGCCTGATTGCGCATCGGCAGTAGTGAGTCCGAGTACCCATGAGTCGTAGTGAGTCCGAGTGCGCATCCGCAGTAGTGACCCCGCATGCGCATGCGTAGCAGTGAGCTCGAGTGCGCATGTGCAGGTCCGAGCCGGAGTGCGCATGCGCAGTAGTGAGCCCGTGTATGCATGCGCAGTGGCGAGCCCGAGTGCGCATGGGCAGGCCTGAGCCGGAGGGCGCATGCGCAGTGGTGAGGCCGAGTGCGCATGAGCAGAAGTGACCCCGAGTGCCCATGCGCAGAAGTGAGCCCGTGTGTGCATGCGCAGTAGTGAACCCGATTGCGCATCCGCAGTAGTGAGCCCGAGGGCGCATCCGCAGTCGTGAGTCCGTGTGCGCATGAGCAGTAGTGAGTCCGAGCGCGCATGCGCAGTAGTGAGGCCGATTGTGCATCCGCAGAAGTGAGTCTCAGTGCGCATGCGCACTAGTGACCCCAAGCCCGCATGCGCAGTAGTGAGCCCGTGTGCGCATGCGCAGTAGTGAGCCCGTGTGTGAATGCGTAGTAGTGAGCTCGAGTGGGCATGTGCAGGTCTGAGCCGGAGTGCGCATGCGCAGTAGTGAGTCCGAGTGCGCATGCGCAGTAGTGAGCCCGTGTGCGGATGCGCAGAAGTGAGCCCGTGTGTGCATGCGCAGTAGTGAGCCCGAGCGCGCATCCGCAGTAGTGAGTCCGAGTGCGCATCCGCAGTAGTGAGCCCGAGCGCGCATCCGCAGTAGTGAGCCCGATTGTGCATCCGCAGTAGTGAGTCCGAGTGCGCATGAGCAGTAGTGAGCCGGAGTGCGCATGCGCAGTAGTGAGTCCGAGAGCGCATGCACAGTAGTGAGCCCGTGTGCGGATGCGCAGAAGTGAGCCCGTGTGTGCATGCGCAGTAGTGAGCCCGAACGCGCATCCGCAGTAGTGACTCCGAGTGCGCATGCGCAGTAGCGACCCCGAATGCACATGAGCAGTAGTGAGTCCGAATGCGCATGTGCAGTAGTGACCACGAGTGCGCATGCGCAGTAGTGACCCCAAGCGCGCTTGCGCAGTAGTGAGCCCGTGTGCGCATGCGCAGTAGTGTGCCCGTGTACGCATGCGCAGTGGTGAGCCCGAGTGCGCATAGGCCGTTCTGAGCCGGAGTGCGCCTGCGCAGTAGTGAGGCCGAGTGCGCATGAGCAGTAGTGACCCCGAGTGCGCATGCGCAGAAGTGGGCCCGTGTGTGCATGCGCAGTAGTGAACCCGATTGCGCATGCGCAGTAGTGAGCCCGAGCGCGCATCCGCAGTCGTGAGTACGTGTGCGCATGAGCAGTAGTGCGTCCGAGCGCGCATGCGCAGTAGTGAGCCAATATGTGCATCCGCAGTAGTGAGTCTGAGTGCGCATGAGCAGTAGTGAGCCCGTGTGTGCATGAGCAGTAGTGACCCCGTGCGCGCATGCGCAGTAGTGAGTCCGAGTGCGCGTGCGCAGATGTCACCCCGCGTGCGCATGAGTAGTAGTGAGTCCGAGTGCGCATGAGCAGTAGTGACACCGAGTGCACATGCACAGTAGTGAGCCCGATTGCGCATCCGCTGTAGTGAGCCCGTGTGCGCATGCGCAGTAGTGAGCCCGTGTGTGCATGAGTAGTAGTGAGCTCGAGTGCGCATGTGCAAGTCTGAGCCGGAGTGCGCATGCGCAGTAGTGAGCCCGATTGTGCATCCGCAGTAGTGAGTCTCAGTGCGCATGCGCAGTAGTGGGCCCGTGTGTGCATGAGCAGTAGTGACCCCGAGCGCGCATGCGCAGCAGTGAGCCCGTGTGCGCATGCGCAGTGGTGAGTCCGAGTGCGCATGGGCAGGTCTGAGACGTAGTGCGCATGCGCAGTAGTGAGCCCGATTGCGTATCCGCAGTAGTGAGCCCGTGTGCGCGTGCGCAGTAGTGAGCCCGAGCGCGCATCCGCAGTAGTGAGTCCGAGTGCGCATGCGCAGTAGCGACCCCGAATGCACATGAGCAGTAGTGAGTCCGAATACGCATGAGCAGTAGTGACCACGAGTGCGCATGCGCAGTAGTGACCCCGAGTGCGCATGCGCAGAAGTGGGCCCGTGTGTGCATGCGCAGTAGTGAACCCGATTGCGCATCCGCAGTAGTGAGTCCGAGTGCGCATGAGCAGTAGTGAGTCCGATTGCGCATGCGCAGTAGTGACCCCGAGTGCGTATGCGCAGTAGAGAGCCCGATTGCGCATGCGCAGTAGCGAGCCCGTGTCCGAATGCGCAGTGGTGAGCCCGAGTGCGCATAGTCAGGTCTGAGCCGGCGTGCGCATGAGCGGTAGTGAGTCCGAGTGCGCATGCGCAGTAGAGAGCCCGATTGCGCATGTGCAGGTCTGAGCAGGAGTGCGCATGCGCAGTAGTGAGCCCGATTGTGCATCGGCAGTAGGGAGTCCGAGTGCGCATGAGCGGTAGTGACCCCGATTCCGCATGCTCAGTAGTGACCCCGAGTGCGCATACGCAGTAGTGATCCCGCGCGCGCATGCGCAGCAGTGAGTCCGAGTGCGCATGCGCAGTAGTGAGCCCGAGTGCGCATGCACAGTCGTGAGCCCGTGTGCGCATGCGCAGTAGTGCGCCCGTGTGCGCATGCGCAGAGGTGAGCTCGAGAGCGCATGTGCAAGTCTGAGCCGGGGTGCGCATGCGCAGTAGTGAGCCCGATTGCGCATCGGCATTAGTGAGTCCGAGTGCCCATGAGCCGTAGTGAGCCCGATTGTGCATTCGCAGTAGTGAGTCCGAGTGCGCATGAGCAGTAGTGAGCCCGTGTGCGCATGCACAGTCGTGAGCCCGTGTGCGCATGCGCAGTAGTGCGCCCGTGTGCGTATGCGCAGAAGTGAGCTGGAGAGCGCATGCGCAAGTCTAAGCCGGAGTGCGCATGCGCAGTAGTGACCCCGAGTGCGCAGTAGCGACCCCGCGCGCGCATGCGCAGTAGTGAGCCCGAGTGCGCATGCGCAGTAGAGGGTCCGATTGCGCATGCGCACTAGTGAGCCCGTGTCCGAATGCGCAGTGGTGAGCCCGAGTGCGCATAGTCAGGTCTGAGCCGGAGTGCGTATGCGCAGTAGTGAGTCCGAGTGCGCATGAGCAGTAGGGACCCCTACCGCGCATACGCAGTAGTGAGCCCGATTTTGCATACGCAGTAGTGACCCCGAGCGCGCATGCGCAGTAGCGACCCCGAGCGCGCATGCGCAGTAGTGAGCCCGATTGCGCATCGGCATTAGTGAGTCCGAGTGCCCATGGGCCGTAGTGAGTCCGAGTGCGCATGAGCAGTAGTGAGTCCGAGTGCGCATGAGCAGTAGTATGGCCGAGTGCGCATGAGAAGTAGTGACCCCGTGTGCGCATGCGCAGTAGTGAGCACGAGCACGCATCCGCAGTAGTGAGCCCGTGTGCGCGTGCGCAGTAGTGAGCCCGAGCGCGCATCCGCAGTAGTGAGTCCGAGTGCGCATGCGCAGTAGCGACCCCGAATGCACACGAGCAGTAGTGAGTCCGAATGCGCATGAGCAGTAGTGACCACGAGTGCGCATGCGCTGTAGTGACCCCGAGTGCGCATGCGCAGAAGTGGGCCCGTGTGTGCATGCGCAGTAGTGAACCCGATTGCGCATCCGCAGTAGTGAGCCCGAGCGCGCATCCGCAGTAGTGAGCCCGATTGTGCATCCGCAGTAGTGAGTCCGAGTGCGCATGAGCAGTAGTGAGCCGGAGTGCGCATGCGCAGTAGTGACCCCGAGTGCGCATGCGCACTAGTGACACCGAGCGCGCATGCGCAGTAGAGAGCCCGTGTGCGCATGCGCAGTGGTGAGCCCGAGTGCGCATGGGCAGGTCTGAGCCCGAGTGCGCATGCGCAGTAGTGAGCCTGATTGCGCATCGGCAGTAGTGAGTCCGAGTACCCATGAGTCGTAGTGAGTCCGAGTGCGCATCCGCAGTAGTGACCCCGCATGCGCATGCGTAGCAGTGAGCTCGAGTGCGCATGTGCAGGTCCGAGCCGGAGTGCGCATGCGCAGTAGTGAGCCCGTGTATGCATGCGCAGTGGCGAGCCCGAGTGCGCATGGGCAGGCCTGAGCCGGAGGGCGCATGCGCAGTGGTGAGGCCGAGTGCGCATGAGCAGAAGTGACCCCGAGTGCGCATGCGCAGAAGTGAGCCCGTGTGTGCATGCGCAGTAGTGAACCCGATTGCGCATCCGCAGTAGTGAGCCCGAGGGCGCATCCGCAGTCGTGAGTCCGTGTGCGCATGAGCAGTAGTGAGTCCGAGCGCGCATGCGCAGTAGTGAGGCCGATTGTGCATCCGCAGAAGTGAGTCTCAGTGCGCATGCGCACTAGTGACCCCAAGCCCGCATGCGCAGTAGTGAGCCCGTGTGCGCATGCGCAGTAGTGAGCCCGTGTGTGAATGCGTAGTAGTGAGCTCGAGTGGGCATGTGCAGGTCTGAGCCGGAGTGCGCATGCGCAGTAGTGAGTCCGAGTGCGCATGCGCAGTAGTGAGCCCGTGTGCGGATGCGCAGAAGTGAGCCCGTGTGTGCATGCGCAGTAGTGAGCCCGAGCGCGCATCCGCAGTAGTGAGTCCGAGTGCGCATCCGCAGTAGTGAGCCCGAGCGCGCATCCGCAGTAGTGAGCCCGATTGTGCATCCGCAGTAGTGAGTCCGAGTGCGCATGAGCAGTAGTGAGCCGGAGTGCGCATGCGCAGTAGTGAGTCCGAGAGCGCATGCACAGTAGTGAGCCCGTGTGCGGATGCGCAGAAGTGAGCCCGTGTGTGCATGCGCAGTAGTGAGCCCGAACGCGCATCCGCAGTAGTGACTCCGAGTGCGCATGCGCAGTAGCGACCCCGAATGCACATGAGCAGTAGTGAGTCCGAATGCGCATGTGCAGTAGTGACCACGAGTGCGCATGCGCAGTAGTGACCCCAAGCGCGCTTGCGCAGTAGTGAGCCCGTGTGCGCATGCGCAGTAGTGTGCCCGTGTACGCATGCGCAGTGGTGAGCCCGAGTGCGCATAGGCCGTTCTGAGCCGGAGTGCGCCTGCGCAGTAGTGAGGCCGAGTGCGCATGAGCAGTAGTGACCCCGAGTGCGCATGCGCAGAAGTGGGCCCGTGTGTGCATGCGCAGTAGTGAACCCGATTGCGCATGCGCAGTAGTGAGCCCGAGCGCGCATCCGCAGTCGTGAGTACGTGTGCGCATGAGCAGTAGTGCGTCCGAGCGCGCATGCGCAGTAGTGAGCCAATATGTGCATCCGCAGTAGTGAGTCTGAGTGCGCATGAGCAGTAGTGAGCCCGTGTGTGCATGAGCAGTAGTGACCCCGTGCGCGCATGCGCAGTAGTGAGTCCGAGTGCGCATGCGCAGATGTCACCCCGCGTGCGCATGAGTAGTAGTGAGTCCGAGTGCGCATGAGCAGTAGTGACACCGAGTGCACATGCACAGTAGTGAGCCCGATTGCGCATCCGCTGTAGTGAGCCCGTGTGCGCATGCGCAGTAGTGAGCCCGTGTGTGCATGAGTAGTAGTGAGCTCGAGTGCGCATGTGCAAGTCTGAGCCGGAGTGCGCATGCGCAGTAGTGAGCCCGATTGTGCATCCGCAGTAGTGAGTCTCAGTGCGCATGCGCAGTAGTGGGCCCGTGTGTGCATGAGCAGTAGTGACCCCGAGCGCGCATGCGCAGCAGTGAGCCCGTGTGCGCATGCGCAGTGGTGAGTCCGAGTGCGCATGGGCAGGTCTGAGACGTAGTGCGCATGCGCAGTAGTGAGCCCGATTGCGCATCCGCAGTAGTGAGCCCGTGTGCGCGTGCGCAGTAGTGAGCCCGAGCGCGCATCCGCAGTAGTGAGTCCGAGTGCGCATGCGCAGTAGCGACCCCGAATGCACATGAGCAGTAGTGAGTCCGAATACGCATGAGCAGTAGTGACCACGAGTGCGCATGCGCAGTAGTGACCCCGAGTGCGCATGCGCAGAAGTGGGCCCGTGTGTGCATGCGCAGTAGTGAACCCGATTGCGCATCCGCAGTAGTGAGCCCGAGCGCGCATCCGCAGTAGTGAGCCCGACCGCGCATACGCGGTAGTGAGCCCGATTTTGCATACGCAGTAGTGACCCCGAGTGCGCATGCGCAGTAGCGACCCCGAGCGCGCATGCGCAGTAGTGAGCCCGTGTGTGAATGCGTAGTAGTGAGCTCGAGTGGGCATGTGCAGGTCTGAGCCGGAGTGCGCATGCGCAGTAGTGAGTCCGAGTGCGCATGCGCAGTAGTGAGCCCGTGTGCGGATGCGCAGAAGTGAGCCCGTGTGTGCATGCGCAGTAGTGAGCCCGAGCGCGCATCCGCAGTAGTGAGTCCGAGTGCGCATCCGCAGTAGTGAGCCCGAGCGCGCATCCGCAGTAGTGAGCCCGATTGTGCATCCGCAGTAGTGAGTCCGAGTGCGCATGAGCAGTAGTGAGCCGGAGTGCGCATGCGCAGTAGTGAGTCCGAGAGCGCATGCACAGTAGTGAGCCCGTGTGCGGATGCGCAGAAGTGAGCCCGTGTGTGCATGCGCAGTAGTGAGCCCGAACGCGCATCCGCAGTAGTGACTCCGAGTGCGCATGCGCAGTAGCGACCCCGAATGCACATGAGCAGTAGTGAGTCCGAATGCGCATGTGCAGTAGTGACCACGAGTGCGCATGCGCAGTAGTGACCCCAAGCGCGCTTGCGCAGTAGTGAGCCCGTGTGCGCATGCGCAGTAGTGTGCCCGTGTACGCATGCGCAGTGGTGAGCCCGAGTGCGCATAGGCCGTTCTGAGCCGGAGTGCGCCTGCGCAGTAGTGAGGCCGAGTGCGCATGAGCAGTAGTGACCCCGAGTGCGCATGCGCAGAAGTGGGCCCGTGTGTGCATGCGCAGTAGTGAACCCGATTGCGCATGCGCAGTAGTGAGCCCGAGCGCGCATCCGCAGTCGTGAGTACGTGTGCGCATGAGCAGTAGTGCGTCCGAGCGCGCATGCGCAGTAGTGAGCCAATATGTGCATCCGCAGTAGTGAGTCTGAGTGCGCATGAGCAGTAGTGAGCCCGTGTGTGCATGAGCAGTAGTGACCCCGTGCGCGCATGCGCAGTAGTGAGTCCGAGTGCGCATGCGCAGATGTCACCCCGCGTGCGCATGAGTAGTAGTGAGTCCGAGTGCGCATGAGCAGTAGTGACACCGAGTGCACATGCACAGTAGTGAGCCCGATTGCGCATCCGCTGTAGTGAGCCCGTGTGCGCATGCGCAGTAGTGAGCCCGTGTGTGCATGAGTAGTAGTGAGCTCGAGTGCGCATGTGCAAGTCTGAGCCGGAGTGCGCATGCGCAGTAGTGAGCCCGATTGTGCATCCGCAGTAGTGAGTCTCAGTGCGCATGCGCAGTAGTGGGCCCGTGTGTGCATGAGCAGTAGTGACCCCGAGCGCGCATGCGCAGCAGTGAGCCCGTGTGCGCATGCGCAGTGGTGAGTCCGAGTGCGCATGGGCAGGTCTGAGACGTAGTGCGCATGCGCAGTAGTGAGCCCGATTGCGCATCCGCAGTAGTGAGCCCGTGTGCGCGTGCGCAGTAGTGAGCCCGAGCGCGCATCCGCAGTAGTGAGTCCGAGTGCGCATGCGCAGTAGCGACCCCGAATGCACATGAGCAGTAGTGAGTCCGAATACGCATGAGCAGTAGTGACCACGAGTGCGCATGCGCAGTAGTGACCCCGAGTGCGCATGCGCAGAAGTGGGCCCGTGTGTGCATGCGCAGTAGTGAACCCGATTGCGCATCCGCAGTAGTGAGCCCGAGCGCGCATCCGCAGTAGTGAGCCCGACCGCGCATACGCGGTAGTGAGCCCGATTTTGCATACGCAGTAGTGACCCCGAGTGCGCATGCGCAGTAGCGACCCCGAGCGCGCATGCGCAGTAGTGAGCCCGATTGCGCATCGGCATTAGTGAGTCCGAGTGCCCATGAGCCGTAGTGAGTCCGAGTGCGCATGAGCAGTAGTGACCCCGAGCGCGCATACGCGGTAGTGAGCCCGATTTTGCATGCGCAGTAGGGAGTCCGAGCGCGCATGAGCAGTAGTGACCCCGAGTGCGCATCCGCAGTAGTGACTCCGTGTGCGCGTGAGCAGTAGTTAGTCCGAGTGCGCATGAGCAGTATTGACCCCGAGCGCGCATACGCGGTAGTGAGCCCGATTTTGCATGCGCAGTAGTGAGCCCGATTGCGCATCCGCAGTAGTGAGTCCGAGTGCGCATGAGCAGTAGTGAGTCCGATTGCGCATGCTCAATAGTGAGCCCGTGCGCGCATACGGTGTAGTGAGCCCGATTTTGCATCAGCAGTAGTGAGTCCGAGTATGCATGAGCTGTAGTTAGTCCGAGAGCGAATGAGAAGTAGTGACCCCGTGTGCGCATGCGCAGTAGTGAGCCCGTGCGCGCATGCGCAGTAGTGAGCCCGAGTGCGCATATGCAGGTCTGACCGGAGTGCGCATCCGCAGTAGTGATTCCGAGTGCGCATGAGCAGTAGTTAGTCCGACAGCGCATGAGAAGAAGTGACCCCGTGTGCGCATGCGCAGTAGTGTGCCCGTGTGCGCATTGGCAGTAAAGAGCCCATGTGCGCATGCGCAGTAGTGAGCCCGAGTGCGCATGCGCAGTAGTGACCCCGAGTGCGTATGCGCAGTAGAGAGCCCGATTGCGCATGCGCAGTAGCGAGCCCGTGTCCGAATGCGCAGTGGTGAGCCCGAGTGCGCATAGTCAGGTCTGAGCCGGCGTGCGCATGAGCGGTAGTGAGTCCGAGTGCGCATGCGCAGTAGAGAGCCCGATTGCGCATGTGCAGGTCTGAGCAGGAGTGCGCATGCGCAGTAGTGAGCCCGATTGTGCATCGGCAGTAGGGAGTCCGAGTGCGCATGAGCGGTAGTGACCCCGATTCCGCATGCTCAGTAGTGACCCCGAGTGCGCATACGCAGTAGTGATCCCGCGCGCGCATGCGCAGCAGTGAGTCCGAGTGCGCATGCGCAGTAGTGAGCCCGAGTGCGCATGCACAGTCGTGAGCCCGTGTGCGCATGCGCAGTAGTGCGCCCGTGTGCGCATGCGCAGAGGTGAGCTCGAGAGCGCATGTGCAAGTCTGAGCCGGGGTGCGCATGCGCAGTAGTGAGCCCGATTGCGCATCGGCATTAGTGAGTCCGAGTGCCCATGAGCCGTAGTGAGCCCGATTGTGCATTCGCAGTAGTGAGTCCGAGTGCGCATGAGCTGTAGTGAGCCCGTGTGCGCATGCACAGTCGTGAGCCCGTGTGCGCATGCGCAGTAGTGCGCCCGTGTGCGTATGCGCAGAAGTGAGCTGGAGAGCGCATGCGCAAGTCTAAGCCGGAGTGCGCATGCGCAGTAGTGACCCCGAGTGCGCAGTAGCGACCCCGCGCGCGCATGCGCAGTAGTGAGCCCGAGTGCGCATGCGCAGTAGAGGGTCCGATTGCGCATGCGCACTAGTGAGCCCGTGTCCGAATGCGCAGTGGTGAGCCCGAGTGCGCATAGTCAGGTCTGAGCCGGAGTGCGTATGCGCAGTAGTGAGTCCGAGTGCGCATGAGCAGTAGGGACCCCTACCGCGCATACGCAGTAGTGAGCCCGATTTTGCATACGCAGTAGTGACCCCGAGCGCGCATGCGCAGTAGCGACCCCGAGCGCGCATGCGCAGTAGTGAGCCCGATTGCGCATCGGCATTAGTGAGTCCGAGTGCCCATGGGCCGTAGTGAGTCCGAGTGCGCATGAGCAGTAGTGAGTCCGAGTGCGCATGAGCAGTAGTATGGCCGAGTGCGCATGAGAAGTAGTGACCCCGTGTGCGCATGCGCAGTAGTGAGCACGAGCACGCATCCGCAGTAGTGAGCCCGTGTGCGCGTGCGCAGTAGTGAGCCCGAGCGCGCATCCGCAGTAGTGAGTCCGAGTGCGCATGCGCAGTAGCGACCCCGAATGCACACGAGCAGTAGTGAGTCCGAATGCGCATGAGCAGTAGTGACCACGAGTGCGCATGCGCAGTAGTGACCCCGAGTGCGCATGCGCAGAAGTGGGCCCGTGTGTGCATGCGCAGTAGTGAACCCGATTGCGCATCCGCAGTAGTGAGCCCGAGCGCGCATCCGCAGTAGTGAGCCCGATTGTGCATCCGCAGTAGTGAGTCCGAGTGCGCATGAGCAGTAGTGAGCCGGAGTGCGCATGCGCAGTAGTGACCCCGAGTGCGCATGCGCAGTAGAGAGTCCGATTGCGCATGCGCAGTAGTGAGCCCGTGTCCGAATGCGCAGTGGTGAGCCCGAGTCGCATAGTCAGGTCTGAGCCGGAGTGCGTATGCGCAGTAGTGAGTCCGAGTGCGCTTGAGCAGTAGTGATCCCGACCGCGCATACGCGGTAGTGAGCCCGATTTTGCATACGCAGTACTGACCCCGAGTGCGCATGCGCAGTAGCGACCGCGAGCGCGCATGCGCAGTAGTGATCCCGCGCGCGCATGCGCAGTAGTGAGCCCGATTGCGCATCCGCAGCAGTGAGTCCGAGTGCGCATGCGCAGTAGTGAGCCCGATTGCGCATCCGCAGTAGGGAGTCCGTGTGCGCATGCGCAGTAGTGAGCCCGATAGCGCATCGGCATTAGTGAGTCCGAGTGCCCATGAGCCGTAGTGAGTCCGAGTGCGCATGAGCAGTTGTGACCCCGAGTGCGCATACGCGGTAGTGAGCCCGATTTTGCATGCGCAGTAGTGAGCCCGATTGCGCATCCGCAGTAGTGAGTCCGAGTGCGCATGAGCAGTAGTGAGTCCGAGTGCGCATGCGCAGTAGAGAGCCCGTTTGCGCATCCACAGTAGTGAGTCCGAGTGCGCATGCGCAGTAGTGACCCCGAGTGCGCATGCACAGTCGTGAGCCCGTGTGCGCATGCGCAGTAGTGCGCCCGTGTGCGCATGCGCAGAAGTGAGCTCGAGAGCGCATGTGCAAATCTCAGCCGGAGTGCGCATGCGCAGTAGTGACCCCGAGTGCGCATGCGCAGTAGCGGCCCCGAGCGCGCATGCGCAGTAGTGAGCCCGATTGCGCATCGGCATTAGTGAGTCCGAGTGCCCATGAGCCGTAGTGAGCCCGATTGTGCATTCGCAGTAGTGAGCACGAGCACGCATCCGCAGTAGTGAGCCCGTGTGCGCGTGCGCAGTAGTGAGCCCGAGCGCGCATCCGCAGTAGTGAGTCCGAGTGCGCATGCGCAGTAGCGACCCCGAATGCACACGAGCAGTAGTGAGTCCGAATGCGCATGAGCAGTAGTGACCACGAGTGCGCATGCGCAGTAGTGACCCCGAGTGCGCATGCGCAGAAGTGGGCCCGTGTGTGCATGCGCAGTAGTGAACCCGATTGCGCATCCGCAGTAGTGAGCCCGAGCGCGCATCCGCAGTAGTGAGCCCGATTGTGCATCCGCAGTAGTGAGTCCGAGTGCGCATGAGCAGTAGTGAGCCGGAGTGCGCATGCGCAGTAGTGACCCCGAGTGCGCATGCGCACTAGTGACACCGAGCGCGCATGCGCAGTAGTGAGCCCGTGTGCGCATGCGCAGTAGTGAGCCTTTGTACGCATGCGCAGTGGTGAGCCCGAGTGCGCATGGGCAGGTCTGAGCCCGAGTGCGCATGCGCAGGTCTGAGCCCGAGTGCGCATGCGCAGTAGTGAGCCTGATTGCGCATCGGCAGTAGTGAGTCCGAGTACCCATGAGTCGTAGTGAGTCCGAGTGCGCATCCGCAGTAGTGACCCCGCATGCGCATGCGTAGCAGTGAGCTCGAGTGCGCATGTGCAGGTCCGAGCCGGAGTGCGCATGCGCAGTAGTGAGCCCGTGTATGCATGCGCAGTGGCGAGCCCGAGTGCGCATGGGCAGGCCTGAGCCGGAGGGCGCATGCGCAGTAGTGAGGCCGAGTGCGCATGAGCAGAAGTGACCCCGAGTGCGCATCCGCCGTGAGTCCGTGTGCGCATGAGCAGTGGTGAGTCCGAGTGCGCATGGGCAGGTCAGAGACGTAGTGCGCATGCGCAGTAGTGACCCCGAGTGCGCATGCGCACTAGTGACCCCGAGCGCGCATGCGCAGTAGTGAGCCAGTGTGCGCATCCGCAGTAGTGAGCCCGAGCGCGCATGCGCAGTAGTGAGTCCGATTGTGCATCCGCAGTAGTGAGTCCGAGTGCGCATGAGCAGTAGTGAGCCGGAGTGCGCATGCGCAGTAGTGACCCCGAGTGCGCATGCGCAGTAGAGAGTCCGATTGCGCATGCGCAGTAGTGAGCCCGTGTCCGAATGCGCAGTGGTGAGCCCGAGTCGCATAGTCAGGTCTGAGCCGGAGTGCGTATGCGCAGTAGTGAGTCCGAGTGCGCTTGAGCAGTAGTGATCCCGACCGCGCATACGCGGTAGTGAGCCCGATTTTGCATACGCAGTACTGACCCCGAGTGCGCATGCGCAGTAGCGACCCCGAGCGCGCATGCGCAGTAGTGAGCCCGATTGCGCATCGGCATTAGTGAGTCCGAGTGCCCATGAGCCGTAGTGAGTCCGAGTGCCCATGAGCAGTAGTGAGTCCGAGTGCGCATGAGCAGTAGTATGGCCGAGTGCGCATGAGAAGTAGTGACCCCGTGTGCGCATGCGCAGTAGTGAGTCCGAGTGCGCATGCTCAGGAGTGACCCCGAGTGCACATGCGCAGTAGTGATCCCGCGCGCGCATGCGCAGTAGTGAGCCCGATTGCCCATCCGCAGCAGTGAGTCCGAGTGCGCATGCGCAGTAGTGAGCCCGATTGCGCATCCGCAGTAGGGAGTCCGTGTGCGCATGCGCAGTAGTGAGCCCGATAGCGCATCGGCATTAGTGAGTCCGAGTGCCCATGAGCCGTAGTGAGTCCGAGTGCGCATGAGCAGTTGTGACCCCGAGTGCGCATACGCGGTAGTGAGCCCGATTTTGCATGCGCAGTAGTGAGCCCGATTGCGCATCCGCAGTAGTGAGTCCGAGTGCGCATGAGCAGTAGTGAGTCCGAGTGCGCATGCGCAGTAGAGAGCCCGTTTGCGCATCCACAGTAGTGAGTCTGAGTGCGCATGCGCAGTAGTGACCCCGAGTGCGCATGCACAGTCGTGAGCCCGTGTGCGCATGCGCAGTAGTGCGCCCGTGTGCGCATGCGCAGAAGTGAGCTCGAGAGCGCATGTGCAAATCTCAGCCGGAGTGCGCATGCGCAGTAGTGACCCCGAGTGCGCATGCGCAGTAGCGGCCCCGAGCGCGCATGCGCAGTAGTGAGCCCGATTGCGCATCGGCATTAGTGAGTCCGAGTGCCCATGAGCCGTAGTGAGCCCGATTGTGCATTCGCAGTAGTGAGTCCGAGTGCGCATGAGCAGTAGTGAGCCCGTGTGCGCATGCACAGTCGTGAGCCCGTGTGCGCATGCGCAGTAGTGCGCCCGTGTGCGTATGCGCAGAAGTGAGCTGGAGAGCGCAGGCGCAAGTCTAAGCCGGAGTGCGCATGCGCAGTAGTGACCCCGTGTGCGCATGCGCAGTAGTGAGCACGAGCGCGCATGCGCAGTAGTGAGCCCGATTGCGCATCCGCGGTAGTGAGTCCGACTGCGCATGGGCAGTAGTGAGTCCGAGTGCGCATGCGCAGTAGAGAGCCCGATTGCGCATGTGCAGGTCTGAGCCGGAGAGCGCATCCACAGTACTGAGTCCGAGTGCGCATGCGCAGTAGTGACCCCGAGTGCGCATGCGCAGTAGCGACCCCGAGCGCGCATGCGCAGTAGTGAGCCCGAGTGCGCATGTGCATGTCTGGCCGGAGGGGGCATGCGCAGTAGTGCACCCGTGTACGCATGCGCAGAAGTGAGCTCGAGTGCGTATATGCAGGTCTGAGCCGGAGTGCGCATACGCAGTAGTGAGCCCGAGCGCGCATTCGCAGTAGTGAGCCCGATTGTGCATTCGCAGTAGTGAGCCCGTGTGTGCATGAGCAGTAGTGAGCCCGAGTGCGCATGCGCAGTAGTGACCCCGAGTGCGCATGCGCAGTAGTGAGCCCGTGCGCGCATGCGCAGTAGTGAGCCCGAGTGCGCATATGCAGGTCTCACCGGAGTCTGCATCCGCAGTAGTGAGTCCGAGTGCGCATGAGCAGTAGTTAACCCGACAGCGCATGAGAAGTAGTGAGCCCGTGTGCGCATGGGCAGTAGTGAGCCCGTGTGCGCATGCGCAGTAGTGAGCCCGAGTGCGCATCCGCAGAAGTGAGCCCGAGCGCGCACCCGCAGTAGTGAGCCCGTGTGTGCATGCGCAGTAGCGACCCCGAGCGCGCATGCGCAGTAGTGAGCCCGATTGCGCATCGGCATTAGTGAGTCCGAGTGCCCATGAGCCGTAGTGAGTCCGAGTGCGCATGAGCAGTAGTGAGTCCGAGTGCGCATGAGCAGTAGTATGGCCGAGTGCGCATGAGAAGTAGTGACCCCGTGTGCGCATGCGGAGTAGTGAGGACGAGCGCGCATGCGCAGTAGTGAGCCCGATGGCGCATCGGCATTAGTGAGTCCGAGTGCGCATGCGCAGTAGTGAGCCCGATTGCGCATCCGCAGTAGGGAGTCCGAGCGCGCATGCGCAGTAGTGAGTCCGAGTGCGCATGCTCAGGAGTGACCCCGAGTGCACATGCGCAGTAGTGATCCCGCGCGCGCATGCGCAGTAGTGAGCCCGATTGCCCATCCGCAGCAGTGAGTCCGAGTGCGCATGCGCAGTAGTGAGCCCGATTGCGCATCCGCAGTAGGGAGTCCGTGTGCGCATGCGCAGTAGTGAGCCCGATAGCGCATCGGCATTAGTGAGTCCGAGTGCCCATGAGCCGTAGTGAGTCCGAGTGCGCATGAGCAGTTGTGACCCCGAGTGCGCATACGCGGTAGTGAGCCCGATTTTGCATGCGCAGTAGTGAGCCCGATTGCGCATCCGCAGTAGTGAGTCCGAGTGCGCATGAGCAGTAGTGAGTCCGAGTGCGCATGCGCAGTAGAGAGCCCGTTTGCGCATCCACAGTAGTGAGTCCGAGTGCGCATGCGCAGTAGTGACCCCGAGTGCGCATGCACAGTCGTGAGCCCGTGTGCGCATGCGCAGCAGTGCGCCCGTGTGCGCATGCGCAGAAGTGAGCTCGAGAGCGCATGTGCAAATCTCAGCCGGAGTGCGCATGCGCAGTAGTGACCCCGAGTGCGCATGCGCAGTAGCGGCCCCGAGCGCGCATGCGCAGTAGTGAGCCCGACTGCGCATCGGCATTAGTGAGTCCGAGTGCCCATGAGCCGTAGTGAGCCCGATTGTGCATTCGCAGTAGTGAGTCCGAGTGCGCATGAGCAGTAGTGAGCCCGTGTGCGCATGCACAGTCGTGAGCCCGTGTGCGCATGCGCAGTAGTGCGCCCGTGTGCGTATGCGCAGAAGTGAGCTGGAGAGCGCAGGCGCAAGTCTAAGCCGGAGTGCGCATGCGCAGTAGTGACCCCGTGTGCGCATGCGCAGTAGTGAGCACGAGCGCGCATGCGCAGTAGTGAGCCCGATTGCGCATCCGCGGTAGTGAGTCCGACTGCGCATGGGCAGTAGTGAGTCCGAGTGCGCATGCGCAGTAGAGAGCCCGATTGCGCATGTGCAGGTCTGAGCCGGAGAGCGCATCCACAGTACTGAGTCCGAGTGCGCATGCGCAGTAGTGACCCCGAGTGCGCATGCGCAGTAGCGACCCCGAGCGCGCATGCGCAGTAGTGAGCCCGAGTGCGCATGTGCATGTCTGGCCGGAGGGGGCATGCGCAGTAGTGCACCCGTGTACGCATGCGCAGAAGTGAGCTCGAGTGCGTATATGCAGGTCTGAGCCGGAGTGCGCATACGCAGTAGTGAGCCCGAGCGCGCATTCGCAGTAGTGAGCCCGATTGTGCATTCGCAGTAGTGAGCCCGTGTGTGCATGAGCAGTAGTGAGCCCGAGTGCGCATGCGCAGTAGTGACCCCGAGTGCGCATGCGCAGTAGTGAGCCCGTGCGCGCATGCGCAGTAGTGAGCCCGAGTGCGCATATGCAGGTCTCACCGGAGTCTGCATCCGCAGTAGTGAGTCCGAGTGCGCATGAGCAGTAGTTAACCCGACAGCGCATGAGAAGTAGTGAGCCCGTGTGCGCATGGGCAGTAGTGAGCCCGTGTGCGCATGCGCAGTAGTGAGCCCGAGTGCGCATCCGCAGAAGTGAGCCCGAGCGCGCACCCGCAGTAGTGAGCCCGTGTGTGCATGCGCAGTAGCGACCCCGAGCGCGCATGCGCAGTAGTGAGCCCGATTGCGCATCGGCATTAGTGAGTCCGAGTGCCCATGAGCCGTAGTGAGTCCGAGTGCGCATGAGCAGTAGTGAGTCCGAGTGCGCATGAGCAGTAGTATGGCCGAGTGCGCATGAGAAGTAGTGACCCCGTGTGCGCATGCGGAGTAGTGAGGACGAGCGCGCATGCGCAGTAGTGAGCCCGATGGCGCATCGGCATTAGTGAGTCCGAGTGCGCATGCGCAGTAGTGAGCCCGATTGCGCATCCGCAGTAGGGAGTCCGAGCGCGCATGAGCAGTAGTGACCCCGAGTGCGCATCCGCAGTAGTGAGTCCGTGTGCGCGTGAGCAGTAGTTAGTCCGAGTGCGCATGAGCAGTAGTGACCCCGAGCGCGCATACGCGGTAGTGAGCCCGATTTTGCATGCGCAGTAGTGAGCCCGATTGCGCATCCGCAGTAGTGAGTCCGAGTGCGCATGAGCAGTAGTGAGTCCGATTGCGCATGCTCAGTAGTGAGCCGTGCGCGCATACGGGGTAGTGAGCCCGATTTTGCATCCGCAGTAGTGAGTCCGAGTATGCATGAGCTGTAGTTAGTCCGAGAGCGAATGAGAAGTAGTGACCCCGTGTGCGCATGCGCAGTAGTGAGCCCGTGCGCGCATGCGCAGTAGTGAGCCCGAGTGCGCATATGCAGGTCTGACCGGAGTGTGCATCCGCAGTAGTGATTCCGAGTGCGCATGAGCAGTAGTTCGTCCGACAGCGCATGAGAAAAAGTGACCCCGTGTGCGCATGCGCAGTAGTGTGCCCGTGTGCGCATGCGCAGTAAAGAGCCCATGTGCGCATGCGCAGTAGTGACCCCGAGTGCGTATGCGCAGTAGAGAGCCCGATTGCGCATGCGCAGTAGCGAGCCCGTGTCCGAATGCGCAGTGGTGAGCCCGAGTGCGCATAGTCAGGTCTGAGCCGGCGTGCGCATGAGCAGTAGTGAGTCCGAGTGCGCATGCGCAGTAGAGAGCCCGATTGTGCATCGGCAGTAGTGAGTCCGAGTGCGCATGAGCGGTAGTGACCCCGATTGCGCATGCTCAGTAGTGACCCCGAGTGCGCATACGCAGTAGTGATCCCGCGCGCGCATGCGCAGTAGTGAGCCCGATTGCGCATCCGCAGCAGTGAGTCCGAGTGCGCATGCGCAGTAGTGCGCCCGATTGCGCATCGGCATTAGTGAGTCCGTGTCCGAATGCGTAGTGGTGAGCCCGAGTCGCATAGTCAGGTCTGAGCCGGAGTGCGTATGCGCAGTAGTGAGTCCGAGTGCGCTTGAGCAGTAGTGATCCCGACCGCGCATACGCGGTAGTGAGCCCGATTTTGCATACGCAGTACTGACCCCGAGTGCGCATGCGCAGTAGCGACCCCGAGCGCGCATGCGCAGTAGTGAGCCCGATTGCGCATCGGCATTAGTGAGTCCGAGTGCCCATGAGCCGTAGTGAGTCCGAGTGCCCATGAGCAGTAGTGAGTCCGAGTGCGCATGAGCAGTAGTATGGCCGAGTGCGCATGAGAAGTAGTGACCCCGTGTGCGCATGCGCAGTAGTGAGTCCGAGTGCGCATGCTCAGGAGTGACCCCGAGTGCACATGCGCAGTAGTGATCCCGCGCGCGCATGCGCAGTAGTGAGCCCGATTGCGCATCCGCAGCAGTGAGTCCGAGTGCGCATGCGCAGTACTGAGCCCGATTGCGCATCCGCAGTAGGGAGTCCGTGTGCGCATGCGCAGTAGTGAGCCCGATAGCGCATCGGCATTAGTGAGTCCGAGTGCCCATGAGCCGTAGTGAGTCCGAGTGCGCATGAGCAGTTGTGACCCCGAGTGCGCATACGCGGTAGTGAGCCCGATTTTGCATGCGCAGTAGTGAGCCCGATTGCGCATCCGCAGTAGTGAGTCCGAGTGCGCATGAGCAGTAGTGAGTCCGAGTGCGCATGCGCAGTAGAGAGCCCGTTTGCGCATCCACAGTAGTGAGTCCGAGTGCGCATGCGCAGTAGTGACCCCGAGTGCGCATGCACAGTCGTGAGCCCGTGTGCGCATGCGCAGTAGTGCGCCCGTGTGCGCATGCGCAGAAGTGAGCTCGAGAGCGCATGTGCAAATCTCAGCCGGAGTGCGCATGCGCAGTAGTGACCCCGAGTGCGCATGCGCAGTAGCGGCCCCGAGCGCGCATGCGCAGTAGTGAGCCCGATTGCGCATCGGCATTAGTGAGTCCGAGTGCCCATGAGCCGTAGTGAGCCCGATTGTGCATTCGCAGTAGTGAGCACGAGCACGCATCCGCAGTAGTGAGCCCGTGTGCGCGTGCGCAGTAGTGAGCCCGAGCGCGCATCCGCAGTAGTGAGTCCGAGTGCGCATGCGCAGTAGCGACCCCGAATGCACACGAGCAGTAGTGAGTCCGAATGCGCATGAGCAGTAGTGACCACGAGTGCGCATGCGCAGTAGTGACCCCGAGTGCGCATGCGCAGAAGTGGGCCCGTGTGTGCATGCGCAGTAGTGAGCCCGATTGTGCATCGGCAGTAGGGAGTCCGAGTGCGCATGAGCGGTAGTGACCCCGATTCCGCATGCTCAGTAGTGACCCCGAGTGCGCATACGCAGTAGTGATCCCGCGCGCGCATGCGCAGCAGTGAGTCCGAGTGCGCATGCGCAGTAGTGAGCCCGAGTGCGCATGCACAGTCGTGAGCCCGTGTGCGCATGCGCAGTAGTGCGCCCGTGTGCGCATGCGCAGAGGTGAGCTCGAGAGCGCATGTGCAAGTCTGAGCCGGAGTGCGCATGCGCAGTAGTGAGCCCGATTGCGCATCGGCATTAGTGAGTCCGAGTGCCCATGAGCCGTAGTGAGCCCGATTGTGCATTCGCAGTAGTGAGTCCGAGTGCGCATGAGCAGTAGTGAGCCCGTGTGCGCATGCACAGTCGTGAGCCCGTGTGCGCATGCGCAGTAGTGCGCCCGTGTGCGTATGCGCAGAAGTGAGCTGGAGAGCGCATGCGCAAGTCTAAGCCGGAGTGCGCATGCGCAGTAGTGACCCCGAGTGCGCAGTAGCGACCCCGCGCGCGCATGCGCAGTAGTGAGCCCGAGTGCGCATGCGCAGTAGAGGGTCCGATTGCGCATGCGCACTAGTGAGCCCGTGTCCGAATGCGCAGTGGTGAGCCCGAGTGCGCATAGTCAGGTCTGAGCCGGAGTGCGTATGCGCAGTAGTGAGTCCGAGTGCGCATGAGCAGTAGGGACCCCTACCGCGCATACGCAGTAGTGAGCCCGATTTTGCATACGCAGTAGTGACCCCGAGCGCGCATGCGCAGTAGCGACCCCGAGCGCGCATGCGCAGTAGTGAGCCCGATTGCGCATCGGCATTAGTGAGTCCGAGTGCCCATGGGCCGTAGTGAGTCCGAGTGCGCATGAGCAGTAGTGAGTCCGAGTGCGCATGAGCAGTAGTATGGCCGAGTGCGCATGAGAAGTAGTGACCCCGTGTGCGCATGCGCAGTAGTGAGCACGAGCACGCATCCGCAGTAGTGAGCCCGTGTGCGCGTGCGCAGTAGTGAGCCCGAGCGCGCATCCGCAGTAGTGAGTCCGAGTGCGCATGCGCAGTAGCGACCCCGAATGCACACGAGCAGTAGTGAGTCCGAATGCGCATGAGCAGTAGTGACCACGAGTGCGCATGCGCAGTAGTGACCCCGAGTGCGCATGCGCAGAAGTGGGCCCGTGTGTGCATGCGCAGTAGTGAACCCGATTGCGCATCCGCAGTAGTGAGCCCGAGCGCGCATCCGCAGTAGTGAGCCCGATTGTGCATCCGCAGTAGTGAGTCCGAGTGCGCATGAGCAGTAGTGAGCCGGAGTGCGCATGCGCAGTAGTGACCCCGAGTGCGCATGCGCACTAGTGACACCGAGCGCGCATGCGCAGTAGTGAGCCCGTGTGCGCATGCGCAGTAGTGAGCCTTTGTACGCATGCGCAGTGGTGAGCCCGAGTGCGCATGGGCAGGTCTGAGCCCGAGTGCGCATGCGCAGGTCTGAGCCCGAGTGCGCATGCGCAGTAGTGAGCCTGATTGCGCATCGGCAGTAGTGAGTCCGAGTACCCATGAGTCGTAGTGAGTCCGAGTGCGCATCCGCAGTAGTGACCCCGCATGCGCATGCGTAGCAGTGAGCTCGAGTGCGCATGTGCAGGTCCGAGCCGGAGTGCGCATGCGCAGTAGTGAGCCCGTGTATGCATGCGCAGTGGCGAGCCCGATTGCGCATGGGCAGGCCTGAGCCGGAGGGCGCATGCGCAGTAGTGAGGCCGAGTGCGCATGAGCAGAAGTGACCCCGAGTGCGCATCCGCCGTGAGTCCGTGTGCGCATGAGCAGTGGTGAGTCCGATTTCGCATGGGCAGGTCTGAGACGTAGTGCGCATGCGCAGTAGTGACCCCGAGTGCGCATGCGCACTAGTGACCCCGAGCGCGCATGCGCAGTAGTGAGCCAGTGTGCGCATCCGCAGTAGTGAGCCCGAGCGCGCATGCGCAGTAGTGAGTCCGATTGTGCATCCGCAGTAGTGAGTCCGAGTGCGCATGAGCAGTAGTGAGCCGGAGTGCGCATGCGCAGTAGTGACCCCGACTGCGCATGCGCAGTAGAGAGTCCGATTGCGCATGCGCAGTAGTGAGCCCGTGTCCGAATGCGCAGTGGTGAGCGCGAGTCGCATAGTCAGGTCTGAGCCGGAGTGCGTATGCGCAGTAGTGAGTCCGAGTGCGCTTGAGCAGTAGTGATCCCGACCGCGCATACGCGGTAGTGAGCCCGATTTTGCATACGCAGTACTGACCCCGAGTGCGCATGCGCAGTAGCGACCGCGAGCGCGCATGCGCAGTAGTGAGCCCGATTGCGCATCGGCATTAGTGAGTCCGAGTGCCCATGAGCCGTAGTGAGTCCGAGTGCCCATGAGCAGTAGTGAGTCCGAGTGCGCATGAGCAGTAGTATGGCCGAGTGCGCATGAGAAGTAGTGACCCCGTGTGCGCATGCGCAGTAGTGAGTCCGAGTGCGCATGCTCAGGAGTGACCCCGAGTGCACATGCGCAGTAGTGATCCCGCGCGCGCATGCGCAGTAGTGAGCCCGATTGCGCATCCGCAGCAGTGAGTCCGAGTGCGCATGCGCAGTAGTGAGCCCGATTGCGCATCCGCAGTAGGGAGTCCGTGTGCGCATGCGCAGTAGTGAGCCCGATAGCGCATCGGCATTAGTGAGTCCGAGTGCCCATGAGCCGTAGTGAGTCCGAGTGCGCATGAGCAGTTGTGACCCCGAGTGCGCATACGCGGTAGTGAGCCCGATTTTGCATGCGCAGTAGTGAGCCCGATTGCGCATCCGCAGTAGTGAGTCCGAGTGCGCATGAGCAGTAGTGAGTCCGAGTGCGCATGCGCAGTAGAGAGCCCGTTTGCGCATCCACAGTAGTGAGTCCGAGTGCGCATGCGCAGTAGTGACCCCGAGTGCGCATGCACAGTCGTGAGCCCGTGTGCGCATGCGCAGTAGTGCGCCCGTGTGCGCATGCGCAGAAGTGAGCTCGAGAGCGCATGTGCAAATCTCAGCCGGAGTGCGCATGCGCAGTAGTGACCCCGAGTGCGCATGCGCAGTAGCGGCCCCGAGCGCGCATGCGCAGTAGTGAGCCCGATTGCGCATCGGCATTAGTGAGTCCGAGTGCCCATGAGCCGTAGTGAGCCCGATTGTGCATTCGCAGTAGTGAGCACGAGCACGCATCCGCAGTAGTGAGCCCGTGTGCGCGTGCGCAGTAGTGAGCCCGAGCGCGCATCCGCAGTAGTGAGTCCGAGTGCGCATGCGCAGTAGCGACCCCGAATGCACACGAGCAGTAGTGAGTCCGAATGCGCATGAGCAGTAGTGACCACGAGTGCGCATGCGCAGTAGTGACCCCGAGTGCGCATGCGCAGAAGTGGGCCCGTGTGTGCATGCGCAGTAGTGAACCCGATTGCGCATCCGCAGTAGTGAGCCCGAGCGCGCATCCGCAGTAGTGAGCCCGATTGTGCATCCGCAGTAGTGAGTCCGAGTGCGCATGAGCAGTAGTGAGCCGGAGTGCGCATGCGCAGTAGTGACCCCGAGTGCGCATGCGCACTAGTGACACCGAGCGCGCATGCGCAGTAGTGAGCCCGTGTGCGCATGCGCAGTAGTGAGCCTTTGTACGCATGCGCAGTGGTGAGCCCGAGTGCGCATGGGCAGGTCTGAGCCCGAGTGCGCATGCGCAGGTCTGAGCCCGAGTGCGCATGCGCAGTAGTGAGCCTGATTGCGCATCGGCAGTAGTGAGTCCGAGTACCCATGAGTCGTAGTGAGTCCGAGTGCGCATCCGCAGTAGTGACCCCGCATGCGCATGCGTAGCAGTGAGCTCGAGTGCGCATGTGCAGGTCCGAGCCGGAGTGCGCATGCGCAGTAGTGAGCCCGTGTATGCATGCGCAGTGGCGAGCCCGAGTGCGCATGGGCAGGCCTGAGCCGGAGGGCGCATGCGCAGTAGTGAGGCCGAGTGCGCATGAGCAGAAGTGACCCCGAGTGCGCATCCGCCGTGAGTCCGTGTGCGCATGAGCAGTGGTGAGTCCGAGTGCGCATGGGCAGGTCAGAGACGTAGTGCGCATGCGCAGTAGTGACCCCGAGTGCGCATGCGCACTAGTGACCCCGAGCGCGCATGCGCAGTAGTGAGCCAGTGTGCGCATCCGCAGTAGTGAGCCCGAGCGCGCATGCGCAGTAGTGAGTCCGATTGTGCATCCGCAGTAGTGAGTCCGAGTGCGCATGAGCAGTAGTGAGCCGGAGTGCGCATGCGCAGTAGTGACCCCGAGTGCGCATGCGCAGTAGAGAGTCCGATTGCGCATGCGCAGTAGTGAGCCCGTGTCCGAATGCGCAGTGGTGAGCCCGAGTCGCATAGTCAGGTCTGAGCCGGAGTGCGTATGCGCAGTAGTGAGTCCGAGTGCGCTTGAGCAGTAGTGATCCCGACCGCGCATACGCGGTAGTGAGCCCGATTTTGCATACGCAGTACTGACCCCGAGTGCGCATGCGCAGTAGCGACCCCGAGCGCGCATGCGCAGTAGTGAGCCCGATTGCGCATCGGCATTAGTGAGTCCGAGTGCCCATGAGCCGTAGTGAGTCCGAGTGCCCATGAGCAGTAGTGAGTCCGAGTGCGCATGAGCAGTAGTATGGCCGAGTGCGCATGAGAAGTAGTGACCCCGTGTGCGCATGCGCAGTAGTGAGTCCGAGTGCGCATGCTCAGGAGTGACCCCGAGTGCACATGCGCAGTAGTGATCCCGCGCGCGCATGCGCAGTAGTGAGCCCGATTGCCCATCCGCAGCAGTGAGTCCGAGTGCGCATGCGCAGTAGTGAGCCCGATTGCGCATCCGCAGTAGGGAGTCCGTGTGCGCATGCGCAGTAGTGAGCCCGATAGCGCATCGGCATTAGTGAGTCCGAGTGCCCATGAGCCGTAGTGAGTCCGAGTGCGCATGAGCAGTTGTGACCCCGAGTGCGCATACGCGGTAGTGAGCCCGATTTTGCATGCGCAGTAGTGAGCCCGATTGCGCATCCGCAGTAGTGAGTCCGAGTGCGCATGAGCAGTAGTGAGTCCGAGTGCGCATGCGCAGTAGAGAGCCCGTTTGCGCATCCACAGTAGTGAGTCCGAGTGCGCATGCGCAGTAGTGACCCCGAGTGCGCATGCACAGTCGTGAGCCCGTGTGCGCATGCGCAGTAGTGCGCCCGTGTGCGCATGCGCAGAAGTGAGCTCGAGAGCGCATGTGCAAATCTCAGCCGGAGTGCGCATGCGCAGTAGTGACCCCGAGTGCGCATGCGCAGTAGCGGCCCCGAGCGCGCATGCGCAGTAGTGAGCCCGATTGCGCATCGGCATTAGTGAGTCCGAGTGCCCATGAGCCGTAGTGAGCCCGATTGTGCATTCGCAGTAGTGAGTCCGAGTGCGCATGAGCAGTAGTGAGCCCGTGTGCGCATGCACAGTCGTGAGCCCGTGTGCGCATGCGCAGTAGTGCGCCCGTGTGCGTATGCGCAGAAGTGAGCTGGAGAGCGCAGGCGCAAGTCTAAGCCGGAGTGCGCATGCGCAGTAGTGACCCCGTGTGCGCATGCGCAGTAGTGAGCACGAGCGCGCATGCGCAGTAGTGAGCCCGATTGCGCATCCGCGGTAGTGAGTCCGACTGCGCATGGGCAGTAGTGAGTCCGAGTGCGCATGCGCAGTAGAGAGCCCGATTGCGCATGTGCAGGTCTGAGCCGGAGAGCGCATCCACAGTACTGAGTCCGAGGGCGCATGCGCAGTAGTGACCCCGAGTGCGCATGCGCAGTAGCGACCCCGAGCGCGCATGCGCAGTAGTGAGCCCGAGTGCGCATGTGCATGTCTGGCCGGAGGGGGCATGCGCAGTAGTGCACCCGTGTACGCATGCGCAGAAGTGAGCTCGAGTGCGTATATGCAGGTCTGAGCCGGAGTGCGCATACGCAGTAGTGAGCCCGAGCGCGCATTCGCAGTAGTGAGCCCGATTGTGCATTCGCAGTAGTGAGCCCGCGTGTGCATGAGCAGTAGTGAGCCCGAGTGCGCATGCGCAGTAGTGACCCCGAGTGCGCATGCGCAGTAGTGAGCCCGTGCGCGCATGCGCAGTAGTGAGCCCGAGTGCGCATATGCAGGTCTCACCGGAGTCTGCATCCGCAGTAGTGAGTCCGAGTGCGCATGAGCAGTAGTTAACCCGACAGCGCATGAGAAGTAGTGAGCCCGTGTGCGCATGGGCAGTAGTGAGCCCGTGTGCGCATGCGCAGTAGTGAGCCCGAGTGCGCATCCGCAGAAGTGAGCCCGAGCGCGCACCCGCAGTAGTGAGCCCGTGTGTGCATGCGCAGTAGCGACCCCGAGCGCGCATGCGCAGTAGTGAGCCCGATTGCGCATCGGCATTAGTGAGTCCGAGTGCCCATGAGCCGTAGTGAGTCCGAGTGCGCATGAGCAGTAGTGAGTCCGAGTGCGCATGAGCAGTAGTATGGCCGAGTGCGCATGAGAAGTAGTGACCCCGTGTGCGCATGCGGAGTAGTGAGGACGAGCGCGCATGCGCAGTAGTGAGCCCGATGGCGCATCGGCATTAGTGAGTCCGAGTGCGCATGCGCAGTAGTGAGCCCGATTGCGCATCCGCAGTAGGGAGTCCGAGCGCGCATGAGCAGTAGTGACCCCGAGTGCGCATCCGCAGTAGTGAGTCCGTGTGCGCGTGAGCAGTAGTTAGTCCGAGTGCGCATGAGCAGTAGTGACCCCGAGCGCGCATACGCGGTAGTGAGCCCGATTTTGCATGCGCAGTAGTGAGCCCGATTGCGCATCCGCAGTAGTGAGTCCGAGTGCGCATGAGCAGTAGTGAGTCCGATTGCGCATGCTCAGTAGTGAGCCGTGCGCGCATACGGGGTAGTGAGCCCGATTTTGCATCCGCAGTAGTGAGTCCGAGTATGCATGAGCTGTAGTTAGTCCGAGAGCGAATGAGAAGTAGTGACCCCGTGTGCGCATGCGCAGTAGTGAGCCCGTGCGCGCATGCGCAGTAGTGAGCCCGAGTGCGCATATGCAGGTCTGACCGGAGTGTGCATCCGCAGTAGTGATTCCGAGTGCGCATGAGCAGTAGTTCGTCCGACAGCGCATGAGAAAAAGTGACCCCGTGTGCGCATGCGCAGTAGTGTGCCCGTGTGCGCATGCGCAGTAGTGACCCCGAGTGCGTATGCGCAGTAGAGAGCCCGATTGCGCATGCGCAGTAGCGAGCCCGTGTCCGAATGCGCAGTGGTGAGCCCGAGTGCGCATAGTCAGGTCTGAGCCGGCGTGCGCATGAGCAGTAGTGAGTCCGAGTGCGCATGCGCAGTAGAGAGCCCGATTGTGCATCGGCAGTAGTGAGTCCGAGTGCGCATGAGCGGTAGTGACCCCGATTGCGCATGCTCAGTAGTGACCCCGAGTGCGCATACGCAGTAGTGATCCCGCGCGCGCATGCGCAGTAGTGAGCCCGATTGCGCATCCGCAGCAGTGAGTCCGAGTGCGCATGCGCAGTAGTGCGCCCGATTGCGCATCGGCATTAGTGAGTCCGTGTCCGAATGCGCAGTGGTGAGCCCGAGTCGCATAGTCAGGTCTGAGCCGGAGTGCGTATGCGCAGTAGTGAGTCCGAGTGCGCTTGAGCAGTAGTGATCCCGACCGCGCATACGCGGTAGTGAGCCCGATTTTGCATACGCAGTACTGACCCCGAGTGCGCATGCGCAGTAGCGACCCCGAGCGCGCATGCGCAGTAGTGAGCCCGATTGCGCATCGGCATTAGTGAGTCCGAGTGCCCATGAGCCGTAGTGAGTCCGAGTGCCCATGAGCAGTAGTGAGTCCGAGTGCGCATGAGCAGTATTATGGCCGAGTGCGCATGAGAAGTAGTGACCCCGTGTGCGCATGCGCAGTAGTGAGTCCGAGTGCGCATGCTCAGGAGTGACCCCGAGTGCACATGCGCAGTAGTGATCCCGCGCGCGCATGCGCAGTAGTGAGCCCGATTGCGCATCCGCAGCAGTGAGTCCGAGTGCGCATGCGCAGTACTGAGCCCGATTGCGCATCCGCAGTAGGGAGTCCGTGTGCGCATGCGCAGTAGTGAGCCCGATAGCGCATCGGCATTAGTGAGTCCGAGTGCCCATGAGACGTAGTGAGTCCGAGTGCGCATGAGCAGTTGTGACCCCGAGTGCGCATACGCGGTAGTGAGCCCGATTTTGCATGCGCAGTAGTGAGCCCGATTGCGCATCCGCAGTAGTGAGTCCGAGTGCGCATGAGCAGTAGTGAGTCCGAGTGCGCATGCGCAGTAGAGAGCCCGTTTGCGCATCCACAGTAGTGAGTCCGAGTGCGCATGCGCAGTAGTGACCCCGAGTGCGCATGCACAGTCGTGAGCCCGTGTGCGCATGCGCAGTAGTGCGCCCGTGTGCGCATGCGCAGAAGTGAGCTCGAGAGCGCATGTGCAAATCTCAGCCGGAGTGCGCATGCGCAGTAGTGACCCCGAGTGCGCATGCGCAGTAGCGGCCCCGAGCGCGCATGCGCAGTAGTGAGCCCGATTGCGCATCGGCATTAGTGAGTCCGAGTGCCCATGAGCCGTAGTGAGCCCGATTGTGCATTCGCAGTAGTGAGCACGAGCACGCATCCGCAGTAGTGAGCCCGTGTGCGCGTGCGCAGTAGTGAGCCCGAGCGCGCATCCGCAGTAGTGAGTCCGAGTGCGCATGCGCAGTAGCGACCCCGAATGCACACGAGCAGTAGTGAGTCCGAATGCGCATGAGCAGTAGTGACCACGAGTGCGCATGCGCAGTAGTGACCCCGAGTGCGCATGCGCAGAAGTGGGCCCGTGTGTGCATGCGCAGTAGTGAACCCGATTGCGCGTCCGCAGTAGTGAGCCCGAGCGCGCATCCGCAGTAGTGAGCCCGATTGTGCATCCGCAGTAGTGAGTCCGAGTGCGCATGAGCAGTAGTGAGCCGGAGTGCGCATGCGCAGTAGTGACCCCGAGTGCGCATGCGCACTAGTGACACCGAGCGCGCATGCGCAGTAGTGAGCCCGTGTGCGCATGCGCAGTAGTGAGCCTTTGTACGCATGCGCAGTGGTGAGCCCGAGTGCGCATGGGCAGGTCTGAGCCCGAGTGCGCATGCGCAGGTCTGAGCCCGAGTGCGCATGCGCAGTAGTGAGCCTGATTGCGTATCGGCAGTAGTGAGTCCGAGTACCCATGAGTCGTAGTGAGTCCGAGTGCGCATCCGCAGTAGTGACCCCGCATGCGCATGCGTAGCAGTGAGCTCGAGTGCGCATGTGCAGGTCCGAGCCGGAGTGCGCATGCGCAGTAGTGAGCCCGTGTATGCATGCGCAGTGGCGAGCCCGAGTGCGCATGGGCAGGCCTGAGCCGGAGGGCGCATGCGCAGTAGTGAGGCCGAGTGCGCATGAGCAGAAGTGACCCCGAGTGCGCATCCGCCGTGAGTCCGTGTGCGCATGAGCAGTGGTGAGTCCGAGTGCGCATGGGCAGGTCTGAGACGTAGTGCGCATGCGCAGTAGTGACCCCGAGTGCGCATGCGCACTAGTGACCCCGAGCGCGCATGCGCAGTAGTGAGCCAGTGTGCGCATCCGCAGTAGTGAGCCCGAGCGCGCATGCGCAGTAGTGAGTCCGATTGTGCATCCGCAGTAGTGAGTCCGAGTGCGCATGAGCAGTAGTGAGCCGGAGTGCGCATGCGCAGTAGTGACCCCGAGTGCGCATGCGCAGTAGAGAGTCCGATTGCGCATGCGCAGTAGTGAGCCCGTGTCCGAATGCGCAGTGGTGAGCCCGAGTCGCATAGTCAGGTCTGAGCCGGAGTGCGTATGCGCAGTAGTGAGTCCGAGTGCGCTTGAGCAGTAGTGATCCCGACCGCGCATACGCGGTAGTGAGCCCGATTTTGCATACGCAGTACTGACCCCGAGTGCGCATGCGCAGTAGCGACCCCGAGCGCGCATGCGCAGTAGTGAGCCCGATTGCGCATCGGCATTAGTGAGTCCGAGTGCCCATGAGCCGTAGTGAGTCCGAGTGCCCATGAGCAGTAGTGAGTCCGAGTGCGCATGAGCAGTAGTATGGCCGAGTGCGCATGAGAAGTAGTGACCCCGTGTGCGCATGCGCAGTAGTGAGTCCGAGTGCGCATGCTCAGGAGTGACCCCGAGTGCACATGCGCAGTAGTGATCCCGCGCGCGCATGCGCAGTAGTGAGCCCGATTGCCCATCCGCAGCAGTGAGTCCGAGTGCGCATGCGCAGTAGTGAGCCCGATTGCGCATCCGCAGTAGGGAGTCCGTGTGCGCATGCGCAGTAGTGAGCCCGATAGCGCATCGGCATTAGTGAGTCCGAGTGCCCATGAGCCGTAGTGAGTCCGAGTGCGCATGAGCAGTTGTGACCCCGAGTGCGCATACGCGGTAGTGAGCCCGATTTTGCATGCGCAGTAGTGAGCCCGATTGCGCATCCGCAGTAGTGAGTCCGAGTGCGCATGAGCAGTAGTGAGTCCGAGTGCGCATGCGCAGTAGAGAGCCCGTTTGCGCATCCACAGTAGTGAGTCCGAGTGCGCATGCGCAGTAGTGACCCCGAGTGCGCATGCACAGTCGTGAGCCCGTGTGCGCATGCGCAGTAGTGCGCCCGTGTGCGCATGCGCAGAAGTGAGCTCGAGAGCGCATGTGCAAATCTCAGCCGGAGTGCGCATGCGCAGTAGTGACCCCGAGTGCGCATGCGCAGTAGCGGCCCCGAGCGCGCATGCGCAGTAGTGAGCCCGATTGCGCATCGGCATTAGTGAGTCCGAGTGCCCATGAGCCGTAGTGAGCCCGATTGTGCATTCGCAGTAGTGAGTCCGAGTGCGCATGAGCAGTAGTGAGCCCGTGTGCGCATGCACAGTTGTGAGCCCGTGTGCGCATGCGCAGTAGTGCGCCCGTGTGCGTATGCGCAGAAGTGAGCTGGAGAGCGCAGGCGCAAGTCTAAGCCGGAGTGCGCATGCGCAGTAGTGACCCCGTGTGCGCATGCGCAGTAGTGAGCACGAGCGCGCATGCGCAGTAGTGAGCCCGATTGCGCATCCGCGGTAGTGAGTCCGACTGCGCATGGGCAGTAGTGAGTCCGAGTGCGCATGCGCAGTAGAGAGCCCGATTGCGCATGTGCAGGTCTGAGCCGGAGAGCGCATCCACAGTACTGAGTCCGAGTGCGCATGCGCAGTAGTGACCCCGAGTGCGCATGCGCAGTAGCGACGCCGAGCGCGCATGCGCAGTAGTGAGCCCGAGTGCGCATGTGCATGTCTGGCCGGAGGGGGCATGCGCAGTAGTGCACCCGTGTACGCATGCGCAGAAGTGAGCTCGAGTGCGTATATGTAGGTCTGAGCCGGAGTGCGCATACGCAGTAGTGAGCCCGAGCGCGCATTCGCAGTAGTGAGCCCGATTGTGCATTCGCAGTAGTGAGCCCGTGTGTGCATGAGCAGTAGTGAGCCCGAGTGCGCATGCGCAGTAGTGACCCCGAGTGCGCATGCGCAGTAGTGAGCCCGTGCGCGCATGCGCAGTAGTGAGCCCGAGTGCGCATATGCAGGTCTCACCGGAGTCTGCATCCGCAGTAGTGAGTCCGAGTGCGCATGAGCAGTAGTTAACCCGACAGCGCATGAGAAGTAGTGAGCCCGTGTGCGCATGGGCAGTAGTGAGCCCGTGTGCGCATGCGCAGTAGTGAGCCCGAGTGCGCATCCGCAGAAGTGAGCCCGAGCGCGCACCCGCAGTAGTGAGCCCGTGTGTGCATGCGCAGTAGCGACCCCGAGCGCGCATGCGCAGTAGTGAGCCCGATTGCGCATCGGCATTAGTGAGTCCGAGTGCCCATGAGCCGTAGTGAGTCCGAGTGCGCATGAGCAGTAGTGAGTCCGAGTGCGCATGAGCAGTAGTATGGCCGAGTGCGCATGAGAAGTAGTGACCCCGTGTGCGCATGCGGAGTAGTGAGGACGAGCGCGCATGCGCAGTAGTGAGCCCGATGGCGCATCGGCATTAGTGAGTCCGAGTGCGCATGCGCAGTAGTGAGCCCGATTGCGCATCCGCAGTAGGGAGTCCGAGCGCGCATGAGCAGTAGTGACCCCGAGTGCGCATCCGCAGTAGTGAGTCCGTGTGCGCGTGAGCAGTAGTTAGTCCGAGTGCGCATGAGCAGTAGTGACCCCGAGCGCGCATACGCGGTAGTGAGCCCGATTTTGCATGCGCAGTAGTGAGCCCGATTGCGCATCCGCAGTAGTGAGTCCGAGTGCGCATGAGCAGTAGTGAGTCCGATTGCGCATGCTCAGTAGTGAGCCGTGCGCGCATACGGGGTAGTGAGCCCGATTTTGCATCCGCAGTAGTGAGTCCGAGTATGCATGAGCTGTAGTTAGTCCGAGAGCGAATGAGAAGTAGTGACCCCGTGTGCGCATGCGCAGTAGTGAGCCCGTGCGCGCATGCGCAGTAGTGAGCCCGAGTGCGCATATGCAGGTCTGACCGGAGTGTGCATCCGCAGTAGTGATTCCGAGTGCGCATGAGCAGTAGTTCGTCCGACAGCGCATGAGAAAAAGTGACCCCGTGTGCGCATGCGCAGTAGTGTGCCCGTGTGCGCATGCGCAGTAAAGAGCCCATGTGCGCATGCGCAGTAGTGACCCCGAGTGCGTATGCGGAGTAGAGAGCCCGATTGCGCATGCGCAGTAGCGAGCCCGTGTCCGAATGCGCAGTGGTGAGCCCGAGTGCGCATAGTCAGGTCTGAGCCGGCGTGCGCATGAGCAGTAGTGAGTCCGAGTGCGCATGCGCAGTAGAGAGCCCGATTGTGCATCGGCAGTAGTGAGTCCGAGTGCGCATGAGCGGTAGTGACCCCGATTGCGCATGCTCAGTAGTGACCCCGAGTGCGCATACGCAGTAGTGATCCCGCGCGCGCATGCGCAGTAGTGAGCCCGATTGCGCATCCGCAGCAGTGAGTCCGAGTGCGCATGCGCAGTAGTGAGCCCGAGTGCGCATGCACAGTCGTGAGCCCGTGTGCGCATGCGCAGTAGTGCGCCCGATTGCGCATCGGCATTAGTGAGTCCGAGTGCCCATGAGCCGTAGTGAGCCCGATTGTGCATTCGCAGTAGTGAGTCCGAGTGCGCATGAGCAGTAGTATGGCCGAGTGCGCATGAGAAGTAGTGACCCCGTGTGCGCATGCGCAGTAGTGAGCACGAGCGCGCATGCGCAGTAGTGAGCCCGATTGCGCATCCGCGGTAGTGAGTCCGACTGCGCATGGGCAGTAGTGAGTCCGAGTGCGCATGCGCAGTAGAGAGCCCGTGTGCGCATGCGCAGTAGTGAGCCCGTGTGTGAATGCGTAGTAGTGAGCTCGAGTGCGCATGTGCAGGTCTGAGCCGGAGTGCGCATGCGCAGTAGTGAGTCCGAGAGCGCATGCACAGTAGTGAGCCCGTGTGCGGATGCGCAGAAGTGAGCCCGTGTGTGCATGCGCAGTAGTGAGCCCGAACGCGCATCCGCAGTAGTGACTCCGAGTGCGCATGCGCAGTAGCGACCCCGAATGCACATGAGCAGTAGTGAGTCCGAATGCGCATGAGCAGTAGTGACCACGAGTGCGCATGCGCAGTAGTGACCCCAAGCGCGCTTGCGCAGTAGTGAGCCCGTGTGCGCATGCGCAGTAGTGTGCCCGTGTACGCATGCGCAGTGGTGAGCCCGAGTGCGCATGGGCCGTTCTGAGCCGGAGTGCGCCTGCGCAGTAGTGAGGCCGAGTGCGCATGAGCAGTAGTGACCCCGAGTGCGCATGCGCAGAAGTGGGCCCGTGTGTGCATGCGCAGTAGTGAACCCGATTGCGCATCCGCAGTAGTGAGCCCGAGCGCGCATCCGCAGTCGTGAGTACGTGTGCGCATGAGCAGTAGTGCGTCCGAGCGCGCATGCGCAGTAGTGAGCCAATATGTGCATACGCAGTAGTGAGTCTGAGTGCGCATGAGCAGTAGTGAGCCCGTGTGTGCATGAGCAGTAGTGACCCCGTGCGCGCATGCGCAGTAGTGAGCCCGTGTGCGCATGCGCAGTAGTGAGCCCGAGCGCGCATCCGCAGTAGTGAGTCCGAGTGCGCATGCGCAGAAGTCACCCCGCGTGCGCATGAGTAGTAGTGAGTCCGAGTGCGCATGAGCAGTAGTGACACCGAGTGCACATGCACAGTAGTGAGCCCGATTGCGCATCCGCTGTAGTGAGCCCGTGTGCGCATGCGCAGTAGTGAGCCCGTGTGTGCATGAGTAGTAGTGAGCTCGAGTGCGCATGTGCAAGTCTGAGCCGGAGTGCGCATGCGCAGTAGTGAGCCCGATTGTGCATCCGCAGTAGTGAGTCTCAGTGCGCATGCGCAGTAGTGGGCCCGTGTGTGCATGAGCAGTAGTGACCCCGAGCGCGCATGCGCAGCAGTGAGCCCGTGTGCGCATGCGCAGTGGTGAGTCCGAGTGCGCATGGGCAGGTCTGAGACGTAGTGCGCATGCGCAGTAGTGAGCCCGATTGCGCATCCGCAGTAGTGAGCCCGTGTGCGCGTGCGCAGTAGTGAGCCCGAGCGCGCATCCGCAGTAGTGAGTCCGAGTGCGCATGCGCAGTAGCGACCCCGAATGCACATGAGCAGTAGTGAGTCCGAATGCGCATGAGCAGTAGTGACCACGAGTGCGCATGCGCAGTAGTGACCCCGAGTGCGCATGCGCAGAAGTGGGCCCGTGTGTGCATGCGCAGTAGTGAACCCGATTGCGCATCCGCAGTAGTGAGCCCGAGCGCGCATCCGCAGTAGTGAGCCCGATTGTGCATCCGCAGTAGTGAGTCCGAGTGCGCATGAGCAGTAGTGACCCCGAGTGCGCATGCGCACTAGTGACACCGAGCGCGCATGCGCAGTAGTGAGCCCGTGTGCGCATGCGCAGTAGTGAGCCTTTGTACGCATGCGCAGTGGTGAGCCCGAGTGCGCATGGGCAGGTCTGAGCCCGAGAGCGCATGCGCAGGTCTGAGCCCGAGTGCGCATGCGCAGTAGTGAGCCTGATTGCGCATCGGCAGTAGTGAGTCCGAGTACCCATGAGTCGTAGTGAGTCCGAGTGCGCATCCGCAGTAGTGACCCCGCATGCGCATGCGTAGCAGTGAGCTCGAGTGCGCATGTGCAGGTCTGAGCCGGAGTGCGCATGCGCAGTAGTGAGCCCGTGTATGCATGCGCAGTGGCGAGCCCGAGTGCGCATGGGCAGGCCTGAGCCGGAGGGCGCATGCGCAGTAGTGAGGCCGAGTGCGCATGAGCAGAAGTGACCACGAGTGCGCATGCGCAGAAGTGAGCCCGTGTGTGCATGCGCAGTAGTGAACTCGATTGCGCATCCGCAGTAGTGAGCCCGAGGGCGCATCTGCAGTCGTGAGTCCGTGTGCGCATGAGCAGTAGTGAGTCCGAGCGCGCATGCGCAGTAGTGAGCCCGATTGTGCATCCGCAGAAGTGAGTCTCAGTGCGCATGCGCACTAGTGACCCCGAGCCCGCATGCGCAGTAGTGAGCCCGTGTGCGCATGCGCAGTAGTGAGCCCGTGTGTGAATGCGTAGTAGTGAGCTCGAGTGCGCATGTGCAGGTCTGAGCCGGAGTGCGCATGCGCAGTAGTGAGTCCGAGTGCGCATGCGCAGTAGTGAGCACGAGCACGCATCCGCAGTAGTGAGCCCGTGTGCGCGTGCGCAGTAGTGAGCCCGAGCGCGCATCCGCAGTAGTGAGCCCGAGTGCGCATGAGCTGTAGAGACACGGAGAACGCATGCGGAGTAGTGAGAACCAGTGCACATGAGCAGTAGTGACCCCGAGTGCGCATCCGCAGTAGGGAGTCCGAGTGCGCATGCACAGTCGTGAGCCCGTGTGCGCATGCGCAGTAGTGCGCCCGTGTGCGCATGCGCAGAAGTGAGCTCGAGAGCGCATGTGCAAGTCTGAGCCGGAGTGCGCATGCGCAGTAGTGACCCCGGGTGCGCATGCGCAGTTGCGGCCCCGAGCGCGCATGCGCAGTAGTGAGCCCGATTGCGCATCGGCATTAGTGAGTCCGAGTGCCCATGAGCCGTAGTGAGCCCGATTGTGCATGCGCAGTAGCGACCCCGAGCGCGCATGCGCAGTAGTGAGCCCGAGTGCGCCTGTGCAGTAGAGGGTCCGATTGCGCATGCGCAGTAGTGAGCCCGTGTCCGAATGCGCAGTGGTGAGCCCGAGTGCGCATAGTCAGGTCTGAGCCGGAGTGAGCCCGAGGGTGACCGCGCTGCGGTCTGTCCTAGTGCGCATGAGCAGTAGTGAGCCCGACTACGCATCCGCTGCAGTCTGTCCGAGTGCGCATGCACAGTAGTGAGCACATGTGTGCATGCGCAGTAGTGAGCCTGGTTGCGTATCGGCAGTAGTGAGTCCGTGTGCGCATGCGCAGTAGTGACCCCGAGTGCGCGTGCCCTGTAGTGTGCCCGTGTGAGCATGCGAAGTAGTGAGCCCGAGCGCGCATCCGCAGTAGTGAGCCCGAGTGCGCATGCGCAGTAGTGACCCCGCGTGTGCATGAGCAGTAGTAACCCCGAGTGCGCATGCGCAGTAGTGAGCCCGAGTGCGCATGTGCGGGTCTGACCGGAGAGGGCATGAGCAGTAGCGACTCCGAGTGCGCATGTGCAGTAGTGACCCCGAGTGCGCATGCGCAGTAGTGACCCCGAGCGCGCATGCGCAGTAGTGAGCCCGATTGCGCATCCGCAACAGTGAGTCCGAGTGCGCATGAGCAGTAGTGAGGCCGAGTGCGCATGAGCAGTAGTGAGCCCAATTGCGCATCCGCAGTGGTGAGTCCGAGTGCGCATGGGCAGGTCTGAGCCGGAGTGCGCATGCGCGGTAGTGAGTCCGAGTTCGCATGAGCAGTAGTGAGCCCGATTGCGCATCCGCAGTAATGAGTCCGAGTGCCCATGAGCAGTAGTTAGTCCGACAGCGCATGAGAAGTTTGGACCCCGTGTGCGCAAGCGCAGTAGTGAGCCCGAGTGTGCATGCACAGTAGAGAGCCCGATTGCGCATGCGCAGTAGTGAGCCCGTGCGCGCATCCGCAGTAGGGAGTCCGTGTGCGCATACGCAGCAGTGAGTCCGAGTGTGCACGAGCAGTAGTGAGGCCGAGTGCGCGTGAGCAGTAGTGAGCCCGTGCGCGCATCCGCAGTAGTGGGTCCGAGCGCCCATGAGCAGTAGTGACCCCGAGTGCGCATGTGCAGTAGTGACCCCGAGCGCGCATGCGCAGTTGTGAACCCGATTGCGCATCCGCAGCAGTGAGTCGGAGTGCGCATGAGCAGTAGTGAACCCGATTGCGCATCCGCTGCGGTCTGTCCTAGTGCGCATGAGCAGTAGTGACCCCGAGCGCGCCGCGCAGTAGTGAGCCCGATTGCGCATCCGCTACAGTGTGTCCGAGTGCGCATAAGCAGTAGTGAGTCCGAGTGCGCATGAGCAGTAATGAGGCCGAGTGCGCATCTGCAGTAGTGAAACAGTGTGCGCATGAGCAGTAGCGAGTCCGAGTGCGCATCCGCAGTAGTGAGCCCGAGTGCGCATGCGCAGTAGTGACCCCGCGTGTGCATGAGCAGTAGTAACCCCGAGTGCGCATGCGCAGTAGTGAGCCCGATTGCGCATCCGCAGCAGTGAGTCCGAGTGCGCATGAGCAGTAGTGAACCCGATTGCGCATCCGCTGCGGTCTGTCCTAGTGCGCATGAGCAGTAGTGAGCCCGAGCGCGCATCCGCAGTACTGACTCCAAGTGCGCATGAGCAGTAGTGACCCCGAGCGCGCATGCGTAGTAGTAAGCCCGAGTGCGCATCCGCACTAGGGAGTCCGTGTGCGCATGCGCAGTAGTGAGCCCGAGTGCGCACGAGCAGTAGTGAGGCCGAGTGCGCATGAGCAGTAGTGAGCCCGATTGCGCATCCGCAGTAGTGAGTCCGAGTGCGCATGGGCAGGTCTAAGCCGGAGTGCGCATGCGCGGCAGTGAGTCCGAGTTCGCATGAGCAGTAGTGAGCCCGATTGCGCATCCGCAGTAATGAGTCCGAGTGCCCATGAGCAGTAGTTAGTCCGACAGCGCATGAGAAGTTGTGACCCCGTGTGCGCAAGCGCAGTAGTGAGCCCGAGTGCGCATGCACAGTAGAGAGCCCGATTGCGCATGCGCAGTAGTGAGCCCGTGTGTCCATGCGCAGTGGTGAGCCCGAGTGCGCACGAGCAGTAGTGAGGCCGAGTGCGCGTGAGCAGTAGTGAGCCCGTGCGCGCATCCGCAGTAGTGAGACCGAGCGCCCATGAGCAGTAGCGACCCCGAGTGCGCATGTGCAGTAGTGACCCCGAGCGCGCATGGGCAGTTGGGAACCCGATTGCGCATCCGCAGCAGTGAGTCCGAGTGCGCATGAGCAGTAGTGAACCCGATTGCGCATCCGCTGCGGTCTGTCCTAGTGCGCATGAGCAGTAGTGAGGCCGGGTGCGCGTGAGCAGTAGTGAGCCCGTGCGCGCATCCGCAGTAGGGAGTCCATGTGCGCATGCGCAGCAGTGAGTCCGAGTGTGCACGAGCAGTAGTGAGGCCGAGTGCGCGTGAGCAGTAGTGAGCCCGTGCGCGCATCCGCAGTAGTGGGTCCGAGCGCCCATGAGCAGTAGTGACCCCGAGTGCGCATGAGCAGTAGTGAGCCCGAGCGCGCATCCGCGGTACTGACTCCAAGTGCGCATGAGCAGTAGTGACCCCCAGTGCGCATGCGCAATAGTGAGCCCGAGCGCGCATCCGCAGTACTGAGTCCAAGTGCGCATGAGCAATAGTGACTCCGAGCGCGCATGCGCAGTTGTGAGCCCGAGTGCGCATGTACAGGTGTGACCGGAGAGGGCATGCGCAGTAGTGAGTCTGAGTGCGCATGCAAAGTAGTGAGCCCGTGCGCGCATGCGCAGTAGTGAGCCCGAGTGCGCATCCGCAGTAGTGAGCCCGATTGCGCATCCGCAACAGTGAGTCCGAATGCGCATGAGCAGTAGTGAGGCCGAGTGCGCATGAGCAGTAGTGAGCCCGATTGCGCATCCGCAGTAGTGAGTCCGAGTGCGCATGGGCAGGTCTGAGCCGGAGTGCGCATGCGCGGTAGTGAGTCCGAGTTCGCATGAGCAGTAGTGAGCCCGATTGCGCATCCGCAGTAGTGAGTCCGAGTGCCCATGAGCAGTAGTTAGTCCGACAGCGCATGAGAAGTTGTGACCCCGTGTGCGCAAGCGCAGTAGTGAGCCCGAGTGCGCATGCACAGTAGAGAGCCCGATTGCGCATGCGCAGTAGTGAGCCGGTGTGTCCATGCGCAGTGGTAAGCCCGAGTGCGTATGGGCCGGTCTGAGCCGGAGTGCGTATGCGCAGTAGTAAGTCCGTGTGCGCATGAGCAGTAGTGAGCCCGAGCGCGCATGCGCAGTGGTGAGCCCGATTGCGCATCCGCAGCAGTGAGTCCGAGTGTGCACGAGCAGTAGTGAGGCCGGGTGCGCGTGAGCAGTAGTGAGCCCGTGCGCGCATCCGCAGTAGTGGGTCCGAGCGCCCATGAGCAGTAGTGACCCCGAGTGCGCATGTGCAGTAGTGACCCCGAGCGCGCATGCGCAGTTGTGAACCCGATTGCGCATCCGCAGCAGTGAGTCCGAGTGCGCATGAGCAGTAGTGAATCCGATTGCGCATGAGCAGTAGTGAGCCCGAGCGCGCATCCGCGGTACTGACTCCAAGTGCGCATGAGCAGTAGTGACCCCCAGTGCGCATGCGCAATAGTGAGCCCGAGCGCGCATCCGCAGTACTGAGTCCAAGTGCGCATGAGCAATAGTGACTCCGAGCGCGCATGCGCAGTTGTGAGCCCGAGTGCGCATGTACAGGTGTGACCGGAGAGGGCATGCGCAGTAGTGAGTCTGAGTGCGCATGCAAAGTAGTGAGCCCGTGCGCGCATGCGCAGTAGTGAGCCCGAGTGCGCATCCGCAGTAGTGAGCCCGATTGCGCATCCGCAACAGTGAGTCCGAGTGCGCATGAGCAGTAGTGAGGCCGAGTGCGCATGAGCAGTAGTGAGCCCGATTGCGCATCCGCAGTAGTGAGTCCGAGTGCGCATGGGCAGGTCTGAGCCGGAGTGCGCATGCGCGGTAGTGAGTCCGAGTTCGCATGAGCAGTAGTGAGCCCGATTGCGCATCCGCAGTAGTGAGTCCGAGTGCCCATGAGCAGTAGTTAGTCCGACAGCGCATGAGAAGTTGTGACCCCGTGTGCGCAAGCGCAGTAGTGAGCCCGAGTGCGCATGCACAGTAGAGAGCCCGATTGCGCATGCGCAGTAGTGAGCCGGTGTGTCCATGCGCAGTGGTAAGCCCGAGTGCGTATGGGCCGGTCTGAGCCGGAGTGCGTATGCGCAGTAGTAAGTCCGTGTGCGCATGAGCAGTAGTGAGCCCGAGCGCGCATGCGCAGTGGTGAGCCCGATTGCGCATCCGCAGCAGTGAGTCCGAGTGTGCACGAGCAGTAGTGAGGCCGAGTGCGCGTGAGCAGTAGTGAGCCCGTGCGCGCATCCGCAGTAGTGGGTCCGAGCGCCCATGAGCAGTAGTGACCCCGAGTGCGCATGTGCAGTAGTGACCCCGAGCGCGCATGCGCAGTTGTGAACCCGATTGCGCATCCGCAGCAGTGAGTCCGAGTGCGCATGAGCAGTAGTGAACCCGATTGCGCATCCGCTGCGGTCTGTCCTAGTGCGCATGAGCAGTAGTGAGGCCGAGTGCGCGTGAGCAGTAGTGAGCCCGTGCGCGCATCCGCAGTAGTGACACCGAGCGCCCATGAGCAGTAGTGACCCCGAGTGCGCATGTGCAGTAGTGACCCCGAGCGCGCATGGGCAGTTGTGAACCCGATTGCGCATCCGCAGCAGTGAGTCCGAGTGCGCATGAGCAGTAGTGAACCCGATTGCGCATCCGCTGCGGTCTGTCCTAGTGCGCATGAGCAGTAGTGACCCCGAGTGCGCATGAGCAGTAGTGAACCCGATTGCGCATCCGCTGCGGTCTGTCCTAGTGCGCACGAGCAGTAGTGAGGCCGAGTGCGCATGAGCAGTAGTGAGCCCGAGCGCGCATCCGCAGTACTGACTCCAAGTGCGCATGAGCAGTAGTGACCCCGAGTGCGCATCCGCAGTATGGAGTCCGTGTGCGCATGCACAGTAGTGAGCCCGAGTGCGCATGAGCAGTAGTGACCCCGAGCGCGCATGCGCAGTGGTGAGCCCGATTGCGCATCCGTAGTAGTGAGGCCGAGTGCCCATGAGCAGTAGTGAGTCCAAGTGCGCATGAGCAGTAGTGGCCCCGAGTGCGCATGCGCAGTAGTAAGCCCGAGTGCGCATCCGCAGTAGGGAGTCCGTGTGCGCATGCGCAGTAGGGAGTCCGTTTGCGCGTGCGCAGTAGTGAGCCCGAGTACGCATGCGCAGTAGTGACCCCGAGTGCGCATGCGCAGTAGTGCGCCCGTGTGCGCATGCGCAGTAGTGAGCCCGAGCGCGCATGTGCAGGTCTGACCGGAGAGGGCATGAGCAGTAGTGACCCCGAGCGCGCATGCGCAGTAGTGAGCCCGAGCGCGCATCCGCAGTAGGGAGTCCGTTTGCGCGTGCGCAGTAGTGAGCCCGAGTACGCATGCGAAGTAGTGACCCCGAGTGCGCATGCGCAGTAGTATGCCCGTGTGCGCATGCGCAGTACTGAGTCCGAGTGCGCATAAGCAGTAGTGAGCCCGTGTGTGCATGAGCAGTAGTGACCCCGGGTGCACATGCGCAGTAGTGAGTCCGAGTGCGCATGAGCAGTAGTGAGCCCGTGTGTGCATGAGCAGTAATGACCCCGGGTGCGCATGCACAGTAGTGAGCCCGTGCGCGCATACGCGGTAGCGAGCCCGATTTTGCACCCGTAGTAGTGAGTCCGAGTGCGCATGCGCAGTAGTGACCCCGAGTGCGCGTGCCCTGTAGTGAGCCCGTGTGAGCATGCGGAGAAGTGAGCCCATGTGCGCATGCGCAGCAGTAAGCCCGTGTGCGCATGCGCAGAAGTGAGCCCTGTGTGCGCATGCGCAGTAGTAAGCCCGTGTGCGCATGCGCAGTAGTGACCCCGAGTGCGCATGCGCAGTAGAGAGCCCGATTGCGCATGTGCAGGTCTCAGCCAGAGAGCTCATCCGCAGTAGCGAGCCCGATTGCGCATCCGCAGTTGTGAGTCCGAGTGCGCATGCGCAGTCGTGACCCCGAGTGCGCATGCACAATCGTGAGCCCGTGTGCGCATGCGCAGTAGTGCGCCCGTGTGAGCATGCGCAGACGTGAACTCGAGAGCGCATGCGCAAGTCTGAGCCGGAGTGTGCATGCGCCGTAGTGACCCCGAATGCGCATGCGCAGTAGCGACTCCGAGTGCGCATGGGCAGGTCTGAGCCGGAGTGCGCATGCGCGGTAGTGAGTCCGAGTTCGCGTGAGCAGTAGTGAGCCCGATTGCGCATCCGCAGTAGTGAGCTCGAGTGCCCATGAGCAGTAGTTAGTCCGACAGCGCATGAGAAGTTGTGACCCCGTGTGCGCAAGCGCAGTAGTGAGCCCGAGTGCGCATGAACAGTAGAGAGCCCGATTGCGCATGAGCAGTAGTGACCCCGAGTGCGCATGTGCAGTAGTGACCCCTAGCGCGCATGCGCAGTTGTGAACCCGATTGCGCATCCGCAGCAGGGAGTCCGAGTGCGCATGAGCAGTAGTGAACCCGATTGCGCATCCGCTGCGGTCTGTCCTAGTGCGCATGAGCAGTAGTGAGCCCGAGCGCGCATCCGCAGTACTGACTCCAAGTGCGCATGAGCAGTAGTGACCCCGAGTGCGCATGCGCAGTTGTGAGCCCGAGTGCGCATGTACAGGTGTGACCGGAGAGGGCATGCGCAGTAGTGAGTCTGAGTGCGCATGCAAAGTAGTGAGCCCGTGCGCGCATGCGCAGTAGTGAGCCCGAGTGCGCATCCGCAGTAGTGAGCCCGATTGCGCATCCGCAACAGTGAGTCCGAGTGCGCATGAGCAGTAGTGAGGCCGAGTGCGCATGAGCAGTAGTGAGCCCGATTGCGCATCCGCAGTAGTGAGTCCGAGTGCGCATGGGCAGGTCTGAGCCGGAGTGCGCATGCGCGGTAGTGAGTCCGAGTTCGCATGAGCAGTAGTGAGCCCGATTGCGCATCCGCAGTAGTGAGTCCGAGTGCCCATGAGCAGTAGTTAGTCCGACAGCGCATGAGAAGTTGTGACCCCGTGTGCGCAAGCGCAGTAGTGAGCCCGAGTGCGCATGCACAGTAGAGAGCCCGATTGCGCATGCGCAGTAGTGAGCCGGTGTGTCCATGCGCAGTGGTAAGCCCGAGTGCGTATGGGCCGGTCTGAGCCGGAGTGCGTATGCGCAGTAGTAAGTCCGTGTGCGCATGAGCAGTAGTGAGCCCGAGCGCGCATGCGCAGTGGTGAGCCCGATTGCGCATCCGCAGCAGTGAGTCCGAGTGTGCACGAGCAGTAGTGAGGCCGAGTGCGCGTGAGCAGTAGTGAGCCCGTGCGCGCATCCGCAGTAGTGGGTCCGAGCGCCCATGAGCAGTAGTGACCCCGAGTGCGCATGTGCAGTAGTGACCCCGAGCGCGCATGCGCAGTTGTGAACCCGATTGCGCATCCGCAGCAGTGAGTCCGAGTGCGCATGAGCAGTAGTGAACCCGATTGCGCATCCGCTGCGGTCTGTCCTAGTGCGCATGAGCAGTAGTGAGGCCGAGTGCGCGTGAGCAGTAGTGAGCCCGTGCGCGCATCCGCAGTAGTGACACCGAGCGCCCATGAGCAGTAGTGACCCCGAGTGCGCATGTGCAGTAGTGACCCCGAGCGCGCATGGGCAGTTGTGAACCCGATTGCGCATCCGCAGCAGTGAGTCCGAGTGCGCATGAGCAGTAGTGAACCCGATTGCGCATCCGCTGCGGTCTGTCCTAGTGCGCATGAGCAGTAGTGAGGCCGAGTGCGCGTGAGCAGTAGTGAGCCCGTGCGCGCATCCGCAGTAGGGAGTCCGTGTGCGCATGCGCAGCAGTGAGTCCGAGTGTGCACGAGCAGTAGCGAGGCCGAGTGCGCGTGAGCAGTAGTGAGCCCGTGCGCGCATCCGCAGTAGTGGGTCCGAGCGCCCATGAGCAGTAGTGACCCCGAGTGCGCATGTGCAGTAGTGACCCCGAGCGCGCATGCGCAGTTGTGAACACGATTGCGCATCCGCAGCAGTGAGTCCGAGTGCGCATGAGCAGTAGTGAACCCGATTGCGCATCCGCTGCGGTCTGTCCTAGTGCGCATGAGCAGTAGTGAGCCCGAGCGCGCATCCGCAGTACTGACTCCAAGTGCGCATGAGCAGTAGTGACCCCCAGTGCGCATGCGCAATAGTGAGCCCGAGCGCGCATCCGCAGTAGTGAGTCCGAGTGCGCATGGGCAGGTCTGAGCCGGAGTGCGCATGCGCGGTAGTGAGTCCGAGTTCGCATGAGCAGTAGTGAGCCCGATTGCGCATCCGCAGTAGTGAGTCCGAGTGCCCATGAGCAGTAGTTAGTCCGACAGCGCATGAGAAGTTGTGACCCCGTGTGCGCAAGCGCAGTAGTGAGCCCGAGTGCGCATGCACAGTAGAGAGCCCGATTGCGCATGCGCAGTAGTGAGCCCGTGTGTCCATGCGCAGTGGTGAGCCCGAGTGCGCACGAGCAGTAGTGAGGCCGAGTGCGCGTGAGCAGTAGTGAGCCCGTGCGCGCATCCGCAGTAGTGAGACCGAGCGCCCATGAGCAGTAGCGACCCCGAGTGCGCATGTGCAGTAGTGACCCCGAGCGCGCATGGGCAGTTGTGAACCCGATTGCGCATCCGCAGCAGTGAGTCCGAGTGCGCATGAGCAGTAGTGAACCCGATTGCGCATCCGCTGCGGTCTGTCCTAGTGCGCATGAGCAGTAGTGAGGCCGAGTGCGCGTGAGCTGTAGTGAGCCCGTGCGCGCATCCGCAGTAGGGAGTCCGTGTGCGCATGCGCAGCAGTGAGTCCGAGTGTGCACGAGCAGTAGCGAGGCCGAGTGCGCGTGAGCAGTAGTGAGCCCGTGCGCGCATCCGCAGTAGTGGGTCCGAGCGCCCATGAGCAGTAGTGACCCCGAGTGCGCATGTGCAGTAGTGACCCCGAGCGCGCATGCGCAGTTGTGAACACGATTGCGCATCCGCAGCAGTGAGTCCGAGTGCGCATGAGCAGTAGTGAACCCGATTGCGCATCCGCTGCGGTCTGTCCTAGTGCGCATGAGCAGTAGTGACCCCGAGTGCGCATGTGCAGTAGTGAGCCCGTGCGCGCATCCGCAGTAGTGGGTCCGAGCGCCCATGAGCAGTAGTGACCCCGAGTGCGCATGTGCAGTAGTGACCCCGAGCGGGCATGCGCAGTTGTGAACCCGATTGCGCATCCGCAGCAGTGAGTCCGAGTGCGCATGAGCAGTAGTGAACCCGATTGCTCATCCGCTGCGGTCTGTCCTAGTGCGCACGAGCAGTAGTGAGGCCGAGTGCGCATGAGCAGTAGTGAGCCCGAGCGCGCATCCGCAGTACTGACTCCAAGTGCGCATGAGCAGTAGTGACCCCGAGTGCGCTTCCGCAGTATGGAGTCCGTGTGCGCATGCGCAGTAGTGAGCCCGAGTGCGCATGAGCAGTAGTGACCCCGAGCGCGCATGCGCAGTGGTGAGCCCGATTGCGCATCCGTAGTAGTGAGGCCGAGTGCCCATGAGCACTAGTGAGTCCAAGTGCGCATGAGCAGTAGTGACCCCGAGTGCGCATACGCAGTAGTAAGCCCGAGTGCGCATTTGCAGTAGGGAGTCCGTGTGCGCATGCGCAGTAGGGAGTCCGTTTGCGCGTGAGCAGTAGTGAGCCCGAGTACGCATGCGCAGTAGTCATCCCGAGTGCGCATGCGCAGTAGTGCGCCCGTGTGCGCATGCGCAGTAGTGAGCCCGAGCGCGCATGTGCAGGTCTGACCGGAGAGGGCATGAGCAGTAGTGACCCCGAGCGCGCATGCGCAGTAGTGAGCCCGAGCGCGCATCCGCAGTAGGGAGTCCGTTTGCGCGTGCGCAGTAGTGAGCCCGAGTACGCATGCGCAGTAGTGACCCCGAGTGCGCGTGCCCTGTAGTGAGCCCGTGTGAGCATGCGAAGAAGTGAGCCCATGTGCGCATGCGCAGCAGTAAGCCCGTGTGCGCATGCGAAGAAGTGAGCCCATGTGCGCATGCGCAGCAGTAAGCCCGTGTGCGCATGCGCAGAAGTGAGCCCTGTGTGCGCATGCGCAGTAGTAAGCCCGTGTGCGCATGCGCAGTAGTGACCCCGAGTGCGCATGCGCAGTAGAGAGCCCGATTGCGCATGTGCAGGTCTCAGCCAGAGAGCTCATCCGCAGTAGCGAGCCCGAATGCGCATGCGCAGTAGCGACTCCGAGTGCGCATGGGCAGGTCTGAGCCGGAGTGCGCATGCGCGGTAGTGAGTCCGAGTTCGCATGAGCAGTAGTGAGCCCGATTGCGCATCCGCAGTAGTGAGCTCGAATGCCCATGAGCAGTAGTTAGTCCGACAGCGCATGAGACGTTGTGACCCCGTGTGCGCAAGCGCAGTAGTGAGCCCGAGTGCGCATGAACAGTAGAGAGCCCGATTGCGCATGAGCAGTAGTGACCCCGAGTGCGCATGTGCAGTAGTGACCCCTAGCGCGCATGCGCAGTTGTGAACCCGATTGCGCATCCGCAGCAGTGAGTCCGAGTGCGCATGAGCAGTAGTGAACCCGATTGCGCATCCGCTGCGGTCTGTCCTAGTGCGCATGAGCAGTAGTGAGCCCGAGCGCGCATCCGCAGTACTGACTCCAAGTGCGCATGAGCAGTAGTGACCCCGAGTGCGCATGCGCAATAGTGAGGCCGAGCGCGCATCCGCAGTACTGAGTCCAATTGCGCATGAGCAATAGTGACCCCGAGTGCGCATGCGCAGTAGTGAGGCCGAGTGCGCATGTACAGGTGTGACCGGAGAGGGCATGCGCAGTAGTGAGTCTGAGTGCGCATGCACAGTAGTGAGTCCGAGTGCGCATGAGCAGTAATGAGGCCGAGTGCGCATCTGCAGTAGTGAAACAGTGTGCGCATGAGCAGTAGCGAGTCCGAGTGCGCATCCGCAGTAGTGAGCCCGAGTGCGCATGCGCAGTAGTGACCCCGCGTGTGCATGAGCAGTAGTAACCCCGAGTGCGCATGCGCAGTTGTGAACCCGATTGCGCATCCGCAGCAGTGAGTCCGAGTGCGCATGAGCAGTAGTGAACCCGATTGCGCATCCGCTGCGGTCTGTCCTAGTGCGCATGAGCAGTAGTGAGCCCGAGCGCGCATCCGCAGTACTGAGTCCAAGTGCGCATGAGCAGTAGTGACCCCGAGCGCGCATGCGTAGTAGTAAGCCCAAGTGCGCATCCGCACTAGGGAGTCCGTGTGCGCATGCGCAGTAGTGAGCCCGAGTGCGCTTGAGCAGTAGTGAGCCTGGTTGCGTATCGGCAGTAGTGAGTCCGTGTGCGCATGCGCAGTAGTGACCCCGAGTGCGCGTGCCCTGTAGTGTGCCCGTGTGAGCATGCGAAGTAGTGAGCCCGAGCGCGCATCCGCAGTAGTGAGCCCGAGTGCGCATGCGCAGTAGTGACCCCGCGTGTGCATGAGCAGTAGTAACCCCGAGTGCGCATGCGCAGTAGTGAGCCCGAGTGCGCATGTGCGGGTCTGACCGGAGAGGGCATGAGCAGTAGCGACTCCGAGTGCGCATGTGCAGTAGTGACCCCGAGTGCGCATGCGCAGTAGTGACCCCGAGCGCGCATGCGCAGTAGTGAGCCCGATTGCGCATCCGCAACAGTGAGTCCGAGTGCGCATGAGCAGTAGTGAGGCCGAGTGCGCATGAGCAGTAGTGAGCCCGATTGCGCATCCGCAGTGGTGAGTCCGAGTGCGCATGGGCAGGTCTGAGCCGGAGTGCGCATGCGCGGTAGTGAGTCCGAGTTCGCATGAGCAGTAGTGAGCCCGATTGCGCATCCGCAGTAATGAGTCCGAGTGCCCATGAGCAGTAGTTAGTCCGACAGCGCATGAGAAGTTTGGACCCCGTGTGCGCAAGCGCAGTAGTGAGCCCGAGTGTGCATGCACAGTAGAGAGCCCGATTGCGCATGCGCAGTAGTGAGCCCGTGCGCGCATCCGCAGTAGGGAGTCCGTGTGCGCATACGCAGCAGTGAGTCCGAGTGTGCACGAGCAGTAGTGAGGCCGAGTGCGCGTGAGCAGTAGTGAGCCCGTGCGCGCATCCGCAGTAGTGGGTCCGAGCGCCCATGAGCAGTAGTGACCCTGAGTGCGCATGTGCAGTAGTGACCCCGAGCGCGCATGCGCAGTTGTGAACCCGATTGCGCATCCGCAGCAGTGAGTCGGAGTGCGCATGAGCAGTAGTGAACCCGATTGCGCATCCGCTGCGGTCTGTCCTAGTGCGCATGAGCAGTAGTGAGCCCGAGCGCGCATCCGCAGTACTGACTCCAAGTGCGCATGAGCAGTAGTGACCCCCAGTGCGCATGAGCAGTAGTGAGCCCGAGCGCGCATCCGCAGTACTGACTCCAAGTGCGCATGGGCAATAGTGACTCCGAGCGCGCATGCGCAGTTGTGAGCCCGAGTGCGCATGTACAGGTGTGACCGGAGAGGGCATGCGCAGTAGTGAGTCTGAGTGCGCACGCACAGTAGTGAGCCCGTGCGCGCATGCGCAGTAGTGAGCCCGAGTGCGCATACGCAGTAGCGAAACAGTGTGCGCATGAGCAGTAGTGAGTCCTAGTGCGCATGAGCAGTAGTGACCCCGAGCGCGCATGCGCAGTAGTGAGCCCGATTGCGCATCCGCTGCAGTGTGTCCGAGTGCGCATAAGCAGTAGTGAGTCCGAGTGCGCATGAGCAGTAATGAGGCCGAGTGCGAATGCGCAATAGTGACCCCAAGTGCGCATGCGCAGTAGTGAGCCCGAGCGCGCATCCGCAGTACTGACTCCAAGTGCGCATGAGCAGTAGTGACCCCCAGTGCGCATGAGCAGTAGTGAGCCCGATTGCGCATCCGCTGCAGTGTGTCCGATTGCGCATAAGCAGTAGTGAGTCTGAGTGCGCATGAGCAGTAATGAGGCCGAGTGCGAATGCGCAATAGTGACCCCAAGTGCGCATGCGCAGTAGTGACCCCGCGTGTGCATGAGCAGTAGTGACCCCGGGTGCACATGCGCAGTAGTTAGTCCGAGTGCGCATGAGCAGTAGTGAGCCCGTGCGCGCATACGCGGTAGCGAGCACGATTTTGCACCCGCAATAGTGAGTCCGAGTGCGCATGCGCAGTAGTGACCCCGAGTGCGCGTTCCCTGTAGTGTGCCCGTGTGAGCATGCGAAGTAGTGAGCCCATGAGCGCATGCGCAGCAGTAAGCCCGTGTGCGCATGCGCAGAAGTGAGCCCTGTGTGCGCATGCGCAGTAGTAAGCCCGTGTGCGCATGCGCAGTAGTGACCCCGAGTGCGCATGCGCAGTAGAGAGCCCGATTGCGCATGTGCAGGTCTCAGCCAGAGAGCGCATCCGCAGTAGCGAGCCCGATTGCGCATCCGCAGTAGTGAGTCCGAGTGCGCATGGGCAGTCGTGACCCCGAGTGCGCATGCACAGTCGTGAGCCCGTGTGCGCATGCGCAGTAGTGCGCCCGTGTGCGCATGCGCAGAAGTGAACTCGAGAGCGCATGCGCCGTAGTGACCCCGAATGCGCATGCGCAGTAGCGACTCCGAGTGCGCATGTGCAGTAGTGACCCCGAGTGCGCATGCGCAGTAGCGAGCCCGAGTGCGCATGTACAGTAGTGAGCCCGAGTGCGCATGTACAGGTGTGACCGGAGAGGGCATGCGCAGTAGTGAGTCCGAGCGCGCATCCGCAGTAGTGAGTCCGAGAGCGCATGAGCAGTAGTTAGTCCGAGAGCGCATGAGAATTAGTGACCCCGTGTGTGCATGCGCAGTAGTGTGCCCGAGCCCGCATCGGCAGTAGTGTGCCCGAGTGCGCATCCGCAGTACTGAGTCCAAGTGCGCATACGCAGTAGCGACCCCGAGTGCGCATGTGCAGTAGTGACCCCGAGTGCGCATGCGCCGTAGTGACCCCGAATGCGCATGCGAAGTAGCGAGCCCGAGCGCGCATGTACAGGTCTGACCGGAGTGCGCATGCGCAGTAGTGACCCCGAGCGCGCATGCGCAGTAGTGTGCCCGATTGCGCATCCGCAACAGTGAGTCCGAGTGCGCATGAGCAGTAGTGAGGCCGAGTGTGCATGAGCAGTAGTGACCCCGAGTGCGCATGCACAGTAGAGAGCCCGATTGCGCATCCGCAGTAGTGAGTCCGAGTACGCATGGGCAGGTCTGAGCCGCAGTGCGCATGCGCAGTAGTGAGTCCAAGTGCGCATGAGCAGTAGTGAACCCGATTGCGCATCCGCAGTAGTGAGTCCGAGTGCGCATGGGCAGTCGTGTCCCCGAGTGCGCATGCACAGTCATGAGCCCGTGTGCGCATGCCCAGTAGTGCGCCCGTGTGCGCATGCGCCGAAGTGAGCTGGAGAGCGCATGCGCAAGTCTGAGCCGCAGTGCGCATGCGCCGTAGTGACCCCGAACGCGCATGCGCAGTAGCGACCCCGAGTGCGCATGTGCAGTAGTGACCCCGAGTGCGCATGCGCGGTAGTGACCCCGAGCGCGCATGCGCAGTAGTGAGCCCAAACGCGCATCCGCAGTACTGAGTCCAAGTGCGCATGAGCAGTAGTGACCCCGAGTGCGCATGCGCAGTAGTGAGCCCGAGTGCGCATGAGCAGTAGTGAGCCCGATTGCGCATCCGCAGTAGTGAGTCCGAGTGCACATGGGCAGGTCTGAGCCGCAGTGCGCATGCGCAGTAGTGAGGCCGAGTGCGCATGAGCAGTAGTGAGCCCGATTGCGCATCCGCAGTAGTGAGTCCGAGTGCCCATGAGCAGTAGTTAGTCCGACAGCGCATGAGAAGTAGTGACCCCGTGTGCGCATGCGCAGTAGTGACCCCGAGTGCGCATGTGCAGTAGTGACCCCGAGTTCGCATGCGCAGTAGTGAGCCCGAGCGCGCATCCGCAGTACTGAGTCCAAGTGCGCATGAGCAGTAGTGACCCCGAGTGCGCATGCGCAGTAGTGAGCCCGAGTGCGCAAGTGCAGTAGTGAGCCCGATTGCGCATCCGTAGTAGTGAGGCCGAGTGCCCATGAGCAGTAGTGAGTCCAAGTGCGCATGAGCAGTAATTGAGTCCAAGTGCGCATGAGCAATAGTGACCCCGAGTGCGCATGCGCAGTAGTGAGCCCGAGTGCGCATATGCAGTAGTGAACCCGAGCGCGCATCCGCAGTACTGAGTCCAAGTGCGCATGAGCAATAGTGACCCCGAGTGCGCATGCGCAGTAGTGAGCCCGAGTGCGCATGTACAGGTGTGACCTGAGGGGGCACGCGCAGTAGTGAGTCCGAGTGCGCATGCACAGTAGTGAGCCCGTGCGCGCATGCGCAGTAGTGAGCCCGAGTGCGCATCCGCAGCAGTGAGTCCGAGTGCGCATGAGCAGTAGTGAACCCGATTGCGCATCCGCTGCGGTCTGTCCTAGTGCGCATGAGCAGTAGTGACCCCGAGTGCGCATGTGCAGTAGTGAGCCCGTGCGCGCATCCGCAGTAGTGGGTCCGAGCGCCCATGAGCAGTAGTGACCCCGAGTGCGCATGTGCAGTAGTGACCCCGAGCGGGCATGCGCAGTTGTGAACCCGATTGCGCATCCGCAGCAGTGAGTCCGAGTGCGCATGAGCAGTAGTGAACCCGATTGCTCATCCGCTGCGGTCTGTCCTAGTGCGCACGAGCAGTAGTGAGGCCGAGTGCGCATGAGCAGTAGTGAGCCCGAGCGCGCATCCGCAGTACTGACTCCAAGTGCGCATGAGCAGTAGTGACCCCGAGTGCGCTTCCGCAGTATGGAGTCCGTGTGCGCATGCGCAGTAGTGAGCCCGAGTGCGCATGAGCAGTAGTGACCCCGAGCGCGCATGCGCAGTGGTGAGCCCGATTGCGCATCCGTAGTAGTGAGGCCGAGTGCCCATGAGCACTAGTGAGTCCAAGTGCGCATGAGCAGTAGTGACCCCGAGTGCGCATACGCAGTAGTAAGCCCGAGTGCGCATTTGCAGTAGGGAGTCCGTGTGCGCATGCGCAGTAGGGAGTCCGTTTGCGCGTGAGCAGTAGTGAGCCCGAGTACGCATGCGCAGTAGTCATCCCGAGTGCGCATGCGCAGTAGTGCGCCCGTGTGCGCATGCGCAGTAGTGAGCCCGAGCGCGCATGTGCAGGTCTGACCGGAGAGGGCATGAGCAGTAGTGACCCCGAGCGCGCATGCGCAGTAGTGAGCCCGAGCGCGCATCCGCAGTAGGGAGTCCGTTTGCGCGTGCGCAGTAGTGAGCCCGAGTACGCATGCGCAGTAGTGACCCCGAGTGCGCGTGCCCTGTAGTGAGCCCGTGTGAGCATGCGAAGAAGTGAGCCCATGTGCGCATGCGCAGCAGTAAGCCCGTGTGCGCATGCGAAGAAGTGAGCCCATGTGCGCATGCGCAGCAGTAAGCCCGTGTGCGCATGCGCAGAAGTGAGCCCTGTGTGCGCATGCGCAGTAGTAAGCCCGTGTGCGCATGCGCAGTAGTGACCCCGAGTGCGCATGCGCAGTAGAGAGCCCGATTGCGCATGTGCAGGTCTCAGCCAGAGAGCTCATCCGCAGTAGCGAGCCCGAATGCGCATGCGCAGTAGCGACTCCGAGTGCGCATGGGCAGGTCTGAGCCGGAGTGCGCATGCGCGGTAGTGAGTCCGAGTTCGCATGAGCAGTAGTGAGCCCGATTGCGCATCCGCAGTAGTGAGCTCGAATGCCCATGAGCAGTAGTTAGTCCGACAGCGCATGAGACGTTGTGACCCCGTGTGCGCAAGCGCAGTAGTGAGCCCGAGTGCGCATGAACAGTAGAGAGCCCGATTGCGCATGAGCAGTAGTGACCCCGAGTGCGCATGTGCAGTAGTGACCCCTAGCGCGCATGCGCAGTTGTGAACCCGATTGCGCATCCGCAGCAGTGAGTCCGAGTGCGCATGAGCAGTAGTGAACCCGATTGCGCATCCGCTGCGGTCTGTCCTAGTGCGCATGAGCAGTAGTGAGCCCGAGCGCGCATCCGCAGTACTGACTCCAAGTGCGCATGAGCAGTAGTGACCCCGAGTGCGCATGCGCAATAGTGAGGCCGAGCGCGCATCCGCAGTACTGAGTCCAATTGCGCATGAGCAATAGTGACCCCGAGTGCGCATGCGCAGTAGTGAGGCCGAGTGCGCATGTACAGGTGTGACCGGAGAGGGCATGCGCAGTAGTGAGTCTGAGTGCGCATGCACAGTAGTGAGTCCGAGTGCGCATGAGCAGTAATGAGGCCGAGTGCGCATCTGCAGTAGTGAAACAGTGTGCGCATGAGCAGTAGCGAGTCCGAGTGCGCATCCGCAGTAGTGAGCCCGAGTGCGCATGCGCAGTAGTGACCCCGCGTGTGCATGAGCAGTAGTAACCCCGAGTGCGCATGCGCAGTTGTGAACCCGATTGCGCATCCGCAGCAGTGAGTCCGAGTGCGCATGAGCAGTAGTGAACCCGATTGCGCATCCGCTGCGGTCTGTCCTAGTGCGCATGAGCAGTAGTGAGCCCGAGCGCGCATCCGCAGTACTGAGTCCAAGTGCGCATGAGCAGTAGTGACCCCGAGCGCGCATGCGTAGTAGTAAGCCCAAGTGCGCATCCGCACTAGGGAGTCCGTGTGCGCATGCGCAGTAGTGAGCCCGAGTGCGCTTGAGCAGTAGTGAGCCTGGTTGCGTATCGGCAGTAGTGAGTCCGTGTGCGCATGCGCAGTAGTGACCCCGAGTGCGCGTGCCCTGTAGTGTGCCCGTGTGAGCATGCGAAGTAGTGAGCCCGAGCGCGCATCCGCAGTAGTGAGCCCGAGTGCGCATGCGCAGTAGTGACCCCGCGTGTGCATGAGCAGTAGTAACCCCGAGTGCGCATGCGCAGTAGTGAGCCCGAGTGCGCATGTGCGGGTCTGACCGGAGAGGGCATGAGCAGTAGCGACTCCGAGTGCGCATGTGCAGTAGTGACCCCGAGTGCGCATGCGCAGTAGTGACCCCGAGCGCGCATGCGCAGTAGTGAGCCCGATTGCGCATCCGCAACAGTGAGTCCGAGTGCGCATGAGCAGTAGTGAGGCCGAGTGCGCATGAGCAGTAGTGAGCCCGATTGCGCATCCGCAGTGGTGAGTCCGAGTGCGCATGGGCAGGTCTGAGCCGGAGTGCGCATGCGCGGTAGTGAGTCCGAGTTCGCATGAGCAGTAGTGAGCCCGATTGCGCATCCGCAGTAATGAGTCCGAGTGCCCATGAGCAGTAGTTAGTCCGACAGCGCATGAGAAGTTTGGACCCCGTGTGCGCAAGCGCAGTAGTGAGCCCGAGTGTGCATGCACAGTAGAGAGCCCGATTGCGCATGCGCAGTAGTGAGCCCGTGCGCGCATCCGCAGTAGGGAGTCCGTGTGCGCATACGCAGCAGTGAGTCCGAGTGTGCACGAGCAGTAGTGAGGCCGAGTGCGCGTGAGCAGTAGTGAGCCCGTGCGCGCATCCGCAGTAGTGGGTCCGAGCGCCCATGAGCAGTAGTGACCCTGAGTGCGCATGTGCAGTAGTGACCCCGAGCGCGCATGCGCAGTTGTGAACCCGATTGCGCATCCGCAGCAGTGAGTCGGAGTGCGCATGAGCAGTAGTGAACCCGATTGCGCATCCGCTGCGGTCTGTCCTAGTGCGCATGAGCAGTAGTGAGCCCGAGCGCGCATCCGCAGTACTGACTCCAAGTGCGCATGAGCAGTAGTGACCCCCAGTGCGCATGAGCAGTAGTGAGCCCGAGCGCGCATCCGCAGTACTGACTCCAAGTGCGCATGGGCAATAGTGACTCCGAGCGCGCATGCGCAGTTGTGAGCCCGAGTGCGCATGTACAGGTGTGACCGGAGAGGGCATGCGCAGTAGTGAGTCTGAGTGCGCACGCACAGTAGTGAGCCCGTGCGCGCATGCGCAGTAGTGAGCCCGAGTGCGCATACGCAGTAGCGAAACAGTGTGCGCATGAGCAGTAGTGAGTCCTAGTGCGCATGAGCAGTAGTGACCCCGAGCGCGCATGCGCAGTAGTGAGCCCGATTGCGCATCCGCTGCAGTGTGTCCGAGTGCGCATAAGCAGTAGTGAGTCCGAGTGCGCATGAGCAGTAATGAGGCCGAGTGCGAATGCGCAATAGTGACCCCAAGTGCGCATGCGCAGTAGTGAGCCCGAGCGCGCATCCGCAGTACTGACTCCAAGTGCGCATGAGCAGTAGTGACCCCCAGTGCGCATGAGCAGTAGTGAGCCCGATTGCGCATCCGCTGCAGTGTGTCCGATTGCGCATAAGCAGTAGTGAGTCTGAGTGCGCATGAGCAGTAATGAGGCCGAGTGCGAATGCGCAATAGTGACCCCAAGTGCGCATGCGCAGTAGTGACCCCGCGTGTGCATGAGCAGTAGTGACCCCGGGTGCACATGCGCAGTAGTTAGTCCGAGTGCGCATGAGCAGTAGTGAGCCCGTGCGCGCATACGCGGTAGCGAGCACGATTTTGCACCCGCAATAGTGAGTCCGAGTGCGCATGCGCAGTAGTGACCCCGAGTGCGCGTTCCCTGTAGTGTGCCCGTGTGAGCATGCGAAGTAGTGAGCCCATGAGCGCATGCGCAGCAGTAAGCCCGTGTGCGCATGCGCAGAAGTGAGCCCTGTGTGCGCATGCGCAGTAGTAAGCCCGTGTGCGCATGCGCAGTAGTGACCCCGAGTGCGCATGCGCAGTAGAGAGCCCGATTGCGCATGTGCAGGTCTCAGCCAGAGAGCGCATCCGCAGTAGCGAGCCCGATTGCGCATCCGCAGTAGTGAGTCCGAGTGCGCATGGGCAGTCGTGACCCCGAGTGCGCATGCACAGTCGTGAGCCCGTGTGCGCATGCGCAGTAGTGCGCCCGTGTGCGCATGCGCAGAAGTGAACTCGAGAGCGCATGCGCCGTAGTGACCCCGAATGCGCATGCGCAGTAGCGACTCCGAGTGCGCATGTGCAGTAGTGACCCCGAGTGCGCATGCGCAGTAGCGAGCCCGAGTGCGCATGTACAGTAGTGAGCCCGAGTGCGCATGTACAGGTGTGACCGGAGAGGGCATGCGCAGTAGTGAGTCCGAGCGCGCATCCGCAGTAGTGAGTCCGAGAGCGCATGAGCAGTAGTTAGTCCGAGAGCGCATGAGAATTAGTGACCCCGTGTGTGCATGCGCAGTAGTGTGCCCGAGCCCGCATCGGCAGTAGTGTGCCCGAGTGCGCATCCGCAGTACTGAGTCCAAGTGCGCATACGCAGTAGCGACCCCGAGTGCGCATGTGCAGTAGTGACCCCGAGTGCGCATGCGCCGTAGTGACCCCGAATGCGCATGCGAAGTAGCGAGCCCGAGCGCGCATGTACAGGTCTGACCGGAGTGCGCATGCGCAGTAGTGACCCCGAGCGCGCATGCGCAGTAGTGTGCCCGATTGCGCATCCGCAACAGTGAGTCCGAGTGCGCATGAGCAGTAGTGAGGCCGAGTGTGCATGAGCAGTAGTGACCCCGAGTGCGCATGCACAGTAGAGAGCCCGATTGCGCATCCGCAGTAGTGAGTCCGAGTACGCATGGGCAGGTCTGAGCCGCAGTGCGCATGCGCAGTAGTGAGTCCAAGTGCGCATGAGCAGTAGTGAACCCGATTGCGCATCCGCAGTAGTGAGTCCGAGTGCGCATGGGCAGTCGTGTCCCCGAGTGCGCATGCACAGTCATGAGCCCGTGTGCGCATGCCCAGTAGTGCGCCCGTGTGCGCATGCGCCGAAGTGAGCTGGAGAGCGCATGCGCAAGTCTGAGCCGCAGTGCGCATGCGCCGTAGTGACCCCGAACGCGCATGCGCAGTAGCGACCCCGAGTGCGCATGTGCAGTAGTGACCCCGAGTGCGCATGCGCGGTAGTGACCCCGAGCGCGCATGCGCAGTAGTGAGCCCAAACGCGCATCCGCAGTACTGAGTCCAAGTGCGCATGAGCAGTAGTGACCCCGAGTGCGCATGCGCAGTAGTGAGCCCGAGTGCGCATGAGCAGTAGTGAGCCCGATTGCGCATCCGCAGTAGTGAGTCCGAGTGCACATGGGCAGGTCTGAGCCGCAGTGCGCATGCGCAGTAGTGAGGCCGAGTGCGCATGAGCAGTAGTGAGCCCGATTGCGCATCCGCAGTAGTGAGTCCGAGTGCCCATGAGCAGTAGTTAGTCCGACAGCGCATGAGAAGTAGTGACCCCGTGTGCGCATGCGCAGTAGTGACCCCGAGTGCGCATGTGCAGTAGTGACCCCGAGTTCGCATGCGCAGTAGTGAGCCCGAGCGCGCATCCGCAGTACTGAGTCCAAGTGCGCATGAGCAGTAGTGACCCCGAGTGCGCATGCGCAGTAGTGAGCCCGAGTGCGCAAGTGCAGTAGTGAGCCCGATTGCGCATCCGTAGTAGTGAGGCCGAGTGCCCATGAGCAGTAGTGAGTCCAAGTGCGCATGAGCAGTAATTGAGTCCAAGTGCGCATGAGCAATAGTGACCCCGAGTGCGCATGCGCAGTAGTGAGCCCGAGTGCGCATATGCAGTAGTGAACCCGAGCGCGCATCCGCAGTACTGAGTCCAAGTGCGCATGAGCAATAGTGACCCCGAGTGCGCATGCGCAGTAGTGAGCCCGAGTGCGCATGTACAGGTGTGACCTGAGGGGGCACGCGCAGTAGTGAGTCCGAGTGCGCATGCACAGTAGTGAGCCCGTGCGCGCATGCGCAGTAGTGAGCCCGAGTGCGCATCCGCAGTAGTGAAACATTGTGCGCATGCGCAGTAGTGACCCCGAGTGCGCATGCGCAGTAGAGAGCCCGATTGCGCATGTGCAGGTCTCAGCCAGAGAGCGCATCCGCAGTAGCGACCCCGAGTGCGCATGTGCAGTAGTGAGCCCGAGTGCGCATCCGCAGTAGTGAGTCCGAGTGCGCATGAGCAGTAGTTAGTCCGAGAGCCCATGAGAATTAGTGACCCCGTGTGTGCATGCGCAGTAGTATGCCCGTGTACGCATGCGCTGTAATGAGCCCGAGCGCGCATCCGCAATAGTGAGCTTGAGCGCGCATTCGCAGTAGTGAGACCGATTGCGCATCCGCAGTAGTGAGCCCGAGCGCGCATGTGCAGTAGTGAGCCCGTGCGCGCATGCGCAGTAGTGAGCCCGAGTGCGTATCCGCAGGAGTGAAACAGTGTGGGCATGAGCAGTAGTGTGTCCGAGTGCGCATGAGCAGTAGTGACCCCGAGCGCGCATGCGCAGTAGTGAGCCCGATTGCGCATCCGCTGCAGTGTGTGCGAGTGCGCATAAGCAGTAGTGAGTCCGAGTGCGCATGGGCAGTCGTGACCCCGAGTGCGCATGTGCAGTAGTGACCCCGAGTGCGCATGCGCCGTAGTGACCCCGAATGCGCATGCGCAGTAGTGACCCCGACCGCGCATGCGCAGTAGTGTGCCCGATTGCGCATCCGCAACAGTGCGTCCGAGTGCGCATGAGCAGTAGTGAGTCCGAGTGCGCACGAGCAGTAGTGAGGCCGAGTGCGCATGAGCAGTCGTGAACCCGAGTGCGCATGTGCAGTAGTGGCCCCGAGTGCGCATCCGCAGTAGTGACCCCGAGCGCGCATGCGCAGTAGTGTGCCCGATTGCGCATCCGCAACAGTGAGTCCGAGTGCGCATGAGCAGTACTGAGTCCGAGTGCGCACGAGCAGTAGTGAGGCCGAGTGCGCATGAGCAGTAGTGAGCCCGAGCGCGCATCCGCAGTACTGACTCCACGTGCGCATGAGCAGTAGTGACCCCGCGTGCGCATGCGCAGTAGTGAGCCAGAGCGCGCATCCGCAGTACTGAGTCCGAGTGCGCATCAGCAGTAGTGAGGCCGAGTGCGCGTGAGCAGTAGTGAGCCCGAGCGTGCATCCGCAGTAGTGAGTCCGAGAGCCCATGAGCAGTAGTGACACCGAGTGCGCATGAGCAGTAGTGAACCCGACTGCGCATCCCCTGCAGTCTGTCCTAGTGCGCGTGAGCAGTAGTGAGTCCGAGTGCGCACGAGCAGTAGTGAGGCCGAGTGCGCATGAGCAGTAGTGAGCCCGAGCGCGCAACCGCAGTACTGAGTCCAAGTGCGCATGCGCAGTAGCGACCCCGAGTGCGCATGTGCAGTAGTGACCCCGAGTGCGCATGCGCAGTAGTGAGCCCGAGTGCGCATCCGCAGTAGGGAGTCCGTGTGCGCATGCGCAGTTGTGAGGCCGAGTGCGCATCCGCAGTACTGAGTCCAAGTGCGCATGAGCAGTAGCGACCCCGAGTGCGCATGTGCAGTAGTGACCCCGAGCGCGCATGCGCAGTAGTGAGCCCGACTGCGCATCCGCAACAGTGAGTCCGAGTGCGCATGAGCAGTAGTGACGCCGAGTGCGCATGAGCAGTAGTGAGGCCGAGTGCGCATGAGCAGTAGTGAGCCCGATTACGCATCCGCAGTAGTGAGTCCGAGTGCCCATGAGCAGTAGTTAGTCCGACAGCGCATGAGAAGTAGTGACCCCGTGTGCGCATGCGCAGTAGTGAGCCCGTGGGCGCATGCGCAGTAGTGAGCCCGAGTGCGCATCCGCAGTAGTGAAACAGTGTGCGCATGCGCAGTAGTGACCCCGAGTGCGCATGCGCAGTAGAGAGCCCGATTGCGCATGTGCAGGTCTCAGCCAGCGAGCGCATCCGCAGTAGCGACCCCGAGTGCGCATGTGCAGTAGTGAGCCCGAGTGCGCATCCGCAGTAGTGAGTCCGAGTGCGCATGAGCAGTAGTTAGTCCGAGAGCCCATGAGAATTAGTGACCCCGTGTGTGCATGCGCAGTAGTATGCCCGTGTACGCATGCGCTGTAATGAGCCCGAGCGCGCATCCGCAATAGTGAGCTTGAGCGCGCATCCGCAGTAGTGAGTCCGAGTGCGCATGGACAGGTCTGAGCCGGAGTGCGCATGCGCAGTAGTGAGTCCGAGTGCGCATGAGTAATAGTGACCTCGAGCGCGCATACGCGGTAGTGAGCCCGATTTTGCATCCGCAGTAGTGAGTCCGAGTGCGCATGAGCAGTAGTTAGTCCGAGAGCGCATGAGAATTAGTGACCCCGTGTGTGCATGCGCAGTAGTGTGCCCGAGCCCGCATCGGCAGTAGTGTGCCCGAGTGCGCATGCGCAGTAGTGAGCCCGTGCGCGCATGCGGAGTAGTGAGCCCGACTTCGCATCCGCAGTAGGCCGTCCGTGTGCGCATGCGCAGTAGTGAACCCGATTGCGCATCCGCAGTAGGGAGCCCGAGTGCGCATGCGCAGTAGTGACCCCGACTGCGCATGCTCAGCAGAGAGCCCGATTGCGCATGCGCAGTAGTGAGTCCGAGTGCGCATGAGCAGTAGTGACCCCGACTGCGCATGCTCAGCAGAGAGCCCGATTGCGCATGCGCAGTAGTGAGTCCGAGTGCGCATGAGCAGTAGCACTGCCGAGTGCGCATGAGGAGTAGTGAGCCCGATTACGCATCCGCAACAGTGAGTCCGTGTGCGCATGCGCAGCAGTGGGGCCGAGCGCGCATCCGCAGTAGTGAGCCCGACTGCGCATGGGCAGTAGCGACCCCGAGTGCGCATGCGCAGTAGAGAGCCCGATTGCGCATGTGCAGGTCTTAGCCGGAGAGCGCATCCGCAGTAGTGAGCCCGATTGCGCATCCGCAGTAGTGAGCCCGAGCGCGCATGTGCAGTAGTGAGCCCGAGTGCGCATGCGCAGTAGTGAGCCCGAGTGCGCATGTACAGTAGTGAGCCCCAGTGCGCATGTACAGGTGTGACCGGAGAGGGCATGCGCAGTAGTGAGTCCGAGTGCGCATGCACAGTAGTGAGCCCGTGCGCGCATGCGCAGTAGTGAGCCCGAGTGCGTATCCGCAGGAGTGAAACAGTGTGCGCATGAGCAGTAGTGTGTCCGAGTGCGCATGAGCAGTAGTGACCCCGAGCGCGCATGCGCAGTAGTGAGCCCGATTGCGCATCCGCTGCAGTGTGTCCGAGTGCGCATAAGCAGTAGTGAGTCCGAGTGCGCATGGGCAGTCGTGACCCCGAGTGCGCATGTGCAGTAGTGACCCCGAGTGCGCATGCGCCGTAGTGACCCCGAATGCGCATGCGCAGTAGTGACCCCGACCGCGCATGCGCAGTAGTGTGCCCGATTGCGCATCCGCAACAGTGAGTCTGAGTGCGCATGAGCAGTAGTGAGTCCGAGTGCGCACGAGCAGTAGTGAGGCCGAGTGCGCATGAGCAGTCGTGACCCCGAGTGCGCATGTGCAGTAGTGACCCCGAGTGCGCATCCGCAGTAGTGACCCCGAGCGCGCACGCGCAGTAGTGTGCCCGATTGCGCATCCGCAACAGTGAGTCCGAGTGCGCATGAGCAGTAGTGAGTCCGAGTGCGCACGAGCAGTAGTGAGGCCGAGTGCGCATGAGCAGTAGTGAGCCCGAGCGCGCATCCGCAGTACTGACTCCAAGTGCGCATGAGCAGTAGTGACCCCGCGTGCGCATGCGCAGTAGTGAGCCAGAGCGCGCATCCGCAGTACTGAGTCCGAGTGCGCATCAGCAGTAGTGAGGCCGAGTGCGCGAGAGCAGTAGTGAGTCCGTGCGCGCATCCGCAGTAGTGAGTCCGAGCGCCCATGAGCAGTAGTGACACCGAGTGCGCATGAGCAGTAGTGAACCCGATTGCGCATCCCCTGCAGTCTGTCCTAGTGCGCATGAGCAGTAGTGAGTCCGAGTGCGCACGAGCAGTAGTGAGGCCGAGTGCGCATGAGCAGTAGTGAGCCCGAGCGCGCATCCGCAGTACTGAGTCCAAGTGCGCATGCGCAGTAGCGACCCCGAGTGCGCATGTGCAGTAGTGACCCCGAGTGCGCATGCGCCGTAGTGACCCCGAATGCGCATGCGAAGTAGCGAGCCCGAGCGCGCATGTACAGGTCTGACCGGAGTGCGCATGCGCAGTAGTGACCCAGAGCGCGCATGCGCAGTAGTGTGCCCGAGTGCGCATGAGCAGTAGTGACCCCGAGCGCGCATGCGCAGTAGTGAGCCCGATTGCGCATCCGCAGTAGGGAGTCCGAGTGCGCACGAGCAGTAGTGAGGCCGAGTGCGCGTGAGCAGTAGTGAGCCCGAGCGCGCATCCGCAGTACTGAGTCCGAGTGCGCATGAGCAGTAGTGAGGCCGAGTGCGCATGAGCAGTAGAGAGCCCGATTCCGCATGTGCAGGTCTCAGCCAGAGAGCGCATCCGCAGTAGCGAGCCCGATTGCGCATCCGCAGTAGTGAGTCCGAGTGCGCATGGGCAGTCGTGACCCCGAGTGCGCATGCACAGTCGTGAGCCCGTGTGCGCATGCCCAGTAGTGCGTCCGTGTGCGCATGCGCAGAAGTGAGCTCGAGAGCGCATGCGCAAGTCTGAGCCGGAGTGCGCATGCGCCGTAGTGACCCCGAATGCGCATGCGCAGTAGCGACCCCGATTGCGCATGTGCAGTAGTGAGCCCGAGTGCGCATGCGCAGTAGAGAGCCCGAGCCCGCATCCGCAGTACTGAGTCCGAGTGCGCATGAGCAGTAGTGACCCCGAGTGCGCATGCGCAGTAGTGAGTCCAAGTGCGCATGAGCAGTAGTGTCCCCGAGTGCGCATTCGCAGTAGTGAGCCCGAGTGCGCATCCGTCGTAGGGAGTCCGTGTGCGCATGCGCAGTTGTGAACCCGATTGCGCATCCGCAGCAGTGAGTCCGAGTGCGCATGAGCAGTAGTGAGCCCGAGCGTGCATCATCAGTAATTGAGTCCAAGTGCGCATGAGCAGTAGTGATCCTAATTGCGCATGCGCAGTAGTGACTCCGAGTGCGCATGCGCAGTGGTGAGACCGATTGCGCATCCGCAGTAGTGAGTCCGAGTGCCCATGAGCAGTAGTGACCCCGAGTGCGCATGCGCAGTAGTGAGCCCGAGTGCGCATGTGCAGTCGTGAGCCTGAGCGCGCATCCGCTGCAGTCTGTCCTAGTGCGCATGAGCAGTAGTGAGTCCGAGTGCGCACGAGCAGTAGTGAGGCCGAGTGCGCATGAGCAGTAGTGAGCCCGAGCGCACATCCGCAGTACTGACTCCAAGTGCGCATGAGCAGTAGTGACCCCGCGTGCGCATGCGCAGTAGTGAGGCAGAGCGCGCATCCGCAGTACTGAGTCCGAGTGCGCATGAGCAGTAGTGAGGCCGAGTGCGAATGAGCAGTAGTGAGCCCGAGCTCGCATCCGCAATAGTGAGTCGGAGTGCGCATGAGCAGTAGTGACCCCGAGTGCGAATGAGCAGTAGTGACGCCAAGTGCGCATGAGCAGTAGAGAGCCCGATTCCGCATGTGCAGGTCTCAGCCAGAGAGCGCATCCGCAGTAGCGAGCCCGATTGCGCATCCGCAGTAGTGAGTCCGAGTGCGCATGGGCAGTCGTGAGTCCAAGTGCGCATGAGCAGTAGTGTCCCCGAGTGCGCATGCGCAGTAGTGAGCCCGAGTGCGCATCCGCAGTAGGGAGTCCGTGTGCGCATGCGCAGTTGTGAACCCGATTGCGCATCCGCAGCAGTGAGTCCGAGTGCGCATGAGCAGTAGTGAGCCCGAGCGTGCATCATCAGTAATTGAGTCCAAGTGCGCATGAGCAATAGTGACCCCGAGTGCGCATGCGCAGTAGTGAGCCCGAGTGCGCATGCGCAGTAGTGAGCCCGAGCGCGCATCCGCAATACTGAGTCAAAGTGCGCATGAGCAATAGTGACCCCGAGTGCGCATGCGCAGTAGTGAGCCCGAGTGCGAATGAGCAGTAGTGAGCCCGAGCTCGCATCCGCAATAGTGAGTCGGAGTGCGCATGAGCAGTAGTGACCCCGAGTGCGCATGCGCCGTAGTGACCCCGAATGCGCATGCGCAGTAGCGAGCCCGAGCGCGCATGTACAGGTCTGACCGGAGTGCGCATGCGCAGTAGTGACCCCGAGCGCGCATGCGCTGTAGTGTGCCCGATTGCGCATCCGCAACAGTGAGTCCGAGTGCGCATGAGCAGTAGTGAGGCCGAGTGCGCATGAGCAGTAGTGAGCCCGATTGCGCATCCGCAGTAGTGAGTCCGAATGCCCATGAGCAGTAGTGACCCCGAGTGCGCATGCGCAGTAGTGAGCCCGAGTGCGCATGTGCAGGTCTGAGCCGGAGTGCGCATGCGCGGTAGTGAGCCCGATTATGCATCCGTAGTAGTGAGGCCGAGTGCCAATGAGCAGTAGTGAGTCCAAGTGTGTATGAGCAGTAGTAACCCCGAGTGCGCATGCGCAGTAGTGAGCCCGAGTGCGCATCCGCAGTAGGGAGTCCGTGTGCGCATGCGCAGTTGTGAACCCGATTGCGCATCCGCAGCAGTGAATCCGAGTGCGCATGCGCAGTAGCGTCCCCGAGTGCGCATGTGCAGTAGTGACCCCGAGTGCGCATGCGCGGTAGTGACCCCGAGCGCGCATGCGCAGTAGTGAGGCCAAACGCGCATCTGCAGTACTGAGTCCAAGTGCGCATGAGCAGTAGTGACCCCGAGTGCGCATGCGCAGTAGTGAGCCCGAGTGCGCATGAGCAGTAGTGAGCCCGATTGCGCATCCGCAGTAGTGAGTCCGAGTGCGCATGAGCAGTAGTGAACCCGATTGCGCATCCGCAGTAGTGAGTCCGAGTGCCCATGAGCAGTAGTTAGTCCGACAGCGCATGAGAAGTAGTGACCCCGTGTGCGCATGCGCAGTAGTGAGCCCGTGGGCGCATGCGCAGTAGTGAGCCCGAGCGCGCATCCGCAGTAGTGAGCCCGAGTGCGCATGCACAGTAGAGAGCCCCATTGCGCATGCGCAGTAGTGAGCCAGTGTGTCCATGCGCAGTAGTGAGCCCGAGCGCGCATCCGCAGTAGTGAGTCCGAGCGCCCATGAGCAGTAGTGACCCCGAGTGCGCATGTGCAGTAGCGACCCCGAGTGCGCATGCGCAGTAGTGAGCCCGAGCGCGCATCCGCAGTACTGAGTCCAAGTGCGTATGAGCAGTTGCGACCCCGAGTGCGCATGTGCAGTAGTGACCCCGAGCGCGCATGCGCAGTAGTGAGCCCGACTGCGCATCCGCAACAGTGAGTCCGAGTGCGCATGAGCAGTAGTGACGCCGAGTGCGCATGAGCAGTAGTGAGGCCGAGTGCGCATGAGCAGTAGTAAGCCCGATTACGCATCCGCAGTACTGAGTCCAAGTGCGCATGAGCAATAGTGACCCCGAGTGCGCGTGCGCAGTAGTGAGCCCGAGTGCGCATGTACAGGTGTTACCTGAGGGGGCATGCGCAGTAGTGAGTCCGAGTGCGCATGCACAGTAGTGAGCCCGTGCGCGCATGCGCAGTAGTGAGCCCGAGTGCGCATCCGCAGTAGTGAAACAGTGTGGGCATGAGCAGTAGTGTGTCCAAGTGCGCATGAGCAGTAGAGAGCCCGATTGCGCATGTGCAGGTCTCAGCCAGAGAGCTCATCCGCAGTAGCGAGCCCGATTGCGCATCCGCAGTAGTGAGTCCGAGTGCGCATGGGCAGTCGCGACCCCGAGTGCGCATGCACAGTCGTGAGCCCGTGTGCGCATGCGCAGTAGTGCGCCCGTGTGCGCATGCGCAGAAGTGAGCTCTAGAGCGCATGCGCAAGTCTGAGCCGGAGTGCGCATGCGCCGTAGTGACCCCGAATGCGCATGCGCAGTAGCGACCCCGAGTGCGCATGTGCAGTAGTGAGCCCGAGTGCGCATGCGCAGTAGTGAGCCCGAGCCCGCATCCGCAGTACTGAGTCCAAGTGCGCATGAGCAGTAGTGACCCCGAGTGCGCATGTGCAGTAGCGACCCCGAGTGCGCATGCGCAGTAGTGAGCCCGAGCGCGCATCCGCAGTACTGAGTCCAAGTGCGCATGAGCAGTAGCGACCCCGAGTGCGCATGTGCAGTAGTGACCCCGAGCGCGCATGCGCAGTAGTGAGCCCGACTGCGCATCCGCAACAGTGAGTCCGAGTGCGCATGAGCAGTAGTGACGCCGAGTGCGCATGTGCAGTAGTGAGGCCGAGTGCGCATGAGCAGTAGTGAGCCCGATTACGCATCCGCAGTAGTGAGTCCGAGTGCCCATGAGCAGTAGTTAGTCCGACAGCGCATGAGAAGTAGTGACCCCGTGTGCGCATGCGCAGTAGTGAGCCCGTGGGCGCATGCGCAGTAGTGAGCCCGAGCGCGCATCCGCAGTAGCGAGCCCGAGTGCGCATGCACAGTAGAGAGCCCGATTGCGCATGCGCAGTACTGAGCCAGTGTGTCCATGTGCAGTGGTGAGCCCGAGTGCGTATGCGCAGTAGTAAGTCCGTGTGCGCATGAGCAGTAGTGACCCCGAGCGCGCATGCGCAGTGGTGAGCCCGATTGCGCATCCGCAGCAGTGAGTCCGAGTGCGCACGAGCAGTAGTGTGGCCGAGTGCGCGTGGGCATTAGGGAGCCCGAGCGCGCATCCGCAGTAGTGAGTCCGAGCGCCCATGAGCAGTAGTGACCCCGAGTGCGCATGCGCAGTAGTGAGCCCATGTGTGCATGCGCAGTAGTGAGCCCGATTGCGCATCGGCAGTAGTGAGTCCGTGTGCGCATGCGCAGTAGTGAGCCCGAGTGCGCATGTGCAGGTCTGAGCCGGAGTGCGCATGCGCGGTAGTGAGCCCGATTATGCATCCGTAGTAGTGAGGCCGAGTGCCAATGAGCAGTAGTGAGTCCAAGTGTGTATGAGCAGTAGTGACCCCGAGTGCGCATGCGCAGTAGTGAGCCCGACTGCGCATCCGCAGTAGGGAGTCCGTGTGCGCATGCGCAGTTGTGAACCCGATTGCGCATCCGCAGTAGTGAGTCCGAGTGCCCATGAGCAGTAGTTAGTCCGACAGCGCATGAGAAGTAGTGACCCCTTGTGCGCATGCGCAGTAGTGAGCCCGTGGGCGCATGCGCAGTAGTGAGCCCGAGCGCGCATCCGCAGTAGTGAGCCCGAGTGCGCATGCACAGTAGAGAGCCCCATTGCGCATGCGCAGTAGTGAGCCAGTGTATCCATGCGCAGTAGTGAGCCCGCGCGCGCATCCGCAGTAGTGAGTCCGAGCGCCCATGAGCAGTAGTGACCCCGAGTGCGCATGTGCAGTAGCGACCCCGAGTGCGCATGCGCAGTAGTGAGCCCGAGCGCGCATCCGCAGTACTGAGTCCAAGTGCGTATGAGCAGTAGCGACCCCGAGTGCGCATGTGCAGTAGTGACCCCGAGCGCGCATGCGCAGTAGTGAGCCCGACTGCGCATGCGCAGTAGTGAGCCCGACTGCGCATCCGCAACAGTGAGTCCGAGTGCCCATGAGCAGTAGTGAGGCCGAGTGCGCGTGGGCATTAGGGAACCCGAGCGCGCATCCGCAGTAGTGAGTCCGAGCGCCCATGAGCAGTAGTGACCCCGAGTGCGCATGTGCAGTAGTGACCCCGAGTGCGCATGCGCAGTAGTGAGCCCGAGCGCGCATCCGCAGTACTGAGTCCAAGTGCGCATGAGCAGTAGTGACCCCGAGTGCGCATGCGCAGTAGTGAGCCCGAGTGCGCATGTGCAGTAGTGAGCCCGATTGCGCATCCGTAGTAGTGAGGCCGAGTGCCCATGAGCAGTAGTGAGTCCAAGTGCGCATGAGCAGTAGTGACCCCGAGTGCGCATGCGCAGTAGTGATCCCGAGTGCGCATCCGCAGTAGGGAGTCCGTGCGCGCATGCGCAGTTGTGCACCCGATTGCGCGTCCGCAGCAGTGAGTCCGAGTGCGCATGAGCAGTAGTGAGCCCGAGCGCGCATCCGCAGTAATTGAGTCCAAGTGCGCATGAGCAATAGTGACCCCGAGTGCGCATGCGCAGTAGTGAGCCCGAGTGCGCATGTACAGGTGTGACCGGAAGGGGCATGCGCAGTAGTGAGTCCGAGTGCGCATGCACAGTAGTGAGCCCGTGCGCGCATGCGCAGTAGTGAGCCCGAGTGCGCATCCGCAGTAGTGAAACAGTGTGCGCATGAGCAGTAGTGAGTCCAAGTGCGCATGAGCAGTAGAGTGCCCGATCGCGCATGTGCAGGTCTGAGCCGGAGAGCGCATCCGCAGTAGCGAGCCCGATTGCGCATCCGCAGTAGTGAGTCCGAGTGCGCATGCGCAGTAGTGACCCCGAGTGCGCATGCGCAGTAGAGAGCCCGATTGCGCATGTGCAGGTCTCAGCCCGATTGCGCATGTGCAGTAGTGAGCCCGAGCGCGCATCCGCAGTACTGAGTCCGAGTGCGCATGAGCAGTAGTGAACCCGATTGCGCATCCGCTGCAGTCTGTCCTAGTGCGCATGAGCAGTAGTGAGTCCGAGTGCGCACGAGCAGTAGTGAGGCCGAGTGCGCATGAGCAGTAGTGAGTCCGAGTGCGCACGAGCAGTAGTGAGTCCAAGTGCGTATGAGCAGTAGCGACCCCGAGTGCGCATGTGCAGTAGTGACCCCGAGCGCGCATGCGCAGTAGTGAGCCCGACTGCGCATGCGCAGTAGTGAGCCCGACTGCGCATCCGCAACAGTGAGTCCGAGTGCCCATGAGCAGTAGTGAGGCCGAGTGCGCGTGGGCATTAGGGAGCCCGAGCGCGCATCCGCAGTAGTGAATCCGAGCGCCCATGAGCAGTAGTGACCCCGAGTGCGCATGTGCAGTAGTGACCCCGAGTGCGCATGCGCAGTAGTGAGCCCGAGCGCGCATCCGCAGTACTGAGTCCAAGTGCGCATGAGCAGTAGTGACCCCGAGTGCGCATGCGCAGTAGTGAGCCCGAGTGCGCATGTGCAGTAGTGAGCCCAATTGCGCATCCGTAGTAGTGAGGCCGAGTGCCCATGAGCAGTAGTGAGTCCAAGTGCGCACGAGCAGTAGTGAGGCCGAGTGCGCATGAGCAGTAGTGAGCCCGAGTGCGCATGTGCAGTAGTGAGCCCGATTGCGCATGAGCAGTAGTGAGGCCGAGTGCGAATGAGCAGTAGTGAGCCCGAGCTCGCATCCGCAATAGTGAGTCGGAGTGCGTATGAGCAGTAGTGACCCCGAGTGCGAATGAGCAGTAGTGACGCCGAGTGCGCATGAGCAGTAGAGAGCCCGATCGCGCATGTGCAGGTCTGAGCCGCAGAGCGCATCCGCAGTAGTGAGCCCGAGTGCGCATGCGCAGTAGTGACCCCGAGTGCGCATGCGCAGTTGAGAGCCCGATTGCGCATGTGCAGGTCTCAGCCAGAGGGCGCATCCGCAGTAGCGAGCCCGATTGCGCATCCGCAGTAGTGAGTCCGAGAGCGCATGTGCAGTAGTGACCCCGAGTGCGCATGCGCAGTAGTGACCCCGAGCGCGCATGCGCAGTAGTGAGCCCGATTGCGCATCCGCAACAGTGAGTCCGAGTGCGCACGAGCAGTAGTGAGGCCGAGTGCGCATGAGCAGTAGTGAGCCCGATTGCGCATCCGCAGTAGTGAGTCCGAGTGCGCATGGGCAGGTCTGAGCCGGAGTGCGCATGCGCGGTAGTGAGTTCGAGTTCGCATGAGCAGTAGTGAGCCCGATTGCGCATCCGCAGTAGTGAGCTCGAGTGCCCATGAGCAGTAGTTAGTCCGACAGCGCATGAGAAGTCGTGACCCCGTGTGCGCAAGCGCAGTAGTGAGCCCGAGTGCGCATGCACAGTAGAGAGCCCGATTGCGCATGCGCAGTAGTGAGCCGGTGTGTCCATGCGCAGTGGTGAGCCCGAGTATGTATGGGCCGGTCTGAGCCGGAGTGCGTATGTGCAGTAGTAAGTCCGTGTGCGCATGAGCAGTAGTGAGCCCGAGCGCGCATGCGCAGTGGTGAGCCCGATTGCGCATCCGCAGCATTGAGTCCGAGTGCGCATGAGCAGTAGTGAACCCGATTGCGCATCCGTGGCGGTCTGTCCTAGTGCGCATGAGCAGTAGTGAGCCCGACCGCGCATCCGCAGTAGTGAGCCCGAGTGCCCATGCGCAGTAGTGACCCCGCGTGTGCATGAGCAGTAGTAACCCCGAGTGCGCATGCGCAGTAGTGAGCCCGAGTGCGCATGTGCGGGTCTGACCGGAGAGGGCATGAGCAGTAGTGACCCCGAGCGCGCATGAGCAGTAGTGAGCCCGACCGCGCATCCGCAGTAGGGAATCCGTGTGCGCGTGCGCAGTAGTGAGCCCGAGTGCGCGTGCCCTGTAGTGAGCCCGTGTGAGCATGCGAAGTAGTGAGCCCATGTGCGCATGCGCAGAAGTAAGCCCGTGTGCGCATGCGCAGAAGTGAGCCCTGTGTGCGCATGCGCAGTAGTAAGCCCGAGTGCGCATGCGCAGTAGTGACCCCGAGCGCGCATGCGCAGTAGTGAGCCCGATTGCGCATCCGCAACAGTGAGTCCGAGTGCGCACGAGCAGTAGTGAGGCCGAGTGCGCATCCGCAGTAGTGAGTCCGAGTGCGCATGGGCAGTCGTGACCCCGAGTGCGCATGCACAGTAGTGACCCCGAGCGCGCATGCTCAGTAGTGAGCCCGATTGCGCATCCGCAACAGTGAGTCCGAGTGCGCATGAGCAGTAGTGAGGCCGAGTGCGCATGAGCAGTAGTGAGCCCGATTGCGCATCCGCAGTAGTGAGTCCGAGTGCGCATGGGCAGGTCTGAGCCGGAGTGCGCATGCGCGGTAGTGAGTCCGAGTTCGCATGAGCAGTTGTGAGCCCGATTGCGCATCCGCAGTAGTGAGTCCGAGTGCCCATGAGCAGTAGTTAGTCCGACAGCGCATGAGAAGTTGTGACCCCGTGTCCGCAAGCGCAGTAGTGAGCCCGAGTGCGCATGCACAGTAGAGAGCCCGATTGCGCATGCGCAGTGGTAAGCCCGAGTGCGTATGGGCCGGTCTGAGCCGGAGTGCGTATGCGCAGTAGCAAGTCCGTGTGCGCATGAGCAGTAGTGAGCCCGAGCGCGCATGCGCAGTGGTGAGCCCGATTGCGCATCCGCAGCAGTGAGTCCGAGTGTGCACGAGCAGTAGTGAGGCCGAGTGCGCGTGAGCAGTAGTGAGCCCGTGCGCGCATCCGCAGTAGTGGGTCCGAGCGCCCATGAGCAGTAGTGACCCCGAGTGCGCATGTGCAGTAGTGACCCCGAGCGCGCATGCGCAGTTGTGAACCCGATTGCGCATCCGCAGCAGTGAGTCCGAGTGCGCATGAGCAGTAGTGAACCCGATTGCGCATCCGCTGCGGTCTGTCCTAGTGCGCATGAGCAGTAGTGAGGCCGAGTGCGCGTGAGCAGTAGTGAGCCCGTGCGCGCATCCGCAGTAGTGACACCGAGCGCCCATGAGCAGTAGTGACCCCGAGTGCGCATGTGCAGTAGTGACCCCGAGCGCGCATGGGCAGTTGTGAACCCGATTGCGCATCCGCAGCAGTGAGTCCGAGTGCGCATGAGCAGTAGTGAACCCGATTGCGCATCCGCTGCGGTCTGTCCTAGTGCGCATGAGCAGTAGTGAGTCCGAGTGCGCACGAGCAGTAGTGAGGCCGAGTGCGCATGAGCAGTAGTGAGCCCGAGCGCGCATCCGCAGTACTGACTCCAAGTGCGCATGAGCAGTAGTGACCCCGAGTGCGCATCCGCAGTATGGAGTCCGCGTGCGCATGCGCAGTAGTGAGCCCGAGTGCGCATGAGCAGTAGTGACCCCGAGCGCGCATACGCAGTGGTGAGCCCGATTGCGCATCCGCAGTAGTGAGGCCGAGTGCCCATGAGCAGTAGTGAGTCCAAGTGCGCATGAGCAGTAGTGACCCCGAGTGCGCATGCGCAGTAGTAAGCCCGAGTGCGCATCCGCAGTAGGGAGTCCGTGTGCGCATGCGCAGTAGGGAGTCCGTTTGCGCGTGCGCAGTAGTGAGCCCGAGTACGCATGCGCAGTAGTGACCCCGAGTGCGCATGCGCAGTAGTGCGCCCGTGTGCGCATGCCCAGTAGTGAGCCCGAGCGCGCATGTGCAGGTCTGACCGGAGAGGGCATGAGCAGTAGTGACCCCGAGCGCGCATGCGCAGTAGTGAGCCCGAGCGCGCATCCGCAGTAGGGAGTCCGTTTGCGCGTGCGCAGTAGTGAGCCCGAGTACGCATGCGCAGTAGTGACCCCGAGTGCGCATGCGCAGTAGTGCGCCCGTGTGCGCATGCGCAGTACTGAGTCCGAGTGCGCATAAGCAGCAGTGAGCCCGTGTGTGCATGAGCAGTAGTGACCCCGGGTGCACATGCGCAGTAGTGAGTCCGAGTGCGCATGAGCAGTAGTGAGCCCGTGTGTGCATGAGCAGTAATGACCCCGGGTGCGCATGCACAGTAGTGAGCCCGTGCGCGCATACGCGGTAGCGAGCCCGATTTTGCACCCGTAGTAGTGAGTCCGAGTGCGCATGCGCAGTAGTGACCCCGAGTGCGCGTGCCCTGTAGTGAGCCCGTGTGAGCATGCGAAGAAGTGAGCCCATGTGCGCATGCGCAGCAGTAAGCCCGTGTGCGCATGCGCAGAAGTGAGCCCTGTGTGCGCATGCGCAGTAGTAAGCCCGTGTGCGCATGCGCAGTAGTGACCCCGAGTGCGCATGCGCAGTAGAGAGCCCGATTGCGCATGTGCAGGTCTCAGCCAGAGAGCTCATCCGCAGTAGCGAGCCCGATTGCGCATCCGCAGTAGTGAGTCCGAGCGCGCATGGGCAGTCGTGACCTCGAGTGCGCATGCACAATCGTGAGCCCGTGTGCGCATGCGCAGTAGTGCGCCCGTGTGAGCATGCGCAGACGTGAACTCGAGAGCGCATGCGCAGGTCTGAGCCGGAGTGTGCATGCGCCGTAGTGACCCCGAATGCGCATGCGCAGTAGCGACTCCGAGTGCGCATGGGCAGGTCTGAGCCGGAGTGCGCATGCGCGGTAGTGAGTCCGAGTTCGCATGAGCAGTAGTGAGCCCGATTGCGCATCCGCAGTAGTGAGCTCGAGTGCCCATGAGCAGTAGTTAGTCCGACAGCGCATGAGAAGTTGTGGCCCCGTGTGCGCAAGCGCAGTAGTGAGCCCGAGTGCGCATGAACAGTAGAGAGCCCGATTGCGCATGAGCAGTAGTGACCCCGAGTGCGCATGTGCAGTAGTGACCCCTAGCGCGCATGCGCAGTTGTGAACCCGATTGCGCATCCGCGGCAGTGAGTCCGAGTGCGCATGAGCAGTAGTGAACCCGATTGCGCATCCGCTGCGGTCTGTCCTAGTGCGCATGAGCAGTAGTGAGCCCGAGCGCGCATCCGCAGTACTGACTCCAAGTGCGCATGAGCAGTAGTGACCCCGAGTGCGCATGCGCAATAGTGAGCCCGAGCGCGCATCCGCAGTACTGAGTCCAAGTGCGCATGAGCAATAGTGACCCCGAGTGCGCATGCGCAGTAGTGAGGCCGAGTGCGCATGTACAGGTGTGACCGGAGAGGGCATGCGCAGTAGTGAGTCTGAGTGCGCATGCACAGTAGTGAGCCCGTGCGCGCATGCGCAGTAGTGAGCCCGAGTGCGCATCCGCAGTAGCGAAACAGTGTGCGCATGAGCAGTAGTGACCCCGAGCGCGCCGCGCAGTAGTGAGCCCGATTGCGCATCCGCTGCAGTCTGTCCGAGTGCGCATGCACAGTAGTGAGCCCGAGCGCGCATCCGCATTAGTGAGCCCGAGTGCGCATGCGCAGTAGTGACCCCGAGTGCGCATGCGCAGTTGAGAGCCCGATTGCGCATGTGCAGGTCTCAGCCAGAGAGCGCATCCGCAGTAGCGAGCCCGATTGCGCATCCGCAGTAGTGAGTCCGAGTGCGCATGGGCAGTCGTGACCCCGAGTGCGCATGCACAGTCGTGAGCCCGTATGCGCATGCCCAGTAGTGCGCCCGTGTGCGCATGCGCAGTAGTGCGCGCGTGTGCGCATGCGCAGTAGTGACCCCGAGTGCGCATGCGCAGTAGAGAGCCCGATTGCGCATGTGCAGGTCTCAGCCAGAGAGCGCATCCGCAGTAGCGAGCCCGATTGCGCATCCGCAGTAGTGAGTCCGAGTGCGCATGCACAGTAGAGAGCCCGATTGCGCATGCGCAGTAGTGAGCCGGTGTGTCCATGCGCAGTGGTGAGCCCGAGTGCGCATGGGCAGTCGTGACCCCGAGTGCGCATGCGCCGTAGCGTCTCCGAGAGCGCATGTGCAGTAGTGACCCCGAGTGCGCATGCGCAGTAGTGACCCCGAGCGCGCATGCGCAGTAGTGAGCCCGATTGCGCATCCGCAACAGTGAGTCCGAGTGCGCACGAGCAGTAGTGAGGCCGAGTGCGCATGAGCAGTAGTGAGCCCGATTGCGCATCCGCAGTAGTGAGTCCGAGTGCGCATGGGCAGGTCTGAGCCGGAGTGCGCATGCGCGGTAGTGAGTTCGAGTTCGCATGAGCAGTAGTGAGCCCGATTGCGCATCCGCAGTAGTGAGCTCGAGTGCCCATGAGCAGTAGTTAGTCCGACAGCGCATGAGAAGTCGTGACCCCGTGTGCGCAAGCGCAGTAGTGAGCCCGAGTGCGCATGCACAGTAGAGAGCCCGATTGCGCATGCGCAGTAGTGAGCCGGTGTGTCCATGCGCAGTGGTGAGCCCGAGTGCGTATGGGCCGGTCTGAGCCGGTGTGCGTATGTGCAGTAGTAAGTCCGTGTGCGCATGAGCAGTAGTGAGCCCGAGCGCGCATGCGCAGTGGTGAGCCCGATTGCGCATCCGCAGCAGTGAGTCCGAGTGCGCATGAGCAGTAGTGAACCCGATTGCGCATCCGTGGCGGTCTGTCCTAGTGCGCATGAGCAGTAGTGAGCCCGACCGCGCATCCGCAGTAGTGAGCCCGAGTGCCCATGCGCAGTAGTGACCCCGCGTGTGCATGAGCAGTAGTAACCCCGAGTGCGCATGCGCAGTAGTGAGCCCGAGTGCGCATGTGCGGGTCTGACCGGAGAGGGCATGAGCAGTAGTGACCCCGAGCGCGCATGAGCAGTAGTGAGCCCGACCGCGCATCCGCAGTAGGGAATCCGTGTGCGCGTGCGCAGTAGTGAGCCCGAGTGCGCGTGCCCTGTAGTGAGCCCGTGTGAGCATGCGAAGTAGTGAGCCCATGTGCGCATGCGCAGAAGTAAGCCCGTGTGCGCATGCGCAGAAGTGAGCCCTGTGTGCGCATGCGCAGTAGTAATCCCGTGTGCGCATGCGTAGTAGTGACCCCGAGTGCGCATGCGCAGTAGAGAGCCCGATTGCGCATGTGCAGGTCTCAGCCAGAGAGCGCATCCGCAGTAGCGAGCCCGATTGCGCATGCGCAGTAGCGACTCCGAGTGCGCATGTGCAGTAGTGACCCCGAGTGCGCATGCGCAGTAGTGACCCCGAGCGCGCATGCGCAGTAGTGAGCCCGTGTGTCCATGCGCAGTGGTGAGCCCGAGTGCGCACGAGCACAGTGAGGCCGAGTGCGCGTGAGCAGTAGTGAGCCCGTGCGCGCATCCGCAGTAGTGAGACCGAGCGCCCATGAGCAGTTGCGACCCCGAGTGCGCATGTGCAGTAGTGACCCCGAGCGCGCATGGGCAGTTGTGAACCCGATTGCGCATCCGCAGCAGTGAGTCCGAGTGCGCATGAGCAGTAGTGAACCCGATTGCGCATCCGCTGCGGTCTGTCCTAGTGCGCATGAGCAGTAGTGAGGCCGAGTGCGCGTGAGCAGTAGTGAGCCCGTGCGCGCATCCGCAGTAGGGAGTCCGTGTGCGCATGCGCAGCAGTGAGTCCGAGTGTGCACGAGCAGTAGTGAGGCCGAGTGCGCGTGAGCAGTAGTGAGCCCGTGCGCGCATCCGCAGTAGTGACCCCGAGTGCGCATGTGCAGTAGTGACCCCGAGCGCGCATGCGCAGTTGTGAACCCGATTGCGCATCCGCAGCAGTGAGTCGGAGTGCGCATGGGCAGTAGTGAACCCGATTGCGCATCCGCTGCGGTCTGTCCTAGTGCGCATGAGCAGTAGTGAGCCCGAGCGCGCATCCGCAGTACTGACTCCAAGTGCGCATGAGCAGTAGTGACCCCCAGTGCGCATGCGCAATAGTGAGCCCGAGCGCGCATCCGCAGTACTGAGTCCAAGTGCGCATGAGCAATAGTGACTCCGAGCGCGCATGCGCAGTTGTGAGCCCGAGTGCGCATGTACAGGTGTGACCGGAGAGGGCATGCGCAGTAGTGAGTCTGAGTGCGCATGCACAGTAGTGAGCCCGTGCGCGCATGCGCAGTAGTGAGCCCGTGTGCGCATGCGCAGAAGTGAGCCCTGTGTGCGCATGCGCAGTAGTAAGCCCGTGTGCGCATGCGCAGTAGTGACCCCGAGTGCGCATGCGCAGTAGAGAGCCCGATTGCGCATGTGCAGGTCTCAGCCAGAGAGCGCATCCGCAGTAGCGAGCCCGATTGCGCATCCGCAGTAGTGAGTCCGAGTGCGCATGGGCAGTCGTGACCCCGAGTGCGCATGCACAGTCGTGAGCCCGTGTGCGCATGCGCAGTAGTGTGCCCGAGCCCGCATCGGCAGTAGTGTGCCCGAGTGCGCATGCGCAGTACTGAGCCCGTGCGCGCATGCGGAGTAGTGAGCCCGACTTCGCATCCGCAGTAGGGAGTCCGTGTGCGCATGCGCAGTAGTGAACCCGATTGCGCATCCGCAGTAGGGAGCCCGAGTGCGCATGCGCAGTAGTGAACCCGACTGCGCATGCTCAGCAGAGAGCCCGATTGCGCATGCGCAGTAGTGAGTCCGAGTGCGCATGAGCAGTAGCACGGCCGAGTGCGCATGAGCAGTAGTGAGCCCGATTACGCATCCGCAACAGTGGGTCCGTGTGCGCATGCGCAGCAGTGGGGCCGAGCGCGCATCCGCAGTAGTGAGCCCGACTGCGCATGAGCAGTAGCGACCCCGAGTGCGCATGCGCAGTAGTGAGCCCGAGTGCGCATGTACAGTAGTGAGCCCGAGTGCGCATGTACACGTGTGACCGGAGAGGGCATGCGCAGTAGTGAGTCCGAGCGCGCATCCGCAGTAGTGAGTCCGAGAGCGCATGAGCAGTAGTTAGTCCGAGAGCGCATGAGAATTAGTGACCCCGTGTGTGCATGCGCAGTAGTGTGCCCGAGCCCGCATCGGCAGTAGTGTGCCCGAGTGCGCATCCGCAGTACTGAGTCCAAGTGCGCATGCGCAGTAGCGACTCCGAGTGCGCATGTGCAGTAGTGACCCCGAGTGCGCATGCGCAGTAGTGACCCCGAGCGCGCATGCGCAGTAGTGAGCCCGTGTGTCCATGCGCAGTGGTGAGCCCGAGTGCGCACGAGCACAGTGAGGCCGAGTGCGCGTGAGCAGTAGTGAGCCCGTGCGCGCATCCGCAGTAGTGAGACCGAGCGCCCATGAGCAGTTGCGACCCCGAGTGCGCATGTGCAGTAGTGACCCCGAGCGCGCATGGGCAGTTGTGAACCCGATTGCGCATCCGCAGCAGTGAGTCCGAGTGCGCATGAGCAGTAGTGAACCCGATTGCGCATCCGCTGCGGTCTGTCCTAGTGCGCATGAGCAGTAGTGAGGCCGAGTGCGCGTGAGCAGTAGTGAGCCCGTGCGCGCATCCGCAGTAGGGAGTCCGTGTGCGCATGCGCAGCAGTGAGTCCGAGTGTGCACGAGCAGTAGTGAGGCCGAGTGCGCGTGAGCAGTTGTGAGCCCGTGCGCGCATCCGCAGTAGTGACCCCGAGTGCGCATGTGCAGTAGTGATCCCGAGCGCGCATGCGCAGTTGTGAACCCGATTGCGCATCCGCAGCAGTGAGTCGGAGTGCGCATGGGCAGTAGTGAACCCGATTGCGCATCCGCTGCGGTCTGTCCTAGTGCGCATGAGCAGTAGTGAGCCCGAGCGCGCATCCGCAGTACTGACTCCAAGTGCGCATGAGCAGTAGTGACCCCCAGTGCGCATGCGCAATAGTGAGCCCGAGCGCGCATCCGCAGTACTGAGTCCAAGTGCGCATGAGCAATAGTGACTCCGAGCGCGCATGCGCAGTTGTGAGCCCGAGTGCGCATGTACAGGTGTGACCGGAGAGGGCATGCGCAGTAGTGAGTCTGAGTGCGCATGCACAGTAGTGAGCCCGTGCGCGCATGCGCAGTAGTGAGCCCGTGTGCGCATGCGCAGAAGTGAGCCCTGTGTGCGCATGCGCAGTAGTAAGCCCGTGTGCGCATGCGCAGTAGTGACCCCGAGTGCGCATGCGCAGTAGAGAGCCCGATTGCGCATGTGCAGGTCTCAGCCAGAGAGCGCATCCGCAGTAGCGAGCCCGATTGCGCATCCGCAGTAGTGAGTCCGAGTGCGCATGGGCAGTCGTGACCCCGAGTGCGCATGCACAGTCGTGAGCCCGTGTGCGCATGCGCAGTAGTGTGCCCGAGCCCGCATCGGCAGTAGTGTGCCCGAGTGCGCATGCGCAGTACTGAGCCCGTGCGCGCATGCGGAGTAGTGAGCCCGACTTCGCATCCGCAGTAGGGAGTCCGTGTGCGCATGCGCAGTAGTGAACCCGATTGCGCATCCGCAGTAGGGAGCCCGAGTGCGCATGCGCAGTAGTGAACCCGACTGCGCATGCTCAGCAGAGAGCCCGATTGCGCATGCGCAGTAGTGAGTCCGAGTGCGCATGAGCAGTAGCACGGCCGAGTGCGCATGAGCAGTAGTGAGCCCGATTACGCATCCGCAACAGTGGGTCCGTGTGCGCATGCGCAGCAGTGGGGCCGAGCGCGCATCCGCAGTAGTGAGCCCGACTGCGCATGAGCAGTAGCGACCCCGAGTGCGCATGCGCAGTAGTGAGCCCGAGTGCGCATGTACAGTAGTGAGCCCGAGTGCGCATGTACAGGTGTGACCGGAGAGGGCATGCGCAGTAGTGAGTCCGAGTGCGCATGCACAGTAGTGAGCCCGTGCGCGCATGCGCAGTAGTGAGGCCGTGTGCGCATCCGCAGGAGTGAAACAGTGTGCGCATGAGCAGTAGTGTGTCCGAGTGCGCATGAGCAGTAGTGACCGCGAGTGCTTATGTGCAGTAGTGACCCCGAGTGTGCATGCGCAGTAGTGTGCCCGAGCGTGCATGCGCAGTAGTGAGCCCGAGTGCGCATGCGCAGTAGAGAGCCCGATTGCGCATGTGCAGGTGTCAGCCAGAGAGCGCATCCGCAGTAGCGAGCCCGATTGCGCATCCGCAGTAGTGAGTCCGAGTGCGCATGGGCAGTCGTGACCCCGAATGCGCATGTGCAGTAGTGACCACGAGTGCGCATGCGCCGTAGTGACCCCGAATGCGCATGCGCAGTAGCGAGCCCGAGCGCGCATGTACAGGTCTGACCGGAGTGCGCATGCGCAGTAGTGAACCCGAGCGCGCATGCGCAGTAGTGTGCCCGAGTGCGCATGTACAGTAGTGAGCCCGAGTGCGCATGTACAGGTGTGACCGGAGAGGGCATGCGCAGTAGTGAGTCCGAGCGCGCATCCGCAGTAGTGAGTCCGAGAGCGCATGAGCAGTAGTTAGTCCGAGAGCGCATGAGAATTAGTGACCCCGTGTGTGCATGCGCAGTAGTGTGCCCGAGCCCGCATCGGCAGTAGTGTGCCCGAGTGCGCATCCGCAGTACTGAGTCCAAGTGCGCATACGCAGTAGCGACCCCGAGTGCGCATGTGCAGTAGTGACCCCGAGTGCGCATGCGCCGTAGTGACGCCGAATGCGCATGCGAAGTAGCGAGCCCGAGCGCGCATGTACAGGTCTGACCGGAGTGCGCATGCGCAGTAGTGACCCCGAGCGCGCATGCGCAGTAGTGTGCCCGATTGCGCATCCGCAACAGTGAGTCCGAGTGCGCATGAGCAGTAGTGAGGCCGAGTGTGCATGAGCAGTAGTGACCCCGAGTGCGCATGCACAGTTGAGAGCCCGATTGCGCATCCGCAGTAGTGAGTCCGAGTACGCATGGGCAGGTCTGAGCCGCAGTGCGCATGCGCAGTAGTGAGTCCAAGTGCGCATGAGCAGTAGTGAACCCGATTGCGCATCCGCAGTAGTGAGTCCGAGTGCGCATGGGCAGTCGTGTCCCCGAGTGCGCATGCACAGTCGTGAGCCCGTGTGCGCATGCCCAGTAGTGCGCCCGTGTGCGCATGCGCCGAAGTGAGCTGGAGAGCGCATGCGCAAGTCTGAGCCGCAGTGCGCATGCGCCGTAGTGACCCCGAACGCGCATGCGCAGTAGCGACCCCGAGTGCGCATGTGCAGTAGTGACCCCGAGTGCGCATGCGCGGTAGTGACCCCGAGCGCGCATGCGCAGTAGTGAGCCCAAACGCGCATCCGCAGTACTGAGTCCAAGTGCGCATGAGCAGTAGTGACCCCGAGTGCGCATGCGCAGTAGTGAGCCCGAGTGCGCATGAGCAGTAGTGAGCCCGATTGCGCATCCGCAGTAGTGAGTCCGAGTGCACATGGGCGGGTCTGAGCCGCAGTGCGCATGCGCAGTAGTGAGGCCGAGTGCGCATGAGCAGTAGTGAGCCCGATTGCGCATCCGCAGTAGTGAGTCCGAGTGCCCATGAGCAGTAGTTAGTCCGACAGCGCATGAGAAGTAGTGACCCCGTGTGCGCATGCGCAGTAGTGACCCCGAGTGCGCATGTGCAGTAGTGACCCCGAGTTCGCATGCGCAGTAGTGAGCCCGAGCGCGCATCCGCAGTACTGAGTCCAAGTGCGCATGAGCAGTAGTGACCCCGAGTGCGCATGCGCAGTAGTGAGCCCGAGTGCGCAAGTGCAGTAGTGAGCCCGATTGCGCATCCGTAGTAGTGAGGCCGAGTGCCCATGAGCAGTAGTGAGTCCAAGTGCGCATGAGCAGTAATTGAGTCCAAGTGCGCATGAGCAATAGTGACCCCGAGTGCGCATGCGCAGTAGTGAGCCCGAGTGCGCATATGCAGTAGTGAACCCGAGCGCGCATCCGCAGTACTGAGTCCAAGTGCGCATGAGCAATAGTGACCCCGAGTGCGCATGCGCAGTAGTGAGCCCGAGTGCGCATGTACAGGTGTGACCTGAGGGGGCACGCGCAGTAGTGAGTCCGAGTGCGCATGCACAGTAGTGAGCCCGTGCGCGCATGCGCAGTAGTGAGCCCGAGTGCGCATCCGCAGTAGTGAAACATTGTGCGCATGCGCAGTAGTGACCCCGAGTGCGCATGCGCAGTAGAGAGCCCGATTGCGCATGTGCAGGTCTCAGCCAGAGAGCGCATCCGCAGTAGCGACCCCGAGTGCGCATGTGCAGTAGTGAGCCCGAGTGCGCATCCGCAGTAGTGAGTCCGAGTGCGCATGAGCAGTAGTTAGTCCGAGAGCCCATGAGAATTAGTGACCCCGTGTGTGCATGCGCAGTAGTATGCCCGTGTACGCATGCGCTGTAATGAGCCCGAGCGCGCATCCGCAATAGTGAGCTTGAGCGCGCATTCGCAGTAGTGAGTCCGAGTGCGCATGGACAGGTCTGAGCCGGAGTGCGCATGCGCAGTAGTGAGTCCGAGTGCGCATGAGCAGTAGTTAGTCCGAGAGCGCATGAGAATTAGTGACCCCGTGTGTGCATGCGCAGTAGTGTGCCCGAGCCCGCATCGGCAGTAGTGTGCCCGAGTGCGCATGCGCAGTAGTGAGCCCGTGCGCGCATGCGGAGTAGTGAGCCCGACTTCGCATCCGCAGTAGGCCGTCCGTGTGCGCATGCGCAGTAGTGAACCCGATTGCGCATCCGCAGTAGGGAGCCCGAGTGCGCGTGCGCAGTAGTGACCCCGACTGCGCATGCTCAGCAGAGAGCCCGATTGCGCATGCGCAGTAGTGAGTCCGAGTGCGCATGAGCAGTAGCACGGCCGAGTGCGCATCCGCAGTAGTGAGACCGATTGCGCATCCGCAGTAGTGAGCCCGAGCGCGCATGTGCAGTAGTGAGCCCGTGCGCGCATGCGCAGTAGTGAGCCCGAGTGCGTATCCGCAGGAGTGAAACAGTGTGCGCATGAGCAGTAGTGTGTCCGAGTGCGCATGAGCAGTAGTGACCCCGAGCGCGCATGCGCAGTAGTGAGCCCGATTGCGCATCCGCTGCAGTGTGTGCGAGTGCGCATAAGCAGTAGTGAGTCCGAGTGCGCATGGGCAGTCGTGACCCCGAGTGTGCATGTGCAGTAGTGACCCCGAGTGCGCATGCGCCGTAGTGACCCCGAATGCGCATGCGCAGTAGTGACCCCGACCGCGCATGCGCAGTAGTGTGCCCGATTGCGCATCCGCAACAGTGAGTCCGAGTGCGCATGAGCAGTAGTGAGTCCGAGTGCGCACGAGCAGTAGTGAGGCCGAGTGCGCATGAGCAGTCGTGAACCCGAGTGCGCATGTGCAGTAGTGGCCCCGAGTGCGCATCCGCAGTAGTGACCCCGAGCGCGCATGCGCAGTAGTGTGCCCGATTGCGCATCCGCAACAGTGAGTCCGAGTGCGCATGAGCAGTAGTGAGTCCGAGTGCGCACGAGCAGTAGTGAGGCCGAGTGCGCATGAGCAGTAGTGAGCCCGAGCACGCATCCGCAGTACTGACTCCACGTGCGCATGAGCAGTAGTGACCCCGCGTGCGCATGCGCAGTAGTGAGCCAGAGCGCGCATCCGCAGTACTGAGTCCAAGTGCGCATGAGCAGTAGTGACCCCGAGTGCGCATGCGCAGTAGTGAGCCCGAGTGCGCAAGTGCAGTAGTGAGCCCGATTGCGCATCCGTAGTAGTGAGGCCGAGTGCCCATGAGCAGTAGTGAGTCCAAGTGCGCATGAGCAGTAATTGAGTCCAAGTGCGCATGAGCAATAGTGACCCCGAGTGCGCATGCGCAGTAGTGAGCCCGAGTGCGCATATGCAGTAGTGAACCCGAGCGCGCATCCGCAGTACTGAGTCCAAGTGCGCATGAGCAATAGTGACCCCGAGTGCGCATGCGCAGTAGTGAGCCCGAGTGCGCATGTACAGGTGTGACCTGAGGGGGCACGCGCAGTAGTGAGTCCGAGTGCGCATGCACAGTAGTGAGCCCGTGCGCGCATGCGCAGTAGTGAGCCCGAGTGCGCATCCGCAGTAGTGAAACATTGTGCGCATGCGCAGTAGTGACCCCGAGTGCGCATGCGCAGTAGAGAGCCCGATTGCGCATGTGCAGGTCTCAGCCAGAGAGCGCATCCGCAGTAGCGACCCCGAGTGCGCATGTGCAGTAGTGAGCCCGAGTGCGCATCCGCAGTAGTGAGTCCGAGTGCGCATGAGCAGTAGTTAGTCCGAGAGCCCATGAGAATTAGTGACCCCGTGTGTGCATGCGCAGTAGTATGCCCGTGTACGCATGCGCTGTAATGAGCCCGAGCGCGCATCCGCAATAGTGAGCTTGAGCGCGCATTCGCAGTAGTGAGTCCGAGTGCGCATGGACAGGTCTGAGCCGGAGTGCGCATGCGCAGTAGTGAGTCCGAGTGCGCATGAGCAGTAGTTAGTCCGAGAGCGCATGAGAATTAGTGACCCCGTGTGTGCATGCGCAGTAGTGTGCCCGAGCCCGCATCGGCAGTAGTGTGCCCGAGTGCGCGTGCGCAGTAGTGACCCCGACTGCGCATGCTCAGCAGAGAGCCCGATTGCGCATGCGCAGTAGTGAGTCCGAGTGCGCATGAGCAGTAGCACGGCCGAGTGCGCATCCGCAGTAGTGAGACCGATTGCGCATCCGCAGTAGTGAGCCCGAGCGCGCATGTGCAGTAGTGAGCCCGTGCGCGCATGCGCAGTAGTGAGCCCGAGTGCGTATCCGCAGGAGTGAAACAGTGTGCGCATGAGCAGTAGTGTGTCCGAGTGCGCATGAGCAGTAGTGACCCCGAGCGCGCATGCGCAGTAGTGAGCCCGATTGCGCATCCGCTGCAGTGTGTGCGAGTGCGCATAAGCAGTAGTGAGTCCGAGTGCGCATGGGCAGTCGTGACCCCGAGTGCGCATGTGCAGTAGTGACCCCGAGTGCGCATGCGCCGTAGTGACCCCGAATGCGCATGCGCAGTAGTGACCCCGACCGCGCATGCGCAGTAGTGTGCCCGATTGCGCATCCGCAACAGTGAGTCCGAGTGCGCATGAGCAGTAGTGAGTCCGAGTGCGCACGAGCAGTAGTGAGGCCGAGTGCGCATGAGCAGTCGTGAACCCGAGTGCGCATGTGCAGTAGTGGCCCCGAGTGCGCATCCGCAGTAGTGACCCCGAGCGCGCATGCGCAGTAGTGTGCCCGATTGCGCATCCGCAACAGTGAGTCCGAGTGCGCATGAGCAGTAGTGAGTCCGAGTGCGCACGAGCAGTAGTGAGGCCGAGTGCGCATGAGCAGTAGTGAGCCCGAGCGCGCATCCGCAGTACTGACTCCACGTGCGCATGAGCAGTAGTGACCCCGCGTGCGCATGCGCAGTAGTGAGCCAGAGCGCGCATCCGCAGTACTGAGTCCGAGTGCGCATCAGCAGTAGTGAGGCCGAGTGCGCGTGAGCAGTAGTGAGCCCGAGCGTGCATCCGCAGTAGTGAGTCCGAGAGCCCATGAGCAGTAGTGACACCGAGTGCGCATGAGCAGTAGTGAACCCGACTGCGCATCCCCTGCAGTCTGTCCTAGTGCGCGTGAGCAGTAGTGAGTCCGAGTGCGCACGAGCAGTAGTGAGGCCGAGTGCGCATGAGCAGTAGTGAGCCCGAGCGCGCAACCGCAGTACTGAGTCCAAGTGCGCATGCGCAGTAGCGACCCCGAGTGCGCATGTGCAGTAGTGACCCCGAGTGCGCATGCGCCGTAGTGACCCCGAATGCGCATGCGAAGTAGCGAGCCCGAGCGCGCATGTACAGGTCTGACCGGAGTGCGCATGCGCAGTAGTGACCCCGAGCGCGCATGCGCAGTAGTGTGCCCGAGTGCGCATGAGCAGTAGTGACCCCGAGCGCGCATGCGCAGTAGTGAGCCCGATTGCGCATCCGCAGTAGGGAGTCCGAGTGCGCACGGGCAGTAGTGAGGCCGAGTGCGCGTGAGCAGTAGTGAGCCCGAGCGCGCATCCGCAGTACTGAGTCGGAGTGCGCATGAGCAGTAGTGACCCCGAGTGCGAATGAGCAGTAGTGACGCCAAGTGCGCATGAGCAGTAGAGAGCCCGATTCCGCATGTGCAGGTCTCAGCCAGAGAGCGCATCCGCAGTAGCGAGCCCGATTGCGCATCCGCAGTAGTGAGTCCGAGTGCGCATGGGCAGTCGTGAGTCCAAGTGCGCATGAGCAGTAGTGTCCCCGAGTGCGCATGCGCAGTAGTGAGCCCGAGTGCGCATCCGCAGTAGGGAGTCCGTGTGCGCATGCGCAGTTGTGAACCCGATTGCGCATCCGCAGCAGTGAGTCCGAGTGCGCATGAGCAGTAGTGAGCCCGAGCGTGCATCATCAGTAATTGAGTCCAAGTGCGCATGAGCAATAGTGACCCCGAGTGCGCATGCGCAGTAGTGAGCCCGAGTGCGCATGCGCAGTAGTGAGCCCGAGCGCGCATCCGCAATACTGAGTCAAAGTGCGCATGAGCAATAGTGACCCCGAGTGCGCATGCGCAGTAGTGAGCCCGAGTGCGAATGAGCAGTAGTGAGCCCGAGCTCGCATCCGCAATAGTGAGTCGGAGTGCGCATGAGCAGTAGTGACCCCGAGTGCGCATGCGCCGTAGTGACCCCGAATGCGCATGCGCAGTAGCGAGCCCGAGCGCGCATGTACAGGTCTGACCGGAGTGCGCATGCGCAGTAGTGACCCCGAGCGCGCATGCGCAGTAGTGTGCCCGATTGCGCATCCGCAACAGTGAGTCCGAGTGCGCATGAGCAGTAGTGAGGCCGAGTGCGCATGAGCAGTAGTGAGCCCGATTGCGCATCCGCAGTAGTGAGTCCGAGTGCCCATGAGCAGTAGTGACCCCGAGTGCGCATGCGCAGTAGTGAGCCCATGTGTGCATGCGCAGTAGTGAGCCCGATTGCGCATCGGCAGTAGTGAGTCCGTGTGCGCATGCGCAATAGTGAGCCCGAGTGCGCATGTGCAGGTCTGAGCCGGAGTGCGCATGCGCGGTAGTGAGCCCGATTATGCATCCGTAGTAGTGAGGCCGAGTGCCAATGAGCAGTAGTGAGTCCAAGTGTGTATGAGCAGTAGTGACCCCGAGTGCGCATGCGCAGTAGTGAGCCCGAGTGCGCATCCGCAGTAGGGAGTCCGTGTGCGCATGCGCAGTTGTGAACCCTATTGCGCATCCGCAGCAGTGAATCCGAGTGCGCATGCGCAGTAGCGACCCCGAGTGCGCATGTGCAGTAGTGACCCCGAGTGCGCATGCGCGGTAGTGACCCCGAGCGCGCATGCGCAGTAGTGAGGCCAAACGCGCATCCGCAGTACTGAGTCCAAGTGCGCATGAGCAGTAGTGACCCCGAGTGCGCATGCGCAGTAGTGAGCCCGAGTGCGCATGAGCAGTAGTGAGCCCGATTGCGCATCCGCAGTAGTGAGTCCGAGTGCGCATGAGCAGTAGTGAACCCGATTGCGCATCCGCAGTAGTGAGTCCGAGTGCCCATGAGCAGTAGTTAGTCCGACAGCGCATGAGAAGTAGTGACCCCGTGTGCGCATGCGCAGTAGTGAGCCCGTGGGCGCATGCGCAGTAGTGAGCCCGAGCGCGCATCCGCAGTAGTGAGCCCGAGTGCGCATGCACAGTAGAGAGCCCCATTGCGCATGCGCAGTAGTGAGCCAGCGTGGCCATGCGCAGTAGTGAGCCCGAGCGCGCATCCGCAGTAGTGAGTCCGAGCGCCCATGAGCAGTAGTGACCCCGAGTGCGCATGTGCAGTAGCGACCCCGAGTGCGCATGCGCAGTAGTGAGCCCGAGCGCGCATCCGCAGTACTGAGTCCAAGTGCGTATGAGCAGTAGCGACCCCGAGTGCGCATGTGCAGTAGTGACCCCGAGCGCGCATGCGCAGTAGTGAGCCCGACTGCGCATCCGCAACAGTGAGTCCGAGTGCGCATGAGCAGTAGTGACGCCGAGTGCGCATGAGCAGTAGTGAGGCCGAGTGCGCATGAGCAGTAGTGAGCCCGATTACGCATCCGCAGTACTGAGTCCAAGTGCGCATGAGCAATAGTGACCCCGAGTGCGCATGCGCAGTAGTGAGCCCGAGTGCGCATGTACAGGTGTGACCTGAGGGGGCATGCGCAGTAGTGAGTCCGAGTGCGCATGCACAGTAGTGAGCCCGTGCGCGCATGCGCAGTAGTGAGCCCGAGTGCGCATCCGCAGTAGTGAAACAGTGTGCGCATGAGCAGTAGTGTGTCCAAGTGCGCATGAGCAGTAGAGAGCCCGATTGCGCATGTGCAGGTCTCAGCCAGAGAGCTCATCCGCAGTAGCGAGCCCGATTGCGCATCCGCAGTAGTGAGTCCGAGTGCGCATGGGCAGTCGCGACCCCGAGTGCGCATGCACAGTCGTGAGCCCGTGTGCGCATGCGCAGTAGTGCGCCCGTGTGCGCATGCGCAGAAGTGAGCTCTAGAGCGCATGCGCAAGTCTGAGCCGGAGTGCGCATGCGCCGTAGTGACCCCGAATGCGCATGCGCAGTAGCGATCCCGAGTGTGCATGTGCAGTAGTGAGCCCGAGTGCGCATGCGCAGTAGTGAGCCCGAGCCCGCATCCGCAGTACTGAGTCCAAGTGCGTATGAGCAGTAGTGACCCCGAGTGCGCATGTGCAGTAGCGACCCCGAGTGCGCATGCGCAGTAGTGAGCCCGAGCGCGCATCCGCAGTACTGAGTCCAAGTGCGCATGAGCAGTAGCGACCCCGAGTGCGCATGTGCAGTAGTGACCCCGAGCGCGCATGCGCAGTAGTGAGCCCGACTGCGCATCCGCAACAGTGAGTCCGAGTGCGCATGAGCAGTAGTGACGCCGAGTGCGCATGAGCAGTAGTGAGGCCGAGTGCGCATGAGCAGTAGTGAGCCCGATTACGCATCCGCAGTAGTGAGTCCGAGTGCCCATGAGCAGTAGTTAGTCCGACAACGCATGAGAAGTAGTGACCCCGTGTGCGCATGCGCAGTAGTGAGCCCGTGGGCGCATGCGCAGTAGTGAGCCCGAGTGCGCATCCGCAGTAGTGAAACAGTGTGCGCAAGCGCAGTAGTGACCCCGAGTGCGCATGCGCAGTAGAGAGCCCGATTGCGCATGTGCAGGTCTCAGCCAGCGAGCGCATCCGCAGTAGCGACCCCGAGTGCGCATGTGCAGTAGTGAGCCCGAGTGCGCATCCGCAGTAGTGAGTCCGAGTGCGCATGAGCAGTAGTTAGTCCGAGAGCCCATGAGAATTAGTGACCCCGTGTGTGCATGCGCAGTAGTATGCCCGTGTACGCATGCGCTGTAATGAGCCCGAGCGCGCATCCGCAATAGTGAGCTTGAGCGCGCATCCGCAGTAGTGAGTCCGAGTGCGCATGGACAGGTCTGAGCCGGAGTGCGCATGCGCAGTAGTGAGTCCGAGTGCGCATGAGTAATAGTGACCTCGAGCGCGCATACGCGGTAGTGAGCCCGATTTTGCATCCGCAGTAGTGAGTCCGAGTGCGCATGAGCAGTAGTTAGTCCGAGAGCGCATGAGAATTAGTGACCCCGTGTGTGCATGCGCAGTAGTGTGCCCGAGCCCGCATCGGCAGTAGTGTGGCCGAGTGCGCATGCGCAGTAGTGAGCCCGTGCGCGCATGCGGAGTAGTGAGCCCGACTTCGCATCCGCAGTAGGCCGTCCGTGTGCGCATGCGCAGTAGTGAACCCGATTGCGCATCCGCAGTAGGGAGCCCGAGTGCGCATGCGCAGTAGTGACCCCGACTGCGCATGCTCAGCAGAGAGCCCGATTGCGCATGCGCAGTAGTGAGTCCGAGTGCGCATGAGCAGTAGTGACCCCGACTGCGCATGCTCAGCAGAGAGCCCGATTGCGCATGCGCAGTAGTGAGTCCGAGTGCGCATGAGCAGTAGCACTGCCGAGTGCGCATGAGCAGTAGTGAGCCCGATTACGCATCCGCAACAGTGAGTCCGTGTGCGCATGCGCAGCAGTGGGGCCGAGCGCGCATCCGCAGTAGTGAGCCCGACTGCGCATGGGCAGTAGCGACCCCGAGTGCGCATGCGCAGTAGAGAGCCCGATTGCGCATGTGCAGGTCTTAGCCGGAGAGCGCATCCGCAGTAGTGAGCCCGATTGCGCATCCGCAGTAGTGAGCCCGAGCGCGCATGTGCAGTAGTGAGCCCGAGTGCGCATGCGCAGTAGTGAGCCCGAGTGCGCATGTACAGTAGTGAGCCCCAGTGCGCATGTACAGGTGTGACCGGAGAGGGCATGCGCAGTAGTGAGTCCGAGTGCGCATGCACAGTAGTGAGCCCGTGCGCGCATGCGCAGTAGTGAGCCCGAGTGCGTATCCGCAGGAGTGAAACAGTGTGCGCATGAGCAGTAGTGTGTCCGAGTGCGCATGAGCAGTAGTGACCCCGAGCGCGCATGCGCAGTAGTGAGCCCGATTGCGCATCCGCTGCAGTGTGTCCGAGTGCGCATAAGCAGTAGTGAGTCCGAGTGCGCATGGGCAGTCGTGACCCCGAGTGCGCATGTGCAGTAGTGACCCCGAGTGCGCATGCGCCGTAGTGACCCCGAATGCGCATGCGCAGTAGTGACCCCGACCGCGCATGCGCAGTAGTGTGCCCGATTGCGCATCCGCAACAGTGAGTCCGAGTGCGCATGAGCAGTAGTGAGTCCGAGTGCGCACGAGCAGTAGTGAGGCCGAGTGCGCATGAGCAGTCGTGACCCCGAGTGCGCATGTGCAGTAGTGACCCCGAGTGCGCATCCGCAGTAGTGACCCCGAGCGCGCACGCGCAGTAGTGTGCCCGATTGCGCATCCGCAACAGTGAGTCCGAGTGCGCATGAGCAGTAGTGAGTCCGAGTGCGCACGAGCAGTAGTGAGGCCGAGTGCGCATGAGCAGTAGTGAGCCCGAGCGCGCATCCGCAGTACTGACTCCAAGTGCGCATGAGCAGTAGTGACCCCGCGTGCGCATGCGCAGTAGTGAGCCAGAGCGCGCATCCGCAGTACTGAGTCCGAGTGCGCATCAGCAGTAGTGAGGCCGAGTGCGCGAGAGCAGTAGTGAGTCCGTGCGCGCATCCGCAGTAGTGAGTCCGAGCGCCCATGAGCAGTAGTGACACCGAGTGCGCATGAGCAGTAGTGAACCCGATTGCGCATCCCCTGCAGTCTGTCCTAGTGCGCATGAGCAGTAGTGAGTCCGAGTGCGCACGAGCAGTAGTGAGGCCGAGTGCGCATGAGCAGTAGTGAGCCCGAGCGCGCATCCGCAGTACTGAGTCCAAGTGCGCATGCGCAGTAGCGACCCCGAGTGCGCATGTGCAGTAGTGACCCCGAGTGCGCATGCGCCGTAGTGACCCCGAATGCGCATGCGAAGTAGCGAGCCCGAGCGCGCATGTACAGGTCTGACCGGAGTGCGCATGCGCAGTAGTGACCCCGAGCGCGCATGCGCAGTAGTGTGCCCGAGTGCGCATGAGCAGTAGTGACCCCGAGCGCGCATGCGCAGTAGTGAGCCCGATTGCGCATCCGCAGTAGGGAGTCCGAGTGCGCACGAGCAGTAGTGAGGCCGAGTGCGCGTGAGCAGTAGTGAGCCCGAGCGCGCATCCGCAGTACTGAGTCCGAGTGCGCATGAGCAGTAGTGAGGCCGAGTGCGCATGAGCAGTAGAGAGCCCGATTCCGCATGTGCAGGTCTCAGCCAGAGAGCGCATCCGCAGTAGCGAGCCCGATTGCGCATCCGCAGTAGTGAGTCCGAGTGCGCATGGGCAGTCGTGACCCCGAGTGCGCATGCACAGTCGTGAGCCCGTGTGCGCATGCCCAGTAGTGCGTCCGTGTGCGCATGCGCAGAAGTGATCTCGAGAGCGCATGCGCAAGTCTGAGCCGGAGTGCGCATGCGCCGTAGTGACCCCGAATGCGCATGCGCAGTAGCGACCCCGATTGCGCATGTGCAGTAGTGAGCCCGAGTGCGCATGCGCAGTAGAGAGCCCGAGCCCGCATCCGCAGTACTGAGTCCGAGTGCGCATGAGCAGTAGTGACCCCGAGTGCGCATGCGCAGTAGGGAGTCCAAGTGCGCATGAGCAGTAGTGTCCCCGAGTGCGCATTCGCAGTAGTGAGCCCGAGTGCGCATCCGTCGTAGGGAGTCCGTGTGCGCATGCGCAGTTGTGAACCCGATTGCGCATCCGCAGCAGTGAGTCCGAGTGCGCATGAGCAGTAGTGAGCCCGAGCGTGCATCATCAGTAATTGAGTCCAAGTGCGCATGAGCAGTAGTGATCCTAATTGCGCATGCGCAGTAGTGACTCCGAGTGCGCATGCGCAGTGGTGAGACCGATTGCGCATCCGCAGTAGTGAGTCCGAGTGCCCATGAGCAGTAGTGACCCCGAGTGCGCATGCGCAGTAGTGAGCCCGAGTGCGCATGTGCAGTAGTGAGCCTGAGCGCGCATCCGCTGCAGTCTGTCCTAGTGCGCATGAGCAGTAGTGAGTCCGAGTGCGCACGAGCAGTAGTGAGGCCGAGTGCGCATGAGCAGTAGTGAGCCCGAGCGCACATCCGCAGTACTGACTCCAAGTGCGCATGAGCAGTAGTGACCCCGCGTGCGCATGCGCAGTAGTGAGCCAGAGCGCGCATCCGCAGTACTGAGTCCGAGTGCGCATCAGCAGTAGTGAGGCCGAGTGCGCGTGAGCAGTAGTGAGCCCGAGCGTGCATCCGCAGTAGTGAGTCCGAGCGCCCATGAGCAGTAGTGACACCGAGTGCGCATGAGCAGTAGTGAACCCGATTGCTTATCCCCTGCAGTCTGTCCTAGTGCGCATGAGCAGTAGTGAGTCCGAGTGCGCATGAGCAGTAGTGAGCCCGAGCGCGCATCCGCAGTACTGAGTCCAAGTGCGCATGCGCAGTAGCGACCCCGAGTGCGCATGTGCAGTAGTGACCCCGAGTGCGCATGCGCCGTAGTGACCCCGAATGCGCATGCGCAGTAGCGAGCCCGAGCGCGCATGTACAGGTCTGACCGGAGTGCGCATGCGCAGTAGTGACCCCGAGCGCGCATGCGCAGTAGTGTGCCCGAGTGCGCATGAGCAGTAGTGACCCCGAGCGCGCATGCGCAGTAGTGAGCCCGATTGCGCATCCGCAGTAGGGAGTCCGAGTGCGCTCGAGCAGTAGTGAGGCCGAGTGCGCGTGAGCAGTAGTGAGCCCGAGCGCGCATCCGCAGTACTGAGTCCGAGTGCGCATGAGCAGTAGTGAGGCCGAGTGCGAATGAGCAGTAGTGAGCCCGAGCTCGCATCCGCAATAGTGAGTCGGAGTGCGCATGAGCAGTAGTGACCCCGAGTGCGAATGAGCAGTAGTGACGCCAAGTGCGCATGAGCAGTAGAGAGCCCGATTCCGCATGTGCAGGTCTCAGCCAGAGAGCGCATCCGCAGTAGCGAGCCCGATTGCGCATCCGCAGTAGTGAGTCCGAGTGCGCATGGGCAGTCGTGAGTCCAAGTGCGCATGAGCAGTAGTGTCCCCGAGTGCGCATGCGCAGTAGTGAGCCCGAGTGCGCATCCGCAGTAGGGAGTCCGTGTGCGCATGCGCAGTTGTGAACCCGATTGCGCATCCGCAGCAGTGAGTCCGAGTGCGCATGAGCAGTAGTGAGCCCGAGCGTGCATCATCAGTAATTGAGTCCAAGTGCGCATGAGCAATAGTGACCCCGAGTGCGCATGCGCAGTAGTGAGCCCGAGTGCGCATGCGCAGTAGTGAGCCCGATTGCGCATCCGCAGTAGTGAGTCCGAGTGCGCATGAGCAGTAGTGAACCCGATTGCGCATCCGCAGTAGTGAGTCCGAGTGCCCATGAGCAGTAGTTAGTCCGACAGCGCATGAGAAGTAGTGACCCCGTGTGCGCATGCGCAGTAGTGAGCCCGTGGGCGCATGCGCAGTAGTGAGCCCGAGCGCGCATCCGCAGTAGTGAGCCCGAGTGCGCATGCACAGTAGAGAGCCCCATTGCGCATGCGCAGTAGTGAGCCAGTGTGTCCATGCGCAGTAGTGAGCCCGAGCGCGCATCCGCAGTAGTGAGTCCGAGCGCCCATGAGCAGTAGTGACCCCGAGTGCGCATGTGCAGTAGCGACCCCGAGTGCGCATGCGCAGTAGTGAGCCCGAGCGCGCATCCGCAGTACTGAGTCCAAGTGCGTATGAGCAGTTGCGACCCCGAGTGCGCATGTGCAGTAGTGACCCCGAGCGCGCATGCGCAGTAGTGAGCCCGACTGCGCATCCGCAACAGTGAGTCCGAGTGCGCATGAGCAGTAGTGACGCCGAGTGCGCATGAGCAGTAGTGAGGCCGAGTGCGCATGAGCAGTAGTAAGCCCGATTACGCATCCGCAGTACTGAGTCCAAGTGCGCATGAGCAATAGTGACCCCGAGTGCGCGTGCGCAGTAGTGAGCCCGAGTGCGCATGTACAGGTGTGACCTGAGGGGGCATGCGCAGTAGTGAGTCCGAGTGCGCATGCACAGTAGTGAGCCCGTGCGCGCATGCGCAGTAGTGAGCCCGAGTGCGCATCCGCAGTAGTGAAACAGTGTGGGCATGAGCAGTAGTGTGTCCAAGTGCGCATGAGCAGTAGAGAGCCCGATTGCGCATGTGCAGGTCTCAGCCAGAGAGCTCATCCGCAGTAGCGAGCCCGATTGCGCATCCGCAGTAGTGAGTCCGAGTGCGCATGGGCAGTCGCGACCCCGAGTGCGCATGCACAGTCGTGAGCCCGTGTGCGCATGCGCAGTAGTGCGCCCGTGTGCGCATGCGCAGAAGTGAGCTCTAGAGCGCATGCGCAAGTCTGAGCCGGAGTGCGCATGCGCCGTAGTGACCCCGAATGCGCATGCGCAGTAGCGACCCCGAGTGCGCATGTGCAGTAGTGAGCCCGAGTGCGCATGCGCAGTAGTGAGCCCGAGCCCGCATCCGCAGTACTGAGTCCAAGTGCGCATGAGCAGTAGTGACCCCGAGTGCGCATGTGCAGTAGCGACCCCGAGTGCGCATGCGCAGTAGTGAGCCCGAGCGCGCATCCGCAGTACTGAGTCCAAGTGCGCATGAGCAGTAGCGACCCCGAGTGCGCATGTGCAGTAGTGACCCCGAGCGCGCATGCGCAGTAGTGAGCCCGACTGCGCATCCGCAACAGTGAGTCCGAGTGCGCATGAGCAGTAGTGACGCCGAGTGCGCATGTGCAGTAGTGAGGCCGAGTGCGCATGAGCAGTAGTGAGCCCGATTACGCATCCGCAGTAGTGAGTCCGAGTGCCCATGAGCAGTAGTTAGTCCGACAGCGCATGAGAAGTAGTGACCCCGTGTGCGCATGCGCAGTAGTGAGCCCGTGGGCGCATGCGCAGTAGTGAGCCCGAGCGCGCATCCGCAGTAGCGAGCCCGAGTGCGCATGCACAGTAGAGAGCCCGATTGCGCATGCGCAGTACTGAGCCAGTGTGTCCATGTGCAGTGGTGAGCCCGAGTGCGTATGCGCAGTAGTAAGTCCGTGTGCGCATGAGCAGTAGTGACCCCGAGCGCGCATGCGCAGTGGTGAGCCCGATTGCGCATCCGCAGCAGTGAGTCCGAGTGCGCACGAGCAGTAGTGAGGCCGAGTGCGCGTGGGCATTAGGGAGCCCGAGCGCGCATCCGCAGTAGTGAGTCCGAGCGCCCATGAGCAGTAGTGACCCCGAGTGCGCATGCGCAGTAGTGAGCCCATGTGTGCATGCGCAGTAGTGAGCCCGAGCGCGCATCCGCAGTACTGAGTCCAAGTGCGCATGAGCAGTAGCGACCCCGAGTGCGCATGTGCAGTAGTGACCCCGAGCGCGCATGCGCAGTAGTGAGCCCGACTGCGCATCCGCAACAGTGAGTCCGAGTGCGCATGAGCAGTAGTGACGCCGAGTGCGCATGTGCAGTAGTGAGGCCGAGTGCGCATGAGCAGTAGTGAGCCCGATTACGCATCCGCAGTAGTGAGTCCGAGTGCCCATGAGCAGTAGTTAGTCCGACAGCGCATGAGAAGTAGTGACCCCGTGTGCGCATGCGCAGTAGTGAGCCCGTGGGCGCATGCGCAGTAGTGAGCCCGAGCGCGCATCCGCAGTAGCGAGCCCGAGTGCGCATGCACAGTAGAGAGCCCGATTGCGCATGCGCAGTACTGAGCCAGTGTGTCCATGTGCAGTGGTGAGCCCGAGTGCGTATGCGCAGTAGTAAGTCCGTGTGCGCATGAGCAGTAGTGACCCCGAGCGCGCATGCGCAGTGGTGAGCCCGATTGCGCATCCGCAGCAGTGAGTCCGAGTGCGCACGAGCAGTAGTGAGGCCGAGTGCGCGTGGGCATTAGGGAGCCCGAGCGCGCATCCGCAGTAGTGAGTCCGAGCGCCCATGAGCAGTAGTGACCCCGAGTGCGCATGCGCAGTAGTGAGCCCATGTGTGCATGCGCAGTAGTGAGCCCGATTGCGCATCGGCAGTAGTGAGTCCGTGTGCGCATGCGCAGTAGTGAGCCCGAGTGCGCATGTGCAGGTCTGAGCCGGAGTGCGCATGCGCGGTAGTGAGCCCGATTATGCATCCGTAGTAGTGAGGCCGAGTGCCAATGAGCAGTAGTGAGTCCAAGTGTGTATGAGCAGTAGTGACCCCGAGTGCGCATGCGCAGTAGTGAGCCCGAGTGCGCATCCGCAGTAGGGAGTCCGTGTGCGCATGCGCAGTTGTGAACCCGATTGCGCATCCGCAGTAGTGAGTCCGAGTGCCCATGAGCAGTAGTTAGTCCGACAGCGCATGAGAAGTAGTGACCCCTTGTGCGCATGCGCAGTAGTGAGCCCGTGGGCGCATGCGCAGTAGTGAGCCCGAGCGCGCATCCGCAGTAGTGAGCCCGAGTGCGCATGCACAGTAGAGAGCCCCATTGCGCATGCGCAGTAGTGAGCCAGTGTGTCCATGCGCAGTAGTGAGCCCGCGCGCGCATCCGCAGTAGTGAGTCCGAGCGCCCATGAGCAGTAGTGACCCCGAGTGCGCATGTGCAGTAGTGACCCCGAGTGCGCATGTGCAGTAGTGACCCCGAGTGCGCATGCGCAGTAGTGAGCCCGAGCGCGCATCCGCAGTACTGAGTCCAAGTGCGCATGAGCAGTAGTGAGCCCGAGCGCGCATCCGCAGTAATTGAGTCCAAGTGCGCATGAGCAATAGTGACCCCGAGTGCGCATGCGCAGTAGTGAGCCCGAGTGCGCATGTACAGGTGTGACCGGAAGGGGCATGCGCAGTAGTGAGTCCGAGTGCGCATGCACAGTAGTGAGCCCGTGCGCGCATGCGCAGTAGTGAGCCCGAGTGCGCATCCGCAGTAGTGAAACAGTGTGCGCATGAGCAGTAGTGAGTCCAAGTGCGCATGAGCAGTAGAGTGCCCGATCGCGCATGTGCAGGTCTGAGCCGGAGAGCGCATCCGCAGTAGCGAGCCCGATTGCGCATCCGCAGTAGTGAGTCCGAGTGCGCATGCGCAGTAGTGACCCCGAGTGCGCATGCGCAGTAGAGAGCCCGATTGCGCACGTGCAGGTCTCAGCCCGATTGCGCATGTGCAGTAGTGAGCCCGAGCGCGCATCCGCAGTACTGAGTCCGAGTGCGCATGAGCAGTAGTGAACCCGATTGCGCATCCGCTGCAGTCTGTCCTAGTGCGCATGAGCAGTAGTGAGTCCGAGTGCGCACGAGCAGTAGTGAGGCCGAGTGCGCATGAGCAGTAGTGAGCCCGAGTGCGCATGTGCAGTAGTGAGCCCGATTGCGCATGAGCAGTAGTGAGGCCGAGTGCGAATGAGCAGTAGTGAGCCCGAGCTCGCATCCGCAATAGTGAGTCGGAGTGCGTATGAGCAGTAGTGACCCCGAGTGCGAATGAGCAGTAGTGACGCCGAGTGCGCATGAGCAGTAGAGAGCCCGATCGCGCATGTGCAGGTCTCAGCCCGATTGCGCATGTGCAGTAGTGAGCCCGAGCGCGCATCCGCAGTACTGAGTCCAAGTGCGTATGAGCAGTAGCGACCCCGAGTGCGCATGTGCAGTAGTGACCCCGAGCGCGCATGCGCAGTAGTGAGCCCGACTGCGCATGCGCAGTAGTGAGCCCGACTGCGCATCCGCAACAGTGAGTCCGAGTGCCCATGAGCAGTAGTGAGGCCGAGTGCGCGTGGGCATTAGGGAGCCCGAGCGCGCATCCGCAGTAGTGAATCCGAGCGCCCATGAGCAGTAGTGACCCCGAGTGCGCATGTGCAGTAGTGACCCCGAGTGCGCATGCGCAGTAGTGAGCCCGAGCGCGCATCCGCAGTACTGAGTCCAAGTGCGCATGAGCAGTAGTGACCCCGAGTGCGCATGCGCAGTAGTGAGCCCGAGTGCGCATGTGCAGTAGTGAGCCCAATTGCGCATCCGTAGTAGTGAGGCCGAGTGCCCATGAGCAGTAGTGAGTCCAAGTGCGCATGAGCAGTAGTGACCCCGAGTGCGCATGCGCAGTAGTGATCCCGAGTGCGCATCCGCAGTAGGGAGTCCGTGCGGGCATGAGCAGTAGTGACCCCGAGCGCGCATGCGCAGTGGTGAGCCCGATTGCGCATCCGCAGCAGTAAGTCCGAGTGCGCACGAGCAGTAGTGAGGCCGAGTGCGCGTGAGCAGTAGGGAGCCCGAGCGCGCATCCGCAGTAGTGAGTCCGAGCGCCCATGAGCAGTAGTGACCCCGAGTGCGCATGTGCAGTAGTGACCCCGAGTGCGCATGCGCAGTAGTGAGCCCGAGCGCGCATCCGCAGTACTGAGTCCAAGTGCGCATGAGCAGTAGTGACCCCGAGTGCGCATGCGCAGTAGTGAGCCCGAGTGCGCATGTGCAGTAGTGAGCCCGATTGCGCATCCGTAGTAGTGAGGCCGAGTGCCCATGAGCAGTAGTGAGTCCAAGTGCGCATGAGCAGTAGTGACCCCGAGTGCGCATGCGCAGTAGTGATCCCGAGTGCGCATCCGCAGTAGGGAGTCCGTGCGCGCATGCGCAGTTGTGCACCCGATTGCGCGTCCGCAGCAGTGAGTCCGAGTGCGCATGAGCAGTAGTGAGCCCGAGCGCGCATCCGCAGTAATTGAGTCCAAGTGCGCATGAGCAATAGTGACCCCGAGTGCGCATGCGCAGTAGTGAGCCCGAGTGCGCATGTACAGGTGTGACCGGAAGGGGCATGCGCAGTAGTGAGTCCGAGTGCGCATGCACAGTAGTGAGCCCGTGCGCGCATGCGCAGTAGTGAGCCCGAGTGCGCATCCGCAGTAGTGAAACAGTGTGCGCATGAGCAGTAGTGAGTCCAAGTGCGCATGAGCAGTAGAGTGCCCGATCGCGCATGTGCAGGTCTGAGCCGGAGAGCGCATCCGCAGTAGCGAGCCCGATTGCGCATCCGCAGTAGTGAGTCCGAGTGCGCATGAGCAGTAGTGAACCCGATTGCGCATCCGCTGCAGTCTGTCCTAGTGCGCATGAGCAGTAGTGAGTCCGAGTGCGCACGAGCAGTAGTGAGGCCGAGTGCGCATGAACAGTAGTGAGCCCGAGTGCGCATGTGCAGTAGTGAGCCCGATTGCGCATGAGCAGTAGTGAGGCCGAGTGCGAATGAGCAGTAGTGAGCCCGAGCTCGCATCCGCAATAGTGAGTCGGAGTGCGTATGAGCAGTAGTGACCCCGAGTGCGAATGAGCAGTAGTGACGCCGAGTGCGCATGAGCAGTAGTGAGCCCGATTGCGCATCCGCAGTAGTGAGTCCGAGTGCGCATGGGCAGGTCTGAGCCGGAGTGCGCATGCGCGGTAGTGAGTTCGAGTTCGCATGAGCAGTAGTGAGCCCGATTGCGCATCCGCAGTAGTGAGCTCGAGTGCCCATGAGCAGTAGTTAGTCCGACAGCGCATGAGAAGTCGTGACCCCGTGTGCGCAAGCGCAGTAGTGAGCCCGAGTGCGCATGCACAGTAGAGAGCCCGATTGCGCATGCGCAGTAGTGAGCCGGTGTGTCCATGCGCAGTGGTGAGCTCGAGTATGTATGGGCCGGTCTGAGCCGGAGTGCGTATGTGCAGTAGTAAGTCCGTGTGCGCATGAGCAGTAGTGAGCCCGAGCGCGCATGCGCAGTGGTGAGCCCGATTGCGCATCCGCAGCATTGAGTCCGAGTGCGCATGAGCAGTAGTGAACCCGATTGCGCATCCGTGGCGGTCTGTCCTAGTGCGCATGAGCAGTAGTGAGCCCGACCGCGCATCCGCAGTAGTGAGCCCGAGTGCCCATGCGCAGTAGTGACCCCGCGTGTGCATGAGCAGTAGTAACCCCGAGTGCGCATGCGCAGTAGTGAGCCCGAGTGCGCATGTGCGGGTCTGACCGGAGAGGGCATGAGCAGTAGTGACCCCGAGCGCGCATGAGCAGTAGTGAGCCCGACCGCGCATCCGCAGTAGGGAATCCGTGTGCGCGTGCGCAGTAGTGAGCCCGAGTGCGCGTGCCCTGTAGTGAGCCCGTGTGAGCATGCGAAGTAGTGAGCCCATGTGCGCATGCGCAGAAGTAAGCCCGTGTGCGCATGCGCAGAAGTGAGCCCTGTGTGCGCATGCGCAGTAGTAAGCCCGTGTGCGCATGCGCAGTAGTGACCCCGAGTGCGCATGCGCAGTAGAGAGCCCGATTGCGCATGTGCAGGTCTCAGCCAGAGAGCGCATCCGCAGTAGCGAGCCCGATTGCGCATCCGCAGTAGTGAGTCCGAGTGCGCATGGGCAGTCGTGACCCCGAGTGCGCATGCACAGTAGTGACCCCGAGCGCGCATGCTCAGTAGTGAGCCCGATTGCGCATCCGCAACAGTGAGTCCGAGTGCGCATGAGCAGTAGTGAGGCCGAGTGCGCATCCGCAGCAGTGAGTCCGAGTGCGCATGAGCAGTAGTGAACCCGATTGCGCATCCGCTGCGGTCTGTCCTAGTGCGCATGAGCAGTAGTGAGGCCGAGTGCGCGTGAGCAGTAGTGAGCCCGTGCGCGCATCCGCAGTAGTGACACCGAGCGCCCATGAGCAGTAGTGACCCCGAGTGCGCATGTGCAGTAGTGACCCCGAGCGCGCATGGGCAGTTGTGAACCCGATTGCGCATCCGCAGCAGTGAGTCCGAGTGCGCATGAGCAGTAGTGAACCCGATTGCGCATCCGCTGCGGTCTGTCCTAGTGCGCATGAGCAGTAGTGAGTCCGAGTGCGCACGAGCAGTAGTGAGGCCGAGTGCGCATGAGCAGTAGTGAGCCCGAGCGCGCATCCGCAGTACTGACTCCAAGTGCGCATGAGCAGTAGTGACCCCGAGTGCGCATCCGCAGTATGGAGTCCGCGTGCGCATGCGCAGTAGTGAGCCCGAGTGCGCATGAGCAGTAGTGACCCCGAGCGCGCATACGCAGTGGTGAGCCCGATTGCGCATCCGCAGTAGTGAGGCCGAGTGCCCATGAGCAGTAGTGAGTCCAAGTGCGCATGAGCAGTAGTGACCCCGAGTGCGCATGCGCAGTAGTAAGCCCGAGTGCGCATCCGCAGTAGGGAGTCCGTGTGCGCATGCGCAGTAGGGAGTCCGTTTGCGCGTGCGCAGTAGTGAGCCCGAGTACGCATGCGCAGTAGTGACCCCGAGTGCGCATGCGCAGTAGTGCGCCCGTGTGCGCATGCCCAGTAGTGAGCCCGAGCGCGCATGTGCAGGTCTGACCGGAGAGGGCATGAGCAGTAGTGACCCCGAGCGCGCATGCGCAGTAGTGAGCCCGAGCGCGCATCCGCAGTAGGGAGTCCGTTTGCGCGTGCGCAGTAGTGAGCCCGAGTACGCATGCGCAGTAGTGACCCCGAGTGCGCATGCGCAGTAGTGCGCCCGTGTGCGCATGCGCAGTACTGAGTCCGAGTGCGCATAAGCAGCAGTGAGCCCGTGTGTGCATGAGCAGTAGTGACCCCGGGTGCACATGCGCAGTAGTGAAACCGAGTGCGCATGAGCAGTAGTGAGCCCGTGTGTGCATGAGCAGTAATGACCCCGGGTGCGCATGCACAGTAGTGAGCCCGTGCGCGCATACGCGGTAGCGAGCCCGATTTTGCACCCGTAGTAGTGAGTCCGAGTGCGCATGCGCAGTAGTGACCCCGAGTGCGCGTGCCCTGTAGTGAGCCCGTGTGAGCATGCGAAGAAGTGAGCCCATGTGCGCATGCGCAGCAGTAAGCCCGTGTGCGCATGCGCAGAAGTGAGCCCTGTGTGCGCATGCGCAGTAGTAAGCCCGTGTGCGCATGCGCAGTAGTGACCCCGAGTGCGCATGCGCAGTAGAAAGCCCGATTGCGCATGTGCAGGTCTCAGCCAGAGAGCTCATCCGCAGTAGCGTGCCCGATTGCGCATCCGCAGTAGTGAGTCCGAGCGCGCATGGGCAGTCGTGACCTCGAGTGCGCATGCACAATCGTGAGCCCGTGTGCGCATGCGCAGTAGTGCGCCCGTGTGAGCATGCGCAGACGTGAACTCGAGAGCGCATGCGCAGGTCTGAGCCGGAGTGTGCATGCGCCGTAGTGACCCCGAATGCGCATGCGCAGTAGCGACTCCGAGTGCGCATGGGCAGGTCTGAGCCGGAGTGCGCATGCGCGGTAGTGAGTCCGAGTTCGCATGAGCAGTAGTGAGCCCGATTGCGCATCCGCAGTAGTGAGCTCGAGTGCCCATGAGCAGTAGTTAGTCCGACAGCGCATGAGAAGTTGTGACCCCGTGTGCGCAAGCGCAGTAGTGAGCCCGAGTGCGCATGAACAGTAGAGAGCCCGATTGCGCATGAGCAGTAGTGACCCCGAGTGCGCATGCGCAATAGTGAGCCCGAGCGCGCATCCGCAGTACTGAGTCCAAGTGCGCATGAGCAATAGTGACCCCGAGTGCGCATGCGCAGTAGTGAGGCCGAGTGCGCATGTACAGGTGTGACCGGAGAGGGCATGCGCAGTAGTGAGTCTGAGTGCGCATGCACAGTAGTGAGCCCGTGCGCGCATGCGCAGTAGTGAGCCCGAGTGCGCATCCGCAGTAGCGAAACAGTGTGCGCATGAGCAGTAGTGACCCCGAGCGCGCCGCGCAGTAGTGAGCCCGATTGCGCATCCGCTGCAGTCTGTCCGAGTGCGCATGCACAGTAGTGAGCCCGAGCGCGCATCCGCATTAGTGAGCCCGAGTGCGCATGCGCAGTAGTGACCCCGAGTGCGCATGCGCAGTTGAGAGCCCGATTGCGCATGTGCAGGTCTCAGCCAGAGAGCGCATCCGCAGTAGCGAGCCCGATTGCGCATCCGCAGTAGTGAGTCCGAGTGCGCATGGGCAGTCGTGACCCCGAGTGCGCATGCACAGTCGTGAGCCCGTATGCGCATGCCCAGTAGTGCGCCCGTGTGCGCATGCGCAGTAGTGCGCGCGTGTGCGCATGCGCAGTAGTGACCCCGAGTGCGCATGCGCAGTAGAGAGCCCGATTGCGCATGTGCAGGTCTCAGCCAGAGAGCGCATCCGCAGTAGCGAGCCCGATTGCGCATCCGCAGTAGTGAGTCCGAGTGCGCATGCACAGTAGAGAGCCCGATTGCGCATGCGCAGTAGTGAGCCGGTGTGTCCATGCGCAGTGGTGAGCCCGAGTGCGCATGGGCAGTCGTGACCCCGAGTGCGCATGCGCCGTAGCGTCTCCGAGAGCGCATGTGCAGTAGTGACCCCGAGTGCGCATGCGCAGTAGTGACCCCGAGCGCGCATGCGCAGTAGTGAGCCCGATTGCGCATCCGCAACAGTGAGTCCGAGTGCGCACGAGCAGTAGTGAGGCCGAGTGCGCATGAGCAGTAGTGAGCCCGATTGCGCATCCGCAGTAGTGAGTCCGAGTGCGCATGGGCAGGTCTGAGCCGGAGTGCGCATGCGCGGTAGTGAGTTCGAGTTCGCATGAGCAGTAGTGAGCCCGATTGCGCATCCGCAGTAGTGAGCTCGAGTGCCCATGAGCAGTAGTTAGTCCGACAGCGCATGAGAAGTCGTGACCCCGTGTGCGCAAGCGCAGTAGTGAGCCCGAGTGCGCATGCACAGTAGAGAGCCCGATTGCGCATGCGCAGTAGTGAGCCGGTGTGTCCATGCGCAGTGGTGAGCCCGAGTGCGTATGGGCCGGTCTGAGCCGGTGTGCGTATGTGCAGTAGTAAGTCCGTGTGCGCATGAGCAGTAGTGAGCCCGAGCGCGCATGCGCAGTGGTGAGCCCGATTGCGCATCCGCAGCAGTGAGTCCGAGTGCGCATGAGCAGTAGTGAACCCGATTGCGCATCCGTGGCGGTCTGTCCTAGTGCGCATGAGCAGTAGTGAGCCCGACCGCGCATCCGCAGTAGTGAGCCCGAGTGCCCATGCGCAGTAGTGACCCCGCGTGTGCATGAGCAGTAGTAACCCCGAGTGCGCATGCGCAGTAGTGAGCCCGAGTGCGCATGTGCGGGTCTGACCGGAGAGGGCATGAGCAGTAGTGACCCCGAGCGCGCATGAGCAGTAGTGAGCCCGACCGCGCATCCGCAGTAGGGAATCCGTGTGCGCGTGCGCAGTAGTGAGCCCGAGTGCGCGTGCCCTGTAGTGAGCCCGTGTGAGCATGCGAAGTAGTGAGCCCATGTGCGCATGCGCAGAAGTAAGCCCGTGTGCGCATGCGCAGAAGTGAGCCCTGTGTGCGCATGCGCAGTAGTAATCCCGTGTGCGCATGCGTAGTAGTGACCCCGAGTGCGCATGCGCAGTAGAGAGCCCGATTGCACATGTGCAGGTCTCAGCCAGAGAGCGCATCCGCAGTAGCGAGCCCGATTGCGCATGCGCAGTAGCGACTCCGAGTGCGCATGTGCAGTAGTGACCCCGAGTGCGCATGCGCAGTAGTGACCCCGAGCGCGCATGCGCAGTAGTGAGCCCGTGTGTCCATGCGCAGTGGTGAGCCCGAGTGCGCACGAGCACAGTGAGGCCGGGTGCGCGTGAGCAGTAGTGAGCCCGTGCGCGCATCCGCAGTAGTGAGACCGAGCGCCCATGAGCAGTTGCGACCCCGAGTGCGCATGTGCAGTAGTGACCCCGAGCGCGCATGGGCAGTTGTGAACCCGATTGCGCATCCGCAGCAGTGAGTCCGAGTGCGCATGAGCAGTAGTGAACCCGATTGCGCATCCGCTGCGGTCTGTCCTAGTGCGCATGAGCAGTAGTGAGGCCGAGTGCGCGTGAGCAGTAGTGAGCCCGTGCGCGCATCCGCAGTAGGGAGTCCGTGTGCGCATGCGCAGCAGTGAGTCCGAGTGTGCACGAGCAGTAGTGAGGCCGAGTGCGCGTGAGCAGTAGTGAGCCCGTGCGCGCATCCGCAGTAGTGACCCCGAGTGCGCATGTGCAGTAGTGACCCCGAGCGCGCATGCGCAGTTGTGAACCCGATTGCGCATCCGCAGCAGTGAGTCGGAGTGCGCATGGGCAGTAGTGAACCCGATTGCGCATCCGCTGCGGTCTGTCCTAGTGCGCATGAGCAGTAGTGAGCCCGAGCGCGCATCCGCAGTACTGACTCCAAGTGCGCATGAGCAGTAGTGACCCCCAGTGCGCATGCGCAATAGTGAGCCCGAGCGCGCATCCGCAGTACTGAGTCCAAGTGCGCATGAGCAATAGTGACTCCGAGCGCGCATGCGCAGTTGTGAGCCCGAGTGCGCATGTACAGGTGTGACCGGAGAGGGCATGCGCAGTAGTGAGTCTGAGTGCGCATGCACAGTAGTGAGCCCGTGCGCGCATGCGCAGTAGTGAGCCCGTGTGCGCATGCGCAGAAGTGAGCCCTGTGTGCGCATGCGCAGTAGTAAGCCCGTGTGCGCATGCGCAGTAGTGACCCCGAGTGCGCATGCGCAGTAGAGAGCCCGATTGCGCATGTGCAGGTCTCTGCCAGAGAGCGCATCCGCAGTAGCGAGCCCGATTGCGCATCCGCAGTAGTGAGTCCGAGTGCGCATGGGCAGTCGTGACCCCGAGTGCGCATGCACAGTCGTGAGCCCGTGTGCGCATGCGCAGTAGTGCGCCCGTGTGCGCATGCGCAGAAGTGAACTCGAGAGCGCATGCGCAAGTCTGAGCCGGAGTGTGCATGCGCCGTAGTGACCCCGAATGCGCATGCGCAGTAGCGACTCCGAGTGCGCATGTGCAGTAGTGACCCCGAGCGAGCATACGCGGTAGCGAGCCCGATTTTGCACCCGCAGCAGTGAGTCCGAGTGCGCATGAGCAGTAGTGAACCCGATTGCGCATCCGCTGCGGTCTGTCCTAGTGCGCATGAGCAGTAGTGAGGCCGAGTGCGCGTGAGCAGTAGTGAGCCCGATTGCGTATCGGCAGTAGTGAGTCCGAGTGCCCATGAGCCGTAGTGAGTCCGATTGAGCATGAGCAGTAGTGAGTCCGAATACGCATGAGCAGTAGTGAGCCCGAGCGCGCATGCACAGTAGTGAGCCCGTGTGCGCATGCGCAGTAGTGAACCCGATTGCGCTTGCGCAGTAGAGAACCCGATTGCGCATCCGCTGCAGTCTGTCCTAGTGCGCACGCGCAGTGGTGACCCCGACTGCGCATGCGCAGTAGCGACCCCGAGCGCGCATATACAGGTCTGACCGGAGTGCGCATGCGCAGTAGAGAGCCCGATTGCGCATATGCAGGTCTGAGCCGGAGAGCGCATCCGCAGTAGTGAGCCCGAGTGCGCATGCGCAGTAGTGACCCCGAGTGCGCATGCGCAGTAGTGACCCCGAGCGCGCATGCGCAGTAGTGACCCCGAGTGCGCATGCGCAGTAGAAAACCCGATTGCGCATGCGCAGTAGTGAGCCCGTGTCCGCATGCGCGGTGGTGAGCCCGAGCGCGCATCCGCAGTAGTGAGCCCGAGCGCGCATGCGCAGTAGTGGCCCGATTGCGCATCCGCAGTAGTGAGGCCGAGTGTCCATGAGCAGTAGTGAGTCCAAGTGCGCGTGAGCAGTAGTGACCGCGAATGCGCATGCGCAGTAGTGAGCCAGATTGCGCATCCGCAGTAGTGAGGCCGAGTGCCCATGAGCAGTAGTGTGTCCGTGTGCGCATGAGCAGTAGTGAGCCCGTGTGTGCATGAGCAGTACTGACCCCGAGTGCGCATGCGCAGTAGTGAGCCCGATTGCGCATCCACGACAGTGAGGCCGAGTGTCCATGAGCAGTAGCGAGTCCAAGTGCGCGTGAGCAGTAGTGACCGCATGTGCGAATGCGCAGTAGTGAGCCAGATTGCGCATCCGCAGAAGCGACCCCGAGTGCGCATGCGCAGTAGAGAGCCCGGTTGCGCATGCGCAGTAGTGAGCCCGTTTCCGCATGCGCAGTAGTGAGCCCGAGTGCGCATGTGCAGGTCTTAGCCGGAGAGCGCATCCGCAGTAGTGAGGCCGAGTGCCCATGAGCAGTCGTGAATCCAAGTGATCATGAGCAGTACTGACCCCGAGTGCGCATGCACAGTCGTGAGCCCGTGTGCGCATGCGCAGTAGTGCGCCCGTGTGCGCGTGCGCAGAAGTGAGTCGGAGTGCGCATGAGCAGTAGTGAACCCAATTGCGCACCCGCTGCGGTCTGTCCTAGTGCGCATGAGCAGTAGTGAGCCCGAGCGCGCATCCGCAGTACTGACTCCAAGTGCGCATGAGCAGTAGTGACCCCGAGTGCGCATGCGCAATAGTGAGCCCGAGCGCGCATCCGCAGTACTGAGTCCAAGTGCGCATGAGCAATAGTGACCCCGAGCGCGCATGCGCAGTTGTGAGCCCGAGTGCGCATGTACAGGTGTGACCGGAGAGGGCATGCGCAGTAGTGAGTCTGAGTGCGCATGCACAGTAGTGACCCCGAGTGCGCGTGCCCTGTAGTGAGCCCGTGTGAGCATGCGAAGTAGTGAGCCCATGTGCGCATGCTCAGAAGTAGGCCCGTGTGCGCATGCGCAGAAGTGAGCCCTGTGTGCGCATGCGCAGTAGTAAGCCCGTGTGCGCATGCGCAGTAGTGACCCCGAGTGCGCATGCGCAGTAGAGAGCCCGATTGCGCATGTGCAGGTCTCAGCCAGAGAGCGCATCCGCAGTAGCGAGCCCGATTGCGCATCCGCAGTAGTGAGTCCGAGTGCGTATGGGCAGTCGTGACCCCGAGTGCTCATGCACAGTCGTGAGCCCGTGTGCGCATGCGCAGTAGTGCGCCCGTGTGCGCATGCGCAGAAGTGAACTCGAGAGCGCATGCGCAAGTCTGAGCCGGAGTGTGCATGCGCCGTAGTGACCCCGAATGCGCATGCGCAGTAGCGACTCCGAGTGCGCATGTGCAGTAGTGACCCCGAGTGCGCATGCGCAGTAGTGACCCCGAGCGCGCATGCGCAGTAGTGAGCCCGATTGCGCATCCGCAACAGTGAGTCCGAGTGCGCATGAGCAGTAGTGAGGCCGAGTGCGCATGAGCAGTAGTGAGCCCGATTGCGCATCCGCAGTAGTGAGTCCGAGTGCGCATGGGCAGGTCTGAGCCGGAGTGCGCATGCGCGGTAGTGAGTCCGAGTTCGCATGAGCAGTAGTGAGCCCGATTGCGCATCCGCAGTAATGAGTCCGAGTGGCCATGAGCAGTAGTTAGTCCGACAGCGCATGAGAAGTTGTGACCCCGTGTGCGCAAGCGCAGTAGTGAGCCCGAGCGCCCATGAGCAGTAGTGACCCCGAGTGCGCATGTGCAGTAGTGACCCCGAGCGCGCATGGGCAGTTGTGAACCCGATTGCGCATCCGCAGCAGTGAGTCCGAGTGCGCATGAGCAGTAGTGAACCCGATTGCGCATCCGCTGCGGTCTGTCCTAGTGCGCATGAGCAGTAGTGAGGCCGAGTGCGCGTGAGCAGTAGTGAGCCCGTGCGCGCATCCGCAGTAGGGAGTCCGTGTGCGCATGCGCAGCAGTGAGTCCGAGTGTGCACGAGCAGTAGTGAGGCCGAGTGCGCGTGAGCAGTAGTGAGCCCGTGCGCGCATCCGCAGTAGTGGGTCCGAGCGCCCATGAGCAGTAGTGACCCCGAGTGCGCATGTGCAGTAGTGACCCCGAGCGCGCATGCGCAGTTGTGAACCCGATTGCGCATCCGCAGCAGTGAGTCGGAGTGCGCATGAGCAGTAGTGAACCCGATTGCGCATCCGCTGCGGTCTGTCCTAGTGCGCATGAGCAGTCGTGAGCCCGAGCGCGCATCCGCAGTACTGAGTCCAAGTGCGCATGAGCAATAGTGACCCCGAGCGCGCATGCGCAGTTGTGAGCCCGAGTGCGCATGTACAGGAGTGACCGGAGAGGGCATGCGCAGTAGTGAGTCAGAGTGCGCATGCACAGTAGTGAGCCCGTGCGCGCATGCGCTGTAGTGAGCCCGAGTGCGCATCCGCAGTAGCGAAACAGTGTGCGCATGAGCAGTAGTGAGTCCTAGTGCGCATGGGCAGGTCTGAGCCGGAGTGCGCATGCGCGGTAGTGAGTCCGAGTTCGCATGAGCAGTAGTGAGCCCGAGCGCGCATCCGCAGTACTGAGTCCAAGTGCGCATGAGCAGTAGTGACCCCGAGCGCGCATGCGCAGTAGCGAGCCCGATTGCGCATCCGCTGCAGTGTGTCCGAGTGCGCATAAGCAGTAGTGAGTCCGAGTGCGCATGAGAAGTAATGAGGCCGAGTGCGAATGCGCAATAGTGACCCCAAGTGCGCATGCGCAGTAGTGACCCCGAGTGCGCGTTCCCTGTAGTGAGCCCGTGTGAGCATGCGAAGTAGTGAGCCCATGTGCGCATGCGCAGCAGTAAGCCCGTGTGCGCATGCGCAGAAGTGAGCCCTGTGTGCGCATGCGCAGTAGAAAGCCCGTGTGCGCATGCGCAGTAGTGACCCCGAGTGCGCATGCGCAGTAGAGAGCCCGATTCCGCATGTGCAGGTCTCAGCCAGAGAGCGCATCCGCAGTTGCGAGCCCGATTGCGCATCCGCAGTAGTGAGTCCGAGTGCGCATGGGCAGTCGTGACCCCGAGTGCGCATGCACAGTCGTGAGCCCGTGTGCGCATGCGCAGTAGTGCGCCCGTGTGCGCATGCGGAGAAGTGAACTCGAGAGCGCATACGCAAGTCTGAGCCGGAGTGTGCATGCGCCGTAGTGACCCCGAATGCGCATGCGCAGTAGCGTCTCCGAGTGCGCATGTGCAGTAGTGACCCCGAGTGCGCATGCGCAGTAGTGACCCCGAGCGCGCATGCGCAGTAGTGAGCCCGATTGCGCATCCGCAACAGTGAGTCCGAGTGCGCATGAGCAGTAGTGCGGCCGAGTGCGCATGAGCAGTAGTGAGCCCGATTGCGCATCCGCAGTAGTGAGTCCGAGTGCGCATGGGCAGGTCTGAGCCGGAGTGCGCATGCGCGGTAGTGAGTCCGAGTTCGCATGAGCAGTAGTGAGCCCGATTGCGCATCCGCAGTAATGAGTCCGAGTGCCCATGAGCAGTAGTTAGTCCGACAGCGCATGAGAAGTTGTGACCCCGTGTGCGCAAGCGCAGTAGTGAGCCCGAGTGCGCATGCACAGTAGAGAGCCCGATTGCGCATGCGCAGTAGTGAGCCGGTGTGTCCATGCGCAGTGGTAAGCCCGAGTGCGTATGGGCCGGTCTGAGCCGGAGTGCGTATGCGCAGTAGTAAGTCCGTGTGCGCATAAGCAGTAGTGAGCCCGAGCGCGCATGCGCAGTGGTGAGCCCGATTACGCATTCGCAGCAGTGAGTCCGAGTGTGCACGAGCAGTAGTGAGGCCGAGTGCGCGTGAGAAGTAGTGAGCCCGTGCGCGCATCCGCAGTAGTGGGTCCGAGCGCCCATGAGCAGTAGTGACCCCGAGTGGGCATGTGCAGTAGTGACCCCGAGCGCGCATGCGCAGTTGTGAACCCGATTGCGCATCCGCAGCAGTGAGTCCGAGTGCGCATGAGCAGTAGTGAACCCGATTGCGCATCCGCTGCGGTCTGTCCTAGTGCGCATGAGCAGTAGTGAGCCCGAGCGCGCATCCGCAGTACTGAGTCCAAGTGCGCATGAGCAATAGTGACCCCGAGCGCGCATCCGCAGTACTGAGTCCAAGTGCGCATGCGCAGTAGTGAGCCCGATTGCGCATCCGCAGTAGTGAGTCCGAGTGCGTATGGGCAGTCGTGACCCCGAGTGCGCATGCACAGTCGTGAGCCCGTGTGCGCATGCGCAGTAGTGCGCCCGTGTGCGCGTGCGCAGAAGTGAGTCGGAGTGCGCATGAGCAGTAGTGAACCCAATTGCGCACCCGCTGCGGTCTGTCCTAGTGCGCATGAGCAGTAGTGAGCCCGAGCGCGCATCCGCAGTACTGACTCCAAGTGCGCATGAGCAGTAGTGACCCCGAGTGCGCATGCGCAATAGTGAGCCCGAGCGCGCATCCGCAGTACTGAGTCCAAGTGCGCATGAGCAATAGTGACCCCGAGCGCGCATGCGCAGTTGTGAGCCCGAGTGCGCATGTACAGGTGTGACCGGAGAGGGCATGCGCAGTAGTGAGTCTGAGTGCGCATGCACAGTAGTGACCCCGAGTGCGCGTGCCCTGTAGTGAGCCCGTGTGAGCATGCGAAGTAGTGAGCCCATGTGCGCATGCTCAGAAGTAGGCCCGTGTGCGCATGCGCAGAAGTGAGCCCTGTGTGCGCATGCGCAGTAGTAAGCCCGTGTGCGCATGCGCAGTAGTGACCCCGATTGCGCATGTGCAGCTCTCAGCCAGAGAGCGCATCCGCAGTAGCGAGCCCAATTGCGCATCCGCAGTAGTGAGTCCGAGTGCGTATGGGCAGTCGTGACCCCGAGTGCTCATGCACAGTCGTGAGCCCGTGTGCGCATGCGCAGTAGTGCGCCCGTGTGCGCATGCGCAGAAGTGAACTCGAGAGCGCATGCGCAAGTCTGAGCCGGAGTGTGCATGCGCCGTAGTGACCCCGAATGCGCATGCGCAGTAGCGACTCCGAGTGCGCATGTGCAGTAGTGACCCCGAGTGCGCATGCGCAGTAGTGACCCCGAGCGCGCATGCGCAGTAGTGAGCCCGATTGCGCATCCGCAACAGTGAGTCCGAATGCGCATGAGCAGTAGTGAGGCCGAGTGCGCATGAGCAGTAGTGAGCCCGATTGCGCATCCGCAGTAGTGAGTCCGAGTGCGCATGGGCAGGTCTGAGCCGGAGTGCGCATGCGCGGTAGTGAGTCCGAGTTCGCATGAGCAGTAGTGAGCCCGATTGCGCATCCGCAGTAATGAGTCCGAGTGGCCATGAGCAGTAGTTAGTCCGACAGCGCATGAGAAGTTGTGACCCCGTGTGCGCAAGCGCAGTAGTGAGCCCGAGTGCGCATGCACAGTAGAGAGCCCGTGTGTCCATGCGCAGTGGTGATCCCGAGTGCGCACGAGCAGTAGTGAGGCCGAGTGCGCGTGAGCAGTAGTGAGCCCGTGCGCGCATCCGCAGTAGTGAGACCGAGCGCCCATGAGCAGTAGTGACCCCGAGTGCGCATGTGCAGTAGTGACCCCGAGCGCGCATGGGCAGTTGTGAACCCGATTGCGCATCCGCAGCAGTGAGTCCGAGTGCGCATGAGCAGTAGTGAACCCGATTGCGCATCCGCTGCGGTCTGTCCTAGTGCGCATGAGCAGTAGTGAGGCCGAGTGCGCGTGAGCAGTAGTGAGCCCGTGCGCGCATCCGCAGTAGGGAGTCCGTGTGCGCATGCGCAGCAGTGAGTCCGAGTGTGCACGAGCAGTAGTGAGGCCGAGTGCGCGTGAGCAGTAGTGAGCCCGTGCGCGCATCCGCAGTAGTGGGTCCGAGCGCCCATGAGCAGTAGTGACCCCGAGTGCGCATGTGCAGTAGTGACCCCGAGCGCGCATGCGCAGTTGTGAACCCGATTGCGCATCCGCAGCAGTGAGTCGGAGTGCGCATGAGCAGTAGTGAACCCGATTGCGCATCCGCTGCGGTCTGTCCTAGTGCGCATGAGCAGTAGTGAGCCCGAGCGCGCATCCGCAGTACTGAGTCCAAGTGCGCATGAGCAATAGTGACCCCGAGCGCGCATGCGCAGTTGTGAGCCCGAGTGCGCATGTACAGGAGTGACCGGAGAGGGCATGCGCAGTAGTGAGTCTGAGTGCGCATGCACAGTAGTGAGCCCGTGCGCGCATGCGCTGTAGTGAGCCCGAGTGCGCATCCGCAGTAGCGAAACAGTGTGCGCATGAGCAGTAGTGAGTCCTAGTGCGCATGGGCAGGTCTGAGCCGGAGTGCGCATGCGCGGAAGTGAGTCCGAGTTCGCATGAGCAGTAGTGAGCCCGAGCGCGCATCCGCAGTACTGAGTCCAAGTGCGCATGAGCAGTAGTGACCCCGAGCGCGCATGCGCAGTAGCGAGCCCGATTGCGCATCCGCTGCAGTGTGTCCGAGTGCGCATAAGCAGTAGTGAGTCCGAGTGCGCATGAGAAGTAATGAGGCCGAGTGCGAATGCGCAATAGTGACCCCAAGTGCGCATGCGCAGTAGTGACCCCGAGTGCGCGTTCCCTGTAGTAAGCCCGTGTGAGCATGCGAAGTAGTGAGCCCATGTGCGCATGCGCAGCAGTAAGCCCGTGTGCGCATGCGCAGAAGTGAGCCCTGTGTGCGCATGCGCAGTAGAAAGCCCGTGTGCGCATGCGCAGTAGTGACCCCGAGTGCGCATGCGCAGTAGAGAGCCCGATTCCGCATGTGCAGGTCTCAGCCAGAGAGCGCATCCGCAGTTGCGAGCCCGATTGCGCATCCGCAGTAGTGAGTCCGAGTGCGCATGGGCAGTCGTGACCCCGAGTGCGCATGCACAGTCGTGAGCCCGTGTGCGCATGCGCAGTAGTGCGCCCGTGTGCGCATGCGGAGAAGTGAACTCGAGAGCGCATGCGCAAGTCTGAGCCGGAGTGTGCATGCGCCGTAGTGACCCCGAATGCGCATGCGCAGTAGCGTCTCCGAGTGCGCATGTGCAGTAGTGACCCCGAGTGCGCATGCGCAGTAGTGACCCCGAGCGCGCATGCGCAGTAGTGAGCCCGATTGCGCATCCGCAACAGTGAGTCCGAGTGCGCATGAGCAGTAGTGAGCCCGATTGCGCATCCGCAGTAGTGAGTCCGAGTGCGCATGGGCAGGTCTGAGCCGGAGTGCGCATGCGCGGTAGTGAGTCCGATTTCGCATGAGCAGTAGTGAGCCCGATTGCGCATCCGCAGTAATGAGTCCGAGTGCCCATGAGCAGTAGTTAGTCCGACAGCGCATGAGAAGTTGTGACCCCGTGTGCGCAAGCGCAGTAGTGAGCCCGAGTGCGCATGCACAGTAGAGAGCCCGATTGCGTATGCGCAGTAGTGAACCGGTGTGTCCATGCGCAGTGGTAAGCCCGAGTGCGTATGGGCCGGTCTGAGCCGGAGTGCGTATGCGCAGTAGTAAGTCCGTGTGCGCATGAGCAGTAGTGAGCCCGAGCGCGCATGCGCAGTGGTGAGCCCGATTGCGCATTCGCAGCAGTGAGTCCGAGTGTGCACGAGCAGTAGTGAGGCCGAGTGCGCGTGAGCAGTAGTGAGCCCGTGCGCGCATCCGCAGTAGTGGGTCCGAGCGCCCATGAGCAGTAGTGACCCCGAGTGGGCATGTGCAGTAGTGACCCCGAGCGCGCATGCGCAGTTGTGAACCCGATTGCGCATCCGCAGCAGTGAGTCCGAGTGCGCATGAGCAGTAGTGAACCCGATTGCGCATCCGCTGCGGTCTGTCCTAGTGCGCATGAGCAGTAGTGAGCCCGAGCGCGCATCCGCAGTACTGACGCCAAGTGCGCATGAGCAGTAGTGACCCCGAGTGCGCATGCGCAATAGTGAGCCCGAGCGCGCATCCGCAGTACTGAGTCCAAGTGCGCAAGAGCAATAGTGACCCCGAGTGCGCATGCGCAGCTGTGAGCCCGAGTGCGCATCCGCTGCAGTGTGTCCGAGTGCGCATAAGCAGTAGTGAGTCCGAGTGCGCATGAGCAGTAATGAGGCCGAGTGCGAATGCGCAATAGTGACCCCAAGTGCGCATGCGCAGTAGTGAGCCCGAGCGCGCATGTACAGGTGTGACCGGAGAGGGCATGCGCAGTAGTGAGTCTGAATGCGCATGCACAGTAGTGAGCCCGTGCGCGCATGCGCAGTAGTGGGTCCGAGCGCCCATGAGCAGTAGTGACCCCGAGTGGGCATGTGCAGTCGTGACCCCGAGTGCGCATGCGCAGTAGAGAGCCCGATTGCGCATGTGCAGGTCTCTGCCAGAGAGCGCATCCGCAGTAGCGAGCCCGATTGCGCATCCGCAGTAGTGAGTCCGAGTGCGCATGGGCAGTCGTGACCCCGAGTGCGCATGCACAGTCGTGAGCCCGTGTGCGCATGCGCAGTAGTGCGCCCGTGTGCGCATGCGCAGAAGTGAACTCGAGAGCGCATGCGCAAGTCTGAGCCGGAGTGTGCATGCGCCGTAGTGACCCCGAATGCGCATGCGCAGTAGCGACTCCGAGTGCGCATGTGCAGTAGTGACCCCGAGCGAGCATACGCGGTAGCGAGCCCGATTTTGCACCCGCAGCAGTGAGTCCGAGTGCGCATGAGCAGTAGTGAACCCGATTGCGCATCCGCTGCGGTCTGTCCTAGTGCGCATGAGCAGTAGTGAGGCCGAGTGCGCGTGAGCAGTAGTGAGCCCGATTGCGTATCGGCAGTAGTGAGTCCGAGTGCCCATGAGCCGTAGTGAGTCCGATTGAGCATGAGCAGTAGTGAGTCCGAATACGCATGAGCAGTAGTGAGCCCGAGCGCGCATGCACAGTAGTGAGCCCGTGTGCGCATGCGCAGTAGTGAACCCGATTGCGCTTGCGCAGTAGAGAACCCGATTGCGCATCCGCTGCAGTCTGTCCTAGTGCGCACGCGCAGTGGTGACCCCGACTGCGCATGCGCAGTAGCGACCCCGAGCGCGCATATACAGGTCTGACCGGAGTGCGCATGCGCAGTAGAGAGCCCGATTGCGCATATGCAGGTCTGAACCGGAGAGCGCATCCGCAGTAGTGAGCCCGAGTGCGCATGCGCAGTAGTGACCCCGAGTGCGCATGCGCAGTAGTGACCCCGAGCGCGCATGCGCAGTAGTGACCCCGAGTGCGCATGCGCAGTAGTGAGCCCGTGTCCGCATGCGCGGTGGTGAGCCCGAGCGCGCATCCGCAGTAGTGAGCCCGAGCGCGCATGCGCAGTAGTGGCCCGATTGCGCATCCGCAGTAGTGAGGCCGAGTGTCCATGAGCAGTAGTGAGTCCAAGTGCGCGTGAGCAGTAGTGACCGCGAATGCGCATGCGCAGTAGTGAGCCAGATTGCGCATCCGCAGTAGTGAGGCCGAGTGCCCATGAGCAGTAGTGTGTCCGTGTGCGCATGAGCAGTAGTGAGCCCGTGTGTGCATGAGCAGTACTGACCCCGAGTGCGCATGCGCAGTAGTGAGCCCGATTGCGCATCCACGACAGTGAGGCCGAGTGTCCATGAGCAGTAGCGAGTCCAAGTGCGCGTGAGCAGTAGTGACCGCATGTGCGAATGCGCAGTAGTGAGCCAGATTGCGCATCCGCAGAAGCGACCCCGAGTGCGCATGCGCAGTAGAGAGCCCGGTTGCGCATGCGAAGTAGTGAGCCCGTTTCCGCATGCGCAGTAGTGAGCCCGAGTGCGCATGTGCAGGTCTTAGCCGGAGAGCGCATCCGCAGTAGTGAGGCCGAGTGCCCATGAGCAGTCGTGAATCCAAGTGATCATGAGCAGTACTGACGCCGAGTGCGCATGCACAGTAGTGAGCCCGAGCGCGCATGTGCAGTAGTGAGCCCGATCGAACATCGACAGTAGTGACTCCGATTGCGCATGAGCAGTAGTGAGTCCGAATACGCATGAGCAGTAGCGACCCCGAGCGCGCATATACAGGTCTGACCGGAGTGCGCATGCGCAGTAGAGAGCCCGATTGCGCATATGCAGGTCTGAGCCGGAGAGCGCATCCGCAGTAGCGAGCCCGATTGCGCATCCGCAGTAGTGAGTCCGAGTGCGTATGGGCAGTCGTGACCCCGAGTGCGCATGCACAGTCGTGAGCCCGTGTGCGCATGCGCAGTAGTGCGCCCGGGTGCGCGTGCGCAGAAGTGAGTCGGAGTGCGCATGAGCAGTAGTGAACCCAATTGCGCACCCGCTGCGGTCTGTCCTAGTGCGCATGAGCAGTAGTGAGCCCGAGCGCGCATCCGCAGTACTGACTCCAAGTGCGCATGAGCAGTAGTGACCCCGAGTGCGCATGCGCAATAGTGAGCCCGAGCGCGCATCCGCAGTACTGAGTCCAAGTGCGCATGAGCAATAGTGACCCCGAGCGCGCATGCGCAGTTGTGAGCCCGAGTGCGCATGTACAGGTGTGACCGGAGAGGGCATGCGCAGTAGTGAGTCTGAGTGCGCATGCACAGTAGTGACCCCGAGTGCGCGTGCCCTGTAGTGAGCCCGTGTGAGCATGCGAAGTAGTGAGCCCATGTGCGCATGCTCAGAAGTAGGCCCGTGTGCGCATGCGCAGAAGTGAGCCCTGTGTGCGCATGCGCAGTAGTAAGCCCGTGTGCGCATGCGCAGTAGTGACCCCGAGTGCGCATGCGCAGTAGAGAGCCCGATTGCGCATGTGCAGGTCTCAGCCAGAGAGCGCATCCGCAGTAGCGAGCCCGATTGCGCATCCGCAGTAGTGAGTCCGAGTGCGTATGGGCAGTCGTGACCCCGAGTGCTCATGCACAGTCGTGAGCCCGTGTGCGCATGCGCAGTAGTGCGCCCGTGTGCGCATGCGCAGAAGTGAACTCGAGAGCGCATGCGCAAGTCTGAGCCGGAGTGTGCATGCGCCGTAGTGACCCCGAATGCGCATGCGCAGTAGCGACTCCGAGTGCGCATGTGCAGTAGTGACCCCGAGTGCGCATGCGCAGTAGTGACCCCGAGCGCGCATGCGCAGTAGTGAGCCCGATTGCGCATCCGCAACAGTGAGTCCGAGTGCGCATGAGCAGTAGTGAGGCCGAGTGCGCATGAGCAGTAGTGAGCCCGATTGCGCATCCGCAGTAGTGAGTCCGAGTGCGCATGGGCAGGTCTGAGCCGGAGTGCGCATGCGCGGTAGTGAGTCCGAGTTCGCATGAGCAGTAGTGAGCCCGATTGCGCATCCGCAGTAATGAGTCCGAGTGGCCATGAGCAGTAGTTAGTCCGACAGCGCATGAGAAGTTGTGACCCCGTGTGCGCAAGCGCAGTAGTGAGCCCGAGTGCGCATGCACAGTAGAGAGCCCGTGTGTCCATGCGCAGTGGTGATCCCGAGTGCGCACGAGCAGTAGTGAGGCCGAGTGCGCGTGAGCAGTAGTGAGCCCGTGCGCGCATCCGCAGTAGTGAGACCGAGCGCCCATGAGCAGTAGTGACCCCGAGTGCGCATGTGCAGTAGTGACCCCGAGCGCGCATGGGCAGTTGTGAACCCGATTGCGCATCCGCAGCAGTGAGTCCGAGTGCGCATGAGCAGTAGTGAACCCGATTGCGCATCCGCTGCGGTCTGTCCTAGTGCGCATGAGCAGTAGTGAGGCCGAGTGCGCGTGAGCAGTAGTGAGCCCGTGCGCGCATCCGCAGTAGGGAGTCCGTGTGCGCATGCGCAGCAGTGAGTCCGAGTGTGCACGAGCAGTAGTGAGGCCGAGTGCGCGTGAGCAGTAGTGAGCCCGTGCGCGCATCCGCAGTAGTGGGTCCGAGCGCCCATGAGCAGTAGTGACCCCGAGTGCGCATGTGCAGTAGTGACCCCGAGCGCGCATGCGCAGTTGTGAACCCGATTGCGCATCCGCAGCAGTGAGTCGGAGTGCGCATGAGCAGTAGTGAACCCGATTGCGCATCCGCTGCGGTCTGTCCTAGTGCGCATGAGCAGTAGTGAGCCCGAGCGCGCATCCGCAGTACTGAGTCCAAGTGCGCATGAGCAATAGTGACCCCGAGCGCGCATGCGCAGTTGTGAGCCCGAGTGCGCATGTACAGGAGTGACCGGAGAGGGCATGCGCAGTAGTGAGTCTGAGTGCGCATGCACAGTAGTGAGCCCGTGCGCGCATGCGCTGTAGTGAGCCCGAGTGCGCATCCGCAGTAGCGAAACAGTGTGCGCATGAGCAGTAGTGAGTCCTAGTGCGCATGGGCAGGTCTGAGCCGGAGTGCGCATGCGCGGTAGTGAGTCCGAGTTCGCATGAGCAGTAGTGAGCCCGAGCGCGCATCCGCAGTACTGAGTCCAAGTGCGCATGAGCAGTAGTGACCCCGAGCGCGCATGCGCAGTAGCGAGCCCGATTGCGCATCCGCTGCAGTGTGTCCGAGTGCGCATAAGCAGTAGTGAGTCCGAGTGCGCATGAGAAGTAATGAGGCCGAGTGCGAATGCGCAATAGTGACCCCAAGTGCGCATGCGCAGTAGTGACCCCGAGTGCGCGTTCCCTGTAGTGAGCCCGTGTGAGCATGCGAAGTAGTGAGCCCATGTGCGCATGCGCAGCAGTAAGCCCGTGTGCGCATGCGCAGAAGTGAGCCCTGTGTGCGCATGCGCAGTAGAAAGCCCGTGTGCGCATGTGCAGTAGTGACCCCGAGCGCGCATGCGCAGTTGTGAACCCGATTGCGCATCCGCAGCAGTGAGTCCGAGTGCGCATGAGCAGTAGTGAACCCGATTGCGCATCCGCTGCGGTCTGTCCTAGTGCGCATGAGCAGTAGTGAGCCCGAGCGCGCATCCGCAGTACTGAGTCCAAGTGCGCATGAGCAATAGTGACCCCGAGCGCGCATCCGCAGTACTGAGTCCAAGTGCGCATGCGCAGTAGTGAGCCCGATTGCGCATCCGCAGTAGTGAGTCCGAGTGCGTATGGGCAGTCGTGACCCCGAGTGCGCATGCACAGTCGTGAGCCCGTGTGCGCATGCGCAGTAGTGCGCCCGTGTGCGCGTGCGCAGAAGTGAGTCGGAGTGCGCATGAGCAGTAGTGAACCCAATTGCGCACCCGCTGCGGTCTGTCCTAGTGCGCATGAGCAGTAGTGAGCCCGAGCGCGCATCCGCAGTACTGACTCCAAGTGCGCATGAGCAGTAGTGACCCCGAGTGCGCATGCGCAATAGTGAGCCCGAGCGCGCATCCGCAGTACTGAGTCCAAGTGCGCATGCGCAGTAGTGACCCCGAGTGCGCATGCGCAGTAGAGAGCCCGATTCCGCATGTGCAGGTCTCAGCCAGAGAGCGCATCCGCAGTTGCGAGCCCGATTGCGCATCCGCAGTAGTGAGTCCGAGTGCGCATGGGCAGTCGTGACCCCGAGTGCGCATGCACAGTCGTGAGCCCGTGTGCGCATGCGCAGTAGTGCGCCCGTGTGCGCATGCGGAGAAGTGAACTCGAGAGCGCATACGCAAGTCTGAGCCGGAGTGTGCATGCGCCGTAGTGACCCCGAATGCGCATGCGCAGTAGCGTCTCCGAGTGCGCATGTGCAGTAGTGACCCCGAGTGCGCATGCGCAGTAGTGACCCCGAGCGCGCATGCGCAGTAGTGAGCCCGATTGCGCATCCGCAACAGTGAGTCCGAGTGCGCATGAGCAGTAGTGCGGCCGAGTGCGCATGAGCAGTAGTGAGCCCGATTGCGCATCCGCAGTAGTGAGTCCGAGTGCGCATGGGCAGGTCTGAGCCGGAGTGCGCATGCGCGGTAGTGAGTCCGAGTTCGCATGAGCAGTAGTGAGCCCGATTGCGCATCCGCAGTAATGAGTCCGAGTGCCCATGAGCAGTAGTTAGTCCGACAGCGCATGAGAAGTTGTGACCCCGTGTGCGCAAGCGCAGTAGTGAGCCCTAGTGCGCATGCACAGTAGAGAGCCCGATTGCGCATGCGCAGTAGTGAGCCGGTGTGTCCATGCGCAGTGGTAAGCCCGAGTGCGTATGGGCCGGTCTGAGCCGGAGTGCGTATGCGCAGTAGTAAGTCCGTGTGCGCATGAGCAGTAGTGAGCCCGAGCGCGCATGCGCAGTGGTGAGCCCGATTACGCATTCGCAGCAGTGAGTCCGAGTGTGCACGAGCAGTAGTGAGGCCGAGTGCGCGTGAGAAGTAGTGAGCCCGTGCGCGCATCCGCAGTAGTGGGTCCGAGCGCCCATGAGCAGTAGTGACCCCGAGTGGGCATGTGCAGTAGTGACCCCGAGCGCGCATGCGCAGTTGTGAACCCGATTGCGCATCCGCAGCAGTGAGTCCGAGTGCGCATGAGCAGTAGTGAACCCGATTGCGCATCCGCTGCGGTCTGTCCTAGTGCGCATGAGCAGTAGTGAGCCCGAGCGCGCATCCGCAGTACTGAGTCCAAGTGCGCATGAGCAATAGTGACCCCGAGCGCGCATCCGCAGTACTGAGTCCAAGTGCGCATGCGCAGTAGTGAGCCCGATTGCGCATCCGCAGTAGTGAGTCCGAGTGCGTATGGGCAGTCGTGACCCCGAGTGCGCATGCACAGTCGTGAGCCCGTGTGCGCATGCGCAGTAGTGCGCCCGTGTGCGCGTGCGCAGAAGTGAGTCGGAGTGCGCATGAGCAGTAGTGAACCCAATTGCGCACCCGCTGCGGTCTGTCCTAGTGCGCATGAGCAGTAGTGAGCCCGAGCGCGCATCCGCAGTACTGACTCCAAGTGCGCATGAGCAGTAGTGACCCCGAGTGCGCATGCGCAATAGTGAGCCCGAGCGCGCATCCGCAGTACTGAGTCCAAGTGCGCATGAGCAATAGTGACCCCGAGCGCGCATGCGCAGTTGTGAGCCCGAGTGCGCATGTACAGGTGTGACCGGAGAGGGCATGCGCAGTAGTGAGTCTGAGTGCGCATGCACAGTAGTGACCCCGAGTGCGCGTGCCCTGTAGTGAGCCCGTGTGAGCATGCGAAGTAGTGAGCCCATGTGCGCATGCTCAGAAGTAGGCCCGTGTGCGCATGCGCAGAAGTGAGCCCTGTGTGCGCATGCGCAGTAGTAAGCCCGTGTGCGCATGCGCAGTAGTGACCCCGAGTGCGCATGCGCAGTAGTGACCCCGAGCGCGCATGCGCAGTAGTGAGCCCGATTGCGCATCCGCAACAGTGAGTCCGAGCGCGCATCCGCAGTACTGAGTCCAAGTGCGCATGCGCAGTAGTGAGCCCGATTGCGCATCCGCAGTAGTGAGTCCGAGTGCGTATGGGCAGTCGTGACCCCGAGTGCGCATGCACAGTCGTGAGCCCGTGTGCGCATGCGCAGTAGTGCGCCCGTGTGCGCGTGCGCAGAAGTGAGTCGGAGTGCGCATGAGCAGTAGTGAACCCAATTGCGCACCCGCTGCGGTCTGTCCTAGTGCGCATGAGCAGTAGTGAGCCCGAGCGCGCATCCGCAGTACTGACTCCAAGTGCGCATGAGCAGTAGTGACCCCGAGTGCGCATGCGCAATAGTGAGCCCGAGCGCGCATCCGCAGTACTGAGTCCAAGTGCGCATGCGCAGTAGTGACCCCGAGTGCGCATGCGCAGTAGAGAGCCCGATTCCGCATGTGCAGGTCTCAGCCAGAGAGCGCATCCGCAGTTGCGAGCCCGATTGCGCATCCGCAGTAGTGAGTCCGAGTGCGCATGGGCAGTCGTGACCCCGAGTGCGCATGCACAGTCGTGAGCCCGTGTGCGCATGCGCAGTAGTGCGCCCGTGTGCGCATGCGGAGAAGTGAACTCGAGAGCGCATACGCAAGTCTGAGCCGGAGTGTGCATGCGCCGTAGTGACCCCGAATGCGCATGCGCAGTAGCGTCTCCGAGTGCGCATGTGCAGTAGTGACCCCGAGTGCGCATGCGCAGTAGTGACCCCGAGCGCGCATGCGCAGTAGTGAGCCCGATTGCGCATCCGCAACAGTGTGTCCGAGTGCGCATGAGCAGTAGTGCGGCCGAGTGCGCATGAGCAGTAGTGAGCCCGATTGCGCATCCGCAGTAGTGAGTCCGAGTGCGCATGGGCAGGTCTGAGCCGGAGTGCGCATGCGCGGTAGTGAGTCCGAGTTCGCATGAGCAGTAGTGAGCCCGATTGCGCATCCGCAGTAATGAGTCCGAGTGCCCATGAGCAGTAGTTAGTCCGACAGCGCATGAGAAGTTGTGACCCCGTGTGCGCAAGCGCAGTAGTGAGCCCTAGTGCGCATGCACAGTAGAGAGCCCGATTGCGCATGCGCAGTAGTGAGCCGGTGTGTCCATGCGCAGTGGTAAGCCCGAGTGCGTATGGGCCGGTCTGAGCCGGAGTGCGTATGCGCAGTAGTAAGTCCGTGTGCGCATGAGCAGTAGTGAGCCCGAGCGCGCATGCGCAGTGGTGAGCCCGATTACGCATTCGCAGCAGTGAGTCCGAGTGTGCACGAGCAGTAGTGAGGCCGAGTGCGCGTGAGAAGTAGTGAGCCCGTGCGCGCATCCGCAGTAGTGGGTCCGAGCGCCCATGAGCAGTAGTGACCCCGAGTGGGCATGTGCAGTAGTGACCCCGAGCGCGCATGCGCAGTTGTGAACCCGATTGCGCATCCGCAGCAGTGAGTCCGAGTGCGCATGAGCAGTAGTGAACCCGATTGCGCATCCGCTGCGGTCTGTCCTAGTGCGCATGAGCAGTAGTGAGCCCGAGCGCGCATCCGCAGTACTGAGTCCAAGTGCGCATGAGCAATAGTGACCCCGAGCGCGCATCCGCAGTACTGAGTCCAAGTGCGCATGCGCAGTAGTGAGCCCGATTGCGCATCCGCAGTAGTGAGTCCGAGTGCGTATGGGCAGTCGTGACCCCGAGTGCGCATGCACAGTCGTGAGCCCGTGTGCGCATGCGCAGTAGTGCGCCCGTGTGCGCGTGCGCAGAAGTGAGTCGGAGTGCGCATGAGCAGTAGTGAGCCCGTGCGCGCATCCGCAGTAGTGGGTCCGAGCGCCCATGAGCAGTAGTGACCCCGAGTGCGCATGTGCAGTAGTGACCCCGAGCGCGCATGCGCAGTTGTGAACCCGATTGCGCATCCGCAGCAGTGAGTCGGAGTGCGCATGAGCAGTAGTGAACCCGATTGCGCATCCGCTGCGGTCTGTCCTAGTGCGCATGAGCAGTAGTGAGCCCGAGCGCGCATCCGCAGTACTGAGTCCAAGTGCGCATGAGCAATAGTGACCCCGAGCGCGCATGCGCAGTTGTGAGCCCGAGTGCGCATGTACAGGAGTGACCGGAGAGGGCATGCGCAGTAGTGAGTCTGAGTGCGCATGCACAGTAGTGAGCCCGTGCGCGCATGCGCTGTAGTGAGCCCGAGTGCGCATCCGCAGTAGCGAAACAGTGTGCGCATGAGCAGTAGTGAGTCCTAGTGCGCATGGGCAGGTCTGAGCCGGAGTGCGCATGCGCGGTAGTGAGTCCGAGTTCGCATGAGCAGTAGTGAGCCCGAGCGCGCATCCGCAGTACTGAGTCCAAGTGCGCATGAGCAGTAGTGACCCCGAGCGCGCATGCGCAGTAGCGAGCCCGATTGCGCATCCGCTGCAGTGTGTCCGAGTGCGCATAAGCAGTAGTGAGTCCGAGTGCGCATGAGAAGTAATGAGGCCGAGTGCGAATGCGCAATAGTGACCCCAAGTGCGCATGCGCAGTAGTGACCCCGAGTGCGCGTTCCCTGTAGTGAGCCCGTGTGAGCATGCGAAGTAGTGAGCCCATGTGCGCATGCGCAGCAGTAAGCCCGTGTGCGCATGCGCAGAAGTGAGCCCTGTGTGCGCATGCGCAGTAGAAAGCCCGTGTGCGCATGTGCAGTAGTGACCCCGAGCGCGCATGCGCAGTTGTGAACCCGATTGCGCATCCGCAGCAGTGAGTCCGAGTGCGCATGAGCAGTAGTGAACCCGATTGCGCATCCGCTGCGGTCTGTCCTAGTGCGCATGAGCAGTAGTGAGCCCGAGCGCGCATCCGCAGTACTGAGTCCAAGTGCGCATGAGCAATAGTGACCCCGAGCGCGCATCCGCAGTACTGAGTCCAAGTGCGCATGCGCAGTAGTGAGCCCGATTGCGCATCCGCAGTAGTGAGTCCGAGTGCGTATGGGCAGTCGTGACCCCGAGTGCGCATGCACAGTCGTGAGCCCGTGTGCGCATGCGCAGTAGTGCGCCCGTGTGCGCGTGCGCAGAAGTGAGTCGGAGTGCGCATGAGCAGTAGTGAACCCAATTGCGCACCCGCTGCGGTCTGTCCTAGTGCGCATGAGCAGTAGTGAGCCCGAGCGCGCATCCGCAGTACTGACTCCAAGTGCGCATGAGCAGTAGTGACCCCGAGTGCGCATGCGCAATAGTGAGCCCGAGCGCGCATCCGCAGTACTGAGTCCAAGTGCGCATGCGCAGTAGTGACCCCGAGTGCGCATGCGCAGTAGAGAGCCCGATTCCGCATGTGCAGGTCTCAGCCAGAGAGCGCATCCGCAGTTGCGAGCCCGATTGCGCATCCGCAGTAGTGAGTCCGAGTGCGCATGGGCAGTCGTGACCCCGAGTGCGCATGCACAGTCGTGAGCCCGTGTGCGCATGCGCAGTAGTGCGCCCGTGTGCGCATGCGGAGAAGTGAACTCGAGAGCGCATACGCAAGTCTGAGCCGGAGTGTGCATGCGCCGTAGTGACCCCGAATGCGCATGCGCAGTAGCGTCTCCGAGTGCGCATGTGCAGTAGTGACCCCGAGTGCGCATGCGCAGTAGTGACCCCGAGCGCGCATGCGCAGTAGTGAGCCCGATTGCGCATCCGCAACAGTGAGTCCGAGTGCGCATGAGCAGTAGTGCGGCCGAGTGCGCATGAGCAGTAGTGAGCCCGATTGCGCATCCGCAGTAGTGAGTCCGAGTGCGCATGGGCAGGTCTGAGCCGGAGTGCGCATGCGCGGTAGTGAGTCCGAGTTCGCATGAGCAGTAGTGAGCCCGATTGCGCATCCGCAGTAATGAGTCCGAGTGCCCATGAGCAGTAGTTAGTCCGACAGCGCATGAGAAGTTGTGACCCCGTGTGCGCAAGCGCAGTAGTGAGCCCTAGTGCGCATGCACAGTAGAGAGCCCGATTGCGCATGCGCAGTAGTGAGCCGGTGTGTCCATGCGCAGTGGTAAGCCCGAGTGCGTATGGGCCGGTCTGAGCCGGAGTGCGTATGCGCAGTAGTAAGTCCGTGTGCGCATGAGCAGTAGTGAGCCCGAGCGCGCATGCGCAGTGGTGAGCCCGATTACGCATTCGCAGCAGTGAGTCCGAGTGTGCACGAGCAGTAGTGAGGCCGAGTGCGCGTGAGAAGTAGTGAGCCCGTGCGCGCATCCGCAGTAGTGGGTCCGAGCGCCCATGAGCAGTAGTGACCCCGAGTGGGCATGTGCAGTAGTGACCCCGAGCGCGCATGCGCAGTTGTGAACCCGATTGCGCATCCGCAGCAGTGAGTCCGAGTGCGCATGAGCAGTAGTGAACCCGATTGCGCATCCGCTGCGGTCTGTCCTAGTGCGCATGAGCAGTAGTGAGCCCGAGCGCGCATCCGCAGTACTGAGTCCAAGTGCGCATGAGCAATAGTGACCCCGAGCGCGCATCCGCAGTACTGAGTCCAAGTGCGCATGCGCAGTAGTGAGCCCGATTGCGCATGCGCAGCAGTGAGTCCGAGTGTGCACGAGCAGTAGTGAGGCCGAGTGCGCGTGAGCAGTAGTGAGCCCGTGCGCGCATCCGCAGTAGTGGGTCCGAGCGCCCATGAGCAGTAGTGACCCCGAGTGCGCATGTGCAGTAGTGACCCCGAGCGCGCATGCGCAGTTGTGAACCCGATTGCGCATCCGGAGCAGTGAGTCGGAGTGCGCATGAGCAGTAGTGAACCCGATTGCGCATCCGCTGCGGTCTGTCCAAGTGCGCATGAGCAATAGTGACCCCGAGTGCGCGTGAGCAGTAGTGAGCCCGTGCGCGCATCCGCAGTAGGGAGTCCGTGTGCGCATGCGCAGCAGTGAGTCCGAGTGTGCACGAGCAGTAGTGAGGCCGAGTGCGCGTGAGCAGTAGTGAGCCCGTGCGCGCATCCGCAGTAGTGGGTCCGAGCGCCCATGAGCAGTAGTGACCCCGAGTGCGCATGTGCAGTAGTGACCCCGAGCGCGCATGCGCAGTTGTGAACCCGATTGCGCATCCGCAGCAGTGAGTCGGAGTGCGCATGAGCAGTAGTGAACCCGATTGCGCATCCGCTGCGGTCTGTCCTAGTGCGCATGAGCAGTAGTGAGCCCGAGCGCGCATCCGCAGTACTGAGTCCAAGTGCGCATGAGCAATAGTGACCCCGAGCGCGCATGCGCAGTTGTGAGCCCGAGTGCGCATGTACAGGAGTGACCGGAGAGGGCATGCGCAGTAGTGAGTCTGAGTGCGCATGCACAGTAGTGACCCCGAGTGCGCGTGCCCTGTAGTGAGCCCGTGTGAGCATGCGAAGTAGTGAGCCCATGTGCGCATGCTCAGAAGTAGGCCCGTGTGCGCATGCGCAGAAGTGAGCCCTGTGTGCGCATGCGCAGTAGTAAGCCCGTGTGCGCATGCGCAGTAGTGACCCCGAGTGCGCATGCGCAGTAGTGACCCCGAGCGCGCATGCGCAGTAGTGAGCCCGATTGCGCATCCGCAACAGTGAGTCCGAGTGCGCATGAGCAGTAGTGAGGCCGAGTGCGCATGAGCAGTAGTGAGCCCGATTGCGCATCCGCAGTAGTGAGTCCGAGTGCGCATGGGCAGGTCTGAGCCGGAGTGCGCATGCGCGGTAGTGAGTCCGAGTTCGCATGAGCAGTAGTGAGCCCGATTGCGCATCCGCAGTAATGAGTCCGAGTGGCCATGAGCAGTAGTTAGTCCGACAGCGCATGAGAAGTTGTGACCCCGTGTGCGCAAGCGCAGTAGTGAGCCCGAGTGCGCATGCACAGTAGAGAGCCCGTGTGTCCATGCGCAGTGGTGATCCCGAGTGCGCACGAGCAGTAGTGAGGCCGAGTGCGCGTGAGCAGTAGTGAGCCCGTGCGCGCATCCGCAGTAGTGAGACCGAGCGCCCATGAGCAGTAGTGACCCCGAGTGCGCATGTGCAGTAGTGACCCCGAGCGCGCATGGGCAGTTGTGAACCCGATTGCGCATCCGCAGCAGTGAGTCCGAGTGCGCATGAGCAGTAGTGAACCCGATTGCGCATCCGCTGCGGTCTGTCCTAGTGCGCATGAGCAGTAGTGAGGCCGAGTGCGCGTGAGCAGTAGTGAGCCCGTGCGCGCATCCGCAGTAGGGAGTCCGTGTGCGCATGCGCAGCAGTGAGTCCGAGTGTGCACGAGCAGTAGTGAGGCCGAGTGCGCGTGAGCAGTAGTGAGCCCGTGCGCGCATCCGCAGTAGTGGGTCCGAGCGCCCATGAGCAGTAGTGACCCCGAGTGCGCATGTGCAGTAGTGACCCCGAGCGCGCATGCGCAGGTGTGAACCCGATTGCGCATCCGCAGCAGTGAGTCGGAGTGCGCATGAGCAGTAGTGAACCCGATTGCGCATCCGCTGCGGTCTGTCCTAGTGCGCATGAGCAGTAGTGAGCCCGAGCGCGCATCCGCAGTACTGAGTCCAAGTGCGCATGAGCAATAGTGACCCCGAGCGCGCATGCGCAGTTGTGAGCCCGAGTGCGCATGTACAGGAGTGACCGGAGAGGGCATGCGCAGTAGTGAGTCTGAGTGCGCATGCACAGTAGTGAGCCCGTGCGCGCATGCGCTGTAGTGAGCCCGTGTGCGCATCCGCAGTAGCGAAACAGTGTGCGCATGAGCAGTAGTGAGTCCTAGTGCGCATGGGCAGGTCTGAGCCGGAGTGCGCATGCGCGGAAGTGAGTCCGAGTTCGCATGAGCAGTAGTGAGCCCGAGCGCGCATCCGCAGTACTGAGTCCAAGTGCGCATGAGCAGTAGTGACCCCGAGCGCGCATGCGCAGTAGCGAGCCCGATTGCGCATCCGCTGCAGTGTGTCCGAGTGCGCATAAGCAGTAGTGAGTCCGAGTGCGCATGAGAAGTAATGAGGCCGAGTGCGAATGCGCAATAGTGACCCCAAGTGCGCATGCGCAGTAGTGACCCCGAGTGCGCGTTCCCTGTAGTGAGCCCGTGTGAGCATGCGAAGTAGTGAGCCCATGTGCGCATGCGCAGCAGTAAGCCCGTGTGCGCATGCGCAGAAGTGAGCCCTGTGTGCGCATGCGCAGTAGAAAGCCCGTGTGCGCATGCGCAGTAGTGACCCCGAGTGCGCATGCGCAGTAGAGAGCCCGATTCCGCATGTGCAGGTCTCAGCCAGAGAGCGCATCCGCAGTTGCGAGCCCGATTGCGCATCCGCAGTAGTGAGTCCGAGTGCGCATGGGCAGTCGTGACCCCGAGTGCGCATGCACAGTCGTGTGCCCGTGTGCGCATGCGCAGTAGTGCGCCCGTGTGCGCATGCGGAGAAGTGAACTCGAGAGCGCATGCGCAAGTCTGAGCCGGAGTGTGCATGCGCCGTAGTGACCCCGAATGCGCATGCGCAGTAGCGTCTCCGAGTGCGCATGTGCAGTAGTGACCCCGAGTGCGCATGCGCAGTAGTGACCCCGAGCGCGCATGCGCAGTAGTGAGCCCGATTGCGCATCCGCAACAGTGAGTCCGAATGCGCATGAGCAGTAGTGCGGCCGAGTGCGCATGAGCAGTAGTGAGCCCGATTGCGCATCCGCAGTAGTGAGTCCGAGTGCGCATGGGCAGGTCTGAGCCGGAGTGCGCATGCGCGGTAGTGAGTCCGAGTTCGCATGAGCAGTAGTGAGCCCGATTGCGCATCCGCAGTAATGAGTCCGAGTGCCCATGAGCAGTAGTTAGTCCGACAGCGCATGAGAAGTTGTGACCCCGTGTGCGCAAGCGCAGTAGTGAGCCCGAGTGCGCATGCACAGTAGAGAGCCCGATTGCGTATGCGCAGTAGTGAACCGGTGTGTCCATGCGCAGTGGTAAGCCCGAGTGCGTATGGGCCGGTCTGAGCCGGAGTGCGTATGCGCAGTAGTAAGTCCGTGTGCGCATGAGCAGTAGTGAGCCCGAGCGCGCATGCGCAGTGGTGAGCCCGATTGCGCATTCGCAGCAGTGAGTCCGAGTGTGCACGAGCAGTAGTGAGGCCGAGTGCGCGTGAGCAGTAGTGAGCCCGTGCGCGCATCCGCAGTAGTGGGTCCGAGCGCCCATGAGCAGTAGTGACCCCGAGTGGGCATGTGCAGTAGTGACCCCGAGCGCGCATGCGCAGTTGTGAACCCGATTGCGCATCCGCAGCAGTGAGTCCGAGTGCGCATGAGCAGTAGTGAACCCGATTGCGCATCCGCTGCGGTCTGTCCTAGTGCGCATGAGCAGTAGTGAGCCCGAGCGCGCATCCGCAGTACTGACTCCAAGTGCGCATGAGCAGTAGTGACCCCGAGTGCGCATGCGCAATAGTGAGCCCGAGCGCGCATCCGCAGTACTGAGTCCAAGTGCGCAAGAGCAATAGTGACCCCGAGTGCGCATGCGCAGCTGTGAGCCCGAGTGCGCATCCGCTGCAGTGTGTCCGAGTGCGCATAAGCAGTAGTGAGTCCGAGTGCGCATGAGCAGTAATGAGGCCGAGTGCGAATGCGCAATAGTGACCCCAAGTGCGCATGCGCAGTAGTGAGCCCGAGCGCGCATGTACAGGTGTGACCGGAGAGGGCATGCGCAGTAGTGAGTCTGAATGCGCATGCACAGTAGTGAGCCCGTGCGCGCATGCGCAGTAGTGGGTCCGAGCGCCCATGAGCAGTAGTGACCCCGAGTGGGCATGTGCAGTAGTGACCCCGAGCGCGCATGCGCAGTTGTGAACCCGATTGCGCATCCGCAGCTGTGAGTCCGAGTGCGCATGAGCAGTAGTGAACCCGATTGCGCATCCGCTGCGGTCTGTCCTAGTGCGCATGAGCAGTAGTGAGCCCGAGCGCGCATCCGCAGTACTGACTCCAAGTGCGCATGAGCAGTAGTGACCCCGAGTGCGCATGCGCAATAGTGAGCCCGAGCGGGCATCCGCAGTACTGAGTCCAAGTGCGCATGAGCAATAGTGACCCCAAGTGCGCATGCGCAGTAGTGAGCCCGAGCGCGCATGTACAGGTGTGACCGGAGAGGGCATGCGCAGTAGTGAGTCTGAGTGCGCATGCACAGTAGTGAGCCCGTGCGCGCATGCGCAGTAGTGAGCCAGAGTGCGCATCTGCAGTAGTGAAACAGTGTGCGCATGAGCAGTAGTGAGTCCGAGTGCGCATGAGCAGTAGTGACCCCGAGCGCGCATGCGTAGTAGTAAGCCCGAGTGCGCATCCGCACTAGGGGGTCCGTGTGCGCATGCGCAGTAGTGAGCCCGAGTGCGCTTGAGCAGTAGTGAGCCCGACTGCGCATCCGCTGCAGTCTGTCCGAGTGCGCATGCACAGTAGTGAGCCCATGTGTGCATGCGCAGTAGTGAGCCTGATTGCGCATCGGCAGTAGTGAGTCCGTGTGCGCATGCGCAGTAGTGACTCCGAGTGCGCGTGCCCTGTAGTGAGCCCGTGTGAGCATGCGAAGTAGTGAGCCCGTGCGCGCATCCGCAGTAGTGAGCCCGAGTGCGCATGAGCAGTAGTGAGCCCGTGTGTGCATGAGCAGTAATGACCCCGGGTGCGCATGCACAGTAGTGAGCCCGTGCGCGCATACGCGGTAGCGAGCCCGATTTTGCACCCGCAGTAGTGAGTCCGAGTGCGCATGCGCAGTAGTGACCCCGAGCGCGCATGCGCAGTAGTGAGCCCGATTGCGCATCCGCAACAGTGAGTCCGAGTGCGCATGAGCAGTAGTGAGGCCGAGTGCGCATGAGCAGTAGTGAGCCCGATTGCGCATCCGCAGTAGTGAGTCCGAGTGCGCATGGGCAGGTCTGAGCCGGAGTGCGCATGCGCGGTAGTGAGTCCGAGTTCGCATGAGCAGTAGTGAGCCCGATTGCGCATCCGCAGTAGTGACTCCGAGTGCCCATGAGCAGTAGTTAGTCCGACAGCGCATGAGAAGTTGTGACCCCGTGTGCGCAAGCGCAGTACTGAGCCCGAGTGCGCATGCACAGTAGAGAGCCCGATTACGCATGCGCAGTAGTGAGCCCGTGTGTCCATGCGCAGTGGTGAGCCCGAGTGCGTATGGGCCGGCCTGAGCCGGAGTGCGTATGCGCAGTAGTAAGTCCGTGTGCGCATGAGCAGTAGTGACCCCGAGCGCGCATGCGCAGTGGTGAGCCCGATTGCGCATCCGCAGCAGTGAGTCCGAGTGCGCACGAGCAGTAGTGAGGCCGAGTGCGCGTGAGCAGTAGTGAGCCCGTGCGCGCATCCGCAGTAGTGAGTCCGAGCGCCCATGAGCAGTAGTGACCCCGAGTGCGCATGTGCAGTAGTGACCCCGAGCGCGCATGCGCAGTAGTGAGCCCGACTGCGCATCCGCAACAGTGAGTCCGAGTGCGCATGAGCAGTAGTGAGCCCGAGCTCGCATCCGCAGTACTGACTCCAAGTGCGCATGAGCAGTAGTGACCCCGAGTGCGCATGCGCAGTAGTGAGCCCGAGTGCGCATGTACAGGTGTGACCGGAGAGGGCATGCGCAGTAGTGAGTCTGAGTGCGCATGCACAGTAGCGAGCCCGTGCGCGCATGCGCAGTAGTGAGCCCGAGTACGCATCCGCAGTAGCGAAACAGTGTGCGCATGAGCAGTAGTGAGTCCTAGTGCGCATGAGCAGTAGTGACCCCGAGCGCGCATGCGCAGTAGTGAGCCCGATTGCGCATCCGCTGCAGTGTGTCCGAGTGCGCATAAGCAGTAGTGAGTCCGAGTGCGCATGAGCAGTAATGAGGCCGAGTGCGAATGCGCAATAGTGACCCCGAGTGCGCATGAGCAGTAATGAGCCCGAGCGCGCATGAGCAGTAGTTAGTCCGAGAGCGCATGAATATTAGTGACCCCGTGTGTGCATGCGCAGTAGTGTGCCCGCGCCGGCATCGGCAGTAGTGTGCCCGAGTGCGCATGCGCAATAGTGAGCCCGAGCGCGCATGCGCAATAGTGAGCCCGAGCGCGCATGCGCAGTAGTGAGCCCGACTTCGCATCCGCAGCAGTGAGCCCGATTGCGCATGCGCAGTAGTGAGTCCGTGTGCGCATGCGCAGCAGTGGGGCCGAGCGCGCGTCTGCAGTAGTGAGCCCGAGTGCGCATGCGCAGTAGTGACCCCGAGTGCGCATGCGCAGTAGAGAGCCCGATTGCGCATGTGCAGGTCTTAGCCGGAGAGCGCATGCGCAGTAATGAGCCCGATTGCGCATCCGCAGTAGTGAGTCCGATTGCGCATGCGCAGCAGTGAGTCCCAGTGCGCATGAGCAGTAGTGAGTCCGAGTGCGCATCCGCAGTAGTGAGACAGTGTGCGCATGAGCAGTAGTGACCCCGAGTGCGCATGCGCAGTAGAGAGCCCGATTGCGCATGTGCAGGTCTTAGCCGGAGAGCGCATCCGCAGTAGTGAGGCCGAGTGCCCATGAGCAGTCGTGAATCCAAGTGATCATGAACAGTACTGACGCCGAGTGCGCGTGCACAGTAGTAAGCCCGAGCGCGCATGTGCAGTAGTTAGCCCGATCGAACATCGACAGTAGTGAGTCCGAGTGCCCATGAGCCGTAGTTATTCCGAGTGCACATGAGCCGTAGTGAGTCCGAGTGCGCATGAGCAGTAGTGAGTCCGAGTGCGCATGAGCAGTAATGAGGCCGAGTGCGAATGCGCAATAGTGACCCCAAGTGCGCATGCGCAGTAGTGAGCCCGAGCGCGCATGTACAGGTGTGACCGGAGAGGGCATGCGCAGTAGTGAGTCTGAGTGCGCATGCACAGTAGTGAGCCCGAGCGCGCATGCGCAGTGGTGAGCCCGATTGCGCATTCGCAGCAGTGAGTCCGAGTGTGCACGAGCAGTAGTGAGGCCGAGTGCGCGTGAGCAGTAGTGAGCCCGTGCGCGCATCCGCAGTAGTGGGTCCGAGCGCCCATGAGCAGTAGTGACCCCGAGTGGGCATGTGCAGTAGTGACCCCGAGCGCGCATGCGCAGTTGTGAACCCGATTGCGCATCCGCAGCAGTAAGTCCGAGTGCGCATGAGCAGTAGTGAACCCGATTGCGCATCCGCTGCGGTCTGTCCTAGTGCGCATGAGCAGTAGTGAGCCCGAGCGCGCATCCGCAGTACTGACTCCAAGTGCGCATGAGCAGTAGTGACCCCGAGTGCGCATGCGCAATAGTGAGCCCGAGCGCGCATCCGCAGTACTGAGTCCAAGTGCGCAAGAGCAATAGTGACCCCGAGTGCGCATGCGCAGTTGTGAGCCCGAGTGCGCATCCGCTGCAGTGTGTCCGAGTGCGCATAAGCAGTAGTGAGTCCGAGTGCGCATGAGCAGTAATGAGGCCGAGTGCGAATGCGCAATAGTGACCCCAAGTGCGCATGCGCAGTAGTGAGCCCGAGCCCGCATGTACAGGTGTGACCGGAGAGGGCATGCGCAGTAGTGAGTCTGAGTGCGCATGCACAGTAGTGAGCCCGTGCGCGCATGCGCAGTAGTGAGCCAGAGTGCGCATCTGCAGTAGTGAAACAGTGTGCGCATGAGCAGTAGTGAGTCCGAGTGCGCATGAGCAGTAGTGACCCCGAGCGCGCATGCGTAGTAGTAAGCCCGAGTGCGCATCCGCACTAGGGGGTCCGTGTGCGCATGCGCAGTAGTGAGCCCGAGTGCGCTTGAGCAGTAGTGAGCCCGACTGCGCATCCGCTGCAGTCTGTCCGAGTGCGCATGCACAGTAGTGAGCCCATGTGTGCATGCGCAGTAGTGAGCCTGATTGCGCATCGGCAGAAGTGAGTCCGTGTGCACATGCGCAGTAGTGACCCCGAGTGCGCGTGCCCTGTAGTGAGCCCATGTGAGCATGCGAAGTAGTGAGCCCGTGCGCGCATCCGCAGTAGTGAGCCCGAGTGCGCATGCGCAGTAGTGACCCCGCGTGTGCATGGGCAGTAGTGACCCCGGGTGCACATGCGCAGTAGTTAGTCCGAGTGCGCATGAGCAGTAGTGAGCCCGTGTGTGCATGAGCAGTAGTGACCCCGGGTGCGCATGCACAGTAGTGAGCCCGTGCGCGCATACGCGGTAGCGAGCCCGATTTTGCACCCGCAGTAGTGAGTCCGAGTGCGCATGCGCAGTAGTGACCCCGAGCGCGCATGCGCAGTAGTGAGCCCGATTGCGCATCCGCTGCAGTGTGTCCGAGCGCGCGTCTGCAGTAGTGAGCCCGAGTGCGCATGCGCAGTAGTGACCCCGAGTGCGCATGCGCAGTAGAGAGCCCGATTGCGCATGTGCAGGTCTTAGCCGGAGAGCGCATGCGCAGTAATGAGCCCGATTGCGCATCCGCAGTAGTGAGTCCGATTGCGCATGCGCAGCAGTGAGTCCCAGTGCGCATGAGCAGTAGTGAGTCCGAGTGCGCATCCGCAGTAGTGAGACAGTGTGCGCATGAGCAGTAGTGACCCCGAGTGCGCATGCGCAGTAGAGAGCCCGATTGCGCATGTGCAGTAGTGACCCCGAGCGCGCATGCGCAGTAGTGAGCCCGATTGCGCATCCGCAACAGTGAGTCTGAGTGCGCATGAGCAGTAGTGAGCCCGAGCTCGCATCCGCAGTACTGACTCCAAGTGCGCATGAGCAGTAGTGACCCCGAGTGCGCATGCGCAGTAGTGAGCCCGAGTGCGCATGTACAGGTGTGACCGGAGAGGGCATGCGCAGCAGTGAGTCTGAGTGCGCATGCACAGTAGCGAGCCCGTGCGCGCATGCGCAGTAGTGAGCCCGAGTACGCATCCGCAGTAGCGAAACAGTGTGCGCATGAGCAGTAGTGAGTCCTAGTGCGCATGAGCAGTAGTGACCCCGAGCGCGCATGCGCAGTAGTGAGCCCGATTGCGCATCCGCTGCAGTGTGTCCGAGTGCGCATAAGCAGTAGTGAGTCCGAGTGCGCATGAGCAGTAATGAGGCCGAGTGCGAATGCGCAATAGTGACCCCGAGTGCGCATGAGCAGTAATGAGCCCGAGCGCGCATGAGCAGTAGTTAGTCCGAGAGCGCATGAATATTAGTGACCCCGTGTGTGCATGCGCAGTAGTGTGCCCGCGCAGGCATCGGCAGTAGTGTGCCCGAGTGCGCATGCGCAATAGTGAGACCGAGCGTGCATGCGCAATAGTGAGCCCGAGCGCGCATGCGCAGTAGTGAGCCCGACTTCGCATCCGCAGCAGTGAGCCCGATTGCGCATGCGCAGTAGTGAGTCCGTGTGCGCATGCGCAGCAGTGGGGCCGAGCGCGCGTCTGCAGTAGTGAGCCCGAGTGCGCATGCGCAGTAGTGACCCCGAGTGCGCATGCGCAGTAGAGAGCCCGATTGCGCATGTGCAGGTCTTAGCCGGAGAGCGCATGCGCAGTAATGAGCCCGATTGCGCATCCGCAGTAGTGAGTCCGATTGCGCATGCGCAGCAGTGAGTCCCAGTGCGCATGAGCAGTAGTGAGTCCGAGTGCGCATCCGCAGTAGTGAGACAGTGTGCGCATGAGCAGTAGTGACCCCGAGTGCGCATGCGCAGTAGAGAGCCCGATTGCGCATGTGCAGGTCTTAGCCGGAGAGCGCATCCGCAGTAGTGAGGCCGAGTGCCCATGAGCAGTCGTGAATCCAAGTGATCATGAGCAGTACTGACGCCGAGTGCGCGTGCACAGTAGTAAGCCCGAGCGCGCATGTGCAGTAGTTAGCCCGATCGAACATCGACAGTAGTGAGTCCGAGTGCCCATGAGCCGTAGTTATTCCGAGTGCACATGAGCCGTAGTGAGTCCGAGTGCGCATGAGCAGTAGTGAGTCCGAGTGCGCGTGAGCAGTAGTGAGCCCGTGCGCGCATCCGCAGTAGTGGGTCCGAGCGCCCATGAGCAGTAGTGACCCCGAGTGGGCATGTGCAGTAGTGACCCCGAGCGCGCATGCGCAGTTGTGAACCCGATTGCGCATCCGCAGCAGTAAGTCCGAGTGCGCATGAGCAGTAGTGAACCCGATTGCGCATCCGCTGCGGTCTGTCCTAGTGCGCATGAGCAGTAGTGAGCCCGAGCGCGCATCCGCAGTACTGACTCCAAGTGCGCAAGAGCAATAGTGACCCCGAGTGCGCATGCGCAGTTGTGAGCCCGAGTGCGCATCCGCTGCAGTGTGTCCGAGTGCGCATAAGCAGTAGTGAGTCCGAGTGCGCATGAGCAGTAATGAGGCCGAGTGCGAATGCGCAATAGTGACCCCAAGTGCGCATGCGCAGTAGTGAGCCCGAGCCCGCATGTACAGGTGTGACCGGAGAGGGCATGCGCAGTAGTGAGTCTGAGTGCGCATGCACAGTAGTGAGCCCGTGCGCGCATGCGCAGTAGTGAGCCAGAGTGCGCATCTGCAGTAGTGAAACAGTGTGCGCATGAGCAGTAGTGAGTCCGAGTGCGCATGAGCAGTAGTGACCCCGAGCGCGCATGCGTAGTAGTAAGCCCGAGTGCGCATCCGCACTAGGGGGTCCGTGTGCGCATGCGCAGTAGTGAGCCCGAGTGCGCTTGAGCAGTAGTGAGCCCGACTGCGCATCCGCTGCAGTCTGTCCGAGTGCGCATGCACAGTAGTGAGCCCATGTGTGCATGCGCAGTAGTGAGCCTGATTGCGCATCGGCAGAAGTGAGTCCGTGTGCACATGCGCAGTAGTGACCCCGAGTGCGCGTGCCCTGTAGTGAGCCCATGTGAGCATGCGAAGTAGTGAGCCCGTGCGCGCATCCGCAGTAGTGAGCCCGAGTGCGCATGCGCAGTAGTGACCCCGCGTGTGCATGGGCAGTAGTGACCCCGGGTGCACATGCGCAGTAGTTAGTCCGAGTGCGCATGAGCAGTAGTGAGCCCGTGTGTGCATGAGCAGTAGTGACCCCGGGTGCGCATGCACAGTAGTGAGCCCGTGCGCGCATACGCGGTAGCGAGCCCGATTTTGCACCCGCAGTAGTGAGTCCGAGTGCGCATGCGCAGTAGTGACCCCGAGCGCGCATGCGCAGTAGTGAGCCCGATTGCGCATCCGCTGCAGTGTGTCCGAGCGCGCGTCTGCAGTAGTGAGCCCGAGTGCGCATGCGCAGTAGTGACCCCGAGTGCGCATGCGCAGTAGAGAGCCCGATTGCGCATGTGCAGGTCTTAGCCGGAGAGCGCATGCGCAGTAATGAGCCCGATTGCGCATCCGCAGTAGTGAGTCCGATTGCGCATGCGCAGCAGTGAGTCCCAGTGCGCATGAGCAGTAGTGAGTCCGAGTGCGCATCCGCAGTAGTGAGACAGTGTGCGCATGAGCAGTAGTGACCCCGAGTGCGCATGCGCAGTAGAGAGCCCGATTGCGCATGTGCAGTAGTGACCCCGAGCGCGCATGCGCAGTAGTGAGCCCGATTGCGCATCCGCAACAGTGAGTCTGAGTGCGCATGAGCAGTAGTGAGCCCGAGCTCGCATCCGCAGTACTGACTCCAAGTGCGCATGAGCAGTAGTGACCCCGAGTGCGCATGCGCAGTAGTGAGCCCGAGTGCGCATGTACAGGTGTGACCGGAGAGGGCATGCGCAGCAGTGAGTCTGAGTGCGCATGCACAGTAGCGAGCCCGTGCGCGCATGCGCAGTAGTGAGCCCGAGTACGCATCCGCAGTAGCGAAACAGTGTGCGCATGAGCAGTAGTGAGTCCTAGTGCGCATGAGCAGTAGTGACCCCGAGCGCGCATGCGCAGTAGTGAGCCCGATTGCGCATCCGCTGCAGTGTGTCGGAGTGCGCATAAGCAGTAGTGAGTCCGAGTGCGCATGAGCAGTAATGAGGCCGAGTGCGAATGCGCAATAGTGACCCCGAGTGCGCATGAGCAGTAATGAGCCCGAGCGCGCATGAGCAGTAGTTAGTCCGAGAGCGCATGAATATTAGTGACCCCGTGTGTGCATGCGCAGTAGTGTGCCCGCGCAGGCATCGGCAGTAGTGTGCCCGAGTGCGCATGCGCAATAGTGAGCCCGAGCGTGCATGCGCAATAGTGAGCCCGAGCGCGCATGCGCAGTAGTGAGCCCGACTTCGCATCCGCAGCAGTGAGCCCGATTGCGCATGCGCAGTAGTGAGTCCGTGTGCGCATGCGCAGCAGTGGGGCCGAGCGCGCGTCTGCAGTAGTGAGCCCGAGTGCGCATGCGCAGTAGTGACCCCGAGTGCGCATGCGCAGTAGAGAGCCCGATTGCGCATGTGCAGGTCTTAGCCGGAGAGCGCATGCGCAGTAATGAGCCCGATTGCGCATCCGCAGTAGTGAGTCCGATTGCGCATGCGCAGCAGTGAGTCCCAGTGCGCATGAGCAGTAGTGAGTCCGAGTGCGCATCCGCAGTAGTGAGACAGTGTGCGCATGAGCAGTAGTGACCCCGAGTGCGCATGCGCAGTAGAGAGCCCGATTGCGCATGTGCAGGTCTTAGCCGGAGAGCGCATCCGCAGTAGTGAGGCCGAGTGCCCATGAGCAGTCGTGAATCCAAGTGATCATGAGCAGTACTGACGCCGAGTGCGCGTGCACAGTAGTAAGCCCGAGCGCGCATGTGCAGTAGTTAGCCCGATCGAACATCGACAGTAGTGAGTCCGAGTGCCCATGAGCCGTAGTTATTCCGAGTGCACATGAGCCGTAGTGAGTCCGAGTGCGCATGAGCAGTAGTGAGTCCGAGTGCGCGTGAGCAGTAGTGAGCCCGTGCGCGCATCCGCAGTAGTGGGTCCGAGCGCCCATGAGCAGTAGTGACCCCGAGTGGGCATGTGCAGTAGTGACCCCGAGCGCGCATGCGCAGTTGTGAACCCGATTGCGCATCCGCAGCAGTAAGTCCGAGTGCGCATGAGCAGTAGTGAACCCGATTGCGCATCCGCTGCGGTCTGTCCTAGTGCGCATGAGCAGTAGTGAGCCCGAGCGCGCATCCGCAGTACTGACTCCAAGTGCGCAAGAGCAATAGTGACCCCGAGTGCGCATGCGCAGTTGTGAGCCCGAGTGCGCATCCGCTGCAGTGTGTCCGAGTGCGCATAAGCAGTAGTGAGTCCGAGTGCGCATGAGCAGTAATGAGGCCGAGTGCGAATGCGCAATAGTGACCCCAAGTGCGCATGCGCAGTAGTGAGCCCGAGCCCGCATGTACAGGTGTGACCGGAGAGGGCATGCGCAGTAGTGAGTCTGAGTGCGCATGCACAGTAGTGAGCCCGTGCGCGCATGCGCAGTAGTGAGCCAGAGTGCGCATCTGCAGTAGTGAAACAGTGTGCGCATGAGCAGTAGTGAGTCCGAGTGCGCATGAGCAGTAGTGACCCCGAGCGCGCATGCGTAGTAGTAAGCCCGAGTGCGCATCCGCACTAGGGGGTCCGTGTGCGCATGCGCAGTAGTGAGCCCGAGTGCGCTTGAGCAGTAGTGAGCCCGACTGCGCATCCGCTGCAGTCTGTCCGAGTGCGCATGCACAGTAGTGAGCCCATGTGTGCATGCGCAGTAGTGAGCCTGATTGCGCATCGGCAGAAGTGAGTCCGTGTGCACATGCGCAGTAGTGACCCCGAGTGCGCGTGCCCTGTAGTGAGCCCATGTGAGCATGCGAAGTAGTGAGCCCATGTGCGCATGCGCAGCAGTAAGCCCGTGTGCGCATGCGCAGAAGTGAGCCCTGTGTGCGCATGCGCAGTAGAAAGCCCGTGTGCGCATGCGCAGTAGTGACCCCGAGTGCGCATGCGCAGTAGCGAGCCCGATTGCGCATCCGCAGTAGTGAGTCCGAGTGCGCATGGGCAGTCGTGACCCCGAGTGCGCATGCACAGTCGTGAGCCCGTGTGCGCATGCGCAGTAGTGCGCCCGTGTGCGCATGCGCAGAAGTGAACTCGAGAGCGCATGCGCAAGTCTGAGCCGGAGTGTGCATGCGCCGTAGTGACCCCGAATGCGCATGCGCAGTAGCGACTCCGAGTGCGCATGTGCAGTAGTGACCCCGAGCGAGCATACGCGGTAGCGAGCCCGATTTTGCACCCGCAGTAGTGAGTCCGAGTGCGCATACGCGGTAGCGAGCCCGATTTTGCACCCGCAGTAGTGGGTCCGAGTGCGCATGAGCAGTAGTTAGTCCGAGAGCGCATGAGAAGTAGTGACCCCGTGTGCGCATGCGCAGTAGTGAGCCCGAGCGCGCATGTGCAGGTCTGACCGGAGAGGGCATGAGCAGTATTGACCCCGAGCGCGCGTGCGCAGTAGTGAGCCCGAGTCCGCATGCGCAGTAGTGACCCCGAGTGCGCATGCGCAGTAGTGCGCCCGTGTGTGCATGAGCAGTAATGATCCCGGGTGCGCATGCACAGTAGAGAGCCCGATTACGCATGCGCAGTAGTGAGCCCGTGTGTCCATGCGCAGTGGTGAGCCCGAGTGCGTATGGGCCGGCCTGAGCCGGAGTGCGTATGCGCAGTAGTAAGTCCGTGTGCGCATGAGCAGTAGTGACCCCGAGCGCGCATGCGCAGTGGTGAGCCCGATTGCGCATCCGCAGCAGTGGGTCCGAGTGCGCACGAGCAGTAGTGAGGCCGAGTGCGCGTGAGCAGTAGTGTGCCCGTGCGCGCATCCGCAGTAGTAAGTCCGAGCGCCCATGAGCAGTAGTGACCCCGAGTGCGCATGTGCAGTAGTGACCCCGAGCGCGCATGCGCAGTAGTGAGCCCGATTGCGCATCCGCAACAGTGAGTCCGAGTGCGCATGAGCAGTAGTGAGCCCGAGCTCGCATCCGCAGTACTGACTCCAAGTGCGCATGAGCAGTAGTGACCCCGAGTGCGCATGCGCAGTAGTGAGCCCGAGTGCGCATGTACAGGTGTGACCGGAGAGGGCATGCGCAGTAGTGAGTCTGAGTGCGCATGCACAGTAGCGAGCCCGTGCGCGCATGCGCAGTAGTGAGCCCGAGTACGCATCCGCAGTAGCGAAACAGTGTGCGCATGAGCAGTAGTGAGTCCTAGTGCGCATGAGCAGTAGTGACCCCGAGCGCGCATGCGCAGTAGTGAGCCCGATTGCGCATCCGCTGCAGTGTGTCCGAGTGCGCATAAGCAGTAGTGAGTCCGAGTGCGCATGAGCAGTAATGAGGCCGAGTGCGAATGCGCAATAGTGAGCCCGAGCGCGCATGCGCAATAGTGAGCCCGAGCGCGCATGCGCAGTAGTGAGCCCGACTTCGCATGCGCAGCAGTGAGCCCGATTGCGCATGCGCAGTAGTGAGTCCGTGTGCGCATGCGCAGCAGTGGGGCCGAGCGCGCGTCTGCAGCATAGAGCCCGAGTGCGCATGCGCAGTAGTGACCCCGAGTGCAAATGCCCAGTAGAGAGCCCGATTGCGCATGTGCAGGTCTTAGCCGGAGAGCGCATGCGCAGTAATGAGCCCGATTGCGCATCCGCAGTAGTGAGTCCGATTGCGCATGCGCAGGAGTGAGTCCCAGTGCGCATGAGCAGTAGTGAGTCCGAGTGCGCATCCGCAGTAGTGAGACAGTGTGCGCATGAGCAGTAGTGACCCCGAGTGCGCATGCGCAGTAGAGAGCCCGATTGCGCATGTGCAGGTCTTAGCCGGAGAGCGCATCCGCAGTAGTGAGGCCGAGTGCCCATGAGCAGTCGTGAATCCAAGTGATCATGAGCAGTACTGACGCCGAGTGCGCATGCACAGTAGTAAGCCCGAGCGCGCATGTGCAGTAGTTAGCCCGATCGGACATCGACAGTAGTGAGTCCGAGTGCCCATGAGCCGTAGTGAGTCCGAGTGCACATGAGCCGTAGTGAGTCCGAGTGCGCATAAGCAGTAGTGAGCCCGATTGCGTATCGGCAGTAGTGAGTCCGAGTGCCCATGAGCCGTAGTGAGTCCGATTGCGCATGAGCAGTAGTGAGTCCGAATACGCATGAGCAGTAGTGAGCCCGAGCGCGCATGCACAGTAGTGAGCCCGTGTGCGCTTGCGCAGTAGTGAACCCGATTGCGCATGCGCAGTAGTGAACCCGATTGCGCATCCGCTGCAGTCTGTCCTAGTGCGCACGCGCAGGGGTGACCCCGACTGCGCATGCGCAGTAGCGACCCCGAGCGCGCATATACAGGTCTGACCGGAGTGCGCATGCGCAGTAGAGAGCCCGGTTGCGCATGCGCAGTGGTGAGCCCGAGTGCGCATGTGCAGGTCCCACCGGAGTGCGCATGCGCAGTAGTGAGCCCGAGCGCGCATGCGCAGTAGTGACACCGAGTGCGCATGCGCGGAAGAGAGCGCGATTGCGCATGCGCAGTAGTGCGCCCGTGTCCGCATGCACAATGGTGAGCCCGAGTGCGCATGGTCAAGTCTGAGCCGGAGTGCGCATGCGCGGTAGTGAGCCCGATCGCGTATCCGCAGTAGTGAGGCCGAGTGCCCATGAGCAGTAATGAGTCCGAGTGCGCATCCGCAGTAGTGAGGCCGAGTGTCCATGAGCAGTAGTGATTCCAGGTGCTGATGAGCAGTAGAGACCGCGAGTGCGCATCCGCAGTAGTGAGCCCGATTGCGCATGCGCAGTAGTGACCCCGAGTGCGCATGCACAGTAGTGAGCTCGTGCACGCGTGCGCAGTAGTGAGCCCGATTGCGCATCCGCAGTAGTGAGTCGGAGTACTCATGAGCAGTAATGAGGCCGAGTGCGAATGCGCAATAGTGACCCCGAGTGCGCATGAGCAGTAATGAGCCCGAGCGCGCATGAGCAGTAGTTAGTCCGAGAGCGCATGAATATTAGTGACCCCGTGTGTGCATGCGCAGTAGTGAGACAGTGTGCGCATGAGCAGTAGTGACCCCGAGTGCGCATGCGCAGTAGAGAGCCCGATTGCGCATGTGCAGGTCTTAGCCGGAGAGCGCATCCGCAGTAGTGAGGCCGAGTGCCCATGAGCAGTCGTGAATCCAAGTGATCATGAGCAGTACTGACGCCGATTGCGCATGCACAGTAGTGAGCCCGAGCGCGCATGTGCAGTAGTGAGCCCGATCGAACATCGACAGTAGTGAGTCCGAGTGCCCATGAGCCGTAGTGAGTCCGAGTGCCCATGAGCCGTAGTGAGTCCGATTGCGCATGAGCAGTAGTGAGTCCGAATACGCATGAGCAGTAGTGAGCCCGAGCGCGCATGCACAGTAGTGAGCCCGTGTGCGCATGCGCAGTATTGAACCCGATTGCGCATGCGCAGTAGTGAACCCGATTGCGCATCCGCTGCAGTCTGTCCTAGTGCGCACGCGCAGTGGTGACCCCGACTGCGCATGCGCAGTAGCGACCCCGAGCGCGCATATACAGGTCTGACCGGAGTGCGCATGCGCAGTAGAGAGCCCGATTGCGCATATGCAGGTCTGAGCCGGAGAGCGCATCCGCAGTAGTGAGCCCGAGTGCGCATGCGCAGTAGTGACCCCGAGTGCGCATGAGTAGTAGTGACCCCGAGTGCGCATGCACAGTAGTGAGCCCGTGGACACATGCGCAGTAGTGAGCTCGAGTGCCCATGTGCAGGTCTGAGCAGGAGCGCGCATGCGCAGTAGTGACCCCGAGCGCGCATGCGCAGTAGTGACCCCGAGTGCGCATGCGCAGTAGAAAACCCGATTGCGCATGCGCAGTAGTGAGCCCGTGTCTGCATGCGCGGTGGTGAGCGCGAGTGCGCATGGTCAAGTCTGAGCCGGAGTGCGCATGCGCAGTAGTGAGCCCGATCGCGCATCCGCAGTAGTGAGGCCGAGCGCCCATGCGCAGTGGTGAGCCCGAGTGCGCATGGTCAAGTCTGAGCCCGAGTTCGCATGCGCAAGGGTGAGCCCGATTGCGCATCCGCAGTAGTGAGGCCGAGTGTCCATGAGCAGTGGAGAGTCCAAGTGCGCATGAGCAGTAGTGAGCCCGATTGCGCATGCGCAGCAGTGAGCCCGAGCGCGCATCCGCAGTAGTGAGCCCGAGCGCGCATGCGCAGTAGTGGCCCGATTGCGCATCCGCAGTAGTGAGGCCGAGTGTCCATGAGCAGTAGTGAGTCCAAGTGCGCGTGAGCAGTAGTGACCGCGAATGCGCATGCGCAGTAGTGAGCCAGATTGCGCATCCGCAGTAGTGAGGCCGAGTGCCCATGAGCAGTAGTGTGTCCGAGTGCGCATGAGCAGTAGTGAGCCCGTGTGTGCATGAGCAGTACTGACCCCGAGTGCGCATGCGCAGTAGTGAGCCCGTGTCCGCATGCGCAGTGGTGAGCTCGAGTGCGCATGGTCAAGTCTGAGCCCGAGCGCGCATGCGCAGTAGTGAGCCCGAATGCGCATCCACAACAGTGAGGCCGAGTGTCCATGAGCAGTAGCGAGTCCAAGTGCGCGTGAGCAGTAGTGACCGCAAGTGCGAATGCGCAGTAGTGAGCCCGAGTGCGCATGTGCAGGTCCGACCGGAGTGCGCATGCGCAGTAGAGAGCCCGGTTGCGCATGCACAATCGTGAGCCCGTGTGCGCATGCGCAGTAGTGAGCCCGAGTGCGCATCCGCAGTAGTGAGTCCGAGTGCGCATGAGCAGTAGTGAGGCCGAGTGCCCATGAGCAGTAGTGAGTCCGAGTCCGCATGAGCAGTAGTGAGTCCGAGTGCGCATGAGGAGTAGTGACCCCGAGTGCGCATGCACAGTAGTGAGCCCGTGCGCGCATACGCGGTAGTGACCCCGAGTGCGCATGCACAGCAGTGAGCCCGTGTACACATGCGCGGTAGTGGACTCAAGTGCGCATGTGCAGGTCTGAGCCCGAGTGCGCATGCGCAGTAGTGACCCCGAGCGCGCATGGTCAGTAGTGAGCCCCATTGCGCATCCGCAACCGTGAGTCCGTGTGCGCATGAGCAGTAGTGAGTCGGAGTGCGCACGAGCAGTAGTGACCCCGAGCGCGCATGCGCAGTAGTGAGCCCGATTGCGCATCCGCTGCAGTGTGACCGAGTGCGCATGAGCAGTAGTGGAGTCCGAGTGCGCATGCGCAGTAGTGAGCCCGAGCGCGCATGCACAGTAGCGCGCCCGTGTGCGCATGCGCAGTAGTGAGCCCGAGTGCGCATCCGCTGCAGTGTGTCCGAGTGCGCATGGGCAGTAGTGAGGCCGATTGCGCATGCGCAGCAGTGAGTCCCAGTGCGCATGAGCAGTAGTGAGTCCGAGTGCACATCCGCAGTAGTGAGACAGTGTGCGCATGAGCAGTAGTGACCCCGAGTGCGCATGCGCAGTAGAGAGCCCGATTGCGCATGTGCAGGTCTTAGCCGGAGAGCGCATCCGCAGTAGTGAGGCCGAGTGCCCATGAGCAGTCGTGAATCCAAGTGATCATGAGCAGTACTGACGCCGATTGCGCATGCACAGTAGTGAGCCCGAGCGCGCATGTGCAGTAGTGAGCCCGATCGAACATCGACAGTAGTGAGTCCGAGTGCCCATGAGCCGTAGTGAGTCCGAGTGCACATGAGCCGTAGTGAGTCCGAGTGCGCATGAGCAGTAGTGAGCCCGATTGCGTATCGGCAGTAGTGAGTCCGAGTGCCCATGAGCCGTAGTGAGTCCGATTGCGCATGAGCAGTAGTGAGTCCGAATACGCATGAGCAGTAGTGAGCCCGAGCGCGCATGCACAGTAGTGAGCCCGTGTGCGCTTGCGCAGTAGTGAACCCGATTGCGCATGCGCAGTAGTGAACCCGATTGCGCATCCGCTGCAGTCTGTCCTAGTGCGCACGCGCAGGGGTGACCCCGACTGCGCATGCGCAGTAGCGACCCCGAGCGCGCATATACAGGTCTGACCGGAGTGCGCATGCGCAGTAGAGAGCCCGGTTGCGCATGCGCAGTAGTGAGCCCGTTTCCGCATGCGCAGTGGTGAGCCCGAGTGCGCATGTGCAGGTCCCACCGGAGTGCGCATGCGCAGTAGTGAGCCCGAGCGCGCATGCGCAGTAGTGACCCCTAGTGCGCATGCGCAGTAGTGAGCCCGTGTGCGCATGCGCAATAGTGAGCCCGAGCGCGCATGCGCAGTAGTGACCCCGAGTGCGCATGCGCAGTAGTGACCCCGAGTGCGCATGCGCAGTAGTGTCCCCGAGCGCGCATGCACAGTAGCGACCCCGTGCGCGCATGCGCGGTAGTGAGCCCCAGTGCTCATGTGCAGGTCTGACCGACGTGCGCATGCGCAGTAGTAAGCCCGAGCGCGCATGCGCAGTAGTGACACCGAGTGCGCATGCGCGGAAGAGAGCGCGATTGCGCATGCGCAGTAGTGCGCCCGTGTCCGCATGCACAATGGTGAGCCCGAGTGCGCATGGTCAAGTCTGAGCCGGAGTGCGCATGCGCGGTAGTGAGCCCGATCGCGTATCCGCAGTAGTGAGGCCGAGTGCCCATGAGCAGTAATGAGTCCGAGTGCGCATCCGCAGTAGTGAGGCCGAGTGTCCATGAGCAGTAGTGATTCCAGGTGCTGATGAGCAGTAGAGACCGCGAGTGCGCATCCGCAGTAGTGAGCCCGATTGCGCATGCGCAGTAGTGACCCCGAGTGCGCATGCACAGTAGTGAGCCCGTGCGCGCGTGCGCAGTAGTGAGCCCGATTGCGCATCCGCAGTAGTGAGTCGGAGTACTCATGAGCAGTAGTTAGTCCGAGAGCGCATGAGAAGTAGTGACCCCGTGCGCGCGTACGCGGTAGCGAGCCCGATTTTGCACCCGCAGTAGTGAGTCCGAGTGCGCATGCACAGGAGTGAACCCGTGTGGGCATGCGCAGTAGTGAGCCCGAGCGCGCATGAGCAGTAGTGACCCCGAGTGCGCATGCGCAGTAGAGAGCCCGATTGCGCATGCGCAGTAGTGAGCCCGTGTGTGCAAGAGCAGCAGTGACCCCGAGTGCGCATGCAGAGTAGTGGCCCCGAGTGCGCATGCGCAGTAGTGAGCCCGATTGCGCATCCGCAGCAGTGAGTCCGCGTGCGCATGAGCAGTAGTGACACCGAGTGAGCATGCACAGTCGTGAGCCCGTGTGCGCATGCGCAATAGTGAGCCCGAGTGCGCATCCGCAGTAGTGAGTCCGAGTGCGCATGAGCAGTAGTGAGGCCGAGTGCCCATGAGCAGTAGTGAGTCCGAGTCCGCATGAGCAGTAGTGAGTCCGAGTGCGCATGAGGAGTAGTGACCCCGAGTGCGCATGCACAGCAGTGAGCCCGTGTACACATGCGCGGTAGTGGACTCAAGTGCGCATGTGCAGGTCTGAGCCCGAGTGCGCATGCGCAGTAGTGAGCCCGTGGACACATGCGCAGTAGTGAGCTCGAGTGCCCATGTGCAGGTCTGAGCAGGAGCGCGCATGCGCAGTAGTGACCCCGAGCGCGCATGCGCAGTAGTGACCCCGAGTGCGCATGCGCAGTAGAAAACCCGATTGCGCATGCGCAGTAGTGAGCCCGTGTCTGCATGCGCGGTGGTGAGCCCGAGTGCGCATGGTCAAGTCTGAGCCGGAGTGCGCATGCGCAGTACTGAGCCCGATCGCGCATCCGCAGTAGTGAGGCCGAGCGCCCATGCGCAGTGGTGAGCCCGAGTGCGCATGGTCAAGTCTGAGCCCGAGTTCGCATGCGCAAGGGTGAGCCCGATTGCGCATCCGCAGTAGTGAGGCCGAGTGTCCATGAGCAGTAGAGAGTCCAAGTGCGCATGAGCAGTAGTGAGCCCGATTGCGCATGCGCAGCAGTGAGCCCGAGCGCGCATCCGCAGTAGTGAGCCCGAGCGCGCATGCGCAGTAGTGGCCCGATTGCGCATCCGCAGTAGTGAGGCCGAGTGTCCATGAGCAGTAGTGAGTCCAAGTGCGCGTGAGCAGTAGTGACCGCGAATGCGCATGCGCAGTAGTGAGCCAGATTGCGCATCCGCAGTAGTGAGGCCGAGTGCCCATGAGCAGTAGTGTGTCCGAGTGCGCATGAGCAGTAGTGAGCCCGTGTGTGCATGAGCAGTACTGACCCCGAGTGCGCATGCGCAGTAGTGAGCCCGTGTCCGCATGCGCAGTGGTGAGCTCGAGTGCGCATGGTCAAGTCTGAGCCCGAGCGCGCATGCGCAGTAGTGAGCCCGAATGCGCATCCACAACAGTGAGGCCGAGTGTCCATGAGCAGTAGCGAGTCCAAGTGCGCGTGAGCAGTAGTGACCGCAAGTGCGAATGCGCAGTAGTGAGCCCGAGTGCGCATGTGCAGGTCCGGCCGGAGTGCGCATGCGCAGTAGAGAGCCCGGTTGCGCATGCGCAGTAGTGAGCCCGTTTCCGCATGCGCAGTGGTGAGCCCGAGTGCGCATGTGCAGGTCCCACCGGAGTGCGCATGCGCAGTAGTGAGCCCGAGCGCGCATGCGCAGTAGTGTCCCCGAGCGCGCATGCACAGTAGCGACCCCGTGCGCGCATGCGCGGTAGTGAGCCCCAGTGCTCATGTGCAGGTCTGACCGACGTGCGCATGCGCAGTAGTAAGCCCGAGCGCGCATGCGCAGTAGTGACACCGAGTGCGCATGCGCGGAAGAGAGCGCGATTGCGCATGCGCAGTAGTGCGCCCGTGTCCGCATGCACAATGGTGAGCCCGAGTGCGCATGGTCAAGTCTGAGCCGGAGTGCGCATGCGCGGTAGTGAGCCAGATCGCGTATCCGCAGTAGTGAGGCCGAGTGCCCATGAGCAGTAATGAGTCCGAGTGCGCATCCGCAGTAGTGAGGCCGAGTGTCCATGAGCAGTAGTGATTCCAGGTGCTGATGAGCAGTAGAGACCGCGAGTGCGCATCCGCAGTAGTGAGCCCGATTGCGCATGCGCAGTAGTGACCCCGAGTGCGCATGCACAGTAGTGAGCCCGTGCGCGCGTGCGCAGTAGTGAGCCCGATTGCGCATCCGCAGTAGTGAGTCGGAGTACTCATGAGCAGTAGTTAGTCCGAGAGCGCATGAGAAGTAGTGACCCCGTGCGCGCGTACGCGGTAGCGAGCCCGATTTTGCACCCGCAGTAGTGAGTCCGAGTGCGCATGCACAGGAGTGAACCCGTGTGGGCATGCGCAGTAGTGAGCCCGAGCGCGCATGAGCAGTAGTGACCCCGAGTGCGCATGCGCAGTAGAGAGCCCGTTTGCGCATGCGCAGTAGTGAGCCCGTGTGTGCATGAGCAGCAGTGACCCCGAGTGCGCATGCAGAGTAGTGGCCCCGAGTGCGCATGCGCAGTAGTGAGCCCGATTGCGCATCCGCAGCAGTGAGTCCGCGTGCGCATGAGCAGTAGTGACACCGAGTGAGCATGCACAGTCGTGAGCCCGTGTGCGCATGCGCAGTAGTGAGCCCGAGTGCGCATCCGCTGCAGTGTGTCCGAGTGCGCATGGGCAGTAGTGAGGCCGAGTGCGCATGAGCAGTAGTGAGCCCGAGCGCGCATCCGCAGTAGTGAGTCCGAGTGCGCATGAGCAGTAGTGAGGCCGAGTGCGCATGTGCAGGTCTGACCGGAGTGCGCATGCGCAGTAGTGAGCCTGAGCGGTCATGCGCAGTAGTGAGCCCGATCGCGCATCGGCAGTAGCGAGCCCGTGTCCGCATGCGCAGTGGTGAGCCCGAGTGCGCATGGTCAAGTCTGAGCCGACGTGCCCATGCGCAGTAGTGAGTCCTCTCGCGCATCCGCAGTAGTGAGGCCAAGTCCCCATGAGCAGTAGTGAGCCCGTGTGTGCATGAGCAGTAGTGACCCCGAGTGCGCATGCAGAGTAGTGACCCCGAGTGCGCATGCGCAGTAGTGAGCCCGATGACCATCCGTAGTAGTGAGGCCGAGTGCCCTTGAGCAGTAGTGAGACCAAGTCCGCATGAGCGGTAGTGAGCCCGAGTGCGCATGCGCAGTAGTGACCCCGAGTGCGCATGCGCAGTAGAGTGCCCGATTGCGCATGTGCAGGTCTCAGCGGGAGAGTGCATCCGCAGTAGTGAGCCCGATTGCGCATCCGCAGTAGTGAGGCCGAGTGCCCATGAACAATAGTGAGTCCAAGTGCGCATGAGCAGTAGTGACCCCGAGTGCGCATGCACAGTAGTGAGCCCGATTGCGCATCTGTAGTAATGAGTCCGACTGCCCATGAGCCGTAGTGAGTCCGAGTGCGCATGAGCAGCAGTGACCCCGCGTGTGCATGAGCAGTAGTGACCCCGAGTGCGCATGCACACTAGTAAGCCCGAGTGCGCATGTGCAGGTCTGACCGGAGAGGGCATGCGCAGTAGTGAGCCCGAGAGCGCATCCGCAGTAGTGAGCCCGATTGCGCATACGCAGTAGTGAGTCCGTGTGCGCGTGCGTAGTAGCGACCCCGAGCGCCCAAGCGCAGTACTAAGCCCAAATGCGCATGTGCAGGTCTAACCGGAGAGGGCATGCGCAGTCGTGAGCCCGTGTCCGCATGCGCAGTGGTGAGCCCGAGTGCGCATGGTCAAGTCTGAGCCGACGTGCCCATGCGCAGTAGTGAGTCCTCTCGCGCATCCGCAGTAGTGAGGCCAAGTCCCCATGAGCAGTAGTGAGCCCGTGTGTGCATGAGCAGTAGTGACCCCGAGTGCGCATGCAGAGTAGTGACCCCGAGTGCGCATGCGCAGTAGTGAGCCCGATGCCCATCCGTAGTAGTGAGGCCGAGTGCCCTTGAGCAGTAGTGAGACCAAGTCCCAATGAGTGGTAGTGAGCCCGATTGCGCATCCGCAGTAGTGAGGCCGAGTGCCCATGAACAATAGTGAGTCCAAGTGCGCACGAGCAGTAGTGACCCCGAGTGCGCATCCACAGTAGTGAGCCCGATTGTGCATCCGCAGTAGTGAGTCCGAGTGTGACTGAGCAGTAGTGAGCCCGTGTGTGCATGAGCAGTAGTGACCCTGAGTGCGCATGCACAGTAGTGAGCCCGCGCGCGCATACGCGGTAGTGAGCCCGATTTTGCACCCGCAGTAGTGAGTCTGAGTGCGCATGTGCAGTAGTTAGTCCGAGAGCGCATGAGAAGTAGTGACCCCGTGTGCGAATGCGCAGTAGTGAGCCCGAGCGCGCATCCGCAGTAGTGAGCCCGAGTGCGCATGCGCAGTAGTGGTCCCGAGTGTTCATGCGCAGTAGAGAGCCCGATTGCGCATGCGCAGTAGTGAGCCCGTGTCCGCATGCGCAGTGGTGAGCCCGAGTGCGCATGGTCGAGTCTGAGCCCGAGCACGCATGCGCAGTAGTGAGCCCGATTTCGCATCCGCAGTAGTGAGACAGTGTGCGCATGTGCAGTAGTGAGTCCGAGTGCGCATCAACAGTAGTGAGCCCGTGTGTGCATGAGCAGTAGTGACCCCGTGTGCGCATGCGCAGTTGTGAGACCCCAGCTCTCATCCACAGTAGTGAACCCGATTGCGCATCCGCAGTAGTGAGTCCGAGTGCGCATGAGCAGTAGTGAGTCGGAGTACTCATGAGCAGTAGTTAGTCCGAGAGCGCATGAGAAGTAGTGACCCCGTGCGCGCGTACGCGGTAGCGAGCCCGATTTTGCACCCGCAGTAGTGAGTCCGAGTGCGCATGCGCAGCAGTGAGCCCGAGTGCGTATCCGCACTAGTGAGACAGTGTGCGCATCCGCTGCAGTGTGTCCTAGTGCGCACAAACAGTAGTGACCCCGAGCGCGCATGCGCAGTAGTGAGCCCGAGCGCGCATGCTCAGTAGTGAGCCCGAGTGCGCAGGTGCAGGTCTGACCGGAGAGGGCATGCGCAGCAGTGAGTCCGAGTGCGCATGAGCAATAGTGAGTCCACGTGCGCATGAGCAGTAGTGACCCCGAGTGCGCATGCCCATTAGTGAGCCCGAGTGCCCATGCGCAGTAGTGAGCCCGATTGCGCATCCGCAGTGGTGACCATGAGCACGCATGCGCAGTAGTGAGTCCGAGTGCGCATGAGCTGTAGTGAGCCCGTGTGTGCATGAGCAGTAGTGACCCCGAGTGCGCATGCACAGTAGTGAGCCCGTGCGCGCATACGCGGTAGTGACCCCGATTTTGCATCCGCAGTAGTGAGTTCGTGTGCGCATGAGCAGTAGTGAGTCCGAGTGCGCAAGAGCAGTAGTGACCCCGATTGCGCATCCGCAGTAGTGAGACAGTGTGCGCATGAGCAGTAGTGAGTCCGCGTGCGCACAAACACTAGTGACCCCGAGCGCGCATGCGCAGTAGTGAGCCCGATTGCGCACCCGCAGTAGAGGGTCCGAGTGCCCATGAGCAGTAGTTAGTCCGAGAACGCATGAGAAGTAGTGACCCCGAGTGCGCATGCGCGGTAGAGAGCGCGATTGCGCACGCGCAGTAGTGCGCCAGTGTCCGCATGCGCAATGGTGAGCCCGAGTGCGCATGGTCAAGTCTGATCCGGAGTGCGCATGCGCAGTAGTGAGCCCGATCGCGCATCCGCAGTAGTGAGGCCAAGTCCCCATGAGCAGTAGTGGGCCCGTGTGTGCATGAGCAGTAGTGACCCCGAGTGCGCATGCAGAGTAGTGACCCCGAGTGCGCATGCGCAGTAGTGAGCCCATGTGCGCATGCGCAGTAGTGAGCCCGGGCGCGCATCCGCAGTAGTGAGGCCGAGTGCCCATGAGCAGTAGTGAGTCCAAGCGCGCGTGAGCAGTAGTGACCCCGAGTGCGCATGCGCAGTAGTGATTCCGAGTCCGCATGAGCAGTAGTGAGTCCGAGTGCGCATGAGGAGTAGTGACCCCGAGTGCGCATGCACAGTAGTGAGCCCGTGCGCGCATACGCGGTAGTGACCCCGATTTTGCATCCGCAGTAGTGAGTTCGTGTGCGCATGAGCAATAGTTAGTCCGCGAGCGCATGATAATTAGTTACCCCGTGTGTGCATGCGCAGTAGTGTGCCCGAGCGCGCGACGGCAGTAGTGTCCCTGATTGCGCATCCGTAGTAGTGAGGCCGAGTGCGCATGAGCAGTAGTGACCTCGAGTGCGCATGCACAGCAGTGAGTCCCTGTACACATGCGCAGTATTGGACTCAAGTGCGCATGTGCAGGTCTGAGCCCGAGTGCGCATGGGCTGTAGTGACCCCGAGTGCGCATGCGCAGTAGAGAGCCCGATTGCGCATGTGCAGGTCTCAGCCGGAGAGTGCATCCGCAGTAGTGAGCCAGATTGCCCATTCGCAGTAGTGAGGCCGAGTGCCCATGAGCAATAGTGAGTCCAAGTGCGCATGAGCAGTAGTGACCCCGAGTGCGCATGCACAGTAGTGAGCCCGATTGCGCATCTGTAGTAATGAGTCCGACTGCCCATGAGCCGTAGTGAGTCCGAGTGCGCATGAGCAGCAGGGACCCCGCGTGTGCATGAGCAGTAGTGACCCCGAGTGCGCATGCACAGTAGTAAGCCCGAGTGCGCATGTGCAGGTCTGACCGGAGAGGGCATGCGCAGTAGTGAGCCCGAGAGCGCATCCGCAGTAGTGAGCCCGATTGCGCATACGCAGTAGTGAGTCCGTGTGCGCGTGCGTAGTAGCGACCCCGAGCGCCCAAGCGCAGTACTAAGCCCAAATGCGCATGTGCAGGTCTAACCGGAGAGGGCATGCGCAGTCGTGAGCCCGTGTGCGCATGCGCGGTAGTGAGCCCGATTGCGCATCCGCAGTAGTGAGTCCGTGTGCGCGTGCGTAGTACCGACCCCGAGTGCGCATCCTCAGTAGTGGGCCCGTGCGCGCATGCGCAGTAGTGCGCCCGTGTGCGCATGCGCAGAAGTGAGCTCGAGAGCGCATGCGCTGTAGTGAGCCCGATTGCGCATCCGTATTAGTGAGGCCGAGTGCCCTTGAGCAGTAGTGAGTCCAAGTGGGCATGAGCAGTAGTGACCCCGAGTGCGCATGCGCGGTAGTGAGCCGCAGTGCGCATGTGCAGGTCTGACCGGAGAGGGCATGAGCAGTAGTGACCCCGACCGCGCATGCGCAGTAGTGAGCCCGATTGCGCATCCGCTGCAGTGTGACCGAGTGCGCATGAGCATTAGTGGAGTCCGAGTGCGCATGAGCAGTAGTGAGACCGAATGCGAATGAGCAGTAGTGAGCCCGATTGCGCATCCGCAGTAGTGAGACCGATTATGCATCCGCAGTAGGGAGTCCGTGTGCGCATGCGCAGTAGTGAGCCCGATTGCGCATCGGCAGTAGCGAGCCCGTGTCCGCATGCGCAGTGGTGAGCCCGAGTGCGCATGGTCAAGTCTGAGCCGACGTGCCCATGCGCAGTAGTGAGTCCTCTCGCGCATCCGCAGTAGTGAGGCCAAGTCCCCATGAGCAGTAGTGAGCCCGTGTGTGCATGAGCAGTAGTGACCCCGAGTGCGCATGCAGAGTAGTGACCCCGAGTGCGCATGCGCAGTAGTGAGCCCGATGCCCATCCGTAGTAGTGAGGCCGAGTGCCCTTGAGCAGTAGTGAGACCAAGTCCGCATGAGTGGTAGTGAGCCCGAGTGCGCATGCGCAGTAGTGACCCCGAGTGCGCATGCGCAGTAGAGTGCCCGATTGCGCATGTGCAGGTCTCAGCGGGAGAGTGCATCCGCAGTAGTGAGCCCGATTGCGCATCCGCAGTAGTGAGGCCGAGTGCCCATGAACAATAGTGAGTCCAAGTGCGCACGAGCAGTAGTGACCCCGAGTGCGCATCCACAGTAGTGAGCCCGTGCGCGCATGCGCAGAAGTGAGCTCGAGTGCGCCTGTGCATGTCTGACCGCAGTGCGCATCCGCAGTAGTGAGCCCGAGCGCGCATGCGCAGTAATGAGCCCGATTGCGCATCCGCAGTAGTGAGTCGGAGTACTCATGAGCAATAGTTAGTCCGAGACCGCATGAGAAGTAGTGACCCCGTGCGCGCATCCGCAGTAGTGAGTCCGTGTGCGCATGCCCAGTAGTGAGCCCGAGTGCGCATGTGCAGGTCTAAACCGGAGTACGCATGCGCAGTAGTGAGCCCGATTGTGCATCCGCAGTAGTGAGTCCGAGTGTGACTGAGCAGTAGTGAGCCCGTGTGTGCATGAGCAGTAGCGACCCTGAGTGCGCATGCACAGTAGTGAGCCCGCGCGCGCATACGCGGTAGTGAGCCCGATTTTGCACCCGCAGTAGTGAGTCTGAGTGCGCATGTGCAGTAGTTAGTCCGAGAGCGCATGAGAAGTAGTGACCCCGTGTGCGAATGCGCAGTAGTGAGCCCGAGCGCGCATCCGCAGTAGTGAGCCCGAGTGCGCATGCGCAGTAGTGGTCCCGAGTGTTCATGCGCAGTAGAGAGCCCGATTGCGCATGCGCAGTAGTGAGCCCGTGTCCGCATGCGCAGTGGTGAGCCCGAGTGCGCATGGTCGTGTCTGAGCCCGAGCACGCATGCGCAGTAGTGAGCCCGATTTCGCATCCGCAGTAGTGAGACAGTGTGCGCATGTGCAGTAGTGAGTCCGAGTGCGCATCAACAGTAGTGAGCCCGTGTGTGCATGAGCAGTAGTGACCCCGTGTGCCCATGCGCAGTTGTGAGACCCCAGCTCTCATCCACAGTAGTGAACCCGATTGCGCATCCGCAGTAGTGAGTCCGAGTGCGCATGAGCAGTAGTGAGTCGGAGTACTCATGAGCAGTAGTTAGTCCGAGAGCGCATGAGAAGTAGTGACCCCGTGCGCGCGTACGCGGTAGCGAGCCCGATTTTGCACCCGCAGTAGTGAGTCCGAGTGCGCATGCGCAGCAGTGAGCCCGAGTGCGTATCCGCACTAGTGAGACAGTGTGCGCATCCGCTGCAGTGTGTCCTAGTGCGCATGAGCAGTAGTGACCCCGAGTGCGCATACGCTGTAGTGAGCCCGATTGCGCATCGGCAGTAATGAGTCCGTGTGCGCATGCGCAGTAGTGACCCCGAGTGAACAAGCAGAGTAGTGCGCCCGTGCGAGCATACGCGGTAGCGAGCCCGATTGCGCATCCGCAGTAGTGAGTCCGATCGCGCATCCGCAGTAGTGAGGCCGAGTGCCCTTGAGCAGTAGTGAGTCAGAGTGCGCATGAGCAGTAGTGACCCCGATTGCGCATCCGCAGTAGTGAGACAGTGTGCGCATGAGCAGTAGTGAGTCCGCGTGCGCACAAACAGTAGTGACCCCGAGCGCGCATGCGCAGTAGTGAGCCCGAGCGCGCATGCTCAGTAGTGAGCCCGAGTGCGCAGGTGCAGGTCTGACCGGAGAGGGCATGCGCAGCAGTGAGTCCGAGTGCGCATGAGCAATAGTGAGTCCACGTGCGCATGAGCAGTAGTGACCCCGAGTGCGCATGCCCATTAGTGAGCGCGAGTGCCCATGCGCAGTAGTGAGCCCGATTGCGCATCCGCAGTGGTGACCATGAGCGCGCATGCGCAGTAGTGAGTCCGAGTGCGCATGAGCTGTAGTGAGCCCGTGTGTGCATGAGCAGTAGTGACCCCGAGTGCGCATGCACAGTAGTGAGCCCGTGCGAGCGTACGCGGTAGGGAGCCCGATTTTGCACCCGCAGTAGTGAGTCCGAGTGCGCATGAGCAGTAGTGAGTCCGAGTGCGCAAGAGCAGTAGTGACCCCGATTGCGCATCCGCAGTAGTGAGACAGTGTGCGCATGAGCAGTAGTGAGTCCGCGTGCGCACAAACACTAGTGACCCCGAGCGCGCATGCGCAGTAGTGAGCCCGATTGCGCATCCGCAGTAGAGGGTCCGAGTGCCCATGAGCAGTAGTTAGTCCGAGAACGCATGAGAAGTAGTGACCCCGAGTGCGCATGCGCGGTAGAGAGCGCGATTGCGCACGCGCAGTAGTGCGCCAGTGTCCGCATGCGCAATGGTGAGCCCGAGTGCGCATGGTCAAGTCTGATCCGGAGTGCGCATGCGCAGTAGTGAGCCCGATCGCGCATCCGCAGTAGTGAGGCCAAGTCCCCATGAGCAGTAGTGAGCCCGTGTGTGCATGAGCAGTAGTGACCCCGAGTGCGCATGCAGAGTAGTGACCCCGAGTGCGCATGCGCAGTAGTGAGCCCATGTGCGCATGCGCAGTAGTGAGCCCGGGCGCGCATCCGCAGTAGTGAGGCCGAGTGCCCATGAGCAGTAGTGAGTCCAAGCGCGCGTGAGCAGTAGTGACCCCGAGTGCGCATGCGCAGTAGTGATTCCGAGTCCGCATGAGCAGTAGTGAGTCCGAGTGCGCATGAGGAGTAGTGACCCCGAGTGCGCATGCACAGTAGTGAGCCCGTGCGCGCATACGCGGTAGTGACCCCGATTTTGCATCCGCAGTAGTGAGTTCGTGTGCGCATGAGCAATAGTTAGTCCGCGAGCGCATGAGAATTAGTGACCCCGTGTGTGCATGCGCAGTAGTGTGCCCGAGCGCGCGACGGCAGTAGTGTCCCTGATTGCGCATCCGTAGTAGTGAGGCCGAGTGCGCATGAGCAGTAGTGACCTCGAGTGCGCATGCACAGCAGTGAGTCCCTGTACACATGCGCAGTAGTGGACTCAAGTGCGCATGTGCAGGTCTGAGCCCGAGTGCGCATGCGCAGTAGTGACCCCGAGCGCGCATGGTCAGTAGTGAGCCCCATTGCGCATCCGCAACAGTGAGTCCGTGTGCGCATGAGCAGTAGTAAGGCCGAGTGCGTATGAGCAGTAATGACCCCGAGCGCGCATCCGCAGTATTGAGTCCGATTGCGCATGCGCCGCAGTGCGTCAGAGTGCGCATGAGCAGTAGTGAGTCCGAGTGCGCATGAGCAGTAGTGACACCGAGTGCGCATGCACAGTAGTAAGCCCGAGTGCGCATGTGCAGGTCTGACCGGAGAGGGCGTGCGCAGTAGTGAGCCCGTGTGCGCATGCGCAGCAGTGAGCCCGAGTGCGTATCCGCACTAGTGAGACAGTGTGCGCATCCGCTGCAGTGTGTCCCAGTGCGCATGCGCATTAGTGAAGCCGAGTGGGCATGTGCAGTAGTGAGCCCGAGCGCGCATCCGCAGTAATGAGTCCAAGTGCGCATGAGCAGTAGTGACCCCGAGTGCGCATACGCTGTAGTGAGCCCGATTGCGCATCGGCAGTAATGAATCCGTGTGCGCATGCGCAGTAGTGACCCCGAGTGAACATGCAGAGTAGTGCGCCCGTGCGGGCATACGCGGTAGCGAGCCCGATTGCGCATCCGCAGTAGTGAGTCCGATCGCGCATCCGCAGTAGTGAGGCCGAGTGCCCTTGAGCAGTAGTGAGTCAGAGTGCGCATGAGCAGTAGTGACCCCGATTGCGCATCCGCAGTAGTGAGACAGTGTGCGCATCCGCAGTAGAGAGTCCGAGTGCCCATGAGCAGTAGTTAGTCCGGGAACGCATGAGAAGTAGTGACCCCGAGTGCGCATGCGCGGTAGAGAGCGCGATTGCGCATGCGCAGTAGTGCGCCCGTGTCCGCATGCGCAATGGTGAGCCCGAGTGCGCATGGTCAAGTCTGATCCGGAGTGCGCATGCGCAGTAGTGACCCCGATTGCGCATCCGCAGTAGTGAGACAGTGTGCGCATGAGCAGTAGTGAGTCCGCGTGCGCACAAACAGTAGTGACCCCGAGCGCGCATGCGCAGTAGTGAGCCCGAGCGCGCATGCTCAGTAGTGAGCCCGAGTGCGCAGGTGCAGGTCTGACCGGAGAGGGCATGCGCAGCAGTGAGTCCGAGTGCGCATGAGCAATAGTGAGTCCACGTGCGCATGAGCAGTAGTGAGTCAGAGTGCGCATGAGCAGTAGTGACCCCGATTGCGCATCCGCAGTAGTGAGACAGTGTGCGCATGAGCAGTAGTGAGTCCGCGTGCGCACAAACAGTAGTGACCCCGAGCGCGCATGCGCAGTAGTGAGCCCGAGCGCGCATGCTCAGTAGTGAGCCCGAGTGCGCAGGTGCAGGTCTGACCGGAGAGGGCATGCGCAGCAGTGAGTCCGAGTGCGCATGAGCAATAGTGAGTCCACGTGCGCATGAGCAGTAGTGACCCCGAGTGCGCATGCCCATTAGTTTGCGCGAGTGCCCATGCGCAGTAGTGAGCCCGATTGCGCATCCGCAGTGGTGACCATGAGCGCGCATGCGCAGTAGTGAGTCCGAGTGCGCATGAGCTGTAGTGCGCCCGTGCGAGCATACGCGGTAGCGAGCCCGATTGCGCATCCGCAGTAGTGAGTCCGATCGCGCATCCGCAGTAGTGAGGCCGAGTGCCCTTGAGCAGTAATGAGCCCGTGTGTGCATGAGCAGTAGTGACCCCGAGTGCGCATGCAGAGTAGTGACCCCGAGTGCGCATGCGCAGTAGTGAGCCCATGTGCGCATGCGCAGTAGTGAGCCCGGGCGCGCATCCGCAGCAGTGAGGCCGAGTGCCCTTGAGCAGTAGTGAGTCCACGTGCGCATGAGCAGTAGTAACCCCGAGTGCCCATGCACAGTAGTGAGCCCGTGCGCGCATACGCGGTAGTGACCCCGATTTTGCACCCGCAGTAGTGACCCCGTGCGCGCATGCGCAGTAGTGAGCCCGATTGTGCATGTGCAAGTCTGAGCCCGAGAACGCATGCGCAGTAGTGAGCCCGATTGTGCATCCGCAGTAGTGAGTTCGAGTGCGCCTGAGCAGTAGTGATCCCGTGTGCGCATGCGCAGTAGTGAGTCCGAGTGCGAACGAGCAGTAGTTAGTCCGAGAGCGCATGAGAATTAGTGACCCCGAGTGCGTATGCGCAGTAGTGAGCCCGTGCGCCCATACGCGGTAGTGACACCGATATTGCATGCGCAGTGGTGAGCCCGAGTGCGCATGGTCAAGTCTGAGCCGGAGTGCGCATGCGCAGTAGTGAGCCCGATTGCGCATCCGCAGTGGTGAGGCCGAGTGCCCTTGAGCAGTAGTGAGTCCCAGTGCGCATGAGCAGTAGTGACCCCGAATGCGCATGCGCAGTAGTGAGCCCGATTGCGCATCCGCAGTCGGGAGTCCGTGTGCGCATGCACAGTAGTGAGCCCGATTGCGCATCCTCAGTAGCGAGGCCGAGTGCCCATGAGAAGTAGTGAGCTCGAGTGCGCATGTGCAGGTCTGACCGAAGTGTGCATGCGCAGTAGTGAGCCGGAGCGCGCATGCGCAGTAGTGAGTCCGAGTGCGCATGCGCAGAAGTGAGCTCGAGTGCGCATGTGCAGGTCTGACCGAAGTGCGCATGCGCTGTAGTGAGCCCGAGCGCGCATGCGCAGTAGTGAGCCCGATTGCGCATCGGCAGTAGCGAGCCCGTGTCCGCATGCGCAGTGGTGAGCCCGAGTGCGCATGGTCAAGTCTGAGCCGACGTGCCCATGCGCAGTAGTGAGTCCTCTCGCGCATCCGCAGTAGTGAGGCCAAGTCCCCATGAGCAGTAGTGAGCCCGTGTGTGCATGAGCAGTAGTGACCCCGAGTGCGCATGCAGAGTAGTGACCCCGAGTGCGCATGCGCAGTAGTGAGCCCGATGCCCATCCGTAGTAGTGGGGCCGAGTGCCCTTGAGCAGTAGTGAGACCAAGTCCGCATGAGTGGTAGTGAGCCCGAGTGCGCATGCGCAGTAGTGACCCCGAGTGCGCATGCGCAGTAGAGTGCCCGATTGCGCATGTGCAGGTCTCAGCGGGAGAGTGCATCCGCAGTAGTGAGCCCGATTGCGCATCCGCAGTAGTGAGGCCGAGTGCCCATGAACAATAGTGAGTCCAAGTGCGCACGAGCAGTAGTGACCCCGAGTGCGCATCCACAGTAGTGAGCCCGTGCGCGCATGCGCAGAAGTGAGCTCGAGTGCGCCTGTGCATGTCTGACCGCAGTGCGCATCCGCAGTAGTGAGCCCGAGCGCGCATGCGCAGTAATGAGCCCGATTGCGCATCCGCAGTAGTGAGTCGGAGTACTCATGAGCAATAGTTAGTCCGAGACCGCATGAGAAGTAGTGACCCCGTGCGCGCATCCGCAGTAGTGAGCCCGATTGCGCATGCGCAGTAGTGAGCCCGTGTCCGCATGCGCAGTGGTGAGCCCGAGTGCGCATGGTCGAGTCTGAGCCCGAGCACGCATGCGCAGTAGTGAGCCCGATTTCGCATCCGCAGTAGTGAGACAGTGTGCGCATGTGCAGTAGTGAGTCCGAGTGCGCATCAACAGTAGTGAGCCCGTGTGTGCATGAGCAGTAGTGACCCCGTGTGCGCATGCGCAGTTGTGAGACCCCAGCTCTCATCCACAGTAGTGAACCCGATTGCGCATCCGCAGTAGTGAGTCCGAGTGCGCATGAGCAGTAGTGAGTCGGAGTACTCATGAGCAGTAGTTAGTCCGAGAGCGCATGAGAAGTAGTGACCCCGTGCGCGCGTACGCGGTAGCGAGCCCGATTTTGCACCCGCAGTAGTGAGTCCGAGTGCGCATGCGCAGCAGTGAGCCCGAGTGCGTATCCGCACTAGTGAGACAGTGTGCGCATCCGCTGCAGTGTGTCCTAGTGCGCATGAGCAGTAGTGACCCCGAGTGCGCATAGGCTGTAGTGAGCCCGATTGCGCATCGGCAGTAATGAGTCCGTGTGCGCATGCGCAGTAGTGACCCCGAGTGAACAAGCAGAGTAGTGCGCCCGTGCGAGCATACGCGGTAGCGAGCCCGATTGCGCATCCGCAGTAGTGAGGCCGAGTGCCCTTGAGCAGTAGTGAGTCAGAGTGCGCATGAGCAGTAGTGACCCCGATTGCGCATCCGCAGTAGTGAGACAGTGTGCGCATGAGCAGTAGTGAGTCCGCGTGCGCACAAACAGTAGTGACCCCGAGCGCGCATGCGCAGTAGTGAGCCCGAGCGCGCATGCTCAGTAGTGAGCCCGAGTGCGCAGGTGCAGGTCTGACCGGAGAGGGCATGCGCAGCAGTGAGTCCGAGTGCGCATGAGCAATAGTGAGTCCACGTGCGCATGAGCAGTAGTGACCCCGAGTGCGCATGCCCATTAGTGAGCCCGAGTGCCCATGCGCAGTAGTGAGCCCGATTGCGCATCCGCAGTGGTGACCATGAGCGCGCATGCGCAGTAGTGAGTCCGAGTGCGCATGAGCTGTAGTGAGCCCGTGTGTGCATGAGCAGTAGTGACCCCGAGTGCGCATGCACAGTAGTGAGCCCGTGCGAGCGTACGCGGTAGGGAGCCCGATTTTGCACCCGCAGTAGTGAGTCCGAGTGCGCATGAGCAGTAGTGAGTCCGAGTGCGCAAGAGCAGTAGTGACCCCGATTGCGCATCCGCAGTAGTGAGACAGTGTGCGCATGAGCAGTAGTGAGTCCGCGTGCGCACAAACACTAGTGACCCCGAGCGCGCATGCGCAGTAGTGAGCCCGATTGCGCATCCGCAGTAGAGGGTCCGAGTGCCCATGAGCAGTAGTTAGTCCGAGAACGCATGAGAAGTAGTGACCCCGAGTGCGCATGCGCGGTAGAGAGCGCGATTGCGCACGCGCAGTAGTGCGCCAGTGTCCGCATGCGCAATGGTGAGCCCGAGTGCGCATGGTCAAGTCTGATCCGGAGTGCGCATGCGCAGTAGTGAGCCCGATCGCGCATCCGCAGTAGTGAGGCCAAGTCCCCATGAGCAGTAGTGAGCCCGTGTGTGCATGAGCAGTAGTGACCCCGAGTGCGCATGCAGAGTAGTGACCCCGAGTGCGCATGCGCAGTAGTGAGCCCATGTGCGCATGCGCAGTAGTGAGCCCGGGCGCGCATCCGCAGTAGTGAGGCCGAGTGCCCATGAGCAGTAGTGAGTCCAAGCGCGCGTGAGCAGTAGTGACCCCGAGTGCGCATGCGCAGTAGTGATTCCGAGTCCGCATGAGCAGTAGTGAGTCCGAGTGCGCATGAGGAGTAGTGACCCCGAGTGCGCATGCACAGTAGTGAGCCCGTGCGCCCATACGCGGTAGTGACACCGATATTGCATGCGCAGTGGTGAGCCCGAGTGCGCATGGTCAACTCTGAGCCGGAGTGCGCATGCGCAGTAGTGAGCCCGATTGCGCATCCGCAGTGGTGAGGCCGAGTGCCCTTGAGCAGTAGTGAGTCCCAGTGCGCATGAGCAGTAGTGACCCCGAATGCGCATGCGCAGTAGTGAGCCCGATTGCGCATCCGCAGTCGGGAGTCCGTGTGCGCATGCACAGTAGTGAGCCCGATTGCGCATCCTCAGTAGCGAGGCCGAGTGCCCATGAGAAGTAGTGAGCCCGAGTGCGCATGTGCAGGTCTGAACCGGAGTGCGCATGCGCAGTAGTGAGTCCGAGTGCGCATGCGCAGAAGTGAGCTCGAGTGCGCATGTGCAGGTCTGACCGAAGTGTGCATGCGCAGTAGTGAGCCGGAGCGCGCATGCGCAGTAGTGAGTCCGAGTGCGCATGCGCAGAAGTGAGCTCGAGTGCGCATGTGCAGGTCTGACCGAAGTGCGCATGCGCTGTAGTGAGCCCGAGCGCGCATGCGCAGTAGTGAGCCCGATTGCGCATGCACAGTAGTGAGCCCGTGTCCGCATGCGCAGTGGTGAGGCCGAGTGCGCATGGTCAAGTCTGAGCCCGAGCACGCATGCGCAGTAGTGAGCCCGATTTCGCATCCGCAGTAATGAGGCCGAGTGCCCATGAGCAGTAGTGAGTCCAAGTGCGCATGAGCAGTAGTGACCCCGAGTGCGCATGCGCAGTGCTGAGCCCGAGTGGGCATGGGCAGGTCTGAGCCGGAGTGCGCATGCGCAGTAGTGTGCTCGATTGTGCATCCGCAGTAGTGAGTCCGAGTGCGCATGAGCAGTAGTGACTCCGAGTGCGCATGCACAGTAGCGAGCCCGTGCGCGCATACGCGGTAGTGACACCGATATTGCATGCGCAGTGGTGAGCCCGAGTGCGCATGGTCAAGTCTGAGCCGGAGTACGCATGCGCAGTAGTGAGCCCGATTGCGCATCCGCAGTAGTGAGGCCGAGTGCCCTTGAGCAGTACTGAGTCCACGTGCGCATGAGCAGTAGTAACCCCGAGTGCCCATGCACAGTAGTGAGCCCGTGCGCGCATACGCGGTAGGGACCCCGATTTTGCATCCGCAGTAGTGTGTCCGAGTGCGCATGAAGAGTAGTTAGTCCGAGAGCGCATGTGAAGTAGTGAGCCCGAGTGCACATTGTCAAGTCTGAGCCGGAGTGCGCATGCGCAGTAGTGAGCCCGATTGCGCGTCCGCAGTGGTGAGGCGGAGTGCCCTTGAGCAGTAGTGAGTCCACGTGCGCATGAGCAGTAGTAACCCCGAGTGCGCATGCACAGTAGTGAGCCCGTGCGAGCATACGCGGTAGTGACTCCGATTTTGCATCCGCAGTAGTGTGTCCGAGTGCGCATGAGGAGTAGTTAGTCCGAGAGCGCATGTGAAGTAGTGAGCCCGAGTGCGCATTGTCAAGTCTGAGCCGGAGTGCGCATTCGCAGTAGTGAGCCCGATTTACGCATCCGCAGTAGTGAGGCCGAGTGCCCATGAGCAGTAGTGAGTCCAAGTGCGCATGAGCAGTAGTGACTCCGAATGCGCATGCGCAGTAGTGAGCCCGATTGCGCATCCGCAGTCGGGAGTCCGTGTGCGCATGCACAGTAGTGAGTACGATTGCGCATCCTCAGTAGTGAGGCCGAGTGCCCATGAGCAGTAGTGAGTCCGAGTGCGCATGCGCAGAAGTGAGCTCGAGTGCGCATGTGCAGGTCTGACCGACGTGCGCATGCGCAGTAGTGAGCCCGAGCGCGCATGCGCAGTAGTGAGCCCGATTGCGCATGCACAGTAGTGAGCCCGTGCGCGCATACGCGGTAGTGACACCGATTTTGCATCCGCAGTAGTGTGTCCGAGTCCGCATGAGCAATAGTTAGTCCGAGAGCGCATGTAAAGTAGTGACCCCGTGTGAGTATGCACAGTAGTGAGCCCGTGCGCGCATCCACAGTAGTGAGCCCGAGTGCGCCTGCGCAGTAGTGACCCCTAGTGCGCATGCGCAGTAGAGACCCCGATTGCGCATGCGCAGTAGTGAGCCCGTGTGCGCATGCGCAGTGCTGAGCCCGAGTGGGCATGGGCAGGTCTGAACCGGAGTGCGCATGCGCAGTAGTGAGTCCGAGGGCGCATTGTCAAGTCTGAGCCCGAGCGCGCATGCGCAGCAGTGAGCCCGATTGTGCATCCGCAGTAGTGAGTCCAAGTGCGCATGAGCAGTAGTGAGCCCGAGTGCGCATACGCAGTAGTGAGTCCGTGTGCGCATGCTCAGTAGTGAGGCCGCGTGCGCATGTGCAGGTCTGAGCCGGAGTGCGCATGCGCAGTAGTGTGCTCGATTGTGCATCCGCAGTAGTGACCCCGTGTGCGCATGCTCAATAGTGTGCCCGTGTGCGCATCCGCAGTCGGGAGTCCGTGTGCGCATGCACAGTAGTGAGCCCGATTGCGCATCCTCAGTAGCGAGGCCGAGTGCCCATGAGCAGTAGTGAGCCCGAGTGCGCATGTGCAGGTCTGAGCCGTAGTGCGCATGCGCAGTAGTGAGTCCGAGTGCGCATGGTCAAGACTGAGCCCGAGCACGCATGCGCAGTAGTGAGCACGATTTCGCACCCGCAGTAATGAGGCCGAGTGCCCATGAGCAGTAGTGAGTCCAAGTGCGCATGAGCAGTAGTGACCCCGAGTGCGCATACGCACTAGTGAGCCCGATTGCGCATGCACAGTAGTGAGCCCATGTGTGCATGCGCAGTAGCGAGCCCGATTGCGCATACGCAGTAGTGAGTCCGAGTGCGCATGAACAGTAGTGAGCCCGTGTGTGCATGAGCAGTAGTGACCCCGAGTGCGCATGCACAGTAGTGAGCCCGTGCGCGCATACGCGGTAGTGACACCGATTTTGCATGCGCAGTGGTGAGCCCGAGTGCGCATGGTCAAGTCTGAGCCGGAGTGCGCATGCGCAGTAGTGAGCCCGTGTCCGCATGCGCAGTGGTGAGGCCGAGTGCGCATGGTCAAGTCTGAGCCCGACCACGCATGCGCAGTAGTGAGCCCGATTTCGCATCCGCAGTAATGAGGCCGAGTGCCCATGAGCAGTAGTGAGTCCAAGTGCGCATGAGCAGTAGTGATCCCGAGTGCGCATGCACATTAGTGAGCCCGTGCGCGCATACGCGGCAGTGAGCCCGATTTTGCATCCGCAGTAGTGAGTCGGAGTGCGCATGAGCAGTAGTTAGTCCGAGAGCGCATGAGAAGTATTGAATCCGTGTGCGCATGCACAGTAGTGAGCTCATGTGTGCATGCGCAGTAGCGAACCCGAGTGCGCATCCGCAGTAGTGAGTCCGTGTGCGCGTGCCCAGTAGTGAGCCCGAGTGCGCATGTGCAGGTCTGAGCCGGAGTGCGCATTGCGCAGTAGTGAGCCCGATTGTGCATCCGCAGTAATGTGTCCGAGTGCGCATGAGCAGTAATTAGTCCGAGAGCGCATGTGAAGTAGTGACCCGTGTGAGTATGCGCAGTAATGAGCCCGATTTTGCATCCGCAGTAGTGAGTCGGAGTGCGCATAAGCAATAGAGATCCCGATTGCGCATGCGCAGTAGTGAGCCCGTGTCCGCATGCGCAGTGGTGAGCCCGAGACCGCATGCGCAGTAGAGAGCCCGATTGCGAATGCACATTCGTGACCGCGTGTGCGCATGCTCAATAGTGAGCCCGTGTGCGCATGCGCAGTAATGAGACCGAGCGCGCATCCGCAGTAGTGAGCCCGAGCGCGCATGCGCAGTAGTGAGCCCGATTGCGCATGCGCAGAAGTGAGGCCGAGTGCCCATGAGCAGTAGTGAGCCCGTGTGTGCATGGGCAGTAGTGACCCCGAGTGCGCATGCACAGTAGTGAGCCCGTGCGCGCATACGCGGTAGTGACACCGATTTTGCATGCGCAGTGGTGAGCCCGAGTGCGCATGGTCAAGTCTGAGCCGGAGTGCGCATGCACAGTAGTGTGCTCGATTGTACATCCGCAGTAGTGAGTCCGAGTGCTCATGACCAGTAGCGAGCCCGTGTCCGCATGCGCAGTGGTGAGGCCGAGTGCGCATGGTCAAGTCTGAGCCCGACCACGCATGCGCAGTAGTGAGCCCGATTTCGCATCCGCAGTAATGAGGCCGAGTGCCCATGAGCAGTAGTGAGTCCAAGTGCGCATGAGCAGTAGTGACCCCGAGTGCGCATACGCAGTAGTGAGCCCGATTTCGCATCCGCAGTAATGAGGCCGAGTGCCCATGAGCAGTAGTGAGTCCAAGTGCGCATGAGCAGTAGTGACCCCGAGTGCGCATACGCAGTAGTGAGCCCGATTGCGCATCCGCAGTAGGGAGTCCGTGTGCGCATGCGCAGTAGTGAGCCCGATTGCGCATCGGCTGTAGTGAGTCCGTGTGCGCATGCCCAGTAGTGAGGCCGCGTGCGCATGTGCAGGTCTGAGCCGGAGTGCGCATGCGCAGTAGTGTGCTCGATTGTGCATCCGCAGTAGTGAGTCCGAGTGCGCATGAGCAGTAGCGAGCCCGTGTGTGCATGGGCAGTAGTGACCCCGAGTGCGCATGCACAGTAGTGAGCCCGTGCGCGCATACGCGGTAGTGAGCCCGATTTTGCATCCGCAGTAGTGAGTCCGAGTGCGCATGAACAGAGATGTCCTGTTTGATTTATCGTGCGGTTCCCGCCATAGGCCCTACCACACGGCCCCCATGGGCATGGAATTGGGATACGCCCAATTAGCGCGTCCCTGCCGAAGCAGAGACTACCAGAAACGGCACCAGGCTCTACGGGTCCTGGCAACCGACCTCTGGTGGGGCCGAGTGACTTTCCAACACTCTACCAGCTAAGACAGGCTGGTACCCGAGCTGTTGGGACGCAGCTCACCCGCCGAGGGCCCGACTAGGAGGCCCTCTGGCCAGCATGCGGCTTTTAAACCACTGCCCCCGCGATGGTCCAACCCACGACCGAGCCAGCGTTGCCCCTGTAGGCGCCTCGGTCCCCGCGGTACCAGTCAGGATCACTGGTGGGATCTGCGCGACCCAAGTCGCTTCCATTTTGGGGGTCCCGCAACCCCCGGCAATGGTCAGCCGGCGACTCGGGTACGTGGAGACGCCAACCTCCAAAGGCCACGAGTAGGAATCGACCCTAAGGTCTTTGACCTCCTCGCGGCCACCCTGCGCACACCTCAGACACCCCATTCATTCAATTCACACACTCACTCTCGCTCTTCTCCTCTCAAACACCCTTCTCGCATACACACAAAAACATTCATACTTTTCCTTGCATTCCAACACACCACTCACATCCAGACTACCATCCTCTCTTCTCACTACGCCATATTCACTCAGGTTCCGGAGGTCAGCATACATCACACACTCAGCCAACACATGCTTCCAGTCCTCGCACTCAGCACCACACATACATCGCTCGCTCTCACCCAACCCTCGTTTGTACAAAAACTCATTCATACTACCATGGCCAGTCATCAGGAAACATGCATACACATTCGGCTCAAAATTCACACAACTTTCAGCAAACCTAACATCCTTAATATACTCATACGTAACTCGTCCTTTCTCACTTGTATCCCATCTTCTCTGCCAACACTCATACGCCCTATCATTCACGATTTCCACACACTCATCCACTGTCCTCCCATTCAAGTCATTCGAAGCGACGAGCTCATTCACACACAGACTCACACCATTCTTTATTCTGCTACACACACCCCTCCTTACACACTCTAGATCCCAAGGTAGGGCACCCATCATCACTTGCATACACTCAGTCGACACAGTTCTACACACATTCAGACACGCATACAACACAACACGCTGACATCTATTCATCAGCTCTCTCGCATATCCATACTGCATCACATCATACCATACACTCGCACCGTACATAACACACGCAACAAATAATCCTTTATACAACACTCTGACTGCTCTTTTCCTCATACCCCATTCTCTCCTCAACACTCTTCTCATCGCACCCACCACATTCGTTACCTTTTTCCTCACATACTCCAAATGCACTTTGAAGTTCACTCTCTCACTCATCCATATACCCAAATACTTAACTTTATCTACATACTTCACAGACACTCCATTCATTCGCACAATCGGACGTCTATTCACAGCCATACTGCCTTTGAGCAACATAGTCACACTCTTACTCTCAGACACACTAACACCTACTCCTGCACCCCATTCACAAACTCTTTTCATCCACTCTGTTCCGATTCGCTCAACTTCCATTCGGCTCTGTCCTTCAATCATCAAATACAAGTCATCCGCAAAAGCCACACACTTACATCCACATTCTCTTAAGCGCCGCAGAAGTCCGTCCATCCGCCCAATCCAAAGGAAAGGGCCAGAGACAGACCCCTGCGGGCATCCTCGCTCTACATTTTTCCACACAGTCTCATTCACACCACACATACACGCTGTCCTTCCCTGGAAGTAACTCTTCCAGAGGGGCATTTCCTTACATCCAGTTTCATGCAACCATTCAATCACGCTTTTCCATTCTAAGTTATCAAACGCTCCCTTGAAGTCAACAAATATACCCAACACATACTTACTTTCACTCTGTTGCACATATTCTCTCACTCTCAACCATGCACTCTCCGTCGATCGTCCCCTGCGAAATCCGTGCTGTGCGTCATCCAATCTCTCATTCACTCTCCGTTCATGCCTTCTAACCATCATTCGCTCTAACGTCTTTCCAAGCACGGACAACAGACTTATCGGTCTATAGGACGCAGGGTCCGATCGCGGTTTCTCAGGAGACTTCAGCAGAACGACAACACACGCTTTCTTCCATTCATACGGGAAGCATCCATTCCTCAAGCACGCATTATACAAATTCAGCAGGCATCCCGGAATCGCATCCCAAATCACACGCAACATCTTCGCTGTTATTCCATCCAAGCCAGGTGCCTTATTCAGCTTCGCTGCCATTACGGCCTCATTCACTTCATCCCATTCAAACTCTTCTACCTGACTCACACTCTCTTCCATACCACTCACTCCACCTGACATACCTGAGGCTGGGAAGAAACGCTCTAATAATACTTCTGCACATTCTCTCCACGTGGAATAGGTTACACCATCGACATTCAACGATCTCATACTCTCTCGCTCATTCTTTCCTCTACACACCCTATACACAGGGCCCCATGGATCCAGGTTCGATGACTCACTCACAAAACATCGCCAACTTTCCTCTTTCACCCTACACAATTCACGCTTATACTCTTTCATCAAACTTTTATACCTATTCAGTCGCTCATCAACATCCTCGCTTCGTCTTCTTTTCGCTCTCTGCCATAACTTTCTACTCTTTCGCACTTTAACTTTCAATCTTCTCAGTTCATCCGTCCACCATATAATCTTCCTATCATTCACTCTTACCTTCTTTTTCATTCTTTTGTCATTCGAATCCTGGATCCAACTCATAATACACTCAAGCATCCTATCCACGTTTGTTTCATTACATACATCCTGTCCATACATCAACGCATATTCGATCAAATCATTCTTATATCCTTCCCAGTCTACATCCTTACACACCCATCCCTTACGTACGTTTGAGGCATTCGACTGGCTCTCATCATACATTATTTCAATCGCAATCACATTATGATCACTCACTCCACAATCATTCTTCACTTCCCATTCAACACGGCACCTGGCTAAAGATTCATTCATCAGAGTGACATCAATATCACTCTGCCCTATCACACTCGAGAACGTATAATACGTGCTCGGCTCATTCATCACAATCATACCACTCGCTAACACCCATTCTTCCAAAATCCTTCCACGCATTTCATTCTCCCTACTGCGTCCCTCACCCTTACTAAACCATAGGGGTGAGGTCGCATTCGCATCCATTCCAAACAGCACTCGCTTCCCGTTTACAAATTCTATCACTCTCTCCATATACACTAAATACGGCACGATGTCATAACCCCATCTACAATACATTGACACAACATACAGTTCGCCGAAGTCTCCCTTGATCCACACACACACACCATACTCATTGGTACATTCACTCACACACATCACTTCCACATTCACATCACGAACGACCACTGCAGCCTTGGCAGGGTCGTCCTCACAAACATACACTTTCCATCCACTCGGTAATCCTTTCACACAACCTTGCGACACATATAACTCTTGTAGCAAGGCCACACTTACATTCTTTTCGTTCATAACAACGCTCAAATCACACAACACACTATACGACTTTTGACAATTACACTGCACAATTCTTAAACATTCAGTCATCACAAACTCGCGCCCTCTCTCTTTCCAGCACTCTCACATATTCAGGACACTCACTCGACAGAACCGAATGGCTCGCATCCTTACCTCTCAACTTACAATTCCTACACACACACTCACTCTTACACTTATCTCTCAGATGCCCACTTTCACTACACTTCTCACATAATCTGTCTTTCACGCTACACTCACGCATCATGTGCCCAAAGGCAAAACATTTATAACACCTCATCACATTCACAAAATCTCTCACCTTGCACGCCCTCCATTTCACATACACACGCTCTTCGCTCACTAACACATCACGCATTTTCCTAGACATTTCCACAATCACATTTCCAACATTCACACCTTTCTTGTTCGTTCTACTCACAACACGCACTCTATCTTTAAATTCCATCTCAGTAACACCAGCAGTCTTAAGGTTCTTCACATATAGCTCATTCATCAATTCGTCATTACTCATTTCATTTTCCACATCATACACAATAACTTTCGGACGCACTCTTTTAGGCGCCTCTACCTTGAGTCCCAATTCCTCAAACTTCCTATGCTCTTTCAACATATCCATCTCACGCGCACTCGCCGCTTCAATGACCACACCACCACTCCTTGTCTTCCTCACAGCTTTCACTCTCACATTCAAATCACCACTAACATCTTTCATCACTCTCTCTTTCACTTGCTCACTCGTCATCTTTACACTTTCATCCCTCGCTTTCACCACAACAGCAAACGATCTCACTCTTGGCTTCTCACTCATACCAGTCCTCACTCGCTCAGACGCACTCTTACCACTCACACTCACTGTACTTCTACCAGCCACACTAGCAAAACTCACTGCTCCGGAATCACACACATGCTCACTCAAAATTCTTCGGCTTTCCTCTAATCGACCAGTCAATCTCTCATTCTTCGCAACCATACCCACCATACACTCTTCATAATCACTCACACAACTTAAAATAAAATCAGTGGCTGCCTTGGAGACGCGGTTAGATTCCGTCAATAAGAATCTCCGCAGCTTCTCCCCGACCTTCCGCAGCACCTTCACCTCTTTCTCCTCTCCTTCTTCCTCCTCCATCCTCACATCCTCCTCCGTCACTCTTACCCTTTTCCTTGGACTAAGGCTACGTGACACAGCCTTCCTTCCTTTCCCCTCCTTTCCACCGTTACCATCTCCTTCCTTCTTCCCCCCCATATCCCCAAGTTTAACAAATTTTTCCTTCTCCATGTTATTCCCACGAGTAGGGACGAACGACTGTCACTCCCCGGGTGACGCCCTTTCCGGGGAGAAGGCTCATTCTCTCAGGAGGTCGCCAGGTGTCCTGAGGTGGCCGCTAATGGCTGGTGCTCCCACCAGCCCACCCCCCAGTGCAAGACTGGGAGGTGCCCCATCGCCGCGCACCATAGCTTGGGGTTAGGGTATTTTTTATAGAGGTTTACATCCTCGCAGCCCGGCCGGTTAAGGCAAGGCCCCCGTTCCTGCGAAACATGACCACAGGCTTACGGTATGAGCACAAACCCCACTAGGGGGTCCGCCGTTCTCCCGTTAGCATAGAGGCCCTCACCCTTGGGTAGCACCGAAGTACTACCGAAGGGCATAGAGTGCCTCTATCCCAGCGACCACCACGAGGAGGTGGGAGATCCGAATTGCGTCAACTGACGCCATTCGGTCACCAGTGCGCATGAACAGTAGGGAGCCCGTGTGTGCATGAGCAGTAGTGACCCCGAGTGCGCATGCACAGTAGTGAGCCCGTGCGCGCATACGCGGTAGTGAGCCCGATTTTGCATCCGCAGTAGTGAGTCGGAGTACTCATGAGCAGTAGTTAGTCCGAGAGCGCATGAGAAGTAGTGACGCCGTGTGCGCATGCGCAGTAGTGATCCCGAGGGCGCACCCGCAGTAGTGAGAACGAGTTTGCATGCGCAGTAGTGAGGCCGATTTCGCATCCGCAGTAATGAGGCCGAGTGCCCATGAGCAGTAGTGAGTCCAAGTGGGCATGAGCAGTAGTGACCCCGAGTGCGCATACGCAGTAGTGAGCCCGATTGCGCATCCGCAGTAGGGAGTCCGTGTGCGCATGCGCAGTAGTGAGCCCCATTGCGCATCGGCAGTAGTGAGTCCGTGTGCGCATGCCCAGTAGTGAGCCCGCGTGCGCATGTGCAGGTCTGAGCCGGAGTGCGCATGCGCAGTAGTGTGCTCGATTGTGCATCCGCAGTCGTGAGGTCGAGTGAGCATGCGCAGTAGAGAGCCCGATTGCGCATGCGCAGTAGTGAGCCCGTGTCCGCATGCGCAGTAGAGAGCTCGATTGTGCATGCGCACTAGTGAGCCCGAGTGCGCATGCGCAGTGTTGAGGCCGAGTGCGCATGGTCAAGTCTGAGCCGGAGTGCGCATGCGCAGTAGAGAGCCCGATTGCGCATCCGCAGTGGTGAGGCCGAGTGCCCATGAGCAGTAGTGAGCCCGAGTGCGCATGTGCAGGTCTGAGCCGGAGTGCGCATTGCGCAGTAGTGAGCCCGATTGTGCATCCGCAGTAGTGAGTTCGAGTGCGCCTGAGCAGTAGTGAGCCCGTGTCCGCATGCGCAGTAGTGAGCCCGAGTGCGCATGGTGAAGTCTGAGCCGGAGTGCGCATGCACAGTAGTGTGCTCGATTGTGCATCCGCAGTAGTGAGTCCGAGTGCGCATGCGCAGTAGTGACCCCGAGTACGCATGCGCAGTAGAGAGCTCGATTGTGCATGCGCAGTAGTGAGCCCGTGTCCGCATGCGCAGTGTTGAGGCCGAGTGCGCATGGTCAAGTCTGAGCCGGAGTGCGCATGCGCAGTAGTGAGCCCGTGTGCGCATGCGCAGTGCTGTGCCCGAGTGGGCATGGGCAGGTCTGAACCGGAGTGCGCATGCGCAGTAGAGAGCCCGATTGTGCATCCGCAGTAGTGAGTCCGAGTGCGCATGAACAGTAGTGACCCCGAGTGCGCACGCGCAGTAGTGACCCCGAGTGCGCATGCGCAGTAGAGAGCCCGATTGCGCATGCGCAGTAGTGAGCCCGTGTCCGCATGCGCAGTAGTGAGCCCGAGTGCGCATGGTCAAGTCTGAGCCCGAGCGCGCATGCGCAGTAGTGAGCCCGATTGTGCATCCGCAGTAGTGAGTTCGAGTGCGCCTGAGCAGTAGTGAGCCCGTGTCCGCATGCGCAGTAGTGAGCCCGAGTGCGCATGGTCAAGTCTGAGCCCGAGCGCGCATGCGCAGTAGTGAGCCCGATTGTGCATCCGCAGTAGTGAGTTCGAGTGCGCCTGAGCAGTAGTGAGCCCGTGTGTGAGCCCGAGCGCGCAACCGCAGTAGTGCGCCGGAGCCCGTATGCGCAGTAGTGAGCCCGATTGCGCATCGGCAGCAGTGAGTCCGAGTGCCCATGAGCCGTAGTGAGCCCGAGCGCGCATCCGCAGTAGTGCGCCCGAGCGCGCATCCGCAGTAGTGAGCCCGAGTGCGCATGCGCAGTAGTGACCCCCAGTGCCCATGAGCAGTAGTGAGTCCAAGTGCGCATGGGCAGTAGTGACCCCGATTGCGCATGCCCAGTGGTGAGCCCGTGTGTGCATGAGCAGTAGTGGAACCGAGTGCGCATGCACAGTAGTGAGCCCGAGCGCGCATGCGCAGTAGTCAGCTCGAGTGCGCATGTGCAGGTGTGACCGGAGTGCGCATGCGCAGTAGTGAGCCCGAGCGCGTATGCGCAGTAGTGAGCCCGATTGCGCATGCGCAGAAGTGAGCTCGAGTGCGCATGTGCAGGTCTGAGCCGGTGTGCGCATGCGCAGTAGTGACCCCGAGTGCGCATGCGCAGTTGTGAGACCCCAGCGCGCATCCGTAGTAGCGAACCCGATTGCGCATCCGCAGTAGTGAGTCCGAGTGCGCATGAGCAGTAGTTAGTCCGAGAGCGCATGAGAAGTAGTGACCCCGTGTGCGCTTGCATAGTGGTGAGACCCCAGCGCGCATCCGCAGTAGTGAACCCGATTGCGCATCCGCAGTAGTGAGTCCGAGTGCGCATGAGCAGTAGTGACCCCGAGTGCGCATGCACAGTAGTGAGCCCGTGCGCGCATACGCGGTAGTGAGCCTGACTTTGCATCCGCAGTAGTAAGTCGGAGTGCGCATGAGCAGTAGAGATCCCGTGTGTGCATGAGCAGTAGTGAACCCGAGTGCGCATGCACAGTAGTGACCCTGTGTGCGCATGCGCAGTAGTGATCCCGAGCGCGCATCCGCAGTAGTGAGCCCGAGTGCGCATGCGCAGTAGTGAGCCCGATTTCGCATCCGCAGTAATGAGGCCGAGTGCCCATGAGCAGTAGTGAGTCCAAGTGCGCATGCGCAGTAGTGACGCCGAGTGCGCATGCAGAGTAGTGAGCCCGTGCGCGCATACGCGGTAGTGAGCCCGATTTTGCATCCGCAGTAGTGAGTCGGAGTGCGCATAAGCAGTAGCGAGCCCGATTGCGCATGCGCAGTAGAGAGCCCGATTGCGAATGCACATTCGTGACCGCGTGTGCGCATGCTCAATAGTGAGCCCGTGTGCGCATGCACAGTAATGAGACCGAGCGCGCATCCGCAGTAGTGATCCCGAGCGCGCATGCGCAGTAGTGAGCCCGTGTGTGCATGAGCAGTAGTGACCCCGAGTGCGCATGCACAGTAGTGAGCCCGTGCGCGCATACGCGGTAGTGAGCCCGATTTTGCATCCGCAGTAGTGAGTCCGAGTGCGCATGAACAGTAGGGAGCCCGTGTGTGCATGATAGTAGTGACCCCGAGTGCGCATGCACAGTAGTGAGCCCGTGCGCGCATACGCGGTAGTGAGCCCGATTTTGCATCCGCAGTAGTTAGTCCGAGTGCGCATGAACAGTAGGGAGCCCGTGTGTGCATGATAGTAGTGACCCCGAGTGCGCATGCACAGTAGTGAGCCCGTGCGCGCATACGCGGTAGTGAGCCCGATTTTGCATCCGCAGTAGTGAGTCGGAGTACTCATGAGCAGTAGTTAGTCCGAGAGCGCATGAGAAGTAGTGACGCCGTGTGCGCATGCGCAGTAGTGATCCCGAGGGCGCACCCGCAGTAGTGAGAACGAGTTTGCATGCGCAGTAGTGAGGCCGATTTCGCATCCGCAGTAATGAGGCCGAGTGCCCATGAGCAGTAGTGAGTCCAAGTGGGCATGAGCAGTAGTGACCCCGAGTGCGCATACGCAGTAGTGAGCCCGATTGCGCATCCGCAGTAGGGAGTCCGTGTGCGCATGCGCAGTAGTGAGCCCCATTGCGCATCGGCAGTAGTGAGTCCGTGTGCGCATGCCCAGTAGTGAGCCCGCGTGCGCATGTGCAGGTCTGAGCCGGAGTGCGCATGCGCAGTAGTGTGCTCGATTGTGCATCCGCAGTCGTGAGGTCGAGTGAGCATGCGCAGTAGAGAGCCCGATTGCGCATGCGCAGTAGTGAGCCCGTGTCCGCATGCGCAGTAGAGAGCTCGATTGTGCATGCGCACTAGTGAGCCCGAGTGCGCATGCGCAGTGTTGAGGCCGAGTGCGCATGGTCAAGTCTGAGCCGGAGTGCGCATGCGCAGTAGAGAGCCCGATTGCGCATCCGCAGTGGTGAGGCCGAGTGCCCATGAGCAGTAGTGAGCCCGAGTGCGCATGTGCAGGTCTGAGCCGGAGTGCGCATTGCGCAGTAGTGAGCCCGATTGTGCATCCGCAGTAGTGAGTCCGAGTGCGCATGAGCAGTAGTGAGCCCGTGTGTGCATGAGCAGTAGTGACCCCGAGTGCGCATGCACAGTAGTGAGCCCGTGCGCATACGTGGTAGTGAGCCCGATTTTGCATCCGCAGTAGTGAGTCCGAGTGCGCATGAGCAGTAGTTAGTCCGAGGGCGTATGAGATGTAGTGACCCCGTGTGCGCATGCGCAGTAGTGAGCCCGTGTGCGCATGCGCAGTAGTGCGGCCCATTGCGCATCCGTAGTAGTGAGTCCGAGTGCGCATGCGCAGTAGTGACCCCGAGTGCGCATGCGCAGTAGAGAGCTCGATTGTGCATGCGCAGTGGTGAGCCCGAGTGCGCATGCGCAGTGTTGAGGCCGAGTGCGCATGGTCAAGTCTGAGCCGGAGTGCGCATGCGCAGTAGAGAGCCCGATTGCGCATCCGCAGTGGTGAGGCCGAGTGCCCATGAGCAGTAGTGAGTCCAAATGCGCATGAGCAGTAGTGACCCCGTGTGCGCATGCGCAGTAGTGAGCCCGAGCGCGCATCCGCAGTAGTGAGCCCTAGTGCGCATGCGCAGTAGAGAGCCCGATTGCGCATGCGCAGTTGTGAACACGTGTCCGCATGCGCAGTGGTGAGCCCGAGTGCGCATGGTCAAGTCTGAGCCGGAGTGCGCATGCACAGTAGTGTGCTCGATTGTGCATCCGCAGTAGTGAGTCCGAGTGCGCATGAGCAGTAGCGAGCCCGTGTGTGCATGAGCAGTAGTGACCCCGAGTGCGCATGCAGAGTAGCGAGCCCGTGCGCGCATACGCGGTAGTGAGCCTGATTTTGGATCCGCAGTAGTAGGTCGGAGTGCGCATGAGCAGTAGTGAGCCCGTGTGCGCATGCGCAGTAGTGCGGCCCATTGCGCATCCGTAGTAGTGAGTCCGAGTGCGCATGCGCAGTAGTGACCCCGAGTGCGCATGCGCAGTAGAGAGCTCGATTGTGCATGCGCAGTAGTGAGCCCGTGTCCGCATGCGCAGTGTTGAGGCCGAGTGCGCATGGTCAAGTCTGAGCCGGAGTGCGCATGCGCAGTAGTGAGCCCGTGTGCGCATGCGCAGTGCTGTGCCCGAGTGGGCATGGGCAGGTCTGAACCGGAGTGCGCATGCGCAGTAGAGAGCCCGATTGTGCATCCGCAGTAGTGAGTCCGAGTGCGCATGAACAGTAGTGACCCCGAGTGCGCACGCGCAGTAGTGACCCCGAGTGCGCATGCGCAGTAGAGAGCCCGATTGCGCATGCGCAGTAGTGAGCCCGTGTCCGCATGCGCAGTAGTGAGCCCGAGTGCGCATGGTCAAGTCTGAGCCCGAGCGCGCATGCGCAGTAGTGAGCCCGATTGTGCATCCGCAGTAGTGAGTTCGAGTGCGCCTGAGCAGTAGTGAGCCCGTGTCCGCATGCGCAGTAGTGAGCCCGAGTGCGCATGGTCAAGTCTGAGCCCGAGCGCGCATGCGCAGTAGTGAGCCCGATTGTGCATCCGCAGTAGTGAGTTCGAGTGCGCCTGAGCAGTAGTGAGCCCGTGTGTGAGCCCGAGCGCGCAACCGCAGTAGTGCGCCCGAGCGCGCATGCGCAGTAGTGCGCCCGAGCGCGCATGCGCAGTAGTGAGCCCGATTGCGCATCGGCAGCAGTGAGACCGAGTGCGCATGAGCGGTAGAAACCCCGTGCGCGCATGCGCAGTAGTGAGCCCGATTGTGCATCCGCAGTAGTGAGTCCGAGTGCGCATGAACAGTAGTGACCCCGAGTGCGCACGCGCAGTAGTGACCCCGAGTGCGCATGCGCAGTAGAGAGCCCGATTGCGCATGCGCAGTAGTGAGCCCGTGTCCGCATGCGCAGTAGTGAGCCCGAGTGCGCATGGTCAAGTCTGTGCCCGAGCGCTCATGCGCAGTAGTGAGCCCGATTGTGCATCCGCAGTAGTGAGTTCGAGTGCGCCTGAGCAGTAGTGAGCCCGTGTCCGCATGCGCAGTAGTGAGCCCGAGTGCGCATGGTCAAGTCTGAGCCCGAGCGCGCATGCGCAGTAGTGAGCCCGATTGTGCATCCGCAGTAGTGAGTTCGAGTGCGCCTGAGCAGTAGTGAGCCCGTGTGTGAGCCCGAGCGCGCAACCGCAGTAGTGCGCCCGAGCCCGCATGCGCAGTAGTGAGCCCGATTGCGCATCGGCAGCAGTGAGTCCGAGTGCCCATGAGCCGTAGTGAGCCCGAGCGCGCATCCGCAGTAGTGCGCCCGAGCGCGCATCCGCAGTAGTGAGCCCGAGTGCGCATGCGCAGTAGTGACCCCCAGTGCCCATGAGCAGTAGTGAGTCCAAGTGCGCATGGGCAGTAGTGACCCCGATTGCGCATGCCCAGTGGTGAGCCCGTGTGTGCATGAGCAGTAGTGGAACCGAGTGCGCATGCACAGTAGTGAGCCCGAGCGCGCATGCGCAGTAGTGAGCTCGAGTGCGCATGTGCAGGTGTGACCGGAGTGCGCATGCGCAGTAGTGAGCCCGAGCGCGTATGCGCAGTAGTGAGCCCGATTGCGCATGCGCAGAAGTGAGCTCGAGTGCGCATGTGCAGGTCTGAGCCGGTGTGCGCATGCGCAGTAGTGACCCCGAGTGCGCATGCGCAGTTGTGAGACCCCAGCGCGCATCCGTAGTAGCGAACCCGATTGCGCATCCGCAGTAGTGAGTCCGAGTGCGCATGAGCAGTAGTTAGTCCGAGAGCGCATGAGAAGTAGTGACCCCGTGTGCGCTTGCATAGTGGTGAGACTCCAGCGCGCATCCGCAGTAGTGAACCCGATTGCGCATCCGCAGTAGTGAGTCCGAGTGCGCATGAGCAGTAGTGACCCCGATTGCGCATGCGCAGTAGTGAGCCCATGTGTGCATGCGCAGTAGCGAGCCCGATTGCGCATCCGCAGTAGTGAGGCCGAGTGCCCATGAGCATTAGTGAGTCTAAGTGCGCATGAGCAGTAGTAACCCCGAGTGCGCATGCGCAGTAGTGAGCCCGATTGCGCATCCGCAGTCGTGAGCCCGTGTGCGCATGCGCAGTAGGGCATCCGTGATCGCATGCGCAAAAGTGAGCTCGAGAGAGCATGTGCAAGTCTGAGCCGGAGTGCGCATGCGCAGTAGTGACCGCAATTGCGCATGCACAGTAGTGAGCCCATGTGTGCATACGCAGTAGCGAGCCCCATTGCGCGTCCGCAGTAGTGAGGCCGAGTGCCCATGAGCATTAGTGAGTCTAAGTGCGCATGAGCAGTAGTGACCCCGAGTGCGCATGCGCAGTAGAGAGCCCGATTGCGCATGCACAGTCGTGAGCCCGTGTGCGCATGTGCAGGTCTGCGTCGGAGTGCGCATGCGCAGTAGCGAGCCCTTGTGTGCATGAGCAGTAGTGACCCCGAGTGCGCATGCACACTAGTGAGCCCGAGCGCGCATGCGCAGTAGTGAGTCCGAGTGCGCATGCGCAGAAGTGAGCTCGAGTGCGCATGTGCAGGTCTGCGTCGGAGTGCGCATGCGCAGTAGCGAGCCCTTGTGTGCATGAGCAGTAGTGACCCCGAGTGCGCATGCACACTAGTGAGCCCGAGCGCGCATGCGCAGTAGTGAGCCCGATTGCGCATGAGCAGTAGCGACCCCGATTGCGCATGCACAGTAGTGAGCCCATGTGTGCATGCGCAGTAGCGAGCCCTTTTGCGCATCCGCGGTTGTGAGTCCGTGTGCGCATGCCCAGAAGTGAGCCCGAGTGCGCATGTGCAGGTCTGAGCCGGAGTGCGCATGCGCAGTAGAGAGCCCTTGTGTGCATGAGCAGTAGTGACCCCGAGTGCGCATGCGCAGTAGTGAGCCCGATTTTGCACCCGCAGTAGTGAGTCCGAGTGCGCATGAGCAGTAGTGAGTCCGAGTGCCCATGAGCCGTAGTGAGTCCGATTGCGCATGAGCAGTAGTGAATCCGAGTGCGCATGCGCAGTAGTGAGACCGATTGTGCATCCGCAGTAGTGGGTCCGAGTGCGCATGAGCAGTAGTGAGCCCGTGTGTGCATGAGCAGTAGTGGCCCCGAGTGCGCAAGCACAGTAGTGAGCCCGAGCGCGCATGCGCAGTAGTGAGCCCGATTGCGCATCCGCTGCAGTGCGTCCGAGTGCGCATGTGCAGTAGTGAGTCCGAGTTCGCATGAGCAGTAGCGAGCCCGATTGCGCATCCGCAGTAGTGAGTCCGTGTGCGCATGCGCAGTAGTGACGCCGATTGCGCATCGGCAGTAGTGAGTCTGTGCGCGCATGCCCAGTAGTGAGTCCGAGTGCGCATGAGCAGTAGTGACCCCGATTGCGCATGCACAGTAGTGAGCCCATGTGTGCATGCGCAGTAGCGAGCCCTTTGCGCATCCGCAGTAGTGAGTCCGTGTGCGCATGCCCAGTAGTGAGCCCGAGTGCGCATGTGCAGGTCTGCGTCGGAGTGCGCATGCGCAGTAGCGAGCCCTTGTGTGCATGAGCAGTAGTGACCCCGAGTGCGCATGCACACTAGTGAGCCCGAGCGCGCATGCGCAGTAGTGAATCCGAGTGCGCATGCGCAGAAGTGAGCTCGAGTGCGCATGTGCATGTCTGACCGGAGTGCGCATGCGCAGTAGTGATCCAGAGCGCGCATGCGCAGTAGAGAGCCCGTGTGTGCATGCGCAGTAATGACCCCGAGTGCGCATGCGCAGTAGAGAGCCCGATTGCGCATGCGCAGTAGTGAGACCGAGTGCGCATGAGCAGTAGCGACCCCGATTGCGCATCCGCAGTAGTGAGTCCGTGCGCGCATGCCCAGTAGTGAGTCCGAGTGCGCATGAGCAGTAGTGACCCCGATTGCGCATGCACAGCAGTGAGCCCATGTGTGCATGCGCAGTAGCGAGCCCTTTTGCGCATCCGCGGTTGTGAGTCCGTGTGCGCATGCCCAGTAGTGAGCCCGAGTGCGCATGTGCAGGTCTGAGCCGGAGTGCGCATGCGCAGTAGAGAGCCCTTGTGTGCATGAGCAGTAGTGACCCCGAGTGCGCATGCGCAGTAGTGAGCCCGTGTCCGCATGCGCAGTGGTGAGCCCGAGTGCGCATGGTCGGGTCTGAGCCGGAGTGCGCATGCGCAGTAGTGAGCCCGATTGCGCATCCGCAGTAGTGAGGCCGAGTGCCCATGAGCATTAGTGAGTCCAAGTGCGTATGAGCAGTAGTGACCCCGAGTGCGCATGCGCAGTAGAGAGCCCGATTGCGCATGCACAGTCGTGAGCCCGTTTGCGCATGCGCAGTAGTGCGTCCGTGTTCGCATGCGCAAAAGTGAGCTCGAGAGAGAATGTGCAAGTCTGAGCCGGAGTGCGCATGCGCAGTAGTGAGCCCGATTGCGCATCCTCAGTAGTGAGGCCGAGTGCCCATGAGCAGTAGTGAGCCCGAGTGCGCATGTGCAGGTCTGAGCCGTAGTGCGCATGCACAGTAGTGAGTCCGAGTGCGCATGCGCAGAAGTGAGCTCGAGTGCGCATGTGCAGGTCTGACCGAAGTGCGCATGCGCAGTAGTGAGCCCGAGCGCGCATGCGCAGTAGTGAGCCCGATTGTGCATGCACAGTAGTGAGCCCGTGCGCGCATACGCGGTAGTGACACCGATTTTGCATGCGCAGTGGTGTGCCCGAGTGCGCATGGTCAAGTCTGAGCCGGAGTGCGCATGCGCAGTAGTGAGCCCGATTGCGCATCCGCAGTCGGGAGTCCGTGTGCGCATGCACAGTAGTGAGTACGATTGCGCATCCTCAGTAGTGAGGCCGAGTGCCCATGAGCAGTAGTGTGTCCGAGTGCGCATGAGCAGTAATTAGTCCGAGAGCGCATGTGAAGTAGTGACCCCGTGTGAGTATGCGCAGTAATGAGCCCGATTTTGCATCGGCAGTAGTGAGTCGGAGTGCGCATAAGCAGTAGAGACCACGATTGCGCATGCGCAGTAGTGAGCCCGTGTCCGCATGCGCAGTGGTGAGCCCGAGAGCGCATGCGCAGTAGAGAGCCCGATTGCGAATGCACATTCGTGACCGCGTGTGCGCATGCACAGTAGTGCGCCCGTGCGCGCATGCGCAGTAGTGCGCCCGAGCGCGCATGCGCAGTAGTGAGCCCGATTGCGCATGCGCAGAAGTGAGGCCGAGTGCCCATGAGCAGTAGTGAGCCCAAGTGCGCATGAGCAGTAGTGACCCCGAGCGCGCATGCGCAGTAGTGAGCCCGTGTCCGTATGCGCAGTGGTGAGCCCGAGTGCGCACGCGCAGTAGTGACCCCGAGTGCGCATCCACAGTAGTGAGTCCGTGTGCGCATGCGCAGAAGTGAGCTCGAGTGCGCATGTGCAGGTCTGACCGGAGTGCGCATGCGCAGTAGCGAGCCCGATTGCGCATCCGCAGTGGTGAGTCCGTGTGCGCATGCGCAGAAGTGAGCCCGTGTCCGCATGCGCAGTGGTGAGCCCGAGAGCGCATGCCCAGTAGAGAGCCCGATTGCGAATGCACATTCGTGACGGCGTGTGCGCATGCTCAATAGTGAGCCCGTGTGCGCATGCACAGTAATGAGACCGAGCGCGCATCCGCAGTAGTGAGCCCGAGCGCGCATGCGCAGTAGTGAGCCCGATTGCGCATGCGCAGAAGTGAGGCCGAGTGCCCATGAGCAGTAGTGACCCCGAGTGCGCATCCGCAGTAGTGAGTCCGTGTGCGCATGCGCAGAAGTGAGCTCGAGTGCGCATGGGCAGGTCTGACCGGAGTGCGCATGCGCAGTAGCGAGCCCGATTGTGTATCCGCAGTAGTGAGTCCGAGTGCGCATGAGCAGCAGTGAGCCCGTGTGTGCATGAGCAGTAGTGGCCCCGAGTGCGCATGCACAGTAGTGAGCCCGAGCGCGCATACGCAGTAGTGAGCCCGTTTGCGCAAGCACAGTAGTGAGCCCATGTGTGCATGCGCAGTAGCGAGCCCGATTGCGCATCCGCAGTAGTGAGTCCGTGTGCGCATGCGCAGAAGTGAGCTCGAGTGCGCATGTGCAGGTCTGACCGGAGTGCGCATGCGCAGTAGTGAGCCCGAGCGCGCATGCGCAGTAGTGAGCCCGATCTCGCATGCGCAGAAGTGAGGCTGAGAGCCCATGAGCAGTAGTGAGTCCAAGTGCGCATGAGAAGTAATGACCCCGTGTGCGCATGCGCAGTAGTGAGCCCGAGCGCGCATCCGCAGTAGTGAGTCCGAGTGCGCATGCGCAGTAGTGAGCCCGATTGCGCATCCGCAGTAGTGAGACCGAGTGCCCATGAGCAGTAGTGAGTCCAAGTGCGCATGATCAGTAGTGACCCCGAATGCGCATGCGCAGTAGTGAGCCCGATTGCGCGTCCGCAGTCGGGAGTCCGTGTGCGCATGCACAGTAGTGAGCCCGATTGCGCATCCTCAGTAGTGAGGCCGAGTGCCCATGAGCAGTAGTGAGTCCGAGTGCGCATGCGCAGAAGTGAGCTCGAGTGCGCATGTGCAGGTCTGACCGAAGTGCGCATGCGCAGTAGTGAGCCCGAGCGCGCATGCGCAGTGGTGAGCCCGATTGCGCATGCACAGTAGTGAGCCCGTGCGCGCATACGCGGTAGTGACACCGATTTTGCATGCGCAGTGGTGTGCCCGAGTGCGCATGGTCAAGTCTGAGCCGGAGTGCGCATGCGCAGTAGTGAGCCCGATTGCGCGTCCGCAGTAGTGAGGCGGAGTGCCCTTGAGCAGTAGTGAGTCCACGTGCGCATGAGCAGTAGTAACCCCGAGTGCGCATGCACAGTAGTGAGCCCGTGCGCGCATACGCGGTAGTGACCCCGATTTTGCATCCGCAGTAGTGTGTCCGAGTGTGCATGAGGAGTAGTTAGTCCGAGAGCGCATGTGACGTAGTGAGCCCGAGTGCGCATTGTCAAGTCTGAGCCGGAGTGCGCATTCGCAGTAGTGAGCCCGATTTACGCATCCGCAGTAGTGGGGCCGAGTGCCCATGAGCAGTAGTGAGTCCAAGTGCGCATCAGCAGTAGTGACCCCGAATGCGCATGCGCAGTAGTGAGCCCGATTGCGCATCCGCAGTCGGGAGTCCGTGTGCGCATGCACAGTAGTGAGTACGATTGCGCATCCTCAGTAGTGAGGCCGAGTGCCCATGAGCAGTAGTGAGTCCGAGTGCGCATGCGCAGAAGTGAGCTCGAGCGCGCATGTGCAGGTCTGACCGAAGTGCGCATCAGCAGTAGTGAGCCCGAGCGCGCATGCGCAGTAGTGAGCCCGATTGCGCATGCACAGTAGTGAGCCCGTGCGCGCATACGCGGTAGTGACACCGATTTTGCATCCGCAGTAGTGTGTCCGAGTCCGCATGAGCAATAGTTAGTCCGAGAGCGCATGTGAAGTAGTGACCCCGTGTGAGTATGCACAGTAGTGAGCCCGTGCGCGCATCCGCAGTAGTCAGCCCGAGTGCGCCTGCGCAGTAGTGACCCCGAGTGCGCATGCGCAGTAGAGACCCCGAGTGCGCATACGCAGTAGTGAGCCCGATTGCGCATGCGCATTGCTGAGCCCGAGTGGGCATGGGCAGGTCTGCACCGGAGTGCGCATGCGCAGTAGTGAGTCCGAATGCGCATGGTCAAGTCTGAGCCCGAGCGCGCATGCGCAGTAGTGAGCCCGATTGTGCATCCGCAGTAGTGAGTCCAAGTGCGCATGAGCAGTAGTGACCCCGAGTGCGCATACGCAGTAGTGAGCCCGATTTCGTATCCGCAGTAATGAGGCCGAGTGCCCATGAGCAGTAGTGAGTCCAAGTGCGCATGAGCAGTAGTGACCCCGAGTGCGCATGCGCATTGCTGAGCCCGAGTGGGCATGGGCAGGTCTGAGCCGGAGTGCGCATGCACAGTAGTGTGCTCGATTGTGCACCCGCAGTAGTGAGTCCGAGTGCGCATGTGCAGGTCTGACCGAAGTGCGCATGCGCAGTAGTGAGCCGGAGCGCGCATGCGCAGTAGTGAGCCCGATTGCGCATCCACAGTAGTGAGCCCGTGCGCGCATACGCGTTAGTGACACCGATATCGCATGCGCAGCGGTGAGCCCGAGTGCGCATGGTCAAGTCTGAGCCGGAGTGCGCATGCGCAGTAGTGAGCCCGATTGCGCATCCGCAGTAGTGAGGCCGAGTGCCCTTGAGCAGTAGTGAGTCTACGTGCGCATGAGCAGTAGTAACCCCGAGTGCCCATGCACAGTAGTGTGCCCAGTGCGCGCATACGGTGTAGGGACCCCGATTTTGCATTCGCAGTAGTGTGTCCGAGTGCGCATGAAGAGTAGTTAGTCCGAGAGCGCATGTGAAGTAGTGAGCCCGAGTGCGCATTGTCAAGTCTGAGCCGGAGTGCGCATTCGCAGTAGTGAGCCCGATTTACGCATCCGCAGTAGTGAGGCCGAGTGCCCATGAGCAGTAGTGAGTCCAAGTGCACATGAGCAGTCGTGACCGCGAATGCGCATGCGCAGTAGTGAGCCCGATTGCGCATCCGCAGTCGGGAGTCCGTGTGCGCATGCACAGTAGTGAGTACGATTGCCCATCCTCAGTAGTGAGGCCGAGTGCCCATGAGCAGTAGTGAGTCCGAGTGCGCATGCGCAGAAGTGAGCTCGAGTGCGCATGTGCAGGTCTGACCGAAGTGCGCATGCGCAGTAGTGAGCCCGAGCGCGCATGCGCAGTAGTGAGCCCGATTGCGCATGCACAGTAGTGAGCCCGTGCGCGCATACGCGGTAGTGACCCCGATTTTGCATCCGCAGTAGTGTGTCCGAGTGCGCATGAAGAGTAGTGACCCCGAATGCGCATGCACAGTAGTGAGCCCGATTGCGCATCCTCAGTAGTGAGGCCGAGTGCCCATGAGCAGTAGTGAGCCCGAGTGCGCATGGGCAGGTCTGAGCCGGAGTGCGCATGCGCAGTAGTGTGTCCGAGTGCGCATGAAGAGTAGTTAGTCCGAGAGCGCATGTGAAGTAGTGAGCCCGAGTGCACATTGTCAAGTCTGAGCCGGAGTGCGCATGCGCAGTAGAGAGCCCGATTGCGCATCCGCAGTGGTGAGGCCGAGTGCCCATGAGCAGTAGTGAGCCCGACCGCGCATACGCAGTAGTGAGCCCGTTTGCGCATGCACAGTAGTGAGCCCGTGCGCGCATACGCGGTAGTGAGCCCGATTGTGTATCCGCAGTAGTGAGTCCGAGTGCGCATGAGCAGCAGTGAGCCCGTGTGTGCATGAGCAGTAGTGGCCCCGAGTGCGCATGCACAGTAGTGAGCCCGAGCGCGCATACGCAGTAGTGAGCCCGTTTGCGCATGCACAGTAGTGAGCCCATGTGTGCATGCGCAGTAGCGAGCCCGATTGCGCATCCGCAGTGGTGAGTCCGTGTGCGCATGCGCAGAAGTGAGCCCGTGTCCGCATGCGCAGTGGTGAGCCCGAGAGCGCATGCCCAGTAGAGAGCCCGATTGCGAATGCACATTCGTGACGGCGTGTGCGCATGCTCAATAGTGAGCCCGTGTGCGCATGCACAGTAATGAGACCGAGCGCGCATCCGCAGTAGTGAGCCCGAGCGCGCATGCGCAGTAGTGAGCCCGATTGCGCATGCGCAGAAGTGAGGCCGAGTGCCCATGAGCAGTAGTGACCCCGAGTGCGCATCCGCAGTAGTGAGTCCGTGTGCGCATGCGCAGAAGTGAGCTCGAGTGCGCATGGGCAGGTCTGACCGGAGTGCGCATGCGCAGTAGCGAGCCCGATTGTGTATCCGCAGTAGTGAGTCCGAGTGCGCATGAGCAGCAGTGAGCCCGTGTGTGCATGAGCAGTAGTGGCCCCGAGTGCGCATGCACAGTAGTGAGCCCGAGCGCGCATACGCAGTAGTGAGCCCGTTTGCGCAAGCACAGTAGTGAGCCCATGTGTGCATGCGCAGTAGCGAGCCCGATTGCGCATCCGCAGTAGTGAGGCCGAGTGCCCATGAGCATTAGTGAGTCCAAGTGCGCATGAGCAGTAGTGACCCCGAGTGCGCATGCGCAGTAGAGAGCCCGATTGCGCATGCACAGTCGTGAGCCCGTTTGCGCATGCGCAGTAGTGCGTCCGTGTTCGCATGCGCAAAAGTGAGCTCGAGAGAGAATGTGCAAGTCTGAGCCGGAGTGCGCATGCGCAGTAGTGAGCCCGATTGCGCATCCTCAGTAGTGAGGCCGAGTGCCCATGAGCAGTAGTGAGCCCGAGTGCGCATGTGCAGGTCTGAGCCGTAGTGCGCATGCGCAGTAGTGAGCCCGATTGCGCATGCGCAGAAGTGAGGCCGAGTGCCCATGAGCAGTAGTGACCCCGAGCGCGCATGCGCAGTAGTGAGCCCGTGTCCGTATGCGCAGTGGTGAGCCCGAGTGCGCACGCGCAGTAGTGACCCCGAGTGCGCATCCGCAGTAGTGAGTCCGTGTGCGCATGCGCAGAAGTGAGCTCGAGTGCGCATGTGCAGGTCTGACCGGAGTGCGCATGCGCAGTAGCGAGCCCGATTGCGCATCCGCAGTGGTGAGTCCGTGTGCGCATGCGCAGAAGTGAGCCCGTGTCCGCATGCGCAGTGGTGAGCCCGAGAGCGCATGCCCAGTAGAGAGCCCGATTGCGAATGCACATTCGTGACGGCGTGTGCGCATGCTCAATAGTGAGCCCGTGTGCGCATGCACAGTAATGAGACCGAGCGCGCATCCGCAGTAGTGAGCCCGAGCGCGCATGCGCAGTAGTGAGCCCGATTGCGCATGCGCAGAAGTGAGGCCGAGTGCCCATGAGCAGTAGTGACCCCGAGTGCGCATCCGCAGTAGTGAGTCCGTGTGCGCATGCGCAGAAGTGAGCTCGAGTGCGCATGGGCAGGTCTGACCGGAGTGCGCATGCGCAGTAGCGAGCCCGATTGTGTATCCGCAGTAGTGAGTCCGAGTGCGCATGAGCAGCAGTGAGCCCGTGTGTGCATGAGCAGTAGTGGCCCCGAGTGCGCATGCACAGTAGTGAGCCCGAGCGCGCATACGCAGTAGTGAGCCCGTTTGCGCAAGCACAGTAGTGAGCCCATGTGTGCATGCGCAGTAGCGAGCCCGATTGCGCATCCGCAGTAGTGAGTCCGTGTGCGCATGCGCAGAAGTGAGCTCGAGTGCGCATGTGCAGGTCTGACCGGAGTGCGCATGCGCAGTAGTGAGCCCGAGCGCGCATGCGCAGTAGTGAGCCCGATCTCGCATGCGCAGAAGTGAGGCTGAGGGCCCATGAGCAGTAGTGAGTCCAAGTGCGCATGAGAAGTAATGACCCCGTGTGCGCATGCGCAGTAGTGAGCCCGAGCGCGCATCCGCAGTAGTGAGTCCGAGTGCGCATCCGCAGTCGGGAGTCCGTGTGCGCATGCACAGTAGTGAGTACGATTGCGCATCCTCAGTAGTGAGGCCGAGTGCCCATGAGCAGTAGTGAGTCCGAGTGCGCATGCGCAGAAGTGAGCTCGAGCGCGCATGTGCAGGTCTGACCGAAGTGCGCATGCGCAGTAGTGAGCCCGATCTCGCATGCGCAGAAGTGAGGCTGAGGGCCCATGAGCAGTAGTGAGTCCAAGTGCGCATGAGAAGTAATGACCCCGTGTGCGCATGCGCAGTAGTGAGCCCGAGCGCGCATGCGCAGTAGTGAGCCCGATCTCGCATGCGCAGAAGTGAGTCTGAGGGCCCATGAGCAGTAGTGATTCCAAGTGCGCATGAGAAGTAATGACCCCGTGTGCGCATGCGCAGTAGTGAGCCCGAGCGCGCATCCGCAGTAGTGAGTCCGAGTGCGCATCCGCAGTCGGGAGTCCGTGTGCGCATGCACAGTAGTGAGTACGATTGCGCATCCTCAGTAGTGAGGCCGAGTGCCCATGAGCAGTAGTGAGTCCGAGTGCGCATGCGCAGAAGTGAGCTCGAGCGCGCATGTGCAGGTCTGTCCGAAGTGCGCATCAGCAGTAGTGAGCCCGATTGCGCATGCACAGTAGTGAGCCCGTGCGCGCATACGCGGTAGTGACACCGATTTTGCATCCGCAGTAGTGTGTCCGCGTCCGCATGAGCAATAGTTAGTCCGAGAGCGCATGTGAAGTAGTGACCCCGTGTGAGTATGCACAGTAGTGAGCCCGTGCGCGCATCCGCAGTAGTCAGCCCGAGTGCGCCTGCGCAGTAGTGACCCCGAGTGCGCATGCGCAGTAGAGACCCCGAGTGCGCATACGCAGTAGTGAGCCCGATTGCGCATGCGCATTGCTGAGCCCGAGTGGGCATGGGCAGGTCTGCACCGGAGTGCGCATGCGCAGTAGTGAGTCCGAATGCGCATGGTCAAGTCTGAGCCCGAGCGCGCATGCGCAGTAGTGAGCCCGATTGTGCATCCGCAGTAGTGAGTCCAAGTGCGCATGAGCAGTAGTGACCCCGAGTGCGCATACGCAGTAGTGAGCCCGATTTCGTATCCGCAGTAATGAGGCCGAGTGCCCATGAGCAGTAGTGAGTCCAAGTGCGCATGAGCAGTAGTGACCCCGAGTGCGCATGCGCATTGCTGAGCCCGAGTGGGCATGGGCAGGTCTGAGCCGGAGTGCGCATGCACAGTAGTGTGCTCGATTGTGCATCCGCAGTAGTGAGTCCGAGTGCGCATGCGCAGAAGTGAGCTCGAGTGCGCATGTGCAGGTCTGACCGAAGTGCGCATGCGCAGTTGTGAGCCGGAGCGCGCATGCGCAGTAGTGAGCCCGATTGCGCATGCACAGTAGTGAGCCCGTGCGCGCATACGCGGTAGTGACACCGATATTGCATGCGCACTGGTGAGCCCGAGTGCGCATGGTCAAGTCTGAGCCGGAGTGCGCATGCGCAGTAGTGAGCCCGATTGCGCATCCGCAGTAGTGAGGCCGAGTGCCCTTGAGCAGTAGTGAGTCCACGTGCGCATAAGCAGTAGTAACCCCGAGTGCCCATGCACAGTAGTGAGCCCGTGCGCGCATACGCGGTAGTGACCCCGATTTTGCATCCGCAGTAGTGTGTCCGAGTGCGCATGAAGAGTAGTTAGTCCGAGAGCGCATGTGAAGTAGTGAGCCCGAGTGCTCATTGTCAAGTCTGAGCCGGAGTGCGCATGCGCAGTAGAGAGCCCGATTGCGCATCCGCAGTGGTGAGGCCGAGTGCCCATGAGCAGTAGTGAGTCCCAGTGCGCATGAGCAGTAGTGACCCCGAATGCGCATGCACAGTAGTGAGCCCGATTGCGCATCCTCAGTAGTGAGGCCGAGTGCCCATGAGCAGTAGTGAGCCCGAGTGTGCATGTGCAGGTCTGAGCCGGAGTGCGCATGCGCAGTAGTGAGTCCGAGTGCGCATGCGCAGAAGTGAGCTCGAGGGCGCATGTGCAGGTCTGACCGAAGTGCGCATGCGCCGTAGTGAGCCGGAGCGCGCATGCGCAGTAGTGAGCCCGATTGCGCCTGCACAGTAGTGAGCCCGTGCGCGTATACGCGGTAGTGACACCGATTTTGCTTGCGCAGTGGTGAGCCCGAGTGCGCATGGTCAAGTCTGAGCCGGAGTGCGCATGCGCAGTAGTGAGCCCGTGCGCGCATACGCGGTAGTGACCCCGATTTCGCATCCGCAGTAATGAGGCCGAGTGCCCATGAGCAGTAGTGAGTCCAAGTGCGCATGAGCAGTAGTGACCCCGTGTGCGCATGCACAGTAGTGAGCCCGTGCGCGCATACGCGGTAGTGAGCCCGATTTTGCATCCGCAGTAGTGAGTCGGAGTGCGCATGAGCAGTAGTTAGTCCGAGAGCGCATGAGAAGTAGTGACCCCGTGTGCGCATGCGCAGTAGTGAGCCCGAGCGCGCATCCGCAGTAGCGAGTCCGAGTGCGTATGAGCAGTCGTGACCCGATTGGGCATGCACAGTATTGAGCTCATGTGTGCATGCGCAGTAGCGAACCCGAGTGCGCATCCGCAGTAGTGAGTCCGTGTGCTCATGCCCAGTAGTGAGCCCGAGAGCGCATCCGCAGTAGTGAGCCCGAGCGCGCATTCGCAGTAGTGAGCCCGATTGCGCATGCGCAGTAGTGAGTCCGAGCGCGCATGAGCAGTAGTGAGCCCGTGTGTGCATGAGCAGTAGTGATCCCGAGTGCGCATGCACAGTAGTGAGCCCGTGCGCATACGCGGTAGTGAGCCTGATTTTGCATCCGCAGTAGTTAGTCCGAGTGCGCATGAGCAGTAGTTAGTCCGAGGGCGTATGAGATGTAGTGACCTCGTGATCGCATGCGCAATAGTGAGCCCGTGTGCGCATGCGCAGTAGTGAGCCCGAGAGCGCATCCGCAGTAGTGAGCCCGAGCGCGCATGCGCAGTAGTGAGTCCGAGTGCGCATGCGCAGAAGTGTGCTCGAGTGCGCATGTGCAGGTCTGACCGAAGTGCGCATGCGCAGTAGTGAGCCGGAGCGCGCATGCGCAGTAGTGAGCCCGATTGCGCATGCACAGTAGTGAGCCCGTGCGCGCATACGCGGTAGTGACACCGATTTTGCGTGCGCAGTGGTGAGCCCGAGTGCGCATGGTCAAGTCTGAGCCGGAGTGCGCATGCGCAGTAGTGAGCCCGATTGCGCATCCGCAGTAGTGAGGCCGAGTGCCCTTGAGCAGTAGTGAGTCCACGTGCGCATGAGCAGTAGTAACCCCGAGTGCGCATGCACAGTAGTGAGCCCGTGCGCGCATACGCGGTAGTGACCCCGATTTTGCATCCGCAGTAGTGTGTCCGAGTGCGCATGAGGAGTAGTTAGTCCGAGAGCGCATGTGACGTAGTGAGCCCGAGTGCGCATTGTCAAGTCTGAGCCGGAGTGCGCATTCGCAGTAGTGAGCCCGATTTACGCATCCGCAGTAGTGGGGCCGAGTGCCCATGAGCAGTAGTGAGTCCAAGTGCGCATCAGCAGTAGTGACCCCGAATGCGCATGCGCAGTAGTGAGCCCGATTGCGCATCCGCAGTAGTGAGGCCGAGTGCCCTTGAGCAGTAGTGAGTCCAAGTGCGCATGAGCAGTAGTGACCCCGTGTGCGCATGCACAGTAGTGAGCCCGTGCGCGCATACGCGGTAGTGAGCCCGATTTTGCATCCGCAGTAGTGGGGCCGAGTGCCCATGAGCAGTAGTGAGTCCAAGTGCGCATCAGCAGTAGTGACCCCGAATGCGCATGCGCAGTAGTGAGCCCGATTGCGCATCCGCAGTCGGGAGTCCGTGTGCGCATGCACAGTAGTGAGTACGATTGCGCATCCTCAGTAGTGAGGCCGAGTGCCCATGAGCAGTAGTGAGTCCGAGTGCGCATGCGCAGTAGTGAGCCCGAGCGCGCATGCGCAGTAGTGAGCCCGATTGCGCATGCACAGTAGTGAGCCCGTGCGCGCATACGCGGTAGTGACACCGATTTTGCATCCGCAGTAGTGTGTCCGAGTCCGCATGAGCAATAGTTAGTCCGAGAGCGCATGTGAAGTAGTGACCCCGTGTGAGTATGCACAGTAGTGAGCCCGTGCGCGCATCCGCAGTAGTCAGCCCGAGTGCGCGTGCGCAGTAGTGACCCCGAGTGCGCATGCGCAGTAGAGACCCCGATTGCGCATGCGCAGTAGGGGGCCCGTGTGCGCATGCGCAGTGCTGAGCCCGAGTGGGCATGGGCAGGTCTGCACCGGAGTGCGCATGCGCAGTAGTGAGTCCGAGTGCGCATGGTCAAGTCTGAGCCCGAGCGCGCATGCGCAGTAGTGAGCCCGATTGTGCATCCGCAGTAGTGAGTCCAAGTGCGCATGAGCAGTAGTGACCCCGAGTGCGCATACGCAGTAGTGAGCCCGATTGCGCATCCGCAGTAGTGTGTCCGTGTGCGCATGCCCAGTAGTGAGGCCGCGTGCGCATGTGCAGGTCTGAGCCGGAGTGCGCATGCGCAGTAGTGTGCTCGATTGTGCATCCGCAGTAGTGAGGCCGAGTGCGCATGCGCAGTAGAGAGCCCGATTGCGCATGCGCAGTAGTGAGCCCGTGTCCGCATGCGCAGTGGTGAGGCCGAGTGCGCATGGTCAAGTCTGAGCCCGAGCACGCATGCGCAGTAGTGAGCCCGATTTCGTATCCGCAGTAATGAGGCCGAGTGCCCATGAGCAGTAGTGAGTCCGAGTGCGCATGCGCAGAAGTGAGCTCGAGTGCGCATGTGCAGGTCTGACCGAAGTGCGCATGCGCAGTAGTGAGCCCGAGCGCGCATGCGCAGTAGTGAGCCCGATTGCGCATGCACAGTAGTGAGCCCGTGCGCGCATATGCGGTAGTGACCCCGATTTTGCATCCGCAGTAGTGTGTCCGAGTGCGCATGAAGAGTAGTGACCCCGAATGCGCATGCACAGTAGTGAGCCCGATTGCGCATCCTCAGTAGTGAGGCCGAGTGCCCATGAGCAGTAGTGAGCCCGAGTGCGCATGTGCAGGTCTGAGCCGGAGTGCGCATGCGCAGTAGTGTGTCCGAGTGCGCATGAAGAGTAGTTAGTCCGAGAGCGCATGTGAAGTAGTGAGCCCGAGTGCACATTGTCAAGTCTGAGCCGGAGTGCGCATGCGCAGTAGAGAGCCCGATTGCGCATCCGCAGTGGTGAGGCCGAGTGCCCATGAGCAGTAGTGAGTCCAAGTGCGCATGAGCAGTAGTGACCCCGTGTGCGCATGAGCAGTAGTGAGCCCGTGTGTGCATGAGCAGTAGTGGCCCCGAGTGCGCATGCACAGTAGTGAGCCCGACCGCGCATACGCAGTAGTGAGCCCGTTTGCGCATGCACAGTAGTGAGCCCGTGCGCGCATACGCGGTAGTGAGCCCGATTTTGCATCCGCAGTAGTGAGTCGGAGTACACATGAGCAGTAGTTAGTCCGAGAGCGCATGAGAAGTAGTGACCCCGTGTGCGCATGCGCAGTAGTGAGCCCGAGCGCGCATCCGCAGTAGTGAGCCCGAGTGCGCATGCGCAGTAGTGATACCGAGTGCGCATACGCAGTAGTGAGCCCGATTGCGCATCCGCAGTAGGGAGCCCGTGTGCGCATGCGCAGTAGTGAGCCCGACTGCGCATTGGCAGTAGTGAGGCCGAGAGCGCATGCGCAGTAGAGAGCCCGATTGCGCATGCGCAGTAGTGAGCCCGTGCCCGCATGCGCAGTGGTGAGGCCGAGTGCGCATGGTCAAGTCTGAGCCCGACCACGCATGCGCAGTAGTGAGCCCGATTTCGCATCCGCAGTAATGAGGCCGAGTGCCCATGAGCAGTAGTGAGTCCAAGTGCGCATGAGCAGTAGTGACCCCGAGTGCGCATGCACAGTAGTGAGCCCGTGCGCGCATACGCGGTAGTGAGCCCGATTTTGCATCCGCAGTAGTGAGTCGGAGTGCGCATGAGCAGTAGTTAGTCCGAGAGCGCATGAGAAGTAGTGACCGCGTGTGCGCATGCTCAATAGTGAGCCCGTGTGCGCATGCGCAGTAATGAGACCGAGCGCGCATCCGCAGTAGTGAGCCCGATTGCGCATGCGCAGAAGTGAGGCCGAGTGCCCATGAGCAGTAGTGAGTCCAAGTGCGCATGAGCAGTAGTGAGCCCGATTGTGTATCCGCAGTAGTGAGTCCCAGTGCGCATGAACAGTAGTGAGCCCGTGTGTGCATGAGCAGTAGTGACCCCGCGTGCGCATGCACAGTAGTGAGCCCGTGCGCGCATACGCGGTAGTGAGCCCGATTTTGCATCCGCAGTAGTGAGTCGGAGTGCGCATAAGCAGTAGAGAGCCCGATTGCGCATGCGCAGTAGTGAGCACGTGTCCGCATGCGCAATGGTGAGCCCGAGAGCGCATGCGCAGTAGAGAGCCCGATTGCGAATGCACATTCGTGACCGCGTGTGCGCATGCTCAATAGTGAGCCCGTGTGCGCATGCGCAATAATGAGACCGAGCGGGCATCCGCAGTAGTGAGTCCGAGTGCGCATGAACAGTAGTGAGCCCGAGTGCGCATGCGCACTAGAGAGCCCGATTGCGCATGCGCAGTAGTGTGCCCGTGTCCGCATGCGCAGTGGTGAGGCCGAGTGCGCATGGTCAAGTCTGAGCCCGAGCACGCATGCGCAGTAGTGAGCCCGATTTCGTATCCGCAGTAATGAGGCCGAGTGCCCATGAGCAGTAGTGAGTCCAAGTGCGCATGAGCAGTAGTGACCCCGAGTGCGCATGCGCAGTGCTGAGCCCGAGTGGGCATGGGCAGGTCTGAGCCGGAGTGCGCATGCACAGTAGTGTGCTCGATTGTGCATCCGCAGTAGTGAGTCCGAGTGCGCATGCGCAGAAGTGAGCTCGAGTGCGCATGTGCAGGTCTGACCGAAGTGCGCATGCGCAGTTGTGAGCCGGAGCGCGCATGTGCAGTAGTGAGCCCGATTGCGCATGCACAGTAGTGAGCCCGTGCGCGCATACGCGGTAGTGACACCGATATTGCATGCGCACTGGTGAGCCCGAGTGCGCATGGTCAAGTCTGAGCCGGAGTGCGCATGCGCAGTAGTGAGCCCGATTGCGCATCCGCAGTAGTGAGGCCGAGTGCCCTTGAGCAGTAGTGAGTCCACGTGCGCATAAGCAGTAGTAACCCCGAGTGCCCATGCACAGTAGTGAGCCCGTGCGCGCATACGCGGTAGTGACCCCGATTTTGCATCCAGAGTAGTGTGTCCGAGTGCGCATGAAGAGTAGTTAGTCCGAGAGCGCATGTGAAGTAGTGAGCCCGAGTGCACATTGTCAAGTCTGAGCCGGAGTGCGCATGCGCAGTAGAGAGCCCGATTGCGCATCCGCAGTGGTGAGGCCGAGTGCCCATGAGCAGTAGTGAGTCCCAGTGCGCATGAGCAGTAGTGACCCCGAATGCGCATGCACAGTAGTGAGCCCGATTGCGCATCCTCAGTAGTGAGGCCGAGTGCCCATGAGCAGTAGTGAGCCCGAGTGTGCATGTGCAGGTCTGAGCCGGAGTGCGCATGCGCAGTAGTGAGTCCGAGTGCGCATGCGCAGAAGTGAGCTCGAGGGCGCATGTGCAGGTCTGACCGAAGTGCGCATGCGCAGTAGTGAGCCGGAGCGCGCATGCGCAGTAGTGAGCCCGATTGCGCCTGCACAGTAGTGAGCCCGTGCGCGTATACGCGGTAGTGACACCGATTTTGCTTGCGCAGTGGTGAGCCCGAGTGCGCATGGTCAAGTCTGAGCCGGAGTGCGCATGCGCAGTAGTGAGCCCGTGCGCGCATACGCGGTAGTGACCCCGATTTTGCATCCGCAGTAGTGTGTCCGAGTGCGCATGAGGAGTAGTTAGTTTGAGAGCGCATGCGCAGTAGAGAGCCCGATTGCGCATGCGCAGTAGTGAGCCCGTGTCCGCATGCGCAGTGGTGAGGCCGAGTGCGCATGGTCAAGTCTGAGCCCGAGCACGCATGCGCAGTAGTGAGCCCGAATTCGCATCCGCAGTAATGAGGCCGAGTGCCCATGAGCAGTAGTGAGTCCAAGTGCACATGAGCAGTAGTGACCCCGAGTGCGCATGCGCAGTGCTGAGCCCGAGTGGGCATGGGCAGGTCTGAGCCGGAGTGCGCATGCGCAGTAGTGTGCTCGATTGTGCATCCGCAGTAGTGAGGCCGAGAGCGCATGCGCAGTAGAGAGCCCGATTGCGCATGCGCAGTAGTGAGCCCGTGTCCGCATGCGCAGTGGTGAGGCCGAGTGCGCATGGTCAAGTCTGAGCCCGAGCACGCATGCGCAGTAGTGAGCCCGAATTTGCATCCGCAGTAATGAGGCCGAGTGCCCATGAGCAGTAGTGAGTCCAAGTGCGCATGCCCAGTAGTGAGGCCGCGTGCGCGCATACGCGGTAGTGAGCCCGATTTTGCATCCGCAGTAGTGAGTCGGAGTACTCATGAGCAGTAGTTAGTCCGAGAGCGCATGAGAAGTAGTGACCCCGTGTGCGCATGCGCAGTAGTGATCCCGAGCGCGCATCCGCAGTAGTGAGCCCGAGTGCGCATGCGCAGTAGTGAGCCCGATTTCGCATCCGCAGTAGTGAGTTCGAGTGCGCCTGAGCAGCAGTGAGCCCGTGTGTGCATGAGCAGTAGTGACCCCGAGTGCGCATGCACAGTAGTGAGCCCGTGCGCGCATACGCGGTAGTGAGACCGATTTTGCATCCGCAGTAGTGAGTCCGAGTGCGCATGAACAGTAGTTAGTCCGAGAGCGCATGAGAAGTAGTGACGCCGTGTGCGCATGCGCAGTAGTGATCCCGAGGGCGCACCCGCAGTAGTGAGAACGAGTGCGCATGCGCAGTAGTGAGCCCGATTTCGCATCCGCAGTAATGAGGCCGAGTGCCCATGAGCAGTAGTGAGTCCAAGTCGGCATGAGCAGTAGTGACCCCGAGTGCGCATACGCAGTAGTGAGCCCTATTGCGCATCCGCAGTAGGGAGTCCGTGTGCGCATGCGCAGTAGTGAGCCCGATTTTGCATCCGCAGTAGGGAGTCCGTGTGCGCATGCGCAGTAGTGAGCCCGAGTGCGCATGCGCAGTAGTGAGCCCGTGTCCGCATGCGCAGTGGTGAGCCCGAGTGCGCATGAGCAGTAGTAAGTCCAAGTGCGCATGAGCAGTAGTGACCCCGTGTGCGCATGCGCAGTAGTGAGCCCGATTGCGCATCCGCAGTAGGGAGTACATGTGCGCATGCGCAGTAGTGTGCTCGATTGTGTATGCGCAGTAGTGGTCCCGAGTGCGTATGCGCAGTAGTGCGCCCGTGCGCGCATGCGCAGTAGTGCGCCCGTGTGCGCATGTGCAGTAGTGAGTCCGAGTGCGCATGAGCAGTAGTTAGTCCGAGTGCGCATGCACAGTAGTGAGCCCGAGCGCGCATGCGCAGTAGTGAGCCCGATTGCGCATGCGCAGTAGTGAGCCTGTGTCCGCATGCGCAGAAGTCAGCTCGAGTGCGCATGTGCAGGTCTGAGCCGGTGTGCGCATGCGCAGTAGTGACCCCGAGTGCGCGTGCGCTGTAGTGAGGCCCTGTGTGCATGCTCAGTAGTGAGTCCGAGTGCGCATGAGCAGTAGTCAGGCCGAGTGCGCATGAGCAGTAGTGAGCCCGAGCGCGCATGCGCAGTAGTGAGCCCGATTGCGCATGCGCAGTAGTGAGCCTGTGTCCGCATGCGCAGAAGTGAGCTCGAGTGCGCATGTGCAGGTCTGAGCCGGTGTGCGCATGCGCAGTAGTGACCCCAAGTGCGCGTGGGCTGTAGTGAGGCCCTGTGTGCATGAGCAGTAGCGAGCCCGATTGCGCATCCGCAGTAGTGAGTCCAAGTGCGCATGAGCAGTAGTAAGCCCTTGTGTGCATGAGCAGTAGTGACCCCGTGTGCGCATGCGCAGTAGTGAGCCTGTGTCCGTATGCGGAGAAGTGAGCTCGAGTGCGCATGTGCATGTCTGAGCCGGTGTGCGCATGCGCAGTAGTGACCCCGAGTGCGCGTGCGCTGTAGTGAGGCCCTGTGTGCATGCTCAGTAGTGAGTCCGAGTGCGCATGAGAAGTAGTGAGCCCGTGTGAGCATGAGCAGTAGTGACCCCGAGTGCACATGCGGAGTAGTGACCCCGAGTGCGCATGTGCAGTAGAGAGCCCGATTGCGCATGCGCAGTAGTGAGTCCGTGTGCGCATGCCCAGTAGTGAGCCCGAGCGCGCATGCGCAGTAGTGAGTCCGAGTCCGCATGCGCAGAAGTGAGCTCGAGTGCGCATGTGCAGGTCTGACCGGAGTGCGCATGCGCAGTAGAGAGCCCGAGCGCGTATGCGCAGTAGTGAGCCCGATTGCGCATGCGCAGAAGTGAGCTCGAGTGCGCATGTGCAGGTCTGAGCCGGAGTGCGCATGCGCAGTAGCGAGCCCGATTGCGCTTCCGCAGTAGTGAGACCAAGTGCGGATGATCAGTAGTGACCCCGAGTGCGTATGCGCAGTAGTGAGCCCGATTGCGCATCCGCAGTAGGGAGTACGTGTGCGCATGCGCAGTTGTGAGACCCCAGCGCGCATCCGCAGTAGTGAACCCGATTGCGCATCCGCAGTAGTGAGTCCGAGTGCGCATGAGCAGTAGTGACCCCGAGTGCGCATGGGCAGTAGTGACCCCGAGTGCGCATGCACAGTCGTGAGCCCGTGTGCGCATGCACAGTAGTGAGCCCATGTGTGCATGCGCAGTAGCGAGCCCGATTGCGCATCCGCAGTAGTGAGTCCGTGTGCGCATCCGCCGTAGTGAGTCCGTGTGCGCATGCCCAGTAGTGAGCCCGTGTGTGCATGAGCAGTAGTGGAACCGAGTGCGCATGCACAGTAGTGAGCCCGAGCGCGCATGCGCAGTAGTGAGTCCGAGTCCGCATGCGCAGACGTGAGCTCGAGTGCGCATGTGCAGGTCTGACCGGAGTGCGCATGCGCAGTAGAGAGCCCGAGCGCGTATGCGCAGTAGTGAGCCCGATTGCGCATGCGCAGAAGTGAGCTCGAGTGCGCATGTGCAGGTCTGAGCCGGTGTGCGCATGCGCAGTAGTGACCCCGAGTGCGCGTGGGCTGTAGTGAGGCCCTGTGTGCATGAGCAGTAGCGAGCCCGATTGCGCATCCGCAGTAGTGAGTCCGAGTGCGCATGAGCAGTAGTAAGCCCTTGTGTGCATGAGCAGTAGTGACCCCGAGTGCGCATGCACAGTCGTGAGCCCGTGTGCGCATGCGCAGAAGTGAGCTTGAGAGCAAATGTGCAAGTCTGAGCCGGAGTGCGCACGCGCAGTTGTGACCTCGAGTGCGGATACACAGTAGCGACACCGAGCGCGCATGCGCAGTAGTGAGCCCGAGTGCGCATGTGGAGGTCTGACCGGAGTGCGCATGCACAGTAGTGAGCCCGAGCGCGCACGCGCAGTAGTGTGCCCGGCTGCGCATCCGCAGTAGTGAGCCCGAGTGCGCATGCGCAGTAGTGACCCCCAGTGCGCATGCGCAGTAGAGAGCCCGATTGCGAATGCACAGTCGTGACCTCGTGTGCGCATGCGCAGTAGTGTGCCCGGCTGCGCATCCGCAGTAGTGAGCCCGAGTGCGCATGCGCAGTAGTGACCCCCAGTGCGCATGCGCAGTAGAGAGCCCGATTGCGAATGCACAGTCGTGACCTCGTGTGTGCATGCGCAGTAGCGAGCCCGATTGCGCACCCGCAGTAGTGAGTGCGTGTGCGCATGCCCAGTAGTGAGCCAGAGCGCGCATGCGCAGTAGTGAGCCCGAGCGCGCATCCGCAGTAGTGAGCCCGAGTGCGCATGCGCAGTAGTGACCCCCAGTGCCCATGAGCAGTAGTGAGTCCAAGTGCGCATGGGCAGTAGTGACCCCGAATGCGCATGCACAGTAGTGAGCCCATGTGTGCATGCGCAGTAGCGAGCCCGATTGCGCATCCGCAGTAGTGAGTCCGTGTGCGCATCCGCAGTAGTGAGTCCGTGTGCGCATGCCCAGTAGTGAGCCCGTGTGTGCATGAGCAGTAGTGGAACCGAGTGCGCATGCACAGTAGTGAGCCGAGCGCGCATGCGCAGTAGTGAGTCCGAGTCCGCATGCGCAGAAGTGAGCTCGAGTGCGCATGTGCAGGTCTGACCGGAGTGCGCATGCGCAGTAGTGAGCCCGAGCGCGTATGCGCAGTAGTGAGCCCGATTGCGCATGCGCAGAAGTGAGCTCGAGTGCGCATGTGCAGGTCTGAGCCGGTGTGCGCATGCGCAGTAGTGACGCCGAGTGCGCGTGGGCTGTAGTGAGGCCCTGTGTGCATGAGCAGTAGCGCGCCCGATTGCGCATCCGCAGTAGTGAGTCCGAGTGCGCATGCGCAGAAGTAAGCTCGAGTGCGCATGTGCAGGTCTGACCGGAGTGCGCATGCGCAGTAGTGAGCCAGAGCGCGCATCCGCGGTAGTGAGCCCGATTGCTCATCCGCAGTATTGAGGCCGAGTGCCCATGAGCAGTAGTGAGTTCATGTGTGCATGCGCAGTAGCGAGCCCGATTGCGCATCCGCAGTAGTGTGTCCGTGTGCGCATCCGCAGTAGTGAGTCCGTGTGCGCATGCCCAATAGTGAGCCCGTGTGTGCATGAGCAGTAGTGGCCCCGAGTGCGCATGCACAGTAGTGAGCCCGAGCGCGCATGCGCAGTAGTGAGCCCGATTGCGCATGCGCAGTAGTGAGCCTGTGTCCGCATGCGCAGTGGTGAGCCCGAGTGCGCATGGTCGAGTCAGATCCGGAGTGCGCATGCGCAGTAGTGAGCCCGATTGCGCATCCGCAGTAGTGAGGCCGAGTGCCCATGAGCATTAGTGAGTCTAAGTGCGCATGAGCAGTAGTAACCCCGAGTGCGCATGCGCAGTAGTGAGCCCGATTGCGCATCCGCAGTCGTGAGCCCGTGTGCGCATGCGCAGTAGTGCGTCCGTGTTCGCATGCGCAAAAGTGAGCTCGAGAGAGCATGTGCAAGTCTGAGCCGGAGTGCGCATGCGCAGTAGTGACCGCAATTGCGCATGCACAGTAGTGAGCCCATGTGTGCATACGCAGTAGCGAGCCCGATTGCACGTCCGCAGTAGTGAGTCCGTGTGCGCATGCCCAGTAGTGAGCCCGTGTGTGCATGAGCAGTAGTGGCCCCGAGTGCGCAAGCACAGTAGTGAGCCCGAGCGCGCATGCGCAGTAGTGAGCCCGATTGCGCATCCGCTGCAGTGCGTCCGAGTGCGCATGTGCAGTAGTGAGTCCGAGTTCGCATGAGCAGTAGCGAGCGCGATTGCGCATACGCAGTAGTGAGTCCGTGTGCGCATGCGCAGTAGTGACCCCGATTGCGCATCGGCAGTAGTGAGTCCGTGCGCGCATGCCCAGTAGTGAGTCCGAGTGCGCATGAGCAGTAGTGACCCCGATTGCGCATGCACAGTAGTGAGCCCATGTGTGCATGCGCAGTAGCGAGCCCTTTGCGCATCCGCAGTAGTGAGTCCGTGTGCGCATGCCCAGTAGTGAGCCCGAGTGCGCATGTGCAGGTCTGCGTCGGAGTGCGCATGCGCAGTAGAGAGCCCTTGTGTGCATGAGCAGTAGTGACGCCGAGTGCGCATGCACACTAGTGAGCCCGAGCGCGCATGCGCAGTAGTGAGTCCGAGTGCGCATGCACAGAAGTGAGCTCGAGTGCCCATGTGCATGTCTGACCGGAGTGCGCATGCGCAGTAGTGAGCCAGAGCGCGCATGCGCAGTAGAGAGCCCGTGTGTGCATGCGCAGTAATGACCCCGAGTGCGCATGCGCAGTAGAGAACCCGATTGCGCATGCGCAGTAGTGAGACCGAGTGCGCATGAGCAGTAGCGACCCCGATTGCGCATCCGCAGTAGTGAGTCCGTGTGCGCATGCGCAGTAGTGACCCCGATTGCGCATCGGCAGTAGTGAGTCCGTGTGCGCATGCCCAGTAATGAGCCCGAGTGCGCACGAGCAGTAGTGAGCCCGTTTGCGCATGCACAGTAGTGAGCCCGTGCGCGCATACGCGGTAGTGAGCCCGATTTTGCATCCGCAGTAGTGAGTCGGAGTACACATGAGCAGTAGTTAGTCCGAGAGCGCATGAGAAGTAGTGACCCCGTGTGCGCATGCGCAGTAGTGAGCCCGAGCGCGCATCCGCAGTAGTGAGCCCGAGTGCGCATGCGCAGTAGTGATACCGAGTGCGCATACGCAGTAGTGAGCCCGATTGTGTATCCGCAGTAGTGAGTCCCAGTGCGCATGAACAGTAGTGAGCCCGTGCGCGCATACGCGGTAGTGACACCGATTTTGCATCCGCAGTAGTGTGTCCGAGTCCGCATGAGCAATAGTTAGTCCGAGAGCGCATGTGAAGTAGTGACCCCGTGTGAGTATGCACAGTAGTGAGCCCGTGCGCGCATCCGCAGTAGTCAGCCCGAGTGCGCGTGCGCAGTAGTGACCCCGAGTGCGCATGCGCAGTAGAGACCCCGATTGCGCATGCGCAGTAGGGAGCCCGTGTGCGCATGCGCAGTGCTGAGCCCGAGTGGGCATGGGCAGGTCTGCACCGGAGTGCGCATGCGCAGTAGTGAGTCCGAGTGCGCATGGTCAAGTCTGAGCCCGAGCGCGCATGCGCAGTAGTGAGCCCGATTGTGCATCCGCAGTAGTGAGTCCAAGTGCGCATGAGCAGTAGTGACCCCGAGTGCGCATACGCAGTAGTGAGCCCGATTGCGCATCCGCAGTAGTGTGTCCGTGTGCGCATGCCCAGTAGTGAGGCCGCGTGCGCATGTGCAGGTCTGAGCCGGAGTGCGCATGCGCAGTAGTGTGCTCGATTGTGCATCCGCAGTAGTGAGGCCGAGTGCGCATGCGCAGTAGAGAGCCCGATTGCGCATGCGCAGTAGTGAGCCCGTGTCCGCATGCGCAGTGGTGAGGCCGAGTGCGCATGGTCAAGTCTGAGCCCGAGCACGCATGCGCAGTAGTGAGCCTGATTTCGTATCCGCAGTAATGAGGCCGAGTGCCCATGAGCAGAAGTGAGTCCGAGTGCGCATGCGCAGAAGTGAGCTCGAGTGCGCATGTGCAGGTCTGACCGAAGTGCGCATGCGCAGTAGTGAGCCCGAGCGCGCATGCGCAGTAGTGAGCCCGATTGCGCATGCACAGTAGTGAGCCCGTGCGCGCATATGCGGTAGTGACCCCGATTTTGCATCCGCAGTAGTGTGTCCGAGTGCGCATGAAGAGTAGTGACCCCGAATGCGCATGCACAGTAGTGAGCCCGATTGCGCATCCTCAGTAGTGAGGCCGAGTGCCCATGAGCAGTAGTGAGCCCGAGTGCGCATGTGCAGGTCTGAGCCGGAGTGCGCATGCGCAGTAGTGTGTCCGAGTGCGCATGAAGAGTAGTTAGTCCGAGAGCGCATGTGAAGTAGTGAGCCCGAGTGCACATTGTCAAGTCTGAGCCGGAGTGCGCATGCGCAGTAGAGAGCCCGATTGCGCATCCGCAGTGGTGAGGCCGAGTGCCCATGAGCAGTAGTGAGTCCAAGTGCGCATGAGCAGTAGTGACCCCGTGTGCGCATGAGCAGTAGTGAGCCCGTGTGTGCATGAGCAGTAGTGGCCCCGAGTGCGCATGCACAGTAGTGAGCCCGACCGCGCATACGCAGTAGTGAGCCCGTTTGCGCATGCACAGTAGTGAGCCCGTGCGCGCATACGCGGTAGTGAGCCCGATTTTGCATCCGCAGTAGTGAGTCGGAGTACACATGAGCAGTAGTTAGTCCGAGAGCGCATGAGAAGTAGTGACCCCGTGTGCGCATGCGCAGTAGTGAGCCCGAGCGCGCATCCGCAGTAGTGAGCCCGAGTGCGCATGCGCAGTAGTGATACCGAGTGCGCATACGCAGTAGTGAGCCCGATTGCGCATCCGCAGTAGGGAGCCCGTGTGCGCATGCGCAGTAGTGAGCCCGACTGCGCATTGGCAGTAGTGAGGCCGAGAGCGCATGCGCAGTAGAGAGCCCGATTGCGCATGCGCAGTAGTGAGCCCGTGCCCGCATGCGCAGTGGTGAGGCCGAGTGCGCATGGTCAAGTCTGAGCCCGACCACGCATGCGCAGTAGTGAGCCCGATTTCGCATCCGCAGTAATGAGGCCGAGTGCCCATGAGCAGTTGTGAGTCCAAGTGCGCATGAGCAGTAGTGACCCCGAGTGCGCATGCACAGTAGTGAGCCCGTGCGCGCATACGCGGTAGTGAGCCCGATTTTGCATCCGCAGTAGTGAGTCGGAGTGCGCATGAGCAGTAGTTAGTCCGAGAGCGCATGAGAAGTAGTGAATCCGTGTGCGCATGCACAGTAGTGAGCTCATGTGTGCATGCGCAGTAGCGAACCCGAGTGCGCATCCGCGGTAGTGAGTCCGTGTGCGCATACCCAGTATTGAGCCCGAGTGCGCATGTGCAGGTCTGAGCCGGAGTGCGCATTGCGCAGTAGTGAGCCCGATTGTGCATCCGCAGTAGTGTGTCCGAGTGCGCATGAGCAGTAATTAGTCCGAGAGCGCATGTGAAGTAGTGACCCCGTGTGAGTATGCGCAGTAATGAGCCCGATTTTGCATCCGCAGTAGTGAGTCGGAGTGCGCATAAGCAGTAGAGACCCCGATTGCGGATGCGCAGTAGTGAGCCCGTGTCCGCATACGCAGTGGTGAGCCCGAGAGCACATGCGCAGTAGAGAGCCCGATTGCGAATGCACATTCGTGACCGCGTGTGCGCATGCTCAATAGTGAGCCCGTGTGCGCATGCGCAGTAATGAGACCGAGCGCGCATCCGCAGTAGTGAGCCCGATTGCGCATGCGCAGAAGTGAGGCCGAGTGCCCATGAGCAGTAGTGAGTCCAAGTGCGCATGAGCAGTAGTGAGCCCGATTGTGTATCCGCAGTAGTGAGTCCCAGTGCGCATGAACAGTAGTGAGCCCGTGTGTGCATGAGCAGTAGTGACCCCGCGTGCGCATGCACAGTAGTGAGCCCGTGCGCGCATACGCGGTAGTGAGCCCGATTTTGCATCCGCAGTAGTGAGTCGGAGTGCGCATAAGCAGTAGAGAGCCCGATTGCGCATGCGCAGTAGTGAGCACGTGTCCGCATGCGCAGTGGTGAGCCCGAGAGCGCATGCGCAGTAGAGAGCCCGATTGCGAATGCACATTCGTGACCGCGTGTGCGCATGCTCAATAGTGAGCCCGTGTGCGCATGCGCAATAATGAGACCGAGCGGGCATCCGCAGTAGTGAGTCCGAGTGCGCATGAGCAGTAGTGACCCCGAGTGCGCATGCGCAGTGCTGAGCCCGAGTGGGCATGGGCAGGTCTGAGCCGGAGTGCGCATGCACAGTAGTGTGCTCGATTGTGCATCCGCAGTAGTGAGTCCGAGTGCGCATGCGCAGAAGTGAGCTCGAGTGCGCATGTGCAGGTCTGACCGAAGTGCGCATGCGCAGTTGTGAGCCGGAGCGCGCATGCGCAGTAGTGAGCCCGATTGCGCATGCACAGTAGTGAGCCCGTGCGCGCATACGCGGTAGTGACACCGATATTGCATGCGCACTGGTGAGCCCGAGTGCGCATGGTCAAGTCTGAGCCGGAGTGCGCATGCGCAGTAGTGAGCCCGATTGCGCATCCGCAGTAGTGAGGCCGAGTGCCCTTGAGCAGTAGTGAGTCCACGTGCGCATAAGCAGTAGTAACCCCGAGTGCCCATGCACAGTAGTGAGCCCGTGCGCGCATACGCGGTAGTGACCCCGATTTTGCATCCGCAGCAGTGTGTCCGAGTGCGCATGAAGAGTAGTTAGTCCGAGAGCGCATGTGAAGTAGTGAGCCCGAGTGCACATTGTCAAGTCTGAGCCGGAGTGCGCATGCGCAGTAGAGAGCCCGATTGCGCATCCGCAGTGGTGAGGCCGAGTGCCCATGAGCAATAGTGAGTCCCAGTGCGCATGAGCAGTAGTGACCCCGAATGCGCATGCACAGTAGTGAGCCCGATTGCGCATCCTCAGTAGTGAGGCCGAGTGCCCATGAGCAGTAGTGAGCCCGAGTGTGCATGTGCAGGTCTGAGCCGGAGTGCGCATGCGCAGTAGTGAGTCCGAGTGCGCATGCGCAGAAGTGAGCTCGAGGGCGCATGTGCAGGTCTGACCGAAGTGCGCATGCGCAGTAGTGAGCCGGAGCGCGCATGCGCAGTAGTGAGCCCGATTGCGCCTGCACAGTAGTGAGCCCGTGCGCGTATACGCGGTAGTGACACCGATTTTGCTTGCGCAGTGGTGAGCCCGAGTGCGCATGGTCAAGTCTGAGCCGGAGTGCGCATGCGCAGTAGTGAGCCCGTGCGCGCATACGCGGTAGTGACCCCGATTTTGCATCCGCAGTAGTGTGTCCGAGTGCGCATGAGGAGTAGTTAGTTTGAGAGCGCATGTGAAGTAGTCAGCCCGAGTGCGCATTGTCAAGTCTGAGCCGGAGTGCGCATGCGCAGTAGTGAGCCCGTGTCCGCATGCGCAGTGGTGAGGCCGAGTGCGCATGGTCAAGTCTGAGCCCGATTTCGCATCCGCAGTAATGAGGCCGAGTGCCCATGAGCAGTAGTGAGTCCAAGTGCGCATGAGCAGTAGTGACCCCGTGTGCGCATGCACAGTAGTGAGCCCGTGCGCGCATACGCGGTAGTGAGCCCGATTTTGCATCCGCAGTAGTGAGTCGGAGTGCGCATGAGCAGTAGTTAGTCCGAGAGCGCATGAGAAGTAGTGACCCCGTGTGCGCATGCGCAGTAGTGAGCCCGAGCGCGCATCCGCAGTAGCGAGTCCGAGTGCGCATGAGCAGTCGTGACCCGATTGCGCATGCACAGTATTGAGCTCATGTGTGCATGCGCAGTAGCGAACCCGAGTGCGCATCCGCAGTAGTGAGTCCGTGTGCTCATGCCCAGTAGTGAGCCCGAGAGCGCATCCGCAGTAGTGAGCCCGAGCGCGCATTCGCAGTAGTGAGCCCGATTGCGCATGCGCAGTAGTGAGTCCGAGCGCGCATGAGCACTAGTGAGCCCGTGTGTGCATGAGCAGTAGTGATCCCGAGAGCGCATGCACAGTAGTGAGCCCGTGCGCATACGCGGTAGTGAGCCTGATTTTGCATCCGCAGTAGTGAGTCCGAGTGCGCATGAGCAGTAGTTAGTCCGAGGGCGTATGAGATGTAGTGACCTCGTGATCGCATGCGCAATAGTGAGCCCGTGTGCGCATGCGCAGTAGTGAGCCCGAGAGCGCATCCGCAGTAGTGAGCCCGAGCGCGCATGCGCAGTAGTGAGTCCGAGTGCGCATGCGCAGAAGTGAGGCCGAGTGCGCATGCGCAGTAGTGAGCCCGTGGGCGCATGCGCAGTAGAGAGCCCGATTGCGCATGCGCAGTAGTGAGCCCGTGTCCGCATGCCCAGTGGTGAGGCCGAGTGCGCATGGTCAAGTCTGAGCCCGAGCACGCATGCGCAGTAGTGAGCCCGAATTCGCATCCGCAGTAATGAGGCCGAGTGCCCATGAGCAGTAGTGAGTCCAAGTGCGCATGAGCAGTAGTGACCCCGAGTGCGCATGCGCAGTGCTGAGCCCGAGTGGGCATGGGCAGGTCTGAGCCGGAGTGCGCATGCGCAGTAGTGTGCTCGATTGTGCATCCGCAGTAGTGAGGCCGAGAGCGCATGCGCAGTAGAGAGCCCGATTGCGCATGCGCAGTAGTGAGCCCGTGTCCGCATGCGCAGTGGTGAGGCCGAGTGCGCATGGTCAAGTCTGAGCCCGAGCACGCATGCGCAGTAGTGAGCCCGAATTTGCATCCGCAGTAATGAGGCCGAGTGCCCATGAGCAGTAGTGAGTCCAAGTGCGCATGCCCAGTAGTGAGGCCGCGTGCGCATGTGCAGGTCTGAGCCGGAGTGCGCATGCGCAGTAGTGTGCTCGATTGTGCATCCGCAGTAGTGAGGCCGAGTGCGCATGCGCAGTAGAGAGCCCGATTGCGCATGCGCAGTAGTGAGCCCGTGTCCGCATGCGCAGTGGTGAGGCCGAGTGCGCATGGTCAAGTCTGAGCCCGAGCACGCATGCGCAGTAGTGAGCCTGATTTCGTATCCGCAGTAATGAGGCCGAGTGCCCATGAGCAGAAGTGAGTCCGAGTGCGCATGCGCAGAAGTGAGCTCGAGTGCGCATGTGCAGGTCTGACCGAAGTGCGCATGCGCAGTAGTGAGCCCGAGCGCGCATGCGCAGTAGTGAGCCCGATTGCGCATGCACAGTAGTGAGCCCGTGCGCGCATATGCGGTAGTGACCCCGATTTTGCATCCGCAGTAGTGTGTCCGAGTGCGCATGAAGAGTAGTGACCCCGAATGCGCATGCACAGTAGTGAGCCCGATTGCGCATCCTCAGTAGTGAGGCCGAGTGCCCATGAGCAGTAGTGAGCCCGAGTGCGCATGTGCAGGTCTGAGCCGGAGTGCGCATGCGCAGTAGTGTGTCCGAGTGCGCATGAAGAGTAGTTAGTCCGAGAGCGCATGTGAAGTAGTGAGCCCGAGTGCACATTGTCAAGTCTGAGCCGGAGTGCGCATGCGCAGTAGAGAGCCCGATTGCGCATCCGCAGTGGTGAGGCCGAGTGCCCATGAGCAGTAGTGAGTCCAAGTGCGCATGAGCAGTAGTGACCCCGTGTGCGCATGAGCAGTAGTGAGCCCGTGTGTGCATGAGCAGTAGTGGCCCCGAGTGCGCATGCACAGTAGTGAGCCCGACCGCGCATACGCAGTAGTGAGCCCGTTTGCGCATGCACAGTAGTGAGCCCGTGCGCGCATACGCGGTAGTGAGCCCGATTTTGCATCCGCAGTAGTGAGTCGGAGTACACATGAGCAGTAGTTAGTCCGAGAGCGCATGAGAAGTAGTGACCCCGTGTGCGCATGCGCAGTAGTGAGCCCGAGCGCGCATCCGCAGTAGTGAGCCCGAGTGCGCATGCGCAGTAGTGATACCGAGTGCGCATACGCAGTAGTGAGCCCGATTGCGCATCCGCAGTAGGGAGCCCGTGTGCGCATGCGCAGTAGTGAGCCCGACTGCGCATTGGCAGTAGTGAGGCCGAGAGCGCATGCGCAGTAGAGAGCCCGATTGCGCATGCGCAGTAGTGAGCCCGTGCCCGCATGCGCAGTGGTGAGGCCGAGTGCGCATGGTCAAGTCTGAGCCCGACCACGCATGCGCAGTAGTGAGCCCGATTTCGCATCCGCAGTAATGAGGCCGAGTGCCCATGAGCAGTTGTGAGTCCAAGTGCGCATGAGCAGTAGTGACCCCGAGTGCGCATGCACAGTAGTGAGCCCGTGCGCGCATACGCGGTAGTGAGCCCGATTTTGCATCCGCAGTAGTGAGTCGGAGTGCGCATGAGCAGTAGTTAGTCCGAGAGCGCATGAGAAGTAGTGAATCCGTGTGCGCATGCACAGTAGTGAGCTCATGTGTGCATGCGCAGTAGCGAACCCGAGTGCGCATCCGCGGTAGTGAGTCCGTGTGCGCATACCCAGTATTGAGCCCGAGTGCGCATGTGCAGGTCTGAGCCGGAGTGCGCATTGCGCAGTAGTGAGCCCGATTGTGCATCCGCAGTAGTGTGTCCGAGTGCGCATGAGCAGTAATTAGTCCGAGAGCGCATGTGAAGTAGTGACCCCGTGTGAGTATGCGCAGTAATGAGCCCGATTTTGCATCCGCAGTAGTGAGTCGGAGTGCGCATAAGCAGTAGAGACCCCGATTGCGGATGCGCAGTAGTGAGCCCGTGTCCGCATACGCAGTGGTGAGCCCGAGAGCACATGCGCAGTAGAGAGCCCGATTGCGAATGCACATTCGTGACCGCGTGTGCGCATGCTCAATAGTGAGCCCGTGTGCGCATGCGCAGTAATGAGACCGAGCGCGCATCCGCAGTAGTGAGCCCGATTGCGCATGCGCAGAAGTGAGGCCGAGTGCCCATGAGCAGTAGTGAGTCCAAGTGCGCATGAGCAGTAGTGAGCCCGATTGTGTATCCGCAGTAGTGAGTCCCAGTGCGCATGAACAGTAGTGAGCCCGTGTGTGCATGAGCAGTAGTGACCCCGCGTGCGCATGCACAGTAGTGAGCCCGTGCGCGCATACGCGGTAGTGAGCCCGATTTTGCATCCGCAGTAGTGAGTCGGAGTGCGCATAAGCAGTAGAGAGCCCGATTGCGCATGCGCAGTAGTGAGCACGTGTCCGCATGCGCAGTGGTGAGCCCGAGAGCGCATGCGCAGTAGAGAGCCCGATTGCGAATGCACATTCGTGACCGCGTGTGCGCATGCTCAATAGTGAGCCCGTGTGCGCATGCGCAATAATGAGACCGAGCGGGCATCCGCAGTAGTGAGTCCGAGTGCGCATGAGCAGTAGTGACCCCGAGTGCGCATGCGCAGTGCTGAGCCCGAGTGGGCATGGGCAGGTCTGAGCCGGAGTGCGCATGCACAGTAGTGTGCTCGATTGTGCATCCGCAGTAGTGAGTCCGAGTGCGCATGCGCAGAAGTGAGCTCGAGTGCGCATGTGCAGGTCTGACCGAAGTGCGCATGCGCAGTTGTGAGCCGGAGCGCGCATGCGCAGTAGTGAGCCCGATTGCGCATGCACAGTAGTGAGCCCGTGCGCGCATACGCGGTAGTGACACCGATATTGCATGCGCACTGGTGAGCCCGAGTGCGCATGGTCAAGTCTGAGCCGGAGTGCGCATGCGCAGTAGTGAGCCCGATTGCGCATCCGCAGTAGTGAGGCCGAGTGCCCTTGAGCAGTAGTGAGTCCACGTGCGCATAAGCAGTAGTAACCCCGAGTGCCCATGCACAGTAGTGAGCCCGTGCGCGCATACGCGGTAGTGACCCCGATTTTGCATCCGCAGCAGTGTGTCCGAGTGCGCATGAAGAGTAGTTAGTCCGAGAGCGCATGTGAAGTAGTGAGCCCGAGTGCACATTGTCAAGTCTGAGCCGGAGTGCGCATGCGCAGTAGAGAGCCCGATTGCGCATCCGCAGTGGTGAGGCCGAGTGCCCATGAGCAGTAGTGAGTCCCAGTGCGCATGAGCAGTAGTGACCCCGAATGCGCATGCACAGTAGTGAGCCCGATTGCGCATCCTCAGTAGTGAGGCCGAGTGCCCATGAGCAGTAGTGAGCCCGAGTGTGCATGTGCAGGTCTGAGCCGGAGTGCGCATGCGCAGTAGTGAGTCCGAGTGCGCATGCGCAGAAGTGAGCTCGAGGGCGCATGTGCAGGTCTGACCGAAGTGCGCATGCGCAGTAGTGAGCCGGAGCGCGCATGCGCAGTAGTGAGCCCGATTGCGCCTGCACAGTAGTGAGCCCGTGCGCGTATACGCGGTAGTGACACCGATTTTGCTTGCGCAGTGGTGAGCCCGAGTGCGCATGGTCAAGTCTGAGCCGGAGTGCGCATGCGCAGTAGTGAGCCCGTGCGCGCATACGCGGTAGTGACCCCGATTTTGCATCCGCAGTAGTGTGTCCGAGTGCGCATGAGGAGTAGTTAGTTTGAGAGCGCATGTGAAGTAGTCAGCCCGAGTGCGCATTGTCAAGTCTGAGCCGGAGTGCGCATGCGCAGTAGTGAGCCCGTGTCCGCATGCGCAGTGGTGAGGCCGAGTGCGCATGGTCAAGTCTGAGCCCGATTTCGCATCCGCAGTAATGAGGCCGAGTGCCCATGAGCAGTAGTGAGTCCAAGTGCGCATGAGCAGTAGTGACCCCGTGTGCGCATGCACAGTAGTGAGCCCGTGCGCGCATACGCGGTAGTGAGCCCGATTTTGCATCCGCAGTAGTGAGTCGGAGTGCGCATGAGCAGTAGTTAGTCCGAGAGCGCATGAGAAGTAGTGACCCCGATTTTGCATCCGCAGTAGTGTGTCCGAGTGCGCATGAGGAGTAGTTAGTTTGAGAGCGCATGTGAAGTAGTCAGCCCGAGTGCGCATTGTCAAGTCTGAGCCGGAGTGCGCATGCGCAGTAGTGAGCCCGTGTCCGCATGCGCAGTGGTGAGGCCGAGTGCGCATGGTCAAGTCTGAGCCCGATTTCGCATCCGCAGTAATGAGGCCGAGTGCCCATGAGCAGTAGTGAGTCCAAGTGCGCATGAGCAGTAGTGACCCCGTGTGCGCATGCACAGTAGTGAGCCCGTGCGCGCATACGCGGTAGTGAGCCCGATTTTGCATCCGCAGTAGTGAGTCGGAGTGCGCATGAGCAGTAGTTAGTCCGAGAGCGCATGAGAAGTAGTGACCCCGTGTGCGCATGCGCAGTAGTGAGCCCGAGCGCGCATCCGCAGTAGCGAGTCCGAGTGCGCATGAGCAGTCGTGACCCGATTGCGCATGCACAGTATTGAGCTCATGTGTGCATGCGCAGTAGCGAACCCGAGTGCGCATCCGCAGTAGTGAGTCCGTGTGCTCATGCCCAGTAGTGAGCCCGAGAGCGCATCCGCAGTAGTGAGCCCGAGCGCGCATTCGCAGTAGTGAGCCCGATTGCGCATGCGCAGTAGTGAGTCCGAGCGCGCATGAGCACTAGTGAGCCCGTGTGTGCATGAGCAGTAGTGATCCCGAGAGCGCATGCACAGTAGTGAGCCCGTGCGCATACGCGGTAGTGAGCCTGATTTTGCATCCGCAGTAGTGAGTCCGAGTGCGCATGAGCAGTAGTTAGTCCGAGGGCGTATGAGATGTAGTGACCTCGTGATCGCATGCGCAATAGTGAGCCCGTGTGCGCATGCGCAGTAGTGAGCCCGAGAGCGCATCCGCAGTAGTGAGCCCGAGCGCGCATGCGCAGTAGTGAGTCCGAGTGCGCATGCGCAGAAGTGAGGCCGAGTGCGCATGCGCAGTAGTGAGCCCGTGGGCGCATGCGCAGTAGAGAGCCCGATTGCGCATGCGCAGTAGTGAGCCCGTGTCCGCATGCGCAGTGGTGAGGCCGAGTGCGCATGGTCAAGTCTGAGCCCGAGCACGCATGCGCAGTAGTGAGCCCGAATTCGCATCCGCAGTAATGAGGCCGAGTGCCCATGAGCAGTAGTGAGTCCAAGTGCGCATGAGCAGTAGTGACCCCGAGTGCGCATGCGCAGTGCTGAGCCCGAGTGGGCATGGGCAGGTCTGAGCCGGAGTGCGCATGCGCAGTAGTGTGCTCGATTGTGCATCCGCAGTAGTGAGGCCGAGAGCGCATGCGCAGTAGAGAGCCCGATTGCGCATGCGCAGTAGTGAGCCCGTGTCCGCATGCGCAGTGGTGAGGCCGAGTGCGCATGGTCAAGTCTGAGCCCGAGCACGCATGCGCAGTAGTGAGCCCGAATTTGCATCCGCAGTAATGAGGCCGAGTGCCCATGAGCAGTAGTGAGTCCAAGTGCGCATGCCCAGTAGTGAGGCCGCGTGCGCGCATACGCGGTAGTGAGCCCGATTTTGCATCCGCAGTAGTGAGTCGGAGTACTCATGAGCAGTAGTTAGTCCGAGAGCGCATGAGAAGTAGTGACCCCGTGTGCGCATGCGCAGTAGTGATCCCGAGCGCGCATCCGCAGTAGTGAGCCCGAGTGCGCATGCGCAGTAGTGAGCCCGATTTCGCATCCGCAGTAGTGAGTTCGAGTGCGCCTGAGCAGCAGTGAGCCCGTGTGTGCATGAGCAGTAGTGACCCCGAGTGCGCATGCACAGTAGTGAGCCCGTGCGCGCATACGCGGTAGTGAGACCGATTTTGCATCCGCAGTAGTGAGTCCGAGTGCGCATGAACAGTAGTTAGTCCGAGAGCGCATGAGAAGTAGTGACGCCGTGTGCGCATGCGCAGTAGTGATCCCGAGGGCGCACCCGCAGTAGTGAGAACGAGTGCGCATGCGCAGTAGTGAGCCCGATTTCGCATCCGCAGTAATGAGGCCGAGTGCCCATGAGCAGTAGTGAGTCCAAGTCGGCATGAGCAGTAGTGACCCCGAGTGCGCATACGCAGTAGTGAGCCCTATTGCGCATCCGCAGTAGGGAGTCCGTGTGCGCATGCGCAGTAGTGAGCCCGATTTTGCATCCGCAGTAGGGAGTCCGTGTGCGCATGCGCAGTAGTGAGCCCGAGTGCGCATGCGCAGTAGTGAGCCCGTGTCCGCATGCGCAGTGGTGAGCCCGAGTGCGCATGAGCAGTAGTAAGTCCAAGTGCGCATGAGCAGTAGTGACCCCGTGTGCGCATGCGCAGTAGTGAGCCCGATTGCGCATCCGCAGTAGGGAGTACATGTGCGCATGCGCAGTAGTGTGCTCGATTGTGTATGCGCAGTAGTGGTCCCGAGTGCGTATGCGCAGTAGTGCGCCCGTGCGCGCATGCGCAGTAGTGCGCCCGTGTGCGCATGTGCAGTAGTGAGTCCGAGTGCGCATGAGCAGTAGTGAGTCCGAGTGCGCATGAGCAGTAGTGAGCCCGTGTGTGCGTGAGCAATAGTGACCCCGTGTGCGCATGCACAGTAGTGAGCCCGTGCGCGCATACGGGGTAGTGAGCCCGATTTTGCATCCGCAGTAGTGAGTCCGAGTGCGCATGAGCAGTAGTTAGTCCGAGTGCGCATGCACAGTAGTGAGCCCGAGCGCGCATGCGCAGTAGTGAGCCCGATTGCGCATGCGCAGTAGTGAGCCTGTGTCCGCATGCGCAGAAGTCAGCTCGAGTGCGCATGTGCAGGTCTGAGCCGGTGTGCGCATGCGCAGTAGTGACCCCGAGTGCGCGTGCGCTGTAGTGAGGCCCTGTGTGCATGCTCAGTAGTGAGTCCGAGTGCGCATGAGCAGTAGTCAGGCCGAGTGCGCATGAGCAGTAGTGAGCCCGAGCGCGCATGCGCAGTAGTGAGCCCGATTGCGCATGCGCAGTAGTGAGCCTGTGTCCGCATGCGCAGAAGTGAGCTCGAGTGCGCATGTGCAGGTCTGAGCCGGTGTGCGCATGCGCAGTAGTGACCCCAAGTGCGCGTGGGCTGTAGTGAGGCCCTGTGTGCATGAGCAGTAGCGAGCCCGATTGCGCATCCGCAGTAGTGAGTCCAAGTGCGCATGAGCAGTAGTAAGCCCTTGTGTGCATGAGCAGTAGTGACCCCGTGTGCGCATGCGCAGTAGTGAGCCTGTGTCCGTATGCGCAGAAGTGAGCTCGAGTGCGCATGTGCATGTCTGAGCCGGTGTGCGCATGCGCAGTAGTGACCCCGAGTGCGCGTGCGCTGTAGTGAGGCCCTGTGTGCATGCTCAGTAGTGAGTCCGAGTGCGCATGAGAAGTAGTGAGGCCGAGTGCGCATGAGCAGTAGTGAGCCCGTGTGAGCATGAGCAGTAGTGACCCCGAGTGCACATGCGGAGTAGTGACCCCGAGTGCGCATGTGCAGTAGAGAGCCCGATTGCGCATGCGCAGTAGTGAGTCCGTGTGCGCATGCCCAGTAGTGAGCCCGAGCGCGCATGCGCAGTAGTGAGTCCGAGTCCGCATGCGCAGAAGTGAGCTCGAGTGCGCATGTGCAGGTCTGACCGGAGTGCGCATGCGCAGTAGAGAGCCCGAGCGCGTATGCGCAGTAGTGAGCCCGATTGCGCATGCGCAGAAGTGAGCTCGAGTGCGCATGTGCAGGTCTGAGCCGGAGTGCGCATGCGCAGTAGCGAGCCCGATTGCGCTTCCGCAGTAGTGAGACCAAGTGCGGATGATCAGTAGTGACCCCGAGTGCGTATGCGCAGTAGTGAGCCCGATTGCGCATCCGCAGTAGGGAGTACGTGTGCGCATGCGCAGTTGTGAGACCCCAGCGCGCATCCACAGTAGTGAACCCGATTGCGCATCCGCAGTAGTGAGTCCGAGTGCGCATGAGCAGTAGTGACCCCGAGTGCGCATGGGCAGTAGTGACCCCGAGTGCGCATGCTCAGTCGTGAGCCCGTGTGCGCATGCACAGTAGTGAGCCCATGTGTGCATGCGCAGTAGCGAGCCCGATTGCGCATCCGCAGTAGTGAGTCCGTGTGCGCATCCGCCGTAGTGAGTCCGTGTGCGCATGCCCAGTAGTGAGCCCGTGTGTGCATGAGCAGTAGTGGAACCGAGTGCGCATGCACAGTAGTGAGCCCGAGCGCGCATGCGCAGTAGTGAGTCCGAGTCCGCATGCGCAGAAGTGAGCTCGAGTGCGCATGTGCAGGTCTGACCGGAGTGCGCATGCGCAGTAGAGAGCCCGAGCGCGTATGCGCAGTAGTGAGCCCGATTGCGCATGCGCAGAAGTGAGCTCGAGTGCGCATGTGCAGGTCTGAGCCGGTGTGCGCATGCGCAGTAGTGACCCCGAGTGCGCGTGGGCTGTAGTGAGGCCCTGTGTGCATGAGCAGTAGCGAGCCCGATTGCGCATCCGCAGTAGTGAGTCCGAGTGCGCATGAGCAGTAGTAAGCCCTTGTGTGCATGAGCAGTAGTGACCCCGAGTGCGCATGCACAGTCGTGAGCCCGTGTGCGCATGCGCAGAAGTGAGCTTGAGAGCAAATGTGCAAGTCTGAGCCGGAGTGCGCACGCGCAGTTGTGACCTCGAGTGCGGATACACAGTAGCGACACCGAGCGCGCATGCGCAGTAGTGAGCCCGAGTGCGCATGTGGAGGTCTGACCGGAGTGCGCATGCACAGTAGTGAGCCCGAGCGCGCACGCGCAGTAGTGTGCCCGGCTGCGCATCCGCAGTAGTGAGCCCGAGTGCGCATGCGCAGTAGTGACCCCCAGTGCGCATGCGCAGTAGAGAGCCCGATTGCGAATGCACAGTCGTGACCTCGTGTGCGCATGCGCAGTAGTGTGCCCGGCTGCGCATCCGCAGTAGTGAGCCCGAGTGCGCATGCGCAGTAGTGACCCCCAGTGCGCATGCGCAGTAGAGAGCCCGATTGCGAATGCACAGTCGTGACCTCGTGTGTGCATGCGCAGTAGCGAGCCCGATTGCGCACCCGCAGTAGTGAGTGCGTGTGCGCATGCCCAGTAGTGAGCCAGAGCGCGCATGCGCAGTAGTGAGCCCGAGCGCGCATCCGCAGTAGTGAGCCCGAGTGCGCATGCGCAGTAGTGACCCCCAGTGCCCATGAGCAGTAGTGAGTCCAAGTGCGCATGGGCAGTAGTGACCCCGAATGCGCATGCACAGTAGTGAGCCCATGTGTGCATGCGCAGTAGCGAGCCCGATTGCGCATCCGCAGTAGTGAGTCCGTGTGCGCATCCGCAGTAGTGAGTCCGTGTGCGCATGCCCAGTAGTGAGCCCGTGTGTGCATGAGCAGTAGCGCGCCCGATTGCGCATCCGCAGTAGTGAGTCCGAGTGCGCATGCGCAGAAGTAAGCTCGAGTGCGCATGTGCAGGTCTGACCGGAGTGCGCATGCGCAGTAGTGAGCCCGAGCGCGTATGCGCAGTAGTGAGCCCGATTGCGCATGCGCAGAAGTGAGCTCGAGTGCGCATGTGCAGGTCTGAGCCGGTGTGCGCATGCGCAGTAGTGACCCCGAGTGCGCGTGGGCTGTAGTGAGGCCCTGTGTGCATGAGCAGTAGCGCGCCCGATTGCGCATCCGCAGTAGTGAGTCCGAGTGCGCATGCGCAGAAGTAAGCTCGAGTGCGCATGTGCAGGTCTGACCGGAGTGCGCATGCGCAGTAGTGAGCCAGAGCGCGCATCCGCGGTAGTGAGCCCGATTGCTCATCCGCAGTATTGAGGCCGAGTGCCCATGAGCAGTAGTGAGTTCATGTGTGCATGCGCAGTAGCGAGCCCGATTGCGCATCCGCAGTAGTGTGTCCGTGTGCGCATCCGCAGTAGTGAGTCCGTGTGCGCATGCCCAATAGTGAGCCCGTGTGTGCATGAGCAGTAGTGGCCCCGAGTGCGCATGCACAGTAGTGAGCCCGAGCGCGCATGCGCAGTAGTGAGCCCGATTGCGCATGCGCAGTAGTGAGCCTGTGTCCGCATGCGCAGTGGTGAGCCCGAGTGCGCATGGTCGAGTCTGATCCGGAGTGCGCATGCGCAGTAGTGAACCCGATTGCGCATCCGCAGTAGTGAGGCCGAGTGCCCATGAGCATTAGTGAGTCTAAGTGCGCATGAGCAGTAGTAACCCCGAGTGCGCATGCGCAGTAGTGAGCCCGATTGCGCATCCGCAGTCGTGAGCCCGTGTGCGCATGCGCAGTAGTGCGTCCGTGTTCGCATGCGCAAAAGTGAGCTCGAGAGAGCATGTGCAAGTCTGAGCCGGAGTGCGCATGCGCAGTAGTGACCGCAATTGCGCATGCACAGTAGTGAGCCCATGTGTGCATACGCAGTAGCGAGCCCGATTGCACGTCCGCAGTAGTGAGTCCGTGTGCGCATGCCCAGTAGTGAGCCCGTGTGTGCATGAGCAGTAGTGGCCCCGAGTGCGCAAGCACAGTAGTGAGCCCGAGCGCGCATGCGCAGTAGTGAGCCCGATTGCGCATCCGCTGCAGTGCGTCCGAGTGCGCATGTGCAGTAGTGAGTCCGAGTGCGCATGCGCAGTAGTGAGCCCGATTGTGCATCCGCAGTAGTGGGTCCGAGTGCGCATGAGCAGTAGTGAGCCCGTGTGTGCATGAGCAGTAGTGGCCCCGAGTGCGCAAGCACAGTAGTGAGCCCGAGCGCGCATGCGCAGTAATGAGCCCGATTGCGCATCCGCTGCAGTGCGTCCGAGTGCGCATGTGCAGTAGTGAGTCCGAGTTCGCATGAGCAGTAGCGAGCGCGATTGCGCATACGCAGTAGTGAGTCCGTGTGCGCATGCGCAGTAGTGACCCCGATTGCGCATCGGCAGTAGTGAGTCCGTGCGCGCATGCCCAGTAGTGAGTCCGAGTGCGCATGAGCAGTAGTGACCCCGATTGCGCATGCACAGTAGTGAGCCCATGTGTGCATGCGCAGTAGCGAGCCCTTTGCGCATCCGCAGTAGTGAGTCCGTGTGCGCATGCCCAGTAGTGAGCCCGAGTGCGCATGTGCAGGTCTGCGTCGGAGTGCGCATGCGCAGTAGAGAGCCCTTGTGTGCATGAGCAGTAGTGACGCCGAGTGCGCATGCACACTAGTGAGCCCGAGCGCGCATGCGCAGTAGTGAGTCCGAGTGCGCATGCACAGAAGTGAGCTCGAGTGCCCATGTGCATGTCTGACCGGAGTGCGCATGCGCAGTAGTGAGCCAGAGCGCGCATGCGCAGTAGAGAGCCCGTGTGTGCATGCGCAGTAATGACCCCGAGTGCGCATGCGCAGTAGAGAACCCGATTGCGCATGCGCAGTAGTGAGACCGAGTGCGCATGAGCAGTAGCGACCCCGATTGCGCATCCGCAGTAGTGAGTCCGTGTGCGCATGCGCAGTAGTGACCCCGATTGCGCATCGGCAGTAGTGAGTCCGTGTGCGCATGCCCAGTAATGAGCCCGAGTGCGCATGAGCAGTAGTGAGCCCGTTTGCGCATGCACAGTAGTGAGCCCGTGCGCGCATACGCGGTAGTGAGCCCGATTTTGCATCCGCAGTAGTGAGTCGGAGTACACATGAGCAGTAGTTAGTCCGAGAGCGCATGAGAAGTAGTGACCCCGTGTGCGCATGCGCAGTAGTGAGCCCGAGCGCGCATCCGCAGTAGTGAGCCCGAGTGCGCATGCGCAGTAGTGATACCGAGTGCGCATACGCAGTTGTGAGCCCGATTGTGTATCCGCAGTAGTGAGTCCCAGTGCGCATGAACAGTAGTGAGCCCGTGTGTGCATGAGCAGTAGTGACCCCGCGTGCGCATGCACAGTAGTGAGCCCGTGCGCGCATACGCGGTAGTGAGCCCGATTTTGCATCCGCAGTAGTGAGTCGGAGTGCGCATAAGCAGTAGAGAGCCCGATTGCGCATGCACAGTAGTGAGCACGTGTCCGCATGCGCAGTGGTGAGCCCGAGAGCGCATGCGCAGTAGAGAGCCCGATTGCGAATGCACATTCGTGACCGCGTGTGCGCATGCTCAATAGTGAGCCCGTGTGCGCATGCGCAATAATGAGACCGAGCGGGCATCCGCAGTAGTGAGTCCGAGTGCGCATGAACAGTAGTGAGCCCGAGTGCGCATGCGCACTAGAGAGCCCGATTGCGCATGCGCAGTAGTGTGCCCGTGTCCGCATGCGCAGTGGTGAGGCCGAGTGCGCATGGTCAAGTCTGAGCCCGAGCACGCATGCGCAGTAGTGAGCCCGATTTCGTATCCGCAGTAATGAGGCCGAGTGCCCATGGGCAGTAGTGAGTCCAAGTGCGCATGAGCAGTAGTGACCCCGAGTGCGCATGCGCAGTGCTGAGCCCGAGTGGGCATGGGCAGGTCTGAGCCGGAGTGCGCATGCACAGTAGTGTGCTCGATTGTGCATCCGCAGTAGTGAGTCCGAGTGCGCATGCGCAGAAGTGAGCTCGAGTGCGCATGTGCAGGTCTGACCGAAGTGCGCATGCGCAGTTGTGAGCCGGAGCGCGCATGCGCAGTAGTGAGCCCGATTGCGCATGCACAGTAGTGAGCCCGTGCGCGCATACGCGGTAGTGACACCGATATTGCATGCGCACTGGTGAGCCCGAGTGCGCATGGTCAAGTCTGAGCCGGAGTGCGCATGCGCAGTAGTGAGCCCGATTGCGCATCCGCAGTAGTGAGGCCGAGTGCCCTTGAGCAGTAGTGAGTCCACGTGCGCATAAGCAGTAGTAACCCCGAGTGCCCATGCACAGTAGTGAGCCCGTGCGCGCATACGCGGTAGTGACCCTGATTTTGCATCCGCAGTAGTGTGTTCGAGTGCGCATGAAGAGTAGTTAGTCCGAGAGCGCATGTGAAGTAGTGAGCCCGAGTGCACATTGTCAAGTCTGAGCCGGAGTGCGCATGCGCAGTAGAGAGCCCGATTGCGCATCCGCAGTGGTGAGGCCGAGTGCCCATGAGCAGTAGTGAGTCCCAGTGCGCATGAGCAGTAGTGACCCCGAATGCGCATGCACAGTAGTGAGCCCGATTGCGCATCCTCAGTAGTGAGGCCGAGTGCCCATGAGCAGTAGTGAGCCCGAGTGTGCATGTGCAGGTCTGAGCCGGAGTGCGCATGCGCAGTAGTGAGTCCGAGTGCGCATGCGCAGAAGTGAGCTCGAGGGCGCATGTGCAGGTCTGACCGAAGTGCGCATGCGCAGTAGTGAGCCGGAGCGCGCATGCGCAGTAGTGAGCCCGATTGCGCCTGCACAGTAGTGAGCCCGTGCGCGTATACGCGGTAGTGACACCGATTTTGCTTGCGCAGTGGTGAGCCCGAGTGCGCATGGTCAAGTCTGAGCCGGAGTGCGCATGCGCAGTAGTGAGCCCGTGCGCGCATACGCGGTAGTGACCCCGATTTTGCATCCGCAGTAGTGTGTCCGAGTGCGCATGAGGAGTAGTTAGTTTGAGAGCGCATGTGAAGTAGTCAGCCCGAGTGCGCATTGTCAAGTCTGAGCCGGAGTGCGCATGCGCAGTAGTGAGCCCGTGTCCGCATGCGCAGTGGTGAGGCCGAGTGCGCATGGTCAAGTCTGAGCCCGATTTCGCATCCGCAGTAATGAGGCCGAGTGCCCATCAGCAGTAGTGAGTCCAAGTGCGCATGAGCAGTAGTGACCCCGTGTGCGCATGCACAGTAGTGAGCCCGTTCGCGCATACGCGGTAGTGAGCCCGATTTTGCATCCGCAGTAGTGAGTCGGAGTGCGCATGAGCAGTAGTTAGTCCGAGAGCGCATGAGAAGTAGTGACCCCGTGTGCGCATGCGCAGTAGTGAGCCCGAGCGCGCATCCGCAGTAGCGAGTCCGAGTGCGCATGAGCAGTCGTGACCCGATTGCGCATGCACAGTATTGAGCTCATGTGTGCATGCGCAGTAGCGAACCCGAGTGCGCATCCGCAGTAGTGAGTCCGTGTGCTCATGCCCAGTAGTGAGCCCGAGAGCGCATCCGCAGTAGTGAGCCCGAGCGCGCATTCGCAGTAGTGAGCCCGATTGCGCATGCGCAGTAGTGAGTCCGAGCGCGCATGAGCAGTAGTGAGCCCGTGTGTGCATGAGCAGTAGTGATCCCGAGTGCGCATGCACAGTAGTGAGCCCGTGCGCATACGCGGTAGTGAGCCTGATTTTGCATCCGCAGTAGTGAGTCCGAGTGCGCATGAGCAGTAGTTAGTCCGAGGGCGTATGAGATGTAGTGACCTCGTGATCGCATGCGCAATAGTGAGCCCGTGTGCGCATGCGCAGTAGTGAGCCCGAGAGCGCATCCGCAGTAGTGAGCCCGAGCGCGCATGCGCAGTAGTGAGTCCGAGTGCGCATGCGCAGAAGTGTGCTCGAGTGCGCATGTGCAGGTCTGACCGAAGTGCGCATGCGCAGTAGTGAGCCGGAGCGCGCATGCGCAGTAGTGAGCCCGATTGCGCATGCACAGTAGTGAGCCCGTGCGCGCATACGCGGTAGTGACACCGATTTTGCGTGCGCAGTGGTGAGCCCGTGTGCGCATGGTCAAGTCTGAGCCGGAGTGCGCATGCGCAGTAGTGAGCCCGATTGCGCATCCGCAGTAGTGAGGCCGAGTGCCCTTGAGCAGTAGTGAGTCCACGTGCGCATGAGCAGTAGTAACCCCGAGTGCCCATGCACAGTAGTGAGCCCGTGCGCGCATACGCGGTAGTGACCCCGATTTTGCATCCGCAGTAGTGTGTCCGAGTGCGCATGAAGAGTAGTTAGTCCGAGAGCGCATGTGAAGTAGTGAGCCCGAGTGCACATTGTCAAGTCTGAGCCGGAGTGCGCATGCGCAGTAGAGAGACCGATTGCGCATCCGCAGTAGTGAGTCCAAGTGCGCATGAGCAGTAGTGACCCCGTGTGCGCATGAGCAGTAGTGAGCCCGTGTGTGCATGAGCAGTAGTGGCCCCGAGTGCGCATGCACAGTAGTGAGCCCGAGCGCGCATACGCAGTAGTGAGCCCGTTTGCGCATGCACAGTAGTGAGCCCGTGCGCGCATACGCGGTAGTGAGCCCGATTTTGCATCCGCAGTAGTGAGTCGGAGTACTCATGAGCAGTAGTTAGTCCGAGAGCGCATGAGAAGTAGTGACCCCGTGTGCGCATGCGCAGTAGTGAGCCCGAGCGCGCATCCGCAGTAGTGAGCCCGAGTGCGCATGCGCAGTAGTGATACCGAGTGCGCATACGCAGTAGTGAGCCCGATTGCGCATCCGCAGTAGGGAGTCCGTGTGCGCATGCGCAGTAGTGAGCCCGCTTGCGCATTGGCAGTAGTGAGGCCGAGAGCGCACGCGCAGTAGAGAGCCCGATTGCGCATGCGCAGTAGTGAGCCCGTGCCCGCATGCGCAGTGGTGAGGCCGAGTGCGCATGGTCAAGTCTGAGCCCGACCACGCATACGCAGTAGTGAGCCCGATTTCGCATCCGCAGTAATGAGGCCGAGTGCCCATGAGCAGTAGTGAGTCCAAGTGCGCATGAGCAGTAGTGACCCCGAGTGCGCATGCACAGTAGTGAGCCCGCGCGCGCATAAGCGGTAGTGAGCCCGATTTTGCATCCGCAGTAGTGAGTCTTAGTACTCATGAGCAGTAATTAGTCCGAGAGCGCATGTGAAGTAGTGACCCCGTGTGAGTATGCGCAGTAATGAGACCGAGCGCGCATCCGCAGTAGTGAGCCCGATTGCGCATGCGCAGAAGTGAGGCCGAGTGCGCATGCGCAGTAGTGAGCCCGTGGGCGCATGCGCAGTAGAGAGCCCGATTGCGCATGCGCAGTAGTGAGCCCGTGTCCGCATGCGCAGTGGTGAGGCCGAGTGCGCATGGTCAAGTCTGAGCCCGAGCACGCATGCGCAGTAGTGAGCCCGAATTCGCATCCGCAGTAATGAGGCCGAGTGCCCATGAGTAGTAGTGAGTCCAAGTGCGCATGAGCAGTAGTGACCCCGAGTGCGCATGCGCAGTGCTGAGCCCGAGTGGGCATGGGCAGGTCTGAGCCGGAGTGCGCATGCGCAGTAGTGTGCTCGATTGTGCATCCGCAGTAGTGAGGCCGAGAGCGCATGCGCAGTAGAGAGCCCGATTGCGCATGCGCAGTAGTGAGCCCGTGTCCGCATGCGCAGTGGTGAGGCCGAGTGCGCATGGTCAAGTCTGAGCCCGAGCACGCATGCGCAGTAGTGAGCCCGAATTTGCATCCGCAGTAATGAGGCCGAGTGCCCATGAGCAGTAGTGAGTCCAAGTGCGCATGCCCAGTAGTGAGGCCAAGTGCGCGCATACGCGGTAGTGAGCCCGATTTTGCATCCGCAGTAGTGAGTCGGAGTACTCATGAGCAGTAGTTAGTCCGAGAGCGCATGAGAAGTAGTGACCCCGTGTGCGCATGCGCAGTAGTGATCCCGAGCGCGCATCCGCAGTAGTGAGCCCGAGTGCGCATGCGCAGTAGTGAGCCCGATTTCGCATCCGCAGTAATGAGGCCGAGTGCCCATGAGCAGTAGTGAGTCCAAGTGCGCATGAGCAGTAGTGACGCCGAGTGCGCATGCAGAGTAGTGAGCCCGTGCGCGCATACGCGGTAGTGAGCCCGATTTTGCATCCGCAGTAGTGAGTCGGAGTGCGCATAAGCAGTAGCGAGCCCGATTGCGCATGCGCAGTAGAGAGCCCGATTGCGAATGCACATTCGTGACCGCGTGTGCGCATGCTCAATAGTGAGCCCGTGTGCGCATGCGCAGTAATGAGACCGAGCGCGCATCCGCAGTAGTGAGCCCGAGCGCGCATGCGCAGTAGTGAGCCCGATTGTGCATCCGCAGTAGTGAGTTCGAGTGCGCCTGAGCAGCAGTGAGCCCGTGTGTGCATGAGCAGTAGTGACCCCGAGTGTGCATGCACAGTAGTGAGCCCGTGCGCGCATACGCGGTAGTGAGACCGATTTTGCATCCGCAGTAGTGAGTCCGAGTGCGCATGAACAGTAGTTAGTCCGAGAGCGCATGAGAAGTAGTGACGCCGTGTGCGCATGCGCAGTAGTGATCCCGAGGGCGCACCCGCAGTAGTGAGAACGAGTGCGCATGCGCAGTAGTGAGCCCGATTTCGCATCCGCAGTAGGGAGTCCGTGTGCGCATGCGCAGTAGTGAGCCCGATTTTGCATCCGCAGTAGGGAGTCCGTGTGCGCATGCGCAGTAGTGAGCTCGAGTGCGCATGCGCAGTAGTGAGCCCGTGTCCGCATGCGCAGTGGTGAGCCCGAGTGCGCATGAGCAGTAGTAAGTCCAAGTGCGCATGAGCAGTAGTGACCCCGTGTGCGCATGCGCAGTAGTGAGCCCGATTGCGCATCCGCAGTAGGGAGTACATGTGCGCATGCGCAGTAGTGTGCTCGATTGTGTATGCGCAGTAGTGGTCCCGAGTGCGTATGCGCAGTAGTGCGCCCGTGCGCGCATGCGCAGTAGTGCGCCCGTGTGCGCATGTGCAGTAGTGAGTCCGAGTGCGCATGAGCAGTAGTGAGTCCGAGTGCGCATGAGCAGTAGTGAGCCCGTGTGTGCGTGAGCAATAGTGACCCCGTGTGCGCATGCACAGTAGTGAGCCCGTGCGCGCATACGGGGTAGTGAGCCCGATTTTGCACCCGCAGTAGTGAGTCCGAGTGCGCATGAGCAGTAGTTAGTCCGAGTGCGCATGCACAGTAGTGAGCCCGAGCGCGCATGCGCAGTAGTGAGCCCGATTGCGCATGCGCAGTAGTGAGCTTGTGTCCGCATGCGCAGAAGTCAGCTCGAGTGCGCATGTGCAGGTCTGAGCCGGTGTGCGCATGCGCAGTAGTGACCCCGAGTGCGCGTGCGCTGTAGTGAGGCCCTGTGTGCATGCTCAGTAGTGAGTCCGAGTGCGCATGAGCAGTAGTCAGGCCGAGTGCGCATGAGCAGTAGTGAGCCCGAGCGCGCATGCGCAGTAGTGAGCCCGATTGCGCATGCGCAGTAGTGAGCCTGTGTCCGCATGCGCAGAAGTGAGTTCGAGTGCGCATGTGCAGGTCTGAGCCGGTGTGCGCATGCGCAGTAGTGACCCCGAGTGCGCGTGGGCTGTAGTGAGGCCCTGTGTGCATGAGCAGTAGCGAGCCCGATTGCGCATCCGCAGTAGTGAGTCCAAGTGCGCATGAGCAGTAGTAAGCCCTTGTGTGCATGAGCAGTAGTGACCCCGTGTGCGCATGCGCAGTAGTGAGCCTGTGTCCGTATGCGCAGAAGTGAGCTCGAGTGCGCATGTGCATGTCTGAGCCGGTGTGCGCATGCGCAGTAGTGACCCCGAGTGCGCGTGCGCTGTAGTGAGGCCCTGTGTGCATGCTCAGTAGTGAGTCCGAGTGCGCATGAGAAGTAGTGAGGCCGAGTGCGCATGAGCAGTAGTGAGCCCGTGTGAGCATGAGTAGTAGTGACCCCGAGTGCACATGCGGAGTAGTGACCCCGAGTGCGCATGTGCAGTAGAGAGCCCGATTGCGCATGCGCAGTAGTGAGTCCGTGTGCGCATGCCCAGTAGTGAGCCCGAGCGCGCATGCGCAGTAGTGAGTCCGAGTCCGCATGCGCAGAAGTGAGCTCGAGTGCGCATGTGCAGGTCTGACCGGAGTGCGCATGCGCAGTAGAGAGCCCGAGCGCGTATGCGCAGTAGTGAGCCCGATTGCGCATGCGCAGAAGTGAGCTCGAGTGCGCATGTGCAGGTCTGAGCCGGTGTGCGCATGCGCAGTAGTGACCCCGAGTGCGCGTGGGCTGTAGTGAGGCCCTGTGTGCATGAGCAGTAGCGAGCCCGATTGCGCATCCGCAGTAGTGAGTCCGAGTGCGCATGAGCAGTAGTAAGCCCTTGTGTGCATGAGCAGTAGTGACCCCGTGTGCGCATGCGCAGTTGTGAGATCCCAGCGCGCATCCGCAGTAGCGAACCCGATTGCGCATCCGCAGTAGTGAGTCCGAGTGCGCATCCGCAGTAGTGAGCCCGAGCGCGCATGCGCAGTAGTGAGCCCGTGTCCGCTTGCGCAGTGGTGAGCCCGAGAGCGCATGTTCAAGTCTGAGCCGGAGTGCGCATGCGCAGTAGCGAGCCCGATTGCGCTTCCGCAGTAGTGAGCCCGTGTCCGCTTGCGCAGTGGTGAGCCCGAGAGCGCATGTTCAAGTCTGAGCCGGAGTGCGCATGCGCAGTAGCGAGCCCGATTGCGCTTCCGCAGTAGTGAGACCAAGTGCGGATGATCAGTAGTGACCCCGAGTGCGTATGCGCAGTAGTGAGCCCGATTGCGCATCCGCAGTAGGGAGTACGTGTGCGCATGCGCAGTTGTGAGACCCCAGCGCGCATCCGCAGTAGTGAACCCGATTGCGCATCCGCAGTAGTGAGTCCGAGTGCGCATGAGCAGTAGTGACCCCGAGTGCGCATGGGCAGTAGTGACCCCGAGTGCGCATGCACAGTCGTGAGCCCGTGTGCGCATGCACAGTAGTGAGCCCATGTGTGCATGCGCAGTAGCGAGCCCGATTGCGCATCCGCAGTAGTGAGTCCGTGTGCGCATCCGCAGTAGTGAGTCCGTGTGCGCATGCCCAGTAGTGAGCCCGTGTGTGCATGAGCAGTAGTGGAACCGAGTGCGCATGCACAGTAGTGAGCCCGAGCGCGCATGCGCAGTAGTGAGTCCGAGTCCGCATGCGCAGAAGTGAGCTCGAGTGCGCATGTGCAGGTCTGACCGGAGTGCGCATGCGCAGTAGAGAGCCCGAGCGCGTATGCGCAGTAGTGAGCCCGATTGCGCATGCGCAGAAGTGAGCTCGAGTGCGCATGTGCAGGTCTGAGCCGGTGTGCGCATGCGCAGTAGTGACCCCGAGTGCGCATCTGCTGCAGTGCGTCCGAGTGCGCATGTGCAGTAGTGAGTCCGAGTGCGCATGCGCAGTAGTGAGCCCGATTGTGCATCCGCAGTAGTGGGTCCGAGTGCGCATGAGCAGTAGTGAGCCCGTGTGTGCATGAGCAGTAGTGGCCCCGAGTGCGCAAGCACAGTAGTGAGCCCGAGCGCGCATGCGCAGTAGTGAGCCCGATTGCGCATCCGCTGCAGTGCGTCCGAGTGCGCATGTGCAGTAGTGAGTCCGAGTTCGCATGAGCAGTAGCGAGCCCGATTGCGCATACGCAGTAGTGAGTCCGTGTGCGCATGCGCAGTAGTGACCCCGATTGCGCATCGGCAGTAGTGAGTCCGTGCGCGCATGCCCAGTAGTGAGTCCGAGTGCGCATGAGCAGTAGTGACCCCGATTGCGCATGCACAGTAGTGAGCCCATGTGTGCATGCGCAGTACCGAGCCCTTTGCGCATCCGCAGTAGTGAGTCCGTGTGCGCATGCCCAGTAGTGAGCCCGAGTGCGCATGTGCAGGTCTGCGTCGGAGTGCGCATGCGCAGTAGAGAGCCCTTGTGTGCATGAGCAGTAGTGACGCCGAGTGCGCATGCACACTAGTGAGCCCGAGCGCGCATGCGCAGTAGTGAGTCCGAGTGCGCATGCGCAGAAGTGAGCTCGAGTGCGCATGTGCATGTCTGACCGGAGTGCGCATGCGCAGTAGAGAACCCGATTGCGCATGCGCAGTAGTGAGACCGAGTGCGCATGAGCAGTAGCGACCCCGATTGCGCATCCGCAGTAGTGAGTCCGTGTGCGCATGCGCAGTAGTGACCCCGATTGCGCATCGGCAGTAGTGAGTCCGTGTGCGCATGCCCAGTAATGAGCCCGAGTGCGCATGAGCAGTAGTGACCCCAATTGCGCATGCACAGTAGTGAGCCCATGTGTGCATGCGCAGTAGCGAGCCCTTTTGCGCATCCGCGGTAGTGAGTCCGTGTGCGCATGCCCAGTAGTGAGCCCGAGTGCGCATGTGCAGGTCTGAGCCGGAGTGCGCATGCGCAGTAGAGAGCCCGTGTGTGCATGAGCAGTAGTGACCCCGAATGCGCATGCACAGTAGTGAGCCCGAGCGCGCAGGAGCAGTAGTGAGTCCGAGTGCGCATGCGCAGAAGTGAGCTCGAGTGCGCAAGTGCAGGTCTGACCGGAGTGCGCATGCGCAGTAGTGAGCCCGAGCGCGCATCGCAGTAGAGAGCCCGAGCGCGCATCCGCAGTAGTGAGTCCGTGTGCGCATGCGCAGTAATGACCCCGATTGCGCATCGGCAGTAGTGAGTCCGTGTGCGCATGCCCAGTAGTGAGTCCGAGTGCGCATGAGCAGTAGTGACCCCAATTGCGCATGCACAGCAGTGAGCCCATGTGTGCATGCGCAGTAGCGAGCCCTTTTGCGCATCCGCAGTAGTGAGGCCGAGTCCCCATGAGCAATAGTGAGTCCAAGTGCGCATGAGCAGTAGTGACCCCGAGTGCGCATGCGCAGTACAGAGCCCGATTGCGCATGCACAGTCGTGAGCCCGTTTGCGCATGCGCAGTAGTGCGTCCGTGTTCGCAGGCGCAAAAGTGAGCTCGAGAGAGAATGTGCAAGTCTGAGCCGGAGTGCGCATGCGCAGTAGTGACCGCGATTGCGCATGCACAGTAGTGAGCCCATGTGTCCATGCGCGGTAGCGAGCCCGATTGCGCGTTCGCAGTTGTGAGTCCGTGTGCGCATGCCCAGTAGTGAGTCCGAGTGCGCATGAGCAGTAGTGAGTCCGAGTGCCCATGAGCCGTAGTGAGTCCGATTGCGCATGTGCAGGGCTGACCGGAGTGCGCATGCGCAGTAGTGAGCCCGAGCGCGCATGCGCAGTAGAGAGCCCGAGCGCGCATCCGCAGTAGTGAGCCCGAGTGTGCATGCGCAGTAGTGACCCCCAGTGCGCATGCGCAGTAGAGAGCCCGATTGCGAATGAGCAGTCGTGACCTCGTGTGCGCATGCGCAGTAGTGAGCCCGATTGCGCATCCGCAGTAGTGAGGCCGAGTGCCCATGAGCAGTAGTGAGTCCAAGAGCGCATGAGCAGTAGTGACCCCGTGTGCGCATGCGCAGTGGTGAGACTCCAGCGCGCATCCGCAGTAGTGAACCCGATTGCGCATGCGCAGTAGTGAGTCCGATTGCGCATCCGCAGTAGTGAGGCCGAGTGCCCATGAGCAGTAGTGAGCCCGTGTGTGCATGAGCAGTAGTGACCCCGAGTGCGCATGCACAGTAGTGAGCCCGTGCGCGCATACGCGGCAGCGAGCCCGATTTTGCACCCGCAGTAGTGATTCCGAGTGCGCATGAGCAGTAGTTAGTCCGAGAGCGCATGAGAAGTAGTGACCCGTGTGCGCATGCGTAGTGGTGAGACTCCAGCGCGCATCCGCAGTAGTGAACCCGATTGCGCATCAGCAGTAGTGAATCCGAGTGCGTATGGGCAGTAGTGACCCCGAGTGCGCATGCACAGTAGTGCGCCCGTGCGCGCATGCGCAGTAGTGACTCCGAGTGCGCATGGGCAGTAGTCAGCCCGATTGCGCATCCGCTGCAGTGTGTCCGAGTGCGCATGAGCAGTAATGAGTCCGAGTGCGCATGAGCAGTAGTGAGGCCGAATGCGAATGTGCTGTAGTGAGCCCGATTGCGCATCCGCAGCAGTGAGTCCGAGTGCCCATGAGCAGTAGTGACCCCGATTGCGCAAGCACAGTAGTGAGCCCATGTGTGCATGCGCAGTAGCGAGCCCTTTTGCGCATCCGCAGTAGTGAGTCCGTGTGCGCATGCCCAGTAGTGATCCCGAGTGCGCATGTGCAGGTCTGCGCCGGAGTGCGCATGTGCAGGTCTGCGCCGGAGTGCGCATGTGCAGGTCTGCGCCGGAGTGCGCATGCGCAGTAGAGAGCCCTTGTGTGCATGAGCAGTAGTGACCCCGAGTGCGCATGCACAGTAGTGAGCCCGAGCGCTCATGCGCAGTAGAGAGCCCGAGCGCGCATCCGCAGTAGTGAGCCCGAGTGCGCATGCGCAGTAGTGACCCATAGTGCGCATGCGCAGTAGAGAGCCCGATTGCGAATGCACAGTCGTGACCCCGTGTGCGCATGCGCAGTAGTGAGCCCGATTGCGCATCCGCAGTAGTGAGGCCGAGTGCCCATGAGCAGTAATGAGTCCAAGTGCGCATGAGCAGTAGTGACCCCAAACGCGCACGCACAGTAGTGAGCCCATGTGTGCATGCGCTGTAGCGAGCCCGATTGCGCATCCCCAGTAGTGAGTGCGTGTGCGCCTGCCCAGTAGTGAGCCAGAGCGCGCATGCGCAGTAGTGAGCCCGAGTGCGCATCGCAGTAGTGAGCCCGAGCGCGCATCCGCAGTAGTGAGCCCGAGTGCGCATGCGCAGTAGTGACCTCCAGTGCGCATGCGCAGTAGAGAGCCCGATTGCGAATGCACAGTCGTGACCTCGTGTGCGCATGCGCAGCAGTGAGCCCGATTGCGCATCCGCAGTAGTGAGGCAGAGTGCCCATGAGCAGTAGTGAGCCCGAGTGCGCATGCGCAGTAGTGACCCCCAGTGCGCATGCGCAGTGGAGAGCCCGATTGCGAATGCACAGTCGTGACCTCGTGTGCGCATGCGCAGTAGTGAGCCCGATTGCGCATCCGCAGTAGTGAGGCCGAGTGCCCATGAGCAGTAGTGAGCCAGAGTGCGCATGCGCAGTAGTGACCCCCAGTGCGCATGCGCAGTAGAGAGCCCGATTGCGAATGCACAGTCGTGACCCCGTGTGCGCATGCGCAGTAGTGACTCCGAGTGCGCATGGGCAGTAGTCAGCCCGATTGCGCATCCGCTGCAGTGTGTCCGAGTGCGCATGAGCAGTAGTTAGTCCGAGAACGCATGAGAAGTAGTAACCCCGTGTGCGCATGCGCAGTAGTGAACCCGAGCGCGCAACCGCAGTAGTGAGCCCGAGTGGGCATGCGCAGTAGTGACCCCGATTGCGCATCCGCAGTAGTGAGTCCGTGTGCGCATGCCCAGTAGTCAGCCCGAGTGCGCATGTGCAGGTCTAAGCCGGAGTGCGCATGCGCAGTAGAGAGCCCGTGTGTGCATGAGCAGTAGTGACCCCGAGTGCGCATGCACAGTAGTGAGCCCGAGCGCGCATGCGCAGTAGTGAGTCCGAGTGCGCATGGGCAGTAGTGAGCCCGATTGCGCATCCGCAGTAGTGAGGCCGAGTGCCCATGAGCAGTAGTAAGCCCGTGTGTGCATGAGCAGTAGTGACCCCGAGTGCGCATGCACAGTAGTGAGCCCGTGCGCGCATACGCGGCACCGAGCCCGATTTTGCACCCGCAGTAGTGAGTCCGAGTGCGCATGAGCAGTAGTTAGTCCGAGAGCGCATGAGAAGTAGTGACCCGTGTGCGCATGCGCAGTGGTGAGACTCCAGCGCGCATCCGCAGTAGTGAACCCGATTGCGCATCCGCAGTAGTGAATCCGAGTGCGCATGAGCAGTAGTGACCCCGAGTGCGCATGCACAGTAGTGACCCCGATTGCGCATGCACAGTAGTGAGCCCATGTGTGCATGCGCAGTAGCGAGCCCTTTTGCGCATCCGCAGTAGTGAGTCCGTGTGCGCATGCCCAGTAGTTAGCCAGAGCGCGCATGCGCAGTAGTGAGACCGAGTGCGCATGCGCAGAAGTGAGTTCGAGTGCGCATGTGCAGGTCTGACCGGAGTGCGCATGCGCAGTAGTGAGCCAGAGCGCGCATGCGCAGTAGAGAGCCCGAGCGCGCATCCGCAGTAGTGAGCCCGAGTGCGCATGCGCAGTAGTGACCCCGCTTGCGCATCTGCAGTAGTGAGTCCGTGAGCGCGTGCCCAGTAGTGAGCCCGAGTGCGCATGTGCAGGTCTGAGCCTGAGTGCGCATGCGCAGTAGCGAGCCCGATTCTGCATCCGCAGTAGTGGGTCCGAGTGCGCATGAGCAGTAGTGAGCCCGTGTGTGCATGAGCAGTAGTGGCCCCGAGTGCGCAAGCATAGTAGTGAGCCCGAGCGCGCATGCGCAGTAGTGAGCCCGATTGCGCATCCGCTGCAGTGCGTCCGTGTGCGCATGTGCAGTAGTGACCCCGAGTGCGCATGCACAGTAGTGAGCCCATGCGCGCATGCGCAGTAGTGCGCCCGAGTGCGCATGCGCAGTAGTGACCCCGAGTGCGGATGCGTAGTAGCGACCCCGAGCGCGCATGCGCAGTAGTCAGCCCGATTGCGCATCCGCTGCAGTGGGTCCGAGTGCCCATGAGCAGTAGTGAGTACGAGTGCGCAAGAGCAGTAGCGAGCCCGATTGCGCATGCGCAGTAGTGACACCGATTGCGCATCTGCAGTAGTGAGTCCGTGTGCGCGTGCCCAGTAGTGAGCCCGAGTGCGCATGTGCAGGTCTGAGCCTGAGTGCGCATGCGCAGTAGCGCGGCCGATTCTGCATCCGCAGTAGTGGGTCCGAGTGCGCATGAGCAGTAGTGAGCCCGAGCGCGCATGCGCAGTAGTGAGCCCGATTGCGCATCCACTGCAGTGCGTCCGTGTGCGCATGTGCAGTAGTGACCCCGAGTGCGCATGCACAGTAGTGAGCCCGTGCGCGCATGCGCAGTAGTGCGCCCGAGTGCGCATGCGCAGTAGTGACCCCGAGTGCGGATGCGTAGTAGCGACCCCGAGCGCGCATGCGCAGTAGTCAGCCCGATTGCGCATCCGCTGCAGTGCGTCCGAGTGCGCATGTGCAGTTGTGAGTCCGATTGCGCATGAGCAGTAGCGAGCCCGATTGCGCATCCGCAGTAGCGAGTCCATGTGTGCATGCGCAGTAGCGAGCCCTTTTGCGCATCCGCAGTAGTGAGTCCGTGTGCGCATGCCCACTAGTGAGCCCGAGTGCGCATGTGCAGGTCTGCGCCGGAGTGCGCATGCGCAGTAGTGAGCCAGAGCGCGCATGCGCAGTAGAGAGCCCGAGCGCGCATCCGCTGTAGTGAGCCCGAGTGCGCATGCGCAGTAGTGACCCCCAGTGCGAATGCGCAGTAGAGAGCCCGATTGCGAATGCACAGTCGTGACCCCGTGTGTGCATGCGCAGTAGTGAGCCCGATTGCGCATCCGCAGTAGTGAGGCCGAGTGCCCATGAGCAGTAATGAATCCAAGTGCGCATGAGCAGTAGTGACCCCGATTGCGCATGCACAGTAGTGAGCCCATGTGTGCATGCGCAGTAGCGAGCCCGATTGCGCATCCCCAGTAGTGAGTCCGTGTGCGCATGCCCAGTAGTGAGCCAGAGCGCGCATGCGCAGTAGTGAGTCCGAGTGCGCATGCGCAGAAGTGAGCTCGAGTGCGCATGTGCAGGTCTGACCGGAGTGCGCATGCGCAGTAGTGACCCCGAGTGCGCATGCACAGTAGTGCGCCCGTGCGCGCATGCGCAGTAGTGCGCCCGTGTGCGCACGCGCAGTAGTGAGTCCGAGTGCGCATGAGCAGTAGTGAGCCCGATTTTGCACCCGCAGTAGGGAGTCCGAGTGCGCATCAGCAGTAGTGAGTCCGAGTGCCCATGAGCCGTAGTGAGTCCGATTGCGCATGAGAAGCAGTGACCCGTGTGCGCGTGCGCATTGGTGAGACTCCAGCGCGCATCGGCAGTAGTGAGCCCGAGTGCGCATGCGCAGTAGTGACCCCGATTGCGCATCTGCAGTAGTGAGTCCGTGTGCGCGTGCCCAGTAGTGAGCCCGAGTGCGCATGTGCAGGTCTTAGCCTGAGTGCGCATGCGCAGTAGCGAGCACGATTCTGCATCCGCAGTAGTGGGTCCGAGTGCGCATGAGCAGTAGTGCGCCCGAGTGCGCATGCGCAGTAGTGACCCCGAGTGCGGATGCGTAGTAGCGACCCCGAGCGCGCATGCGCAGTAGTCAGCCCGATTGCGCATCCGCTGCAGTGCGTCCGAGTGCGCATGTGCAGTTGTGAGTCCGATTGCGCATGAGCAGTAGCGAGCCCGATTGCGCATCCGCAGTAGCGAGTCCATGTGTGCATGCGCAGTAGCGAGCCCTTTTGCGCATCCGCAGTAGTGAGTCCGTGTGCGCATGCCCACTAGTGAGCCCGAGTGCGCATGTGCAGGTCTGCGCCGGAGTGCGCATGCGCAGTAGTGAGCCAGAGCGCGCATGCGCAGTAGAGAGCCCGAGCGCGCATCCGCTGTAGTGAGCCCGAGTGCGCATGCGCAGTAGTGACCCCCAGTGCGAATGCGCAGTAGAGAGCCCGATTGCGAATGCACAGTCGTGACCCCGTGTGTGCATGCGCAGTAGTGAGCCCGATTGCGCATCCGCAGTAGTGAGGCCGAGTGCCCATGAGCAGTAATGAATCCAAGTGCGCATGAGCAGTAGTGACCCCGATTGCGCATGCACAGTAGTGAGCCCATGTGTGCATGCGCAGTAGCGAGCCCGATTGCGCATCCCCAGTAGTGAGTCCGTGTGCGCATGCCCAGTAGTGAGCCAGAGCGCGCATGCGCAGTAGTGAGTCCGAGTGCGCATGCGCAGAAGTGAGCTCGAGTGCGCATGTGCAGGTCTGACCGGAGTGCGCATGCGCAGTAGTGACCCCGAGTGCGCATGCACAGTAGTGCGCCCGTGCGCGCATGCGCAGTAGTGCGCCCGTGTGCGCACGCGCAGTAGTGAGTCCGAGTGCGCATGAGCAGTAGTGAGCCCGATTTTGCACCCGCAGTAGGGAGTCCGAGTGCGCATCAGCAGTAGTGAGTCCGAGTGCCCATGAGCCGTAGTGAGTCCGATTGCGCATGAGAAGCAGTGACCCGTGTGCGCGTGCGCATTGGTGAGACTCCAGCGCGCATCGGCAGTAGTGAGCCCGAGTGCGCATGCGCAGTAGTGACCCCGATTGCGCATCTGCAGTAGTGAGTCCGTGTGCGCGTGCCCAGTAGTGAGCCCGAGTGCGCATGTGCAGGTCTTAGCCTGAGTGCGCATGCGCAGTAGTGAGCCCGATTGCGCATCCGCAGTAGTGAGGCCGAGTGCCCATTAGCAGTAGTGAGTCCAAGTGCGCATGCACAGTAGTGAGCCCGAGCGCGCATGCGCAGTAGTGAGCCCGATTGCGCATGCGCAGTAGTGAGCCCGTGCGCGCATGCGCTGTAGTGCGCCCGTGTGCGCATGCGCAGTAGTGAGCCCGATTGCGCATCCGCAGTAGTGAGGCCGAGTGCCCATTAGCAGTAGTGAGTCCAAGTGCGCATGCACAGTAGTGAGCCCGAGCGCGCATGCGCAGTAGTGAGCCCGATTGCGCATGCGCAGTAGTGAGCCCGTGCGCGCATGCGCTGTAGTGCGCCCGTGTGCGCATGCGCAGTAGTGAGTCCGATTGCGCATGCACAGTCGTAAGCCCGTGTGCGCATGCGCAGTAGTGCGTCCGTGTTCGCATGCGCAAAAGTGAGCTCGAGAGAGCATGTGCAAGTCTGAGCCGGAGTGCGCATGCGAAGTAGTGACCGCGATTGCGCATGCACAGTAGTGGGCCCATGTGTGCATGCGCAGTAGCGAGCCCGATTGCGCGTCCGCAGTAGTGAGTCCGTGTGCGCATGCCCAGTAGTGAGATCGAGGGCGCATGCGCAGCAGTGAGCCCGATTTTGCACCCGCAGTAGTGAGTCCGAGTGCGCATGAGCAGTAGTGAGTCCGAGTGCCCATGAGCCGTAGTGAGTCCGATTGCGCATGAGCAGTAGTGAGTCCGAGTGCGCATGAGCAATAGTGAGCCCGTGGCGCGCATCAGCAATAGTGAGCCCGAGTGCGTATGCGCAGTAGTGACCCCGAGTGCGTATGCACAGTAGTGCGCCCGTGCGCGCATGCGAAGTAGTGAGCCCGACTGCGCATCCGCTGCAGTGCGTCCGAGTGCGCATGTGCAGTTGTGAGTCCGAGTGCGCATGTGCAGTAGCGAGCCCGATTGCGCATCCGCAGTAGTGAGTCCATGTGTGCATGCGCAGTAGCGAGCCCTTTTGCGCATCCGCAGTAGTGAGTCCGTGTGCGCATGCCCAGTAGTGAGCCCGAGTGCGCATGTGCAGGTCTGCGCCGGAGTGCGCATGCGCAGTAGAGAGCCCTTGTGTGCATGAGCAGTAGTGACCCCGATTGCGCATGCACAGTAGTGAGCCCATGTGTGCATGCGAAGTAGCGAGCCCGATTGCGCAACCGCAGTAGTGAGGCCGAGTGCCCATGAGCAGTAGTGAGTCCAAGTGCGCATGCACAGTAGTGAGCCTGAGCGCGCATGCGCAGTAGTGGGCCCGATTGCGCATGCGCAGTAGTGAGCCCGTGTCCGCATGCGCAGTGGTGAGCCCGAGTGCGCATGGTCGAGTCTGAGCCGGAGTGCGCATGCGCAGTAGTGAGCCCGATTGCGCATCCGCAGTAGTGAGGCCGAGTCCCCATGAGCAATAGTGAGTCCAAGTGCGCATGAGCAGTAGTGACCCCGATTGCGCATGCACAGTCGTGAGCCCGTTTGCGCATGCGCAGTAGTGCGTCCGTGTTCGCAGGCGCAAAAGTGAGCTCGAGAGAGAATGTGCAAGTCTGAGCCGGAGTGCGCATGCGCAGTAGTGACCGCGATTGCGCATGCACAGTAGTGAGCCCATGTGTCCATGCGCGGTAGCGAGCCCGATTGCGCGTTCGCAGTTGTGAGTCCGTGTGCGCATGCCCAGTAGTGAGTCCGAGTGCGCATGAGCAGTAGTGAGTCCGAGTGCCCATGAGCCGTAGTGAGTCCAATTGCGCATGAGCAGTAGTGAGTCCGAGTGTGCATGCGCAGTAGCGAGCCCTTTGCGCATCCGCAGTAGTGAGTCCGTGTGCGCATGCCCAGTAGTGAGCCAGAGCGCACATGCGCAGTAGAGAGCCCGTGTGTGCATGAGCAGTAGTGACCCCGAGTGCGCATGCAAAGTAGTGAGCCCGTGCGCGCATACGCGGTAGCGAGCCCGACTTTGCACCCGCAGTAGTGAGTGCGAGTGCGCATGAGCAGTAGTTAGTCCGAGAGCGCATGAGAAGTAGTGACCCGCGTGCACATGCGCAGTGGTGAGACTCCAGCGCGCATCCGCAGTAGTGAACACGATTGCGCATCCGCAGAAGTGAATCCGAGTGCGCATGAGCGGTAGTGACCCCGAGTGCGCATGCACAGTAGTGCGCCCGTGCGCGCATGCGCAGTAGTGCCGCCCGTGTGCGCATGCGCAGTAGTGACTCCGAGTGCGCATGGGCAGTAGTCAGCCCGATTGCGCATCCGCTGCAGTGTGTCCGAGTGCGCATGAGCAGTAGTTAGTCCGAGAACGCATGAGAAGTAGTAACCCCGTGTGCGCATGCGCAGTAGTGAACCCGAGCGCGCATCCGCAGTAGTGAGCCCGAGTGCGCATGCGCAGTAGTGACCCCGATTGCGCATCCGCAGTAGTGAGTCCGTGTGCGCATGCCCAGTAGTGAGCCCGAGTGCGCATGTGCAGGTCTGAGCCGGAGTGCGCATGCGCAGTAGAGAGCCCGTGTGTGCATGAGCAGTAGTGACCCCGAGTGCGCATGCACAGTAGTGAGCCCGAGCGCGCATGCGCAGTAGTGAGTCCGAGTGCGCATGCGCAGAAGTGAGCTCGAGTGCGCAAGTGCAGGTCTGACCGGAGTGCGCATGCGCAGTAGTGAGCCCGAGCGCGCATGCGCAGTAGAGAGCCCGAGCGCGCATCCGCAGTAGGGAGCCCGAGTGTGCATGCGCAGTAGTGACCCCCAGTGCGCATGCGCAGTAGAGAGCCCGGTTGCGAATGAGCAGTCGTGACCTCGTGTGCGCATGCGCAGTAGTGAGCCCGATTGCGCATCCGCAGTAGTGAGGCCGAGTGCCCATGAGCAGTAGTGAGTCCAAGAGCGCATGAGCAGTAGTGACCCCGTGTGCGCATGCGCAGTGGTGAGACTCCAGCGCGCATCCGCAGTAGTGAACCCGATTGCGCATGCGCAGTAGTGAGTCCGATTGCGCATCCGCAGTAGTGAGGCCGAGTGCCCATGAGCAGTAGTGAGCCCGTGTGTGCATGAGCAGTAGTGACCCCGAGTGCGCATGCACAGTAGTGAGCCCGTGCGCGCATACGCGGCAGCGAGCCCGATTTTGCACCCGCAGTAGTGATTCCGAGTGCGCATGAGCAGTAGTTAGTCCGAGAGCGCATGAGAAGTAGTGACCCGTGTGCGCATGCGTAGTGGTGAGACTCCAGCGCGCATCCGCAGTAGTGAACCCGATTGCGCATCAGCAGTAGTGAATCCGAGTGCGTATGAGCAGTAGTGACCCCGAGTGCGCATGCACAGTAGTGCGCCCGTGCGCGCATGCGCAGTAGTGCGCCCGTGCGCGCATGCGCAGTAGTGACTCCGAGTGCGCATGGGCAGTAGTCAGCCCGATTGCGCATCCGCTGCAGTGTGTCCGAGTGCGCATGAGCAGTAATGAGTCCGAGTGCGCATGAGCAGTAGTGAGGCCGAATGCGAATGTGCTGTAGTGAGCCCGATTGCGCATCCGCAGCAGTGAGTCCGAGTGCCCATGAGCAGTAGTGACCCCGATTGCGCAAGCACAGTAGTGAGCCCATGTGTGCATGCGCAGTAGCGAGCCCTTTTGCGCATCCGCAGTAGTGAGTCCGTGTGCGCATGCCCAGTAGTGAGCCCGAGTGCGCATGTGCAGGTCTGCGCCGGAGTGCGCATGTGCAGGTCTGCGCCGGAGTGCGCATGTGCAGGTCTGCGCCGGAGTGCGCATGCGCAGTAGAGAGCCCTTGTGCGCATGAGCAGTAGTGACCCCGAGTGCGCATGCACAGTAGTGAGCCCGAGCGCTCATGCGCAGTAGAGAGCCCGAGCGCGCATCCGCAGTAGTGAGCCCGAGTGCGCATGCGCAGTAGTGACCCATAGTGCGCATGCGCAGTAGAGAGCCCGATTGCGAATGCACAGTCGTGACCCCGTGTGCGCATGCGCAGTAGTGAGCCCGATTGCGCATCCGCAGTAGTGAGGCCGAGTGCCCATGAGCAGTAATGAGTCCAAGTGCGCATGAGCAGTAGTGACCCCAAACGCGCACGCACAGTAGTGAGCCCATGTGTGCATGCGCTGTAGCGAGCCCGATTGCGCATCCCCAGTAGTGAGTGCGTGTGCGCATGCCCAGTAAAGAGCCAGAGCGCGCATGCGCAGTAGTGAGCCCGAGTGCGCATCGCAGTAGTGAGCCCGAGCGCGCATCCGCAGTAGTGAGCCCGAGTGCGCATGCGCAGTAGTGACCTCCAGTGCGCATGCGCAGTAGAGAGCCCGATTGCGAATGCACAGTCGTGACCTCGTGTGCGCATGCGCAGCAGTGAGCCCGATTGCGCATCCGCAGTAGTGAGGCAGAGTGCCCATGAGCAGTAGTGAGCCCGAGTGCGCATGCGCAGTAGTGACCCCCAGTGCGCATGCGCAGTGGAGAGCCCGATTGCGAATGCACAGTCGTGACCTCGTGTGCGCATGCGCAGTAGTGAGCCCGATTGCGCATCCGCAGTAGTGAGGCCGAGTGCCCATGAGCAGTAGTGAGCCAGAGTGCGCATGCGCAGTAGTGACCCCCAGTGCGCATGCGCAGTAGAGAGCCCGATTGCGAATGCACAGTCGTGACCCCGTGTGCGCATGCGCAGTAGTGACTCCGAGTGCGCATGGGCAGTAGTCAGCCCGATTGCGCATCCGCTGCAGTGTGTCCGAGTGCGCATGAGCAGTAGTTAGTCCGAGAACGCATGAGAAGTAGTAACCCCGTGTGCGCATGCGCAGTAGTGAACCCGAGCGCGCATCCGCAGTAGTGAGCCCGAGTGCGCATGCGCAGTAGTGACCCCGATTGCGCATCCGCAGTAGTGAGTCCGTGTGCGCATGCCCAGTAGTGAGCCCGAGTGCGCATGTGCAGGTCTGAGCCGGAGTGCGCATGCGCAGTAGAGAGCCCGTGTGTGCATGAGCAGTAGTGACCCCGAGTGCGCATGCACAGTAGTGAGCCCGAGCGCGCATGCGCAGTAGTGAGTCCGAGTGCGCATGCGCAGAAGTGAGCTCGAGTGCGCAAGTGCAGGTCTGACCGGAGTGCGCATGCGCAGTAGTGAGCCCGAGCGCGCATGCGCAGTAGAGAGCCCGAGCGCGCATCCGCAGTAGTGAGCCCGAGTGTGCATGCGCAGTAGTGACCCCCAGTGCGCATGCGCAGTAGAGAGCCCGATTGCGAATGAGCAGTCGTGACCTCGTGTGCGCATGCGCAGTAGTGAGCCCGATTGCGCATCCGCAGTAGTGAGGCCGAGTGCCCATGAGCAGTAGTGAGTCCAAGAGCGCATGAGCAGTAGTGACCCCGTGTGCGCATGCGCAGTGGTGAGACTCCAGCGCGCATCCGCAGTAGTGAACCCGATTGCGCATGCGCACTAGTGAGTCCGATTGCGCATCCGCAGTAGTGAGGCCGAGTGCCCATGAGCAGTAGTGAGCCCGTGTGTGCATGAGCAGTAGTGACCCCGAGTGCGCATGCACAGTAGTGAGCCCGTGCGCGCATACGCGGCAGCGAGCCCGATTTTGCACCCGCAGTAGTGATTCCGAGTGCGCATGAGCAGTAGTTAGTCCGAGAGCGCATGAGAAGTAGTGACCCGTGTGCGCATGCGTAGTGGTGAGACTCCAGCGCGCATCCGCAGTAGTGAACCCGGTTGCGCATCAGCAGTAGTGAATCCGAGTGCGTATGAGCAGTAGTGACCCCGAGTGCGCATGCACAGTAGTGCGCCCGTGCGCGCATGCGCAGTAGTGCGCCCGTGCGCGCATGCGCAGTAGTGACTCCGAGTGCGCATGGGCAGTAGTCAGCCCGATTGCGCATCCGCTGCAGTGTGTCCGAGTGCGCATGAGCAGTAATGAGTCCGAGTGCGCATGAGCAGTAGTGAGGCCGAATGCGAATGTGCTGTAGTGAGCCCGATTGCGCATCCGCAGCAGTGAGTCCGAGTGCCCATGAGCAGTAGTGACCCCGATTGCGCAAGCACAGTAGTGAGCCCATGTGTGCATGCGCAGTAGCGAGCCCTTTTGCGCATCCGCAGTAGTGAGTCCGTGTGCGCATGCCCAGTAGTGAGCCCGAGTGCGCATGTGCAGGTCTGCGCCGGAGTGCGCATGTGCAGGTCTGCGCCGGAGTGCGCATGTGCAGGTCTGCGCCGGAGTGCGCATGCGCAGTAGAGAGCCCTTGTGTGCATGAGCAGTAGTGACCCCGAGTGCGCATGCACAGTAGTGAGCCCGAGCGCTCATGCGCAGTAGAGAGCCCGAGCGCGCATCCGCAGTAGTGAGCCCGAGTGCGCATGCGCAGTAGTGACCCATAGTGCGCATGCGCAGTAGAGAGCCCGATTGCGAATGCACAGTCGTGACCCCGTGTGCGCATGCGCAGTAGTGAGCCCGATTGCGCATCCGCAGTAGTGAGGCCGAGTGCCCATGAGCAGTAATGAGTCCAAGTGCGCATGAGCAGTAGTGACCCCAAACGCGCACGCACAGTAGTGAGCCCATGTGTGCATGCGCTGTAGCGAGCCCGATTGCGCATCCCCAGTAGTGAGTGCGTGTGCGCATGCCCAGTAAAGAGCCAGAGCGCGCATGCGCAGTAGTGAGCCCGAGTGCGCATCGCAGTAGTGAGCCCGAGCGCGCATCCGCAGTAGTGAGCCCGAGTGCGCATGCGCAGTAGTGACCTCCAGTGCGCATGCGCAGTAGAGAGCCCGATTGCGAATGCACAGTCGTGACCTCGTGTGCGCATGCGCAGCAGTGAGCCCGATTGCGCATCCGCAGTAGTGAGGCAGAGTGCCCATGAGCAGTAGTGAGCCCGAGTGCGCATGCGCAGTAGTGACCCCCAGTGCGCATGCGCAGTGGAGAGCCCGATTGCGAATGCACAGTCGTGACCTCGTGTGCGCATGCGCAGTAGTGAGCCCGATTGCGCATCCGCAGTAGTGAGGCCGAGTGCCCATGAGCAGTAGTGAGCCAGAGTGCGCATGCGCAGTAGTGACCCCCAGTGCGCATGCGCAGTAGAGAGCCCGATTGCGAATGCACAGTCGTGACCCCGTGTGCGCATGCGCAGTAGTGACTCCGAGTGCGCATGGGCAGTAGTCAGCCCGATTGCGCATCCGCTGCAGTGGGTCCGAGTGCCCATGAGCAGTAGTGAGTACGAGTGCGCAAGAGCAGTAGCGAGCCCGATTGCGCATCCGCAGTAGCGAGTCCATGTGTGCATGCGCAGTAGCGAGCCCTTTTGCGCATCCGCAGTAGTGAGTCCGTGTGCGCATGCCCACTAGTGAGCCCGAGTGCGCATGTGCAGGTCTGCGCCGGAGTGCGCATGCGCAGTAGTGACCCCGAGTGCGGATGCGTAGTAGCGACCCCGAGCGCGCATGCGCAGTAGTCAGCCCGATTGCGCATCCGCTGCAGTGGGTCCGAGTGCCCATGAGCAGTAGTGAGTACGAGTGCGCAAGAGCAGTAGCGAGCCCGATTGCGCATGCGCAGTAGTGACACCGATTGCGCATCTGCAGTAGTGAGTCCGTGTGCGCGTGCCCAGTAGTGAGCCCGAGTGCGCATGTGCAGGTCTGAGCCTGAGTGCGCATGCGCAGTAGCGCGGCCGATTCTGCATCCGCAGTAGTGGGTCCGAGTGCGCATGAGCAGTAGTGAGCCCGAGCGCGCATGCGCAGTAGTGAGCCCGATTGCGCATCCACTGCAGTGCGTCCGTGTGCGCATGTGCAGTAGTGACCCCGAGTGCGCATGCACAGTAGTGAGCCCGTGCGCGCATGCGCAGTAGTGCGCCCGAGTGCGCATGCGCAGTAGTGACCCCGAGTGCGGATGCGTAGTAGCGACCCCGAGCGCGCATGCGCAGTAGTCAGCCCGATTGCGCATCCGCTGCAGTGCGTCCGAGTGCGCATGTGCAGTTGTGAGTCCGATTGCGCATGAGCAGTAGCGAGCCCGATTGCGCATCCGCAGTAGCGAGTCCATGTGTGCATGCGCAGTAGCGAGCCCTTTTGCGCATCCGCAGTAGTGAGTCCGTGTGCGCATGCCCACTAGTGAGCCCGAGTGCGCATGTGCAGGTCTGCGCCGGAGTGCGCATGCGCAGTAGTGAGCCAGAGCGCGCATGCGCAGTAGAGAGCCCGAGCGCGCATCCGCTGTAGTGAGCCCGAGTGCGCATGCGCAGTAGTGACCCCCAGTGCGAATGCGCAGTAGAGAGCCCGATTGCGAATGCACAGTCGTGACCCCGTGTGTGCATGCGCAGTAGTGAGCCCGATTGCGCATCCGCAGTAGTGAGGCCGAGTGCCCATGAGCAGTAATGAATCCAAGTGCGCATGAGCAGTAGTGACCCCGATTGCGCATGCACAGTAGTGAGCCCATGTGTGCATGCGCAGTAGCGAGCCCGATTGCGCATCCCCAGTAGTGAGTCCGTGTGCGCATGCCCAGTAGTGAGCCAGAGCGCGCATGCGCAGTAGTGAGTCCGAGTGCGCATGCGCAGAAGTGAGCTCGAGTGCGCATGTGCAGGTCTGACCGGAGTGCGCATGCGCAGTAGTGACCCCGAGTGCGCATGCACAGTAGTGCGCCCGTGCGCGCATGCGCAGTAGTGCGCCCGTGTGCGCACGCGCAGTAGTGAGTCCGAGTGCGCATGAGCAGTAGTGAGCCCGATTTTGCACCCGCAGTAGGGAGTCCGAGTGCGCATCAGCAGTAGTGAGTCCGAGTGCCCATGAGCCGTAGTGAGTCCGATTGCGCATGAGAAGCAGTGACCCGTGTGCGCGTGCGCATTGGTGAGACTCCAGCGCGCATCGGCAGTAGTGAGCCCGAGTGCGCATGCGCAGTAGTGACCCCGATTGCGCATCTGCAGTAGTGAGTCCGTGTGCGCGTGCCCAGTAGTGAGCCCGAGTGCGCATGTGCAGGTCTTAGCCTGAGTGCGCATGCGCAGTAGCGAGCACGATTCTGCATCCGCAGTAGTGGGTCCGAGTGCGCATGAGCAGTAGTGCGCCCGAGTGCGCATGCGCAGTAGTGACCCCGAGTGCGGATGCGTAGTAGCGACCCCGAGCGCGCATGCGCAGTAGTCAGCCCGATTGCGCATCCGCTGCAGTGCGTCCGAGTGCGCATGTGCAGTTGTGAGTCCGATTGCGCATGAGCAGTAGCGAGCCCGATTGCGCATCCGCAGTAGCGAGTCCATGTGTGCATGCGCAGTAGCGAGCCCTTTTGCGCATCCGCAGTAGTGAGTCCGTGTGCGCATGCCCACTAGTGAGCCCGAGTGCGCATGTGCAGGTCTGCGCCGGAGTGCGCATGCGCAGTAGTGAGCCAGAGCGCGCATGCGCAGTAGAGAGCCCGAGCGCGCATCCGCTGTAGTGAGCCCGAGTGCGCATGCGCAGTAGTGACCCCCAGTGCGAATGCGCAGTAGAGAGCCCGATTGCGAATGCACAGTCGTGACCCCGTGTGTGCATGCGCAGTAGTGAGCCCGATTGCGCATCCGCAGTAGTGAGGCCGAGTGCCCATGAGCAGTAATGAATCCAAGTGCGCATGAGCAGTAGTGACCCCGATTGCGCATGCACAGTAGTGAGCCCATGTGTGCATGCGCAGTAGCGAGCCCGATTGCGCATCCCCAGTAGTGAGTCCGTGTGCGCATGCCCAGTAGTGAGCCAGAGCGCGCATGCGCAGTAGTGAGTCCGAGTGCGCATGCGCAGAAGTGAGCTCGAGTGCGCATGTGCAGGTCTGACCGGAGTGCGCATGCGCAGTAGTGACCCCGAGTGCGCATGCACAGTAGTGCGCCCGTGCGCGCATGCGCAGTAGTGCGCCCGTGTGCGCACGCGCAGTAGTGAGTCCGAGTGCGCATGAGCAGTAGTGAGCCCGATTTTGCACCCGCAGTAGGGAGTCCGAGTGCGCATCAGCAGTAGTGAGTCCGAGTGCCCATGAGCCGTAGTGAGTCCGATTGCGCATGAGAAGCAGTGACCCGTGTGCGCGTGCGCATTGGTGAGACTCCAGCGCGCATCGGCAGTAGTGAGCCCGAGTGCGCATGCGCAGTAGTGACCCCGATTGCGCATCTGCAGTAGTGAGTCCGTGTGCGCGTGCCCAGTAGTGAGCCCGAGTGCGCATGTGCAGGTCTTAGCCTGAGTGCGCATGCGCAGTAGCGAGCACGATTCTGCATCCGCAGTAGTGGGTCCGAGTGCGCATGAGCAGTAGTGAGCCCGTGTGTGCATGAGCAGTAGTGGCCCCGAGTGCGCAAGCACAGTAGTGAGCCCGAGCGCGCATGCGCAGTAGTGAGCCCGATTGCGCATCCGCTGCAGTGCGTCCGTGTGCGCATGTGCAGTAGTGACCCCGAGTGCGCATGCACAGTAGTGAGCCCGTGCGCGCATGCGCAGTAGTGAGCCAGAGCGCGCATGCGCAGTAGAGAGCCCGAGCGCGCATCCGCAGTAGTGAGCCCGAGTGCGCATGCGCAGTAGTGACCCCCAGTGCGCATGCGCAGTAGAGAGCCCGATTGCGAATGCACAGTCGCGACCCCGTGTGCGCATGCGCAGTAGTGAGCCCGATTGCGCATCCGCAGTAGTGAGGCCGAGTGCCCATTAGCAGTAGTGAGTCCAAGTGCGCATGCACAGTAGTGAGCCCGAGCGCGCATGCGCAGTAGTGAGCCCGATTGCGCATGCGCAGTAGTGAGCCCGTGCGCGCATGCGCTGTAGTGCGCCCGTGTGCGCATGCGCAGTAGTGAGCCCGATTGCGCATCCGCAGTAGTGAGGCCGAGTGCCCATTAGCAGTAGTGAGTCCAAGTGCGCATGCACAGTAGTGAGCCCGAGCGCGCATGCGCAGTAGTGAGCCCGATTGCGCATGCGCAGTAGTGAGCCCGTGCGCGCATGCGCTGTAGTGCGCCCGTGTGCGCATGCGCAGTAGTGAGTCCGATTGCGCATGCACAGTCGTAAGCCCGTGTGCGCATGCGCAGTAGTGCGTCCGTGTTCGCATGCGCAAAAGTGAGCTCGAGAGAGCATGTGCAAGTCTGAGCCGGAGTGCGCATGCGAAGTAGTGACCGCGATTGCGCATGCACAGTAGTGGGCCCATGTGTGCATGCGCAGTAGCGAGCCCGATTGCGCGTCCGCAGTAGTGAGTCCGTGTGCGCATGCCCAGTAGTGAGATCGAGGGCGCATGCGCAGCAGTGAGCCCGATTTTGCACCCGCAGTAGTGAGTCCGAGTGCGCATGAGCAGTAGTGAGTCCGAGTGCCCATGAGCCGTAGTGAGTCCGATTGCGCATGAGCAGTAGTGAGTCCGAGTGCGCATGAGCAATAGTGAGCCCGTGGCGCGCATCAGCAATAGTGAGCCCGAGTGCGTATGCGCAGTAGTGACCCCGAGTGCGTATGCACAGTAGTGCGCCCGTGCGCGCATGCGAAGTAGTGAGCCCGACTGCGCATCCGCTGCAGTGCGTCCGAGTGCGCATGTGCAGTTGTGAGTCCGAGTGCGCATGTGCAGTAGCGAGCCCGATTGCGCATCCGCAGTAGTGAGTCCATGTGTGCATGCGCAGTAGCGAGCCCTTTTGCGCATCCGCAGTAGTGAGTCCGTGTGCGCATGCCCAGTAGTGAGCCCGAGTGCGCATGTGCAGGTCTGCGCCGGAGTGCGCATGCGCAGTAGAGAGCCCTTGTGTGCATGAGCAGTAGTGACCCCGATTGCGCATGCACAGTAGTGAGCCCATGTGTGCATGCGAAGTAGCGAGCCCGATTGCGCAACCGCAGTAGTGAGGCCGAGTGCCCATGAGCAGTAGTGAGTCCAAGTGCGCATGCACAGTAGTGAGCCTGAGCGCGCATGCGCAGTAGTGGGCCCGATTGCGCATGCGCAGTAGTGAGCCCGTGTCCGCATGCGCAGTGGTGAGCCCGAGTGCGCATGGTCGAGTCTGAGCCGGAGTGCGCATGCGCAGTAGTGAGCCCGATTGCGCATCCGCAGTAGTGAGGCCGAGTCCCCATGAGCAATAGTGAGTCCAAGTGCGCATGAGCAGTAGTGACCCCGATTGCGCATGCACAGTAGTGAGCCCATGTGTGCATGCGCAGTAGCGAGCCCGATTGCGCATCCCCAGTAGTGAGTCCGTGTGCGCATGCCCAGTAGTGAGCCAGAGCGCGCATGCGCAGTAGTGAGTCCGAGTGCGCATGCGCAGAAGTGAGCTCGAGTGCGCATGTGCAGGTCTGACCGGAGTGCGCATGCGCAGTAGTGACCCCGAGTGCGCATGCACAGTAGTGCGCCCGTGCGCGCATGCGCAGTAGTGCGCCCGTGTGCGCACGCGCAGTAGTGAGTCCGAGTGCGCATGAGCAGTAGTGAGCCCGATTTTGCACCCGCAGTAGGGAGTCCGAGTGCGCATCAGCAGTAGTGAGTCCGAGTGCCCATGAGCCGTAGTGAGTCCGATTGCGCATGAGAAGCAGTGACCCGTGTGCGCGTGCGCATTGGTGAGACTCCAGCGCGCATCGGCAGTAGTGAGCCCGAGTGCGCATGCGCAGTAGTGACCCCGATTGCGCATCTGCAGTAGTGAGTCCGTGTGCGCGTGCCCAGTAGTGAGCCCGAGTGCGCATGTGCAGGTCTTAGCCTGAGTGCGCATGCGCAGTAGCGAGCACGATTCTGCATCCGCAGTAGTGGGTCCGAGTGCGCATGAGCAGTAGTGCGCCCGAGTGCGCATGCGCAGTAGTGACCCCGAGTGCGGATGCGTAGTAGCGACCCCGAGCGCGCATGCGCAGTAGTCAGCCCGATTGCGCATCCGCTGCAGTGCGTCCGAGTGCGCATGTGCAGTTGTGAGTCCGATTGCGCATGAGCAGTAGCGAGCCCGATTGCGCATCCGCAGTAGCGAGTCCATGTGTGCATGCGCAGTAGCGAGCCCTTTTGCGCATCCGCAGTAGTGAGTCCGTGTGCGCATGCCCACTAGTGAGCCCGAGTGCGCATGTGCAGGTCTGCGCCGGAGTGCGCATGCGCAGTAGTGAGCCAGAGCGCGCATGCGCAGTAGAGAGCCCGAGCGCGCATCCGCTGTAGTGAGCCCGAGTGCGCATGCGCAGTAGTGACCCCCAGTGCGAATGCGCAGTAGAGAGCCCGATTGCGAATGCACAGTCGTGACCCCGTGTGTGCATGCGCAGTAGTGAGCCCGATTGCGCATCCGCAGTAGTGAGGCCGAGTGCCCATGAGCAGTAATGAATCCAAGTGCGCATGAGCAGTAGTGACCCCGATTGCGCATGCACAGTAGTGAGCCCATGTGTGCATGCGCAGTAGCGAGCCCGATTGCGCATCCCCAGTAGTGAGTCCGTGTGCGCATGCCCAGTAGTGAGCCAGAGCGCGCATGCGCAGTAGTGAGTCCGAGTGCGCATGCGCAGAAGTGAGCTCGAGTGCGCATGTGCAGGTCTGACCGGAGTGCGCATGCGCAGTAGTGACCCCGAGTGCGCATGCACAGTAGTGCGCCCGTGCGCGCATGCGCAGTAGTGCGCCCGTGTGCGCACGCGCAGTAGTGAGTCCGAGTGCGCATGAGCAGTAGTGAGCCCGATTTTGCACCCGCAGTAGGGAGTCCGAGTGCGCATCAGCAGTAGTGAGTCCGAGTGCCCATGAGCCGTAGTGAGTCCGATTGCGCATGAGAAGCAGTGACCCGTGTGCGCGTGCGCATTGGTGAGACTCCAGCGCGCATCGGCAGTAGTGAGCCCGAGTGCGCATGCGCAGTAGTGACCCCGATTGCGCATCTGCAGTAGTGAGTCCGTGTGCGCGTGCCCAGTAGTGAGCCCGAGTGCGCATGTGCAGGTCTTAGCCTGAGTGCGCATGCGCAGTAGCGAGCACGATTCTGCATCCGCAGTAGTGGGTCCGAGTGCGCATGAGCAGTAGTGAGCCCGTGTGTGCATGAGCAGTAGTGGCCCCGAGTGCGCAAGCACAGTAGTGAGCCCGAGCGCGCATGCGCAGTAGTGAGCCCGATTGCGCATCCGCTGCAGTGCGTCCGTGTGCGCATGTGCAGTAGTGACCCCGAGTGCGCATGCACAGTAGTGAGCCCGTGCGCGCATGCGCAGTAGTGAGCCAGAGCGCGCATGCGCAGTAGAGAGCCCGAGCGCGCATCCGCAGTAGTGAGCCCGAGTGCGCATGCGCAGTAGTGACCCCCAGTGCGCATGCGCAGTAGAGAGCCCGATTGCGAATGCACAGTCGCGACCCCGTGTGCGCATGCGCAGTAGTGAGCCCGATTGCGCATCCGCAGTAGTGAGGCCGAGTGCCCATTAGCAGTAGTGAGTCCAAGTGCGCATGCACAGTAGTGAGCCCGAGCGCGCATGCGCAGTAGTGAGCCCGATTGCGCATGCGCAGTAGTGAACCCGTGCGCGCATGCGCTGTAGTGCGCCCGTGTGCGCATGCGCAGTAGTGAGCCCGATTGCGCATCCGCAGTAGTGAGGCCGAGTGCCCATTAGCAGTAGTGAGTCCAAGTGCGCATGCACAGTAGTGAGCCCGAGCGCGCATGCGCAGTAGTGAGCCCGATTGCGCATGCGCAGTAGTGAGCCCGTGCGCGCATGCGCTGTAGTGCGCCCGTGTGCATGCGCAGTAGTGAGTCCGATTGCGCATGCACAGTCGTAAGCCCGTGTGCGCATGCGCAGTAGTGCGTCCGTGTTCGCATGCGCAAAAGTGAGCTCGAGAGAGCATGTGCAAGTCTGAGCCGGAGTGCGCATGCGAAGTAGTGACCGCGATTGCGCATGCACAGTAGTGGGCCCATGTGTGCATGCGCAGTAGCGAGCCCGATTGCGCGTCCGCAGTAGTGAGTCCGTGTGCGCATGCCCAGTAGTGAGATCGAGGGCGCATGCGCAGCAGTGAGCCCGATTTTGCACCCGCAGTAGTGAGTCCGAGTGCGCATGAGCAGTAGTGAGTCCGAGTGCCCATGAGCCGTAGTGAGTCCGATTGCGCATGAGCAGTAGTGAGTCCGAGTGCGCATGAGCAATAGTGAGCCCGTGGCGCGCATCAGCAATAGTGAGCCCGAGTGCGTATGCGCAGTAGTGACCCCGAGTGCGTATGCACAGTAGTGCGCCCGTGCGCGCATGCGAAGTAGTGAGCCCGACTGCGCATCCGCTGCAGTGCGTCCGAGTGCGCATGTGCAGTTGTGAGTCCGAGTGCGCATGTGCAGTAGCGAGCCCGATTGCGCATCCGCAGTAGTGAGTCCATGTGTGCATGCGCAGTAGCGAGCCCTTTTGCGCATCCGCAGTAGTGAGTCCGTGTGCGCATGCCCAGTAGTGAGCCCGAGTGCGCATGTGCAGGTCTGCGCCGGAGTGCGCATGCGCAGTAGAGAGCCCTTGTGTGCATGAGCAGTAGTGACCCCGATTGCGCATGCACAGTAGTGAGCCCATGTGTGCATGCGAAGTAGCGAGCCCGATTGCGCAACCGCAGTAGTGAGGCCGAGTGCCCATGAGCAGTAGTGAGTCCAAGTGCGCATGCACAGTAGTGAGCCTGAGCGCGCATGCGCAGTAGTGGGCCCGATTGCGCATGCGCAGTAGTGAGCCCGTGTCCGCATGCGCAGTGGTGAGCCCGAGTGCGCATGGTCGAGTCTGAGCCGGAGTGCGCATGCGCAGTAGTGAGCCCGATTGCGCATCCGCAGTAGTGAGGCCGAGTCCCCATGAGCAATAGTGAGTCCAAGTGCGCATGAGCAGTAGTGACCCCGATTGCGCATGCACAGTCGTGAGCCCGTTTGCGCATGCGCAGTAGTGCGTCCGTGTTCGCAGGCGCAAAAGTGAGCTCGAGAGAGAATGTGCAAGTCTGAGCCGGAGTGCGCATGCGCAGTAGTGACCGCGATTGCGCATGCACAGTAGTGAGCCCATGTGTCCATGCGCGGTAGCGAGCCCGATTGCGCGTTCGCAGTTGTGAGTCCGTGTGCGCATGCCCAGTAGTGAGTCCGAGTGCGCATGAGCAGTAGTGAGTCCGAGTGCCCATGAGCCGTAGTGAGTCCAATTGCGCATGAGCAGTAGTGAGTCCGAGTGTGCATGCGCAGTAGCGAGCCCTTTGCGCATCCGCAGTAGTGAGTCCGTGTGCGCATGCCCAGTAGTGAGCCAGAGCGCACATGCGCAGTAGAGAGCCCGTGTGTGCATGAGCAGTAGTGACCCCGAGTGCGCATGCAAAGTAGTGAGCCCGTGCGCGCATACGCGGTAGCGAGCCCGACTTTGCACCCGCAGTAGTGAGTGCGAGTGCGCATGAGCAGTAGTTAGTCCGAGAGCGCATGAGAAGTAGTGACCCGCGTGCACATGCGCAGTGGTGAGACTCCAGCGCGCATCCGCAGTAGTGAACACGATTGCGCATCCGCAGAAGTGAATCCGAGTGCGCATGAGCGGTAGTGACCCCGAGTGCGCATGCACAGTAGTGCGCCCGTGCGCGCATGCGCAGTAGTGCCGCCCGTGTGCGCATGCGCAGTAGTGACTCCGAGTGCGCATGGGCAGTAGTCAGCCCGATTGCGCATCCGCTGCAGTGTGTCCGAGTGCGCATGAGCAGTAGTTAGTCCGAGAACGCATGAGAAGTAGTAACCCCGTGTGCGCATGCGCAGTAGTGAACCCGAGCGCGCATCCGCAGTAGTGAGCCCGAGTGCGCATGCGCAGTAGTGACCCCGATTGCGCATCCGCAGTAGTGAGTCCGTGTGCGCATGCCCAGTAGTGAGCCCGAGTGCGCATGTGCAGGTCTGAGCCGGAGTGCGCATGCGCAGTAGAGAGCCCGTGTGTGCATGAGCAGTAGTGACCCCGAGTGCGCATGCACAGTAGTGAGCCCGAGCGCGCATGCGCAGTAGTGAGTCCGACTGCGCATGCGCAGAAGTGAGCTCGAGTGCGCAAGTGCAGGTCTGACCGGAGTGCGCATGCGCAGTAGTGAGCCCGAGCGCGCATGCGCAGTAGAGAGCCCGAGCGCGCATCCGCAGTAGGGAGCCCGAGTGTGCATGCGCAGTAGTGACCCCCAGTGCGCATGCGCAGTAGAGAGCCCGATTGCGAATGAGCAGTCGTGACCTCGTGTGCGCATGCGCAGTAGTGAGCCCGATTGCGCATCCGCAGTAGTGAGGCCGAGTGCCCATGAGCAGTAGTGAGTCCAAGAGCGCATGAGCAGTAGTGACCCCGTGTGCGCATGCGCAGTGGTGAGACTCCAGCGCGCATCCGCAGTAGTGAACCCGATTGCGCATGCGCAGTAGTGAGTCCGATTGCGCATCCGCAGTAGTGAGGCCGAGTGCCCATGAGCAGTAGTGAGCCCGTGTGTGCATGAGCAGTAGTGACCCCGAGTGCGCATGCACAGTAGTGAGCCCGTGCGCGCATACGCGGCAGCGAGCCCGATTTTGCACCCGCAGTAGTGATTCCGAGTGCGCATGAGCAGTAGTTAGTCCGAGAGCGCATGAGAAGTAGTGACCCGTGTGCGCATGCGTAGTGGTGAGACTCCAGCGCGCATCCGCAGTAGTGAACCCGATTGCGCATCAGCAGTAGTGAATCCGAGTGCGTATGAGCAGTAGTGACCCCGAGTGCGCATGCACAGTAGTGCGCCCGTGCGCGCATGCGCAGTAGTGCGCCCGTGCGCGCATGCGCAGTAGTGACTCCGAGTGCGCATGGGCAGTAGTCAGCCCGATTGCGCATCCGCTGCAGTGTGTCCGAGTGCGCATGAGCAGTAATGAGTCCGAGTGCGCATGAGCAGTAGTGAGGCCGAATGCGAATGTGCTGTAGTGAGCCCGATTGCGCATCCGCAGCAGTGAGTCCGAGTGCCCATGAGCAGTAGTGACCCCGATTGCGCAAGCACAGTAGTGAGCCCATGTGTGCATGCGCAGTAGCGAGCCCTTTTGCGCATCCGCAGTAGTGAGTCCGTGTGCGCATGCCCAGTAGTGAGCCCGAGTGCGCATGTGCAGGTCTGCGCCGGAGTGCGCATGTGCAGGTCTGCGCCGGAGTGCGCATGTGCAGGTCTGCGCCGGAGTGCGCATGCGCAGTAGAGAGCCCTTGTGCGCATGAGCAGTAGTGACCCCGAGTGCGCATGCACAGTAGTGAGCCCGAGCGCTCATGCGCAGTAGAGAGCCCGAGCGCGCATCCGCAGTAGTGAGCCCGTGAGCGGGGCGTGCCCCAGGGTGCGGTTCTTGGGCCGCACCTGTGGATCGTGGGGTACGACCCCGCTCTGAGGGCCCCACTGCCACCAGGATTGTATCTGACGTGTTTCGCAGATGATACGCACATCCTGGCAGTGGGGCGAGATTTCTGGAGGACCAGCCGTCTCGCGGAGTTGGGTGCGGCGGTGGTCGTTGCCGAGATCCGGGCGCTCGGGTTGGAGGTGGCTCCCCACAAGACTGAGGCCATGGCCTTCTGCCATAGGCGTAGGGACCGCCCTCCGCCCGGTGCGTTGGTCCGGGTAGGCGGGGCTGATGTCCAGATCGGGTCCGAGATGAGGTATCTCGGACTCCGACTGGACAGCCACTGGAGTTTCGGACCCCACTTCGACGCGTTGGCCCCCAGGTTGGAGCGTGTTGCGGGCGCGTTGGCGCGCATATTGCCCAACCTGCGGGGCCCGAGTGAGAAGGTGCGCCGACTCTATATGGGGGTCGTGCGGAGTATGGCCCTATACGGCGCCCCAGTTTGGGCTGCCGACCTGGCTGCCAGGCGCCGCTCGCAAGGTGTCTTGCGAAAAGTGGAACGGCGGCTGGCGGTCAGGGTGGTGATGGGGTACCGCACGGTCTCCTACGAGTCGGCTATGGTTCTGGCTGGGGTAATTCCCTGGCGCTACTGCGCCGAGGTGGAGGCAGCGGTATACAGATACCGCTGCACCCTCCGACAGGAGGGAATTGTAGAGGGTGCCCAGCCAGGACCCAGCGTCGAAGAGGTCCGGCTCCAGGCCCGACGAGCTGCTGTCTCCCGCTGGAAGGAGGATTTATCCTCCAGCGGGGCCGTGGGGAAGCGCGCTGTCGGGGCGGTCCTTCCGCGACTTGAGCAGTGGATGGACCGCGGCCACGGTAGGCTCTCGTTCCGGATCACGCAGGTGCTCACCGGGCATGGTTGCTTCGGGGAGTACCTGTGCCGGATCGGTAGGCAACGATCACCCAATTGTTACGAGTGTGGGGCGGAATGCGATGATGCCCAGCATGTGTTGGGGAGGTGCCCTGCCTTTGCTCTGCAGAGGCACCTCCTGGAGTGTGAGTTGGAGTGCGATGCTGCGTGTCTGGGAGAGGTGATCGAGCGAATGTTGAGTAGTGAGGTAGCATGGAAGGCCGTCGCCTCCTTCTGCGAGACGGTGATCTCGCGGAAGGAGGAGGCGGAGCGTGAGAGAGAGAGACGTGGAATGATTGTGAGAAGAAGGAGACGGAGAGGGCGACCCGCTTCTCGGGCGCCCTCCTGAGGGTAGTGGGCGGCGCGGCTTCTCCGCGTCGCCCGCATGGCGTGAATGGTGAGTGATAGTGTGTGTGTGGGTGTGTTGTGCGTATGTGAGTGTGCATGTGTAGTATTATGTGGAGAGGAGTGGTGGGACGGGGATCGCGCCGCCCTCCCCGGCGTGGGTCCTCATCCCCTCGTGTGAGTGTCGGCGGTCTTGGTCCGAGGGTGTCGGAGATCCTCGGGATTGACCAAGGCCGCCAGGACCGCAGGGGTCATGGGCGGGGGCCCATGATCCCATTGCACGCGGCCCGAGGGGCGGAGACGAGGGCGACCGTGGTGGCGCGCTCGGCTCCAATGGGGGTGGGTCGTTGTTTGTGGGGAGCCTTCTGCTCCCCACGAGTAGGGCGACCGGAAGGTTGCATGGCGGCATTTTGGTGGGTCGTGGTGAAGAATACTGCATGACCCCATGACCCACCATGCCGCCGAGGGTGGGCACCACCGAGGGGTTTTAGTGGGTAAAAATCCCACACTGCCCCCGCTCCTCCCCCGGGGAGTGGGGGTGTCTTATGTTGAAGATTTCCCCTCGTAAAAAAAAAAAAAAAAAAAAAAAAAAGTAGTGAGCCCGAGTGCGCATGCGCAGTAGTGACCCATAGTGCGCATGCGCAGTAGAGAGCCCGATTGCGAATGCACAGTCGTGACCCCGTGTGCGCATGCGCAGTAGTGAGCCCGATTGCGCATCCGCAGTAGTGAGGCCGAGTGCCCATGAGCAGTAATGAGTCCAAGTGCGCATGAGCAGTAGTGACCCCAAACGCGCACGCACAGTAGTGAGCCCATGTGTGCATGCGCTGTAGCGAGCCCGATTGCGCATCCCCAGTAGTGAGTGCGTGTGCGCATGCCCAGTAAAGAGCCAGAGCGCGCATGCGCAGTAGTGAGCCCGAGTGCGCATCGCAGTAGTGAGCCCGAGCGCGCATCCGCAGTAGTGAGCCCGAGTGCGCATGCGCAGTAGTGACCTCCAGTGCGCATGCGCAGTAGAGAGCCCGATTGCGAATGCACAGTCGTGACCTCGTGTGCGCATGCGCAGCAGTGAGCCCGATTGCGCATCCGCAGTAGTGAGGCAGAGTGCCCATGAGCAGTAGTGAGCCCGAGTGCGCATGCGCAGTAGTGACCCCCAGTGCGCATGCGCAGTGGAGAGCCCGATTGCGAATGCACAGTCGTGACCTCGTGTGCGCATGCGCAGTAGTGAGCCCGATTGCGCATCCGCAGTAGTGAGGCCGAGTGCCCATGAGCAGTAGTGAGCCAGAGTGCGCATGCGCAGTAGTGACCCCCAGTGCGCATGCGCAGTAGAGAGCCCGATTGCGAATGCACAGTCGTGACCCCGTGTGCGCATGCGCAGTAGTGACTCCGAGTGCGCATGGGCAGTAGTCAGCCCGATTGCGCATCCGCTGCAGTGTGTCCGAGTGCGCATGAGCAGTAGTTAGTCCGAGAACGCATGAGAAGTAGTAACCCCGTGTGCGCATGCGCAGTAGTGAACCCGAGCGCGCATCCGCAGTAGTGAGCCCGAGTGCGCATGCGCAGTAGTGACCCCGATTGCGCATCCGCAGTAGTGAGTCCGTGTGCGCATGCCCAGTAGTGAGCCCGAGTGCGCATGTGCAGGTCTGAGCCGGAGTGCGCATGCGCAGTAGAGAGCCCGTGTGTGCATGAGCAGTAGTGACCCCGAGTGCGCATGCACAGTAGTGAGCCCGAGCGCGCATGCGCAGTAGTGAGTCCGAGTGCGCATGCGCAGAAGTGAGCTCGAGTGCGCAAGTGCAGGTCTGACCGGAGTGCGCATGCGCAGTAGTGAGCCCGAGCGCGCATGCGCAGTAGAGAGCCCGAGCGCGCATCCGCAGTAGTGAGCCCGAGTGTGCATGCGCAGTAGTGACCCCCAGTGCGCATGCGCAGTAGAGAGCCCGATTGCGAATGAGCAGTCGTGACCTCGTGTGCGCATGCGCAGTAGTGAGCCCGATTGCGCATCCGCAGTAGTGAGGCCGAGTGCCCATGAGCAGTAGTGAGTCCAAGAGCGCATGAGCAGTAGTGACCCCGTGTGCGCATGCGCAGTGGTGAGACTCCAGCGCGCATCCGCAGTAGTGAACCCGATTGCGCATGCGCACTAGCGAGTCCGATTGCGCATCCGCAGTAGTGAGGCCGAGTGCCCATGAGCAGTAGTGAGCCCGTGTGTGCATGAGCAGTAGTGACCCCGAGTGCGCATGCACAGTAGTGAGCCCGTGCGCGCATACGCGGCAGCGAGCCCGATTTTGCACCCGCAGTAGTGATTCCGAGTGCGCATGAGCAGTAGTTAGTCCGAGAGCGCATGAGAAGTAGTGACCCGTGTGCGCATGCGTAGTGGTGAGACTCCAGCGCGCATCCGCAGTAGTGAACCCGGTTGCGCATCAGCAGTAGTGAATCCGAGTGCGTATGAGCAGTAGTGACCCCGAGTGCGCATGCACAGTAGTGCGCCCGTGCGCGCATGCGCAGTAGTGCGCCCGTGCGCGCATGCGCAGTAGTGACTCCGAGTGCGCATGGGCAGTAGTCAGCCCGATTGCGCATCCGCTGCAGTGTGTCCGAGTGCGCATGAGCAGTAATGAGTCCGAGTGCGCATGAGCAGTAGTGAGGCCGAATGCGAATGTGCTGTAGTGAGCCCGATTGCGCATCCGCAGCAGTGAGTCCGAGTGCCCATGAGCAGTAGTGACCCCGATTGCGCAAGCACAGTAGTGAGCCCATGTGTGCATGCGCAGTAGCGAGCCCTTTTGCGCATCCGCAGTAGTGAGTCCGTGTGCGCATGCCCAGTAGTGAGCCCGAGTGCGCATGTGCAGGTCTGCGCCGGAGTGCGCATGTGCAGGTCTGCGCCGGAGTGCGCATGTGCAGGTCTGCGCCGGAGTGCACATGCGCAGTAGAGAGCCCTTGTGTGCATGAGCAGTAGTGACCCCGAGTGCGCATGCACAGTAGTGAGCCCGAGCGCTCATGCGCAGTAGAGAGCCCGAGCGCGCATCCGCAGTAGTGAGCCCGAGTGCGCATGCGCAGTAGTGACCCATAGTGCGCATGCGCAGTAGAGAGCCCGATTGCGAATGCACAGTCGTGACCCCGTGTGCGCATGCGCAGTAGTGAGCCCGATTGCGCATCCGCAGTAGTGAGGCCGAGTGCCCATGAGCAGTAATGAGTCCAAGTGCGCATGAGCAGTAGTGACCCCAAACGCGCACGCACAGTAGTGAGCCCATGTGTGCATGCGCTGTAGCGAGCCCGATTGCGCATCCCCAGTAGTGAGTGCGTGTGCGCATGCCCAGTAAAGAGCCAGAGCGCGCATGCGCAGTAGTGAGCCCGAGTGCGCATCGCAGTAGTGAGCCCGAGCGCGCATCCGCAGTAGTGAGCCCGAGTGCGCATGCGCAGTAGTGACCTCCAGTGCGCATGCGCAGTAGAGAGCCCGATTGCGAATGCACAGTCGTGACCTCGTGTGCGCATGCGCAGCAGTGAGCCCGATTGCGCATCCGCAGTAGTGAGGCAGAGTGCCCATGAGCAGTAGTGAGCCCGAGTGCGCATGCGCAGTAGTGACCCCCAGTGCGCATGCGCAGTGGAGAGCCCGATTGCGAATGCACAGTCGTGACCTCGTGTGCGCATGCGCAGTAGTGAGCCCGATTGCGCATCCGCAGTAGTGAGGCCGAGTGCCCATGAGCAGTAGTGAGCCAGAGTGCGCATGCGCAGTAGTGACCCCCAGTGCGCATGCGCAGTAGAGAGCCCGATTGCGAATGCACAGTCGTGACCCCGTGTGCGCATGCGCAGTAGTGACTCCGAGTGCGCATGGGCAGTAGTCAGCCCGATTGCGCATCCGCTGCAGTGTGTCCGAGTGCGCATGAGCAGTAGTTAGTCCGAGAACGCATGAGAAGTAGTAACCCCGTGTGCGCATGCGCAGTAGTGAACCCGAGCGCGCAACCGCAGTAGTGAGCCCGAGTGGGCATGCGCAGTAGTGACCCCGATTGCGCATCCGCAGTAGTGAGTCCGTGTGCGCATGCCCAGTAGTCAGCCCGAGTGCGCATGTGCAGGTCTAAGCCGGAGTGCGCATGCGCAGTAGAGAGCCCGTGTGTGCATGAGCAGTAGTGACCCCGAGTGCGCATGCACAGTAGTGAGCCCGAGCGCGCATGCGCAGTAGTGAGTCCGAGTGCGCATGCGCAGTAGTGAGCCCGATTGCGCATCCGCAGTAGTGAGGCCGAGTGCCCATGAGCAGTAGTAAGCCCGTGTGTGCATGAGCAGTAGTGACCCCGAGTGCGCATGCACAGTAGTGAGCCCGTGCGCGCATACGCGGCACCGAGCCCGATTTTGCACCCGCAGTTGTGAGTCCGAGTGCGCATGAGCAGTAGTTAGTCCGAGAGCGCATGAGAAGTAGTGACCCGTGTGCGCATGCGCAGTGGTGAGACTCCAGCGCGCATCCGCAGTAGTGAACCCGATTGCGCATCCGCAGTAGTGAATCCGAGTGCGCATGAGCAGTAGTGACCCCGAGTGCGCATGCACAGTAGTGACCCCGATTGCGCATGCACAGTAGTGAGCCCATGTGTGCATGCGCAGTAGCGAGCCCTTTTGCGCATCCGCAGTAGTGAGTCCGTGTGCGCATGCCCAGTAGTTAGCCAGAGCGCGCATGCGCAGTAGTGAGACCGAGTGCGCATGCGCAGAAGTGAGTTCGAGTGCGCATGTGCATGTCTGACCGGAGTGCGCATGCGCAGTAGTGAGCCAGAGCGCGCATGCGCAGTAGAGAGCCCGAGCGCGCATCCGCAGTAGTGAGCCCGAGTGCGCATGCGCAGTAGTGACCCCGCTTGCGCATCTGCAGTAGTGAGTCCGTGAGCGCGTGCCCAGTAGTGAGCCCGAGTGCGCATGTGCAGGTCTGAGCCTGAGTGCGCATGCGCAGTAGCGAGCCCGATTCTGCATCCGCAGTAGTGGGTCCGAGTGCGCATGAGCAGTAGTGAGCCCGTGTGTGCATGAGCAGTAGTGGCCCCGAGTGCGCAAGCATAGTAGTGAGCCCGAGCGCGCATGCGCAGTAGTGAGCCCGATTGCGCATCCGCTGCAGTGCGTCCGTGTGCGCATGTGCAGTAGTGACCCCGAGTGCGCATGCACAGTAGTGAGCCCATGCGCGCATGCGCAGTAGTGCGCCCGAGTGCGCATGCGCAGTAGTGACCCCGAGTGCGGATGCGTAGTAGCGACCCCGAGCGCGCATGCGCAGTAGTCAGCCCGATTGCGCATCCGCTGCAGTGGGTCCGAGTGCCCATGAGCAGTAGTGAGTACGAGTGCGCAAGAGCAGTAGCGAGCCCGATTGCGCATGCGCAGTAGTGACACCGATTGCGCATCTGCAGTAGTGAGTCCGTGTGCGCGTGCCCAGTAGTGAGCCCGAGTGCGCATGTGCAGGTCTGAGCCTGAGTGCGCATGCGCAGTAGCGCGGCCGATTCTGCATCCGCAGTAGTGGGTCCGAGTGCGCATGAGCAGTAGTGAGCCCGAGCGCGCATGCGCAGTAGTGAGCCCGATTGCGCATCCACTGCAGTGCGTCCGTGTGCGCATGTGCAGTAGTGACCCCGAGTGCGCATGCACAGTAGTGAGCCCGTGCGCGCATGCGCAGTAGTGCGCCCGAGTGCGCATGCGCAGTAGTGACCCCGAGTGCGGATGCGTAGTAGCGACCCCGAGCGCGCATGCGCAGTAGTCAGCCCGATTGCGCATCCGCTGCAGTGCGTCCGAGTGCGCATGTGCAGTTGTGAGTCCGATTGCGCATGAGCAGTAGCGAGCCCGATTGCGCATCCGCAGTAGCGAGTCCATGTGTGCATGCGCAGTAGCGAGCCCTTTTGCGCATCCGCAGTAGTGAGTCCGTGTGCGCATGCCCACTAGTGAGCCCGAGTGCGCATGTGCAGGTCTGCGCCGGAGTGCGCATGCGCAGTAGTGAGCCAGAGCGCGCATGCGCAGTAGAGAGCCCGAGCGCGCATCCGCTGTAGTGAGCCCGAGTGCGCATGCGCAGTAGTGACCCCCAGTGCGAATGCGCAGTAGAGAGCCCGATTGCGAATGCACAGTCGTGACCCCGTGTGTGCATGCGCAGTAGTGAGCCCGATTGCGCATCCGCAGTAGTAGGCCGAGTGCCCATGAGCAGTAATGAATCCAAGTGCGCATGAGCAGTAGTGACCCCGATTGCGCATGCACAGTAGTGAGCCCATGTGTGCATGCGCAGTAGCGAGCCCGATTGCGCATCCCCAGTAGTGAGTCCGTGTGCGCATGCCCAGTAGTGAGCCAGAGCGCGCATGCGCAGTAGTGAGTCCGAGTGCGCATGCGCAGAAGTGAGCTCGAGTGCGCATGTGCAGGTCTGACCGGAGTGCGCATGCGCAGTAGTGACCCCGAGTGCGCATGCACAGTAGTGCGCCCGTGCGCGCATGCGCAGTAGTGCGCCCGTGTGCGCACGCGCAGTAGTGAGTCCGAGTGCGCATGAGCAGTAGTGAGCCCGATTTTGCACCCGCAGTAGGGAGTCCGAGTGCGCATCAGCAGTAGTGAGGCCGAGTGCCCATGAGCCGTAGTGAGTCCGATTGCGCATGAGAAGCAGTGACCCGTGTGCGCGTGCGCATTGGTGAGACTCCAGCGCGCATCGGCAGTAGTGAGCCCGAGTGCGCATGCGCAGTAGTGACCCCGATTGCGCATCTGCAGTAGTGAGTCCGTGTGCGCGTGCCCAGTAGTGAGCCCGAGTGCGCATGTGCAGGTCTTAGCCTGAGTGCGCATGCGCAGTAGCGAGCACGATTCTGCATCCGCAGTAGTGGGTCCGAGTGCGCATGAGCAGTAGTGAGCCCGTGTGTGCATGAGCAGTAGTGGCCCCGAGTGCGCAAGCACAGTAGTGAGCCCGAGCGCGCATGCGCAGTAGTGAGCCCGATTGCGCATCCGCTGCAGTGCGTCCGTGTGCGCATGTGCAGTAGTGACCCCGAGTGCGCATGCACAGTAGTGAGCCCGTGCGCGCATGCGCAGTAGTGAGCCAGAGCGCGCATGCGCAGTAGAGAGCCCGAGCACGCATCCGCAGTAGTGAGCCCGAGTGCGCATGCGCAGTAGTGACCCCCAGTGCGCATGCGCAGTAGAGAGCCCGATTGCGAATGCACAGTCGCGACCCCGTGTGCGCATGCGCAGTAGTGAGCCCGATTGCGCATCCGCAGTAGTGAGGCCGAGTGCCCATTAGCAGTAGTGAGTCCAAGTGCGCATGCACAGTAGTGAGCCCGAGCGCGCATGCGCAGTAGTGAGCCCGATTGCGCATGCGCAGTAGTGAGCCCGTGCGCGCATGCGCTGTAGTGCGCCCGTGTGCGCATGCGCAGTAGTGAGTCCGATTGCGCATGCACAGTCGTAAGCCCGTGTGCGCATGCGCAGTAGTGCGTCCGTGTTCGCATGCGCAAAAGTGAGCTCGAGAGAGCATGTGCAAGTCTGAGCCGGAGTGCGCATGCGAAGTAGTGACCGCGATTGCGCATGCACAGTAGTGGGCCCATGTGTGCATGTGCAGTAGCGAGCCCGATTGCGCGTCCGCAGTAGTGAGTCCGTGTGCGCATGCCCAGTAGTGAGATCGAGGGCGCATGCGCAGTAGTGAGCCCGATTTTGCACCCGCAGTAGTGAGTCCGAGTGCGCATGAGCAGTAGTGAGTCCGAGTGCCCATGAGCCGTAGTGAGTCCGATTGCGCATGAGCAGTAGTGAGTCCGAGTGCGCATGAGCAATAGTGAGCCCGTGGCGCGCATCAGCAATAGTGAGCCCGAGTGCGTATGCGCAGTAGTGACCCCGAGTGCGTATGCACAGTAGTGCGCCCGTGCGCGCATGCGAAGTAGTGAGCCCGACTGCGCATCCGCTGCAGTGCGTCCGAGTGCGCATGTGCAGTTGTGAGTCCGAGTGCGCATGTGCAGTAGCGAGCCCGATTGCGCATCCGCAGTAGTGAGTCCATGTGTGCATGCGCAGTAGCGAGCCCTTTTGCGCATCCGCAGTAGTGAGTCCGTGTGCGCATGCCCAGTAGTGAGCCCGAGTGCGCATGTGCAGGTCTGCGCCGGAGTGCGCATGCGCAGTAGAGAGCCCTTGTGTGCATGAGCAGTAGTGACCCCGATTGCGCATGCACAGTAGTGAGCCCATGTGTGCATGCGAAGTAGCGAGCCCGATTGCGCATCCGCAGTAGTGAGGCCGAGTGCCCATGAGCAGTAGTGAGTCCAAGTGCGCATGCACAGTAGTGAGCCTGAGCGCGCATGCGCAGTAGTGAGCCCGATTGCGCATGCGCAGTAGTGAGCCCGTGTCCGCATGCGCAGTGGTGAGCCCGAGTGCGCATGGTCGAGTCTGAGCCGGAGTGCGCATGCGCAGTAGTGAGCCCGATTGCGCATCCGCAGTAGTGAGGCCGAGTGCCCATGAGCAGTAGTGAGTCCAAGTGCTCATGAGCAGTAGTGACCCCGAGTGCGCATGCGCAGTAGAGAGCCCGGTTGCGCATGCACAGTCGTAAGCCCGTGTGCGCATGCGCAGTAGTGCGTCCGTGTCCGCATGCGCAAGAGTGAGCTCGAGAGAGCATGTGCAAGTCTGAGCCGGAGTGCGCATGCGCAGTAGTGACCGCGATTGCGCATGCACAGTAGTGCGCCCGTGCGCGCATGCGCAGTAGTGCGCCCGTGTGCGCATGCGCAGTGGTGAGTCCGAGTGCGCATGAGCAGTAGTGAGCCCGTGTGTGCGTGAGCAGTAGTGACCCCGAGTGCGCATGCACAGTAGTGAGCCGGTGCGCGCATACGCGGCAGCGAGCCCGATTTTGCACTCGCAGTAGTGAGTCCGAGTGCCCATGAGCAGTAGTTAGTCCGAGAACGCATGAGAATTAGTGACCCCGTGTGCTTATGCGCAGTAGTGAACCCGAGCGCGCATCCGCAGTAGTGACCCCGAGTGCGCATGCACAGTAGTGAGCCGGTGCGCGCATACGCGGCAGCGAGCCCGATTTTGCACTCGCAGTAGTGAGTCCGAGTGCCCATGAGCAGTAGTTAGTCCGAGAACGCATGAGAATTAGTGACCCCGTGTGCTTATGCGCAGTAGCGAACCCGATTGCGCATCCGCAGTAGTGAGGCCGAGTCCCCATTAGCAGTAGTGAGTCCAAGTGCGCATGCACAGAAGTGAGCCCGAGCGCGCATGCGCAGTAGTGAGCCCGATTGCGCATGCGCAGTAGTGAGCCCGTGTCCGCATGCGCAAAAGTGAGCTCGAGAGAGCATGTGCAAGTCATAGCCGGAGTGCGCATGCGCAGTAGTGACCGCGATTGCGCATGCACAGTAGTGAGCCCATTTGTGCATGCGCAGTAGCGAGCCCGATTGCGCGTCCGCAGTAGTGAGTCCGTGTCCGCAAGCCCAGTAGTGAGATCGAGGGCGCATGCGCAGTAGTGAGCCCGATTTTGCACCCGCAGTAGTGAGTCCGAGTGCGCATGAGCAGTAGTGAGTCCGAGTGTCCATGAGCCGTAGTGAGTCCGATTGCGCATGAGCAGTAGTGAGTCCGAGTGCGCATGAGCAATAGTGAGCCCGTGGCGCGCATCAGCAGTAGTGAGCCCGAGTGCGTATGCGCAGTAGTGACCCCGAGTGCGCATGCACAGTAGTGCGCCCGTGCGCGCATGCGCAGTAGTGCGCCCGTGTGCGCATGCGCAGTAGTGAGTCCGAGTGCGCATGAGCAGTAGTGAGCCCGTGCGTGCGTGAGCAGTAGTGACCCCGAGTGCGCATGCACAGTAGTCAGCCCGTGCGCGCATACGCGGCAGCGATCCCGATTCTGCATCCGCAGTAGTGGGTCCGAGTGCGCATGAGCAGTAGTGAGCCCGTGTGCGCATGTGCAGTAGTGACCCCGAGTGCGCATGCACAGTAGTGAGCCCGTGCGCGCATGCGCAGTAGTGCGCCCGAGTGCGCATGCGCAGTAGTGACCCCGATTGCGGATGCGTAGTAGCGACCCCGAGCGCGCATGCGCAGTAGTCAGCCCGATTGCGCATCCGCTGCAGTGTGTCCGAGTGCGCATGAGCAATAATGTGTCCGAGTGCGCATGAGCAGTAATGAGGCCGAATGCGAATGTGCTGTAGCGAGCCCGATTGCGCATCCGCAGCCGTGGGTCCGAGTGCCCATGAGCAGTAGTGAGTACGAGTGAGCATGAGCAGTAGCGAGCCCGAATGCGCATGCGCAGTAGTGACACCGATTGCGCATCGGCAGTAGTGAGTCCGTGCGCGCATGCCCAGTAGTGAGTCCGAGTGCGCATGAGCAGTAGTGACCGCGATTGCGCATGCACAGTAGTGAGCCCATGTGTGCATGCGCAGTAGCGAGTCCTTTTGCGCATCCGCAGTAGTGAGTCCGTGTGCGCATGCCCAGTAGTGAGCATGAGTGCGCATGTGCAGGGCTGACCGGAGTGCGCATGCGCAGTAGTGAGCCCGATTGCGCATCCGCAGAAGTGAGGCCGAGTGCCCATGAGCAGTAGTGAGTCCAAGTGCGCATGAGCAGTAGTGACCCCGATTGCGCATGCACAGTAGTGAGCCCATGTGTGCATGCGAAGTAGCGAGCCCGATTGCGCATCCGCAGTAGTGAGTCCGTGCGCGCACGCCCAGTAGTGAGCCAGAGCGCGCATGCGCAGTACTGAGCCCGAGCGCGCATCCGCAGTAGTGAGCCCGAGTGCGAATGCACAGTCGTGACCCCGTGTGCGCATGCGCAGTAGTGAGCCCGATTGCGCATCCGCAGTAGTGAGGCCGAGTGCCCATGAGCAGTAGTGAGTCCAAGTGCGCATGCACAGTAGTGAGCCTGAGCGCGCATGCGCAGTAGTGAGCCCGATTGCGCATGCGCAGTAGTGAGCTCGTGTCCGCATGCTCAGTGGTGAGCCCGAGTGCGCATCCGCAGTAGTGACCCCGAGTGCGCATGCACAGTAGTGAGCCCGTGCGCGCATACGCGGCAGCGAGCCCGATTTTGCACCCGCAGTAGTGAGTCCGAGTGCGCATGAGCAGTAGTTAGTCCGAGAGCGCATGAAAAGTAGTGACCCGTGTGCGCATGCGCAGTGGTAAGACGCCAGCGCACATCCGCAGTAGTGTACCCGATTGCGCATCCGCAGTAGTGAATCCGAGTTCGCAGGAGCAGTAGTGACCCCGAGTGCGCATGCGCAGTAGTGCGCCCGAGTGCGCATGCGCAGTAGTGACCCCGATTGCGGATGCGTAGTAGCGACCCCGAGCGCGCATGCGCAGTAGTCAGCCCGATTGCGCATCCGCTGCAGTGTGTCCGAGTGCGCATGAGCAATAATGTGTCCGAGTGCGCATGAGCAGTAGTGAGGCCGAATGCGAATGTGCTGTAGCGAGCCCGATTGCGCATCCGTAGCCGTGGGTCCGAGTGCCCATGAGCAGTAGTGAGTACGAGTGAGCATGAGCAGTAGCGAGCCCGATTGCGCATGCGCAGTAGTGACACCGATTGCGCATCGGCAGTAGTGAGCCCGTGCGCGCATGCCCAGTAGTGAGTCCGAGTGCGCATGAGCAGTAGTGACCCCGATTGCGCATGCACAGTAGTGAGCCCATGTGTGCATGCGCAGTAGCGAGTCCTTTTGCGCATCCGCAGTAGTGAGTCCGTGTGCGCATGCCCAGTAGTGAGCATGAGTGCGCATGTGCAGGGCTGACCGGAGTGCGCATGCGCAGTAGTGAGCCCGATTGCGCATCCGCAGTAGTGAGGCCGAGTGCCCATGAGCAGTAGTGAGTCCAAGTGCGCATGAGCAGTAGTGACCCCGATTGCGCATGCACAGTAGTGAGCCCATGTGTGCATGCGAAGTAGCGAGCCCGATTGCGCATCCGCAGTAGTGAGTCCGTGCGCGCATGCCCAGTAGTGAGCCAGAGCGCGCATGCGCAGTACTGAGCCCGAGCGCGCATCCGCAGTAGTGAGCCCGAGTGCGAATGCACAGTCGTGACCCCGTGTGCGCATGCGCAGTAGTGAGCCCGATTGCGCATCCGCAGTAGTGATGCCGAGTGCCCATGAGCAGTAGTGAGTCCAAGTGCGCATGCACAGTAGTGAGCCTGAGCGCGCATGCGCAGTAGTGAGCCCGATTGCGCATGCGCAGTAGTGAGCCCGTGTCCGCATGCGCAGTGGTGAGCCCGAGTGCGCATGGTCGAGTCTGAGCCGGAGTGCGCATGCGCAGTAGTGAGCCCGATTGCGCATCCGCAGTAGTGAGGCCGAGTGCCCATGAGCAGTAGTGAGTCCAAGTGCTCATTAGCAGTAGTGACCCCGAGTGCGCATGCGCAGTAGAGAGCCCGGTTGCGCATGCACAGTCGTAAGCCCGTGTGCGCATGCGCAGTAGTGCGTCCGTGTGCGCATGCGCAGTAGTGACCACGATTGCGCATGCACAGTAGTGCGCCCGTGCGCGCATGCGCAGTAGTGCGCCCGTGTGCGCATGCGCAGTGGGGAGTCGGAGTGCGCATGAGCAGTAGTGAGCCCGTGTGTGCGTGAGCAGTAGTGACCCCGAGTGCGCATGCACAGTAGTGAGCCGGTGCGCGCATACGCGGCAGCGAGCCCGATTTTGCACTCGCAGTAGTGAGTCCGAGTGCCCATGAGCAGTAGTTAGTCCGAGAACGCATGAGAATTAGTGACCCCGTGTGCTTATGCGCAGTAGTGAACCCGAGCGCGCATCCGCAGTAGTGACCCCGAGTGCGCATGCACAGTAGTGAGCCCGTGCGCGCATACGCGGCAGCGAGCCCGATTTTGCACTCGCAGTAGTGAGTCCGAGTGCCCATGAGCAGTAGTTAGTCCGAGAGCGCATGAAAAGTAGTGACCCGTGTGCGCATGCGCAGTGGTAAGACGCCAGCGCACATCCGCAGTAGTGTACCCGATTGCGCATCCGCAGTAGTGAATCCGAGTTCGCAGGAGCAGTAGTGACCCCGAGTGCGCATGCACAGTAGTGCGCCCGTGCGCGCATGCGCAGTAGTGCGCCCGTGTGCGCATGCGCAGTAGTGACTCCGAGTGCGCATGGGCAGTAGTAAGCCCGATTGCGCATCCGCTGCAGTGTGTCCGAGTGCGCATGAGCAGTAATGAGTCCGAGTGCGCGTGAGCAGTAGTGAGGCCGAATGCGAATCTGCTGTAGTGAGCCCGATTGCGCATCCGCAGCAGTGAGTCCCAGTGCCCATGAGCAGTAGTTAGTCCGAGAACGCATGAGAAGTAGTGACCCCGTGTGCGCATGCGCAGTAGTGAATCCGAGCGCGCATCCGCATTAGTGAGCCCGAGTGCGCATGCGCAGTAGTGACCCCGATTGCGCATCCGCAGTAGTGAGTCCGTGTGCGCATGCCCAGTAGTGAGCCAGAGCGCGCATGCGCAGTAGTGAGTCCGAGTACGCATGCGCAGAAGTGAGCTCGAGTGCGCATGTGCAGGTCTGACCGGAGTGCGCATGCGCAGTAGTGAGCCAGAGCGCGCATGCGCAGTAGAGAGCCCGAACGCGCATCCGCAGTAGTGAGCCCGATTGCGCATCCGCAGTAGTGAGGCCGAGTGCTCATGAGCAGTAGTAAGCCCGTGTGTGCATGAGCAGTAGTGACCCCGAGTGCGCATGCGCAGTAGTGCGCCCGTGTGCGCATGCGCAGTAGTGACTCCGAGTGCGCATGTGCAGTAGTTAGTTCGAGAACGCATGAGAAGTAGTGACCCCGTGTGCGCATGCGCAGTAGTGAACCCGAGCGCGCATCCGCAGTAGTGAGCACGAGTGCGCATCCGCAGTAGTGAGTCCGTGTGCGCATGACCAGTAGTGAGCCCGAGTGCGCATGTGCAGGTCTGCGCCGGAGTGCGCATGCGCAGTAGAGAGCCCGGTTGCGCATGCACAGTCGTAAGCCCGTGTGCGCATGCGCAGTAGTGCGTCCGTGTCCGCATGCGCAAGAGTGAGCTCGAGAGAGCATGTGCAAGTCTGAGCCGGAGTGCGCATGCGCAGTAGTGACCGCGATTGCGCATGCACAGTAGTGCGCCCGTGCGCGCATGCGCAGTAGTGCGCCCGTGTGCGCATGCGCAGTAGTGAGTCCGAGTGCGCATGAGCAGTAGTGAGCCCGTGTGTGCGTGAGCAGTAGTGACCCCGAGTGCGCATGCACAGTAGTGAGCCCGTGCGCGCATACGCGGCAGCGAGCCCGATTTTGCACTCGCAGTAGTGAGTCCGAGTGCCCATGAGCAGTAGTTAGTCCGAGAACGCATGAGAATTAGTGACCCCGTGTGCTTATGCGCAGTAGTGAACCCGAGCGCGCATCCGCAGTAGTGACCCCGAGTGCGCATGCACAGAAGTGAGCCCGAGCGCGCATGCGCAGTAGTGAGCCCGATTGCGCATGCGCAGTAGTGAGCCCGTGTCCGCATGCGCAAAAGTGAGCTCGAGAGAGCATGTGCAAGTCATAGCCGGAGTGCGCATGCGCAGTAGTGACCGCGATTGCGCATGCACAGTAGTGAGCCCATTTGTGCATGCGCAGTAGCGAGCCCGATTGCGCGTCCGCAGTAGTGAGTCCGTGTGCGCATGCCCAGTAGTGAGATCGAGGGCGCATGCGCAGTAGTGAGCCCGATTTTGCACCCGCAGTAGTGAGTCCGAGTGCGCATGAGCAGTAGTGAGTCCGAGTGTCCATGAGCCGTAGTGAGTCCGATTGCGCATGAGCAGTAGTGAGTCCGAGTGCGCATGAGCAATAGTGAGCCCGTGGAGCGCATCAGCAGTAGTGAGCCCGAGTGCGTATGCGCAGTAGTGACCCCGAGTGCGCATGCACAGTAGTGCGCCCGTGCGCGCATGCGCAGTAGTGCGCCCGTGTGCGCATGCGCAGTAGTGAGTCCGAGTGCGCATGAGCAGTAGTGAGCCCGTGCGTGCGTGAGCAGTAGTGACCCCGAGTGCGCATGCACAGTAGTCAGCCCGTGCGCGCATACGCGGCAGCGATCCCGATTTTGCACTCGCAGTAGTGAGTCCGAGTGCCCATGAGCAGTAGTTAGTCCGAGAACGCATGAGAATTAGTGACCCCGTGTGCTTATGCGCAGTAGTGAACCCGAGCGCGCATCCGCAGTAGTGAGCCCGAGAGCGCATGCGCAGTAGTGACCCCGATTGCGCATCTGCAGTAGTGAGTCCGTGTGCGCGTGCCCAGTAGTGAGCCCGAGTGCGCATGTGCAGGTCTGAGCCTGAGTGCGCATGCGCAGTAGCGAGCCCGATTCTGCATCCGCAGTAGTGGGTCCGAGTGCGCATGAGCAGTAGTGAGCCCGTGTGCGCATGTGCAGTAGTGACCCCGAGTGCGAATGCACAGTAGTGAGCCCGTGCGCGCATGCGCAGTAGTGCGCCCGAGTGCACATGCGCAGTATTGACCCCGATTGCGGATGCGTAGTAGCGACCCCGAGCGCGCATGCGCAGTAGTCAGCCCGATTGCGCATCCGCTGCAGTGTGTCCGAGTGCGCATGAGCAATAATGTGTCCGAGTGCGCATGAGCAGTAGTGAGGCCGAATGCGAATGTGCTGTAGCGAGCCCGATTGCGCATCCGCAGCCGTGGGTCCGAGTGCCCATGAGCAGTAGTGAGTACGAGTGAGCATGAGCAGTAGCGAGCCCGATTGCGCATGCGCAGTAGTGACACCGATTGCGCATCGGCAGTAGTGAGTCCGTGCGCGCATGCCCAGTAGTGAGTCCGAGTGCGCATGAGCAGTAGTGACCCCGATTGCGCATGCACAGTAGTGAGCCCATGTGTGCATGCGCAGTAGCGAGTCCTTTTGCGCATCCGCAGTAGTGAGTCCGTGTGCGCATGCCCAGTAGTGAGCATGAGTGCGCATGTGCAGGGCTGACCGGAGTGCGCATGCGCAGTAGTGAGCCCGATTGCGCATCCGCAGTAGCGAGGCCGAGTGCCCATGAGCAGTAGTGAGTCCAAGTGCGCATGAGCAGTAGTGACCCCGATTGCGCATGCCCAGTAGTGAGCCAGAGCGCGCATGCGCAGTACTGAGCCCGAGCGCGCATCCGCAGTAGTGAGCCCGAGCGCGAATGCACAGTCGTGACCCCGTGTGCGCATGCGCAGTAGTAAGCCCGATTGCGCATCCGCAGTAGTGAGGCCGAGTGCCCATGAGCAGTAGTGAGTCCAAGTGCGCATGCACAGTAGTGAGCCTGAGCGCGCATGCGCAGTAGTGAGCCCGATTGCGCATGCGCAGTAGTTAGCTCGTGTCCGCATGCGCAGTGGTGAGCCCGAGTGCGCATCCGCAGTAGTGACCCCGAGTGCGCATGCACAGTAGTGAGCCCGTGCGCGCATACGCGGCAGCGAGCCCGATTTTGCACCCGCAGTAGTGAGTCCGAGTGCGCATGAGCAGTAGTTAGTCCGAGAGCGCATGAAAAGTAGTGACCCGTGTGCGCATGCGCAGTGGTAAGACGCCAGCGCACATCCGCAGTAGTGTACCCGATTGCGCATCCGCAGTAGTGAATCCGAGTTCGCAGGAGCAGTAGTGACCCCGAGTGCGCATGCACAGTAGTGCGCCCGTGCGCGCATGCGCAGTAGTGCGCCCGTGTGCGCATGCGCAGTAGTGACTCCGAGTGCGCATGGGCAGTAGTAAGCCCGATTGCGCATCCGCTGCAGTGTGTCCGAGTGCGCATGAGCAGTAATGGGTCCGAGTGCGCGTGAGCAGTAGTGAGGCCGAATGCGAATCTGCTGTAGTGAGCCCGATTGCGCATCCGCAGCAGTGAGTCCCAGTGCCCATGAGCAGTAGTTAGTCCGAGAACGCATGAGAAGTAGTGACCCCGTGTGCGCATGCGCAGTAGTGTATCCGAGCACGCATCCGCATTAGTGAGCCCGAGTGCGCATGCGCAGTAGTGACCCCGATTGCGCATCCGCAGTAGTGAGTCCGTGTGCGCATGCCCAGTAGTGAGCCAGAGCGCGCATGCGCAGTAGTGAGTCCGAGTACGCATGCGCAGAAGTGAGCTCGAGTGCGCATGTGCAGGTCTGACCGGAGTGCGCATGCGCAGTAGTGAGCCAGAGCGCGCATGCGCAGTAGAGAGCCCGAGCGCGCATCCGCAGTAGTGAGCCCGATTGCGCATCCGCAGTAGTGAGGCCGAGTGCTCATGAGCAGTAGTAAGCCCGTGTGTGCATGAGCAGTAGTGACCCCGAGTGCGCATGCACAGTAGTGAGCCCGTGCGCGCATACGCGGCAGCGAGCCCGATTTTGCACCCGCAGTAGTGAGTCCGAGTGCGCATGAGCAGTAGTTAGTCCGAGAGCGCATGAAAAGTAGTGACCCGTGTGCGCATGCGCAGTGGTGAGACTCCAGCGCGCATCCGCAGTAGTGAACCCGATTGCGCATCCGCAGTAGTGAATCCGAGTTCGCATGAGCAGTAGTGACCCCGAGTGCGCATGCACAGTAGTGCGCCCGTGCGCGCATGCGCAGTAGTGCGCCCGTGTGCGCATGCGCAGTAGTGACTCCGAGTGCGCATGGGCAGTAGTAAGCCCGATTGCGCAACCGCTGCAGTGTGTCCGAGTGCGCATGAGCAGTAATGAGTCCGAGTGCGCATGAGCAGTAGTGAGGCCGAATGCGAATGTGCTGTAGTGAGCCCGATTGCGCATCCGCAGCAGTGAGTCCGAGTGCCCATGAGCAGTAGTGACCCCGATTGCGCAAGCACAGTAGTGAGCCCATGTGTGCAGGCGCAGTAGCGAGCCCTTTTGCGCATCCGCAGTAGTGAGTCCGTGTGCGCATGCCCAGTAGTGAACCCAAGTGCGCATGTGCAGTAGTTAGTCCGAGAACGCATGAGAAGTAGTGACCCCGTGTGCGCATGCGCAGTAGTGAACCCGAGCGCGCATCCGCAGTAGTGAGCACGAGTGCGCATCCGCAGTAGTGAGTCCGTGTGCGCATGCCCAGTAGTGAGCCCGAGTGCGCATGTGCAGGTCTGCGCCGGAGTGCGCATGCGCAGTAGAGAGCCCTTGTGCGCATGAGCAGTAGTGACCCCGAGTGCGCATGCGCAGTAGAGAGCCCGATTGCGCATGCACAGTCGTAAGCCCGTGTTCGCATGCGCAGTAGTGCGTCCGTGTCCGCATGCGCAAGAGTGAGCTCGAGAGAGCATGTGCAAGTCTGAGCCGGAGTGCGCATGCGCAGTAGTGACCGCGATTGCGCATGCACAGTAGTGAGCCCATGTGTGCATGCGCAGTAGCGAGCCCGATTGCGCGTCCGCAGTAGTGAGTCCGTGTGCGCATGCCCAGTAGTGAGATCGAGGGCGCATGCGCAGTAGTGAGACCGATTTTGCACCCGCAGTAGTGAGTCCGAGTGCGCATGAGCAGTAGTGAGTCCGAGTGCCCATGAGCCGTAGTGAGTCCGATTGCGCATGAGCAGTAGTGAGTCCGAGTGCGCATGAGCAGTAGTGAGCCCGTGGCGCGCATCAGCAGTAGTGAGCCCGAGTGCGCATGCGCAGTAGTGACCCCGAGCGCGCATGCACAGTAGTGCGCCCGTGCGCGCATGCGCAGTAGTGAGTCCGAGTGCGCATGAGCAGTAGTGAGCCCGTGTGTGCGTGAGCAGTAGTGACCCCGAGTGCGCATGCACAGTAGTGACCCCGTGTGCGCATGCGCAGTGGTGAAACTCCAGCGCGCATCCGCAGTAGTGAACCCGATTGCGCATGCGCAGTAGTGAGCCCGAGTGCGCATGAGCAGTAGTGACCCCGAGTGCGCATGCACAGTAGTGCGCCCGTGCGCGCATGCGCAGTAGTGCGCCCGTGTGCGCATGCGCAGTAGTGACTCCGAGTGCGCATGGGCAGTAGTCAGCCCGATTGCGCATCCGCTGCAGTGTGTCCGAGTGCGCATGAGCAGTAATGAGTCCGAGTGCGCATGAGCAGTAGTGAGGCCGAATGCGAATGTGCTGCAGTGACCCCGATTTTGCATCCGCAGTAGTGTGTCCGAGTGCGCATGAGGAGTAGTTAGTTTGAGAGCGCATGTGAAGTAGTCAGCCCGAGTGCGCATTGTCAAGTCTGAGCCGGAGTGCGCATGCGCAGTAGTGAGCCCGTGTCCGCATGCGCAGTGGTGAGGCCGAGTGCGCATGGTCAAGTCTGAGCCCGATTTCGCATCCGCAGTAATGAGGCCGAGTGCCCATCAGCAGTAGTGAGTCCAAGTGCGCATGAGCAGTAGTGACCCCGTGTGCGCATGCACAGTAGTGAGCCCGTTCGCGCATACGCGGTAGTGAGCCCGATTTTGCATCCGCAGTAGTGAGTCGGAGTGCGCATGAGCAGTAGTTAGTCCGAGAGCGCATGAGAAGTAGTGACCCCGTGTGCGCATGCGCAGTAGTGAGCCCGAGCGCGCATCCGCAGTAGCGAGTCCGAGTGCGCATGAGCAGTCGTGACCCGATTGCGCATGCACAGTATTGAGCTCATGTGTGCATGCGCAGTAGCGAACCCGAGTGCGCATCCGCAGTAGTGAGTCCGTGTGCTCATGCCCAGTAGTGAGCCCGAGAGCGCATCCGCAGTAGTGAGCCCGAGCGCGCATTCGCAGTAGTGAGCCCGATTGCGCATGCGCAGTAGTGAGTCCGAGCGCGCATGAGCAGTAGTGAGCCCGTGTGTGCATGAGCAGTAGTGATCCCGAGTGCGCATGCACAGTAGTGAGCCCGTGCGCATACGCGGTAGTGAGCCTGATTTTGCATCCGCAGTAGTGAGTCCGAGTGCGCATGAGCAGTAGTTAGTCCGAGGGCGTATGAGATGTAGTGACCTCGTGATCGCATGCGCAATAGTGAGCCCGTGTGCGCATGCGCAGTAGTGAGCCCGAGAGCGCATCCGCAGTAGTGAGCCCGAGCGCGCATGCGCAGTAGTGAGTCCGAGTGCGCATGCGCAGAAGTGTGCTCGAGTGCGCATGTGCAGGTCTGACCGAAGTGCGCATGCGCAGTAGTGAGCCGGAGCGCGCATGCGCAGTAGTGAGCCCGATTGCGCATGCACAGTAGTGAGCCCGTGCGCGCATACGCGGTAGTGACACCGATTTTGCGTGCGCAGTGGTGAGCCCGTGTGCGCATGGTCAAGTCTGAGCCGGAGTGCGCATGCGCAGTAGTGAGCCCGATTGCGCATCCGCAGTAGTGAGGCCGAGTGCCCTTGAGCAGTAGTGAGTCCACGTGCGCATGAGCAGTAGTAACCCCGAGTGCCCATGCACAGTAGTGAGCCCGTGCGCGCATACGCGGTAGTGACCCCGATTTTGCATCCGCAGTAGTGTGTCCGAGTGCGCATGAAGAGTAGTTAGTCCGAGAGCGCATGTGAAGTAGTGAGCCCGAGTGCACATTGTCAAGTCTGAGCCGGAGTGCGCATGCGCAGTAGAGAGACCGATTGCGCATCCGCAGTAGTGAGTCCAAGTGCGCATGAGCAGTAGTGACCCCGTGTGCGCATGAGCAGTAGTGAGCCCGTGTGTGCATGAGCAGTAGTGGCCCCGAGTGCGCATGCACAGTAGTGAGCCCGAGCGCGCATACGCAGTAGTGAGCCCGTTTGCGCATGCACAGTAGTGAGCCCGTGCGCGCATACGCGGTAGTGAGCCCGATTTTGCATCCGCAGTAGTGAGTCGGAGTACTCATGAGCAGTAGTTAGTCCGAGAGCGCATGAGAAGTAGTGACCCCGTGTGCGCATGCGCAGTAGTGAGCCCGAGCGCGCATCCGCAGTAGTGAGCCCGAGTGCGCATGCGCAGTAGTGATACCGAGTGCGCATACGCAGTAGTGAGCCCGATTGCGCATCCGCAGTAGGGAGTCCGTGTGCGCATGCGCAGTAGTGAGCCCGCTTGCGCATTGGCAGTAGTGAGGCCGAGAGCGCACGCGCAGTAGAGAGCCCGATTGCGCATGCGCAGTAGTGAGCCCGTGCCCGCATGCGCAGTGGTGAGGCCGAGTGCGCATGGTCAAGTCTGAGCCCGACCACGCATACGCAGTAGTGAGCCCGATTTCGCATCCGCAGTAATGAGGCCGAGTGCCCATGAGCAGTAGTGAGTCCAAGTGCGCATGAGCAGTAGTGACCCCGAGTGCGCATGCACAGTAGTGAGCCCGCGCGCGCATAAGCGGTAGTGAGACCGATTTTGCATCCGCAGTAGTGAGTCCGAGTGCGCATGAACAGTAGTTAGTCCGAGAGCGCATGAGAAGTAGTGACGCCGTGTGCGCATGCGCAGTAGTGATCCCGAGGGCGCACCCGCAGTAGTGAGAACGAGTGCGCATGCGCAGTAGTGAGCCCGATTTCGCATCCGCAGTAGGGAGTCCGTGTGCGCATGCGCAGTAGTGAGCCCGATTTTGCATCCGCAGTAGGGAGTCCGTGTGCGCATGCGCAGTAGTGAGCTCGAGTGCGCATGCGCAGTAGTGAGCCCGTGTCCGCATGCGCAGTGGTGAGCCCGAGTGCGCATGAGCAGTAGTAAGTCCAAGTGCGCATGAGCAGTAGTGACCCCGTGTGCGCATGCGCAGTAGTGAGCCCGATTGCGCATCCGCAGTAGGGAGTACATGTGCGCATGCGCAGTAGTGTGCTCGATTGTGTATGCGCAGTAGTGGTCCCGAGTGCGTATGCGCAGTAGTGCGCCCGTGCGCGCATGCGCAGTAGTGCGCCCGTGTGCGCATGTGCAGTAGTGAGTCCGAGTGCGCATGAGCAGTAGTGAGTCCGAGTGCGCATGAGCAGTAGTGAGCCCGTGTGTGCGTGAGCAATAGTGACCCCGTGTGCGCATGCACAGTAGTGAGCCCGTGCGCGCATACGGGGTAGTGAGCCCGATTTTGCACCCGCAGTAGTGAGTCCGAGTGCGCATGAGCAGTAGTTAGTCCGAGTGCGCATGCACAGTAGTGAGCCCGAGCGCGCATGCGCAGTAGTGAGCCCGATTGCGCATGCGCAGTAGTGAGCTTGTGTCCGCATGCGCAGAAGTCAGCTCGAGTGCGCATGTGCAGGTCTGAGCCGGTGTGCGCATGCGCAGTAGTGACCCCGAGTGCGCGTGCGCTGTAGTGAGGCCCTGTGTGCATGCTCAGTAGTGAGTCCGAGTGCGCATGAGCAGTAGTCAGGCCGAGTGCGCATGAGCAGTAGTGAGCCCGAGCGCGCATGCGCAGTAGTGAGCCCGATTGCGCATGCGCAGTAGTGAGCCTGTGTCCGCATGCGCAGAAGTGAGTTCGAGTGCGCATGTGCAGGTCTGAGCCGGTGTGCGCATGCGCAGTAGTGACCCCGAGTGCGCGTGGGCTGTAGTGAGGCCCTGTGTGCATGAGCAGTAGCGAGCCCGATTGCGCATCCGCAGTAGTGAGTCCAAGTGCGCATGAGCAGTAGTAAGCCCTTGTGTGCATGAGCAGTAGTGACCCCGTGTGCGCATGCGCAGTAGTGAGCCTGTGTCCGTATGCGCAGAAGTGAGCTCGAGTGCGCATGTGCATGTCTGAGCCGGTGTGCGCATGCGCAGTAGTGACCCCGAGTGCGCGTGCGCTGTAGTGAGGCCCTGTGTGCATGCTCAGTAGTGAGTCCGAGTGCGCATGAGAAGTAGTGAGGCCGAGTGCGCATGAGCAGTAGTGAGCCCGTGTGAGCATGAGTAGTAGTGACCCCGAGTGCACATGCGGAGTAGTGACCCCGAGTGCGCATGTGCAGTAGAGAGCCCGATTGCGCATGCGCAGTAGTGAGTCCGTGTGCGCATGCCCAGTAGTGAGCCCGAGCGCGCATGCGCAGTAGTGAGTCCGAGTCCGCATGCGCAGAAGTGAGCTCGAGTGCGCATGTGCAGGTCTGACCGGAGTGCGCATGCGCAGTAGAGAGCCCGAGCGCGTATGCGCAGTAGTGAGCCCGATTGCGCATGCGCAGAAGTGAGCTCGAGTGCGCATGTGCAGGTCTGAGCCGGTGTGCGCATGCGCAGTAGTGACGCCGAGTGCGCGTGGGCTGTAGTGAGGCCCTGTGTGCATGAGCAGTAGCGAGCCCGATTGCGCATCCGCAGTAGTGAGTCCGAGTGCGCATGAGCAGTAGTAAGCCCTTGTGTGCATGAGCAGTAGTGACCCCGTGTGCGCATGCGCAGTTGTGAGATCCCAGCGCGCATCCGCAGTAGCGAACCCGATTGCGCATCCGCAGTAGTGAGTCCGAGTGCGCATCCGCAGTAGTGAGCCCGAGCGCGCATGCGCAGTAGTGAGCCCGTGTCCGCTTGCGCAGTGGTGAGCCCGAGAGCGCATGTTCAAGTCTGAGCCGGAGTGCGCATGCGCAGTAGCGAGCCCGATTGCGCTTCCGCAGTAGTGAGCCCGTGTCCGCTTGCGCAGTGGTGAGCCCGAGAGCGCATGTTCAAGTCTGAGCCGGAGTGCGCATGCGCAGTAGCGAGCCCGATTGCGCTTCCGCAGTAGTGAGACCAAGTGCGGATGATCAGTAGTGACCCCGAGTGCGTATGCGCAGTAGTGAGCCCGATTGCGCATCCGCAGTAGGGAGTACGTGTGCGCATGCGCAGTTGTGAGACCCCAGCGCGCATCCGCAGTAGTGAACCCGATTGCGCATCCGCAGTAGTGAGTCCGAGTGCGCATGAGCAGTAGTGACCCCGAGTGCGCATGGGCAGTAGTGACCCCGAGTGCGCATGCACAGTCGTGAGCCCGTGTGCGCATGCACAGTAGTGAGCCCATGTGTGCATGCGCAGTAGCGAGCCCGATTGCGCATCCGCAGTAGTGAGTCCGTGTGCGCATCCGCAGTAGTGAGTCCGTGTGCGCATGCCCAGTAGTGAGCCCGTGTGTGCATGAGCAGTAGTGGAACCGAGTGCGCATGCACAGTAGTGAGCCCGAGCGCGCATGCGCAGTAGTGAGTCCGAGTCCGCATGCGCAGAAGTGAGCTCGAGTGCGCATGTGCAGGTCTGACCGGAGTGCGCATGCGCAGTAGAGAGCCCGAGCGCGTATGCGCAGTAGTGAGCCCGATTGCGCATGCGCAGAAGTGAGCTCGAGTGCGCATGTGCAGGTCTGAGCCGGTGTGCGCATGCGCAGTAGTGACCCCGAGTGCGCATCTGCTGCAGTGTGTCCGAGTGCGCATGTGCAGTAGTGAGTCCGAGTGCGCATGCGCAGTAGTGAGCCCGATTGTGCATCCGCAGTAGTGGGTCCGAGTGCGCATGAGCAGTAGTGAGCCCGTGTGTGCATGAGCAGTAGTGGCCCCGAGTGCGCAAGCACAGTAGTGAGCCCGAGCGCGCATGCGCAGTAGTGAGCCCGATTGCGCATCCGCTGCAGTGCGTCCGAGTGCGCATGTGCAGTAGTGAGTCCGAGTTCGCATGAGCAGTAGCGAGCCCGATTGCGCATACGCAGTAGTGAGTCCGTGTGCGCATGCGCAGTAGTGACCCCGATTGCGCATCGGCAGTAGTGAGTCCGTGCGCGCATGCCCAGTAGTGAGTCCGAGTGCGCATGAGCAGTAGTGACCCCGATTGCGCATGCACAGTAGTGAGCCCATGTGTGCATGCGCAGTACCGAGCCCTTTGCGCATCCGCAGTAGTGAGTCCGTGTGCGCATGCCCAGTAGTGAGCCCGAGTGCGCATGTGCAGGTCTGCGTCGGAGTGCGCATGCGCAGTAGAGAGCCCTTGTGTGCATGAGCAGTAGTGACGCCGAGTGCGCATGCACACTAGTGAGCCCGAGCGCGCATGCGCAGTAGTGAGTCCGAGTGCGCATGCGCAGAAGTGAGCTCGAGTGCGCATGTGCATGTCTGACCGGAGTGCGCATGCGCAGTAGAGAACCCGATTGCGCATGCGCAGTAGTGAGACCGAGTGCGCATGAGCAGTAGCGACCCCGATTGCGCATCCGCAGTAGTGAGTCCGTGTGCGCATGCGCAGTAGTGACCCCGATTGCGCATCGGCAGTAGTGAGTCCGTGTGCGCATGCCCAGTAATGAGCCCGAGTGCGCATGAGCAGTAGTGACCCCAATTGCGCATGCACAGTAGTGAGCCCATGTGTGCATGCGCAGTAGCGAGCCCTTTTGCGCATCCGCGGTAGTGAGTCCGTGTGCGCATGCCCAGTAGTGAGCCCGAGTGCGCATGTGCAGGTCTGAGCCGGAGTGCGCATGCGCAGTAGAGAGCCCGTGTGTGCATGAGCAGTAGTGACCCCGAATGCGCATGCACAGTAGTGAGCCCGAGCGCGCAGGAGCAGTAGTGAGTCCGAGTGCGCATGCGCAGAAGTGAGCTCGAGTGCGCAAGTGCAGGTCTGACCGGAGTGCGCATGCGCAGTAGTGAGCCCGAGCGCGCATCGCAGTAGAGAGCCCGAGCGCGCATCCGCAGTAGTGAGCTCGAGTGCGCATGCGCAGTAGTGACCCCCAGTGCGCATGCGCAGTAGAGAGCCCGATTGCGAATGCACGGTCGTGACCCCGTGTGCGCATGCGCAGTAGTGAGCCCGATTGCTCATCCGCAGTAGTGTGTCCGTGTGCGCATCCGCAGTAGTGAGTCCGTGTGCGCATGCCCAATAGTGAGCCCGTGTGTGCATGAGCAGTAGTGAGCCCGATTGCTCATCCGCAGTATTGAGGCCGAGTGCCCATGAGCAGTAGTGAGTCCAAGTGCGCATGAGCAGTAGTGACCCCGAGTGCGCATGCACAGTAGTGAGCCTGAGCGCGCATGCGCAGTAGTGAGACCGAGTGCGCATGAGCAGTAGCGAGCCCGATTGCGCATCCGGAGTAGTGAGTCCGTGTGCGCATGCGCAGTAGTGACCCCGATTGCGCATGCACAGTAGTGAGCCCATGTGTGCATGCGCAGTAGCGAGACCTTTGCGCATCCGCAGTAGTGAGTCCGTGCGCGCATGCCCAGTAGTGAGCCCGAGTGCGCATGTGCAGGTCTGCGCCGGAGTGCGCATGCGCAGTAGAGAGCCCTTGTGTGCATGAGCAATAGTGACCCCGAGTGCGCATGCACAGTAGTGAGCCCGAGCGCGCAAGCAAAGTAGTGAGCCCGTGCGCGCATACGCAGTAGCGAGCCCGATTTTGCACCCGCAGTAGTGAGTCCGAGTGCGCATGAGCAGTAGTTAGTCCGAGAGCGCATGAGAAGTAGTGACCCCGTGTGCGCATACGCAGTAGTGAGCCCGTGTACGCATGCGCAGTAGTGAGCCCGAGCGCGCATGCGCAGTAATGACCCCGAGTGCGCATGCGCAGTAGAGAGCCCGATTGCGCATGCGCAGTAGTGAGACCGAGTGCGCATGAGCAGTAGCGACCCCGATTGCGCATCCGCAGTAGTGAGTCCGTGTGCGCATGCGCAGTAATGACCCCGATTGCGCATCGGCAGTAGTGAGTCCGTGTGCGCATGCCCAGTAGTGAGTCCGAGTGCGCATGAGCAGTAGTGACCCCAATTGCGCATGCACAGCAGTGAGCCCATGTGTGCATGCGCAGTAGCGAGCCCTTTTGCGCATCCGCAGTAGTGAGGCCGAGTCCCCATGAGCAATAGTGAGTCCAAGTGCGCATGAGCAGTAGTGACCCCGAGTGCGCATGCGCAGTACAGAGCCCGATTGCGCATGCACAGTCGTGAGCCCGTTTGCGCATGCGCAGTAGTGCGTCCGTGTTCGCAGGCGCAAAAGTGAGCTCGAGAGAGAATGTGCAAGTCTGAGCCGGAGTGCGCATGCGCAGTAGTGACCGCGATTGCGCATGCACAGTAGTGAGCCCATGTGTCCATGCGCGGTAGCGAGCCCGATTGCGCGTTCGCAGTTGTGAGTCCGTGTGCGCATGCCCAGTAGTGAGTCCGAGTGCGCATGAGCAGTAGTGAGTCCGAGTGCCCATGAGCCGTAGTGAGTCCGATTGCGCATGTGCAGGGCTGACCGGAGTGCGCATGCGCAGTAGTGAGCCCGAGCGCGCATGCGCAGTAGAGAGCCCGAGCGCGCATCCGCAGTAGTGAGCCCGAGTGTGCATGCGCAGTAGTGACCCCCAGTGCGCATGCGCAGTAGAGAGCCCGATTGCGAATGAGCAGTCGTGACCTCGTGTGCGCATGCGCAGTAGTGAGCCCGATTGCGTATCCGCAGTAGTGAGGCCGAGTGCCCATGAGCAGTAGTGAGTCCAAGAGCGCATGAGCAGTAGTGACCCCGTGTGCGCATGCGCAGTGGTGAGACTCCAGCGCGCATCCGCAGTAGTGAACCCGATTGCGCATGCGCAGTAGTGAGTCCGATTGCGCATCCGCAGTAGTGAGGCCGAGTGCCCATGAGCAGTAGTGAGCCCGTGTGTGCATGAGCAGTAGTGACCCCGAGTGCGCATGCACAGTAGTGAGCCCGTGCGCGCATACGCGACAGCGAGCCCGATTTTGCACCCGCAGTAGTGATTCCGAGTGCGCATGAGCAGTAGTTAGTCCGAGAGCGCATGAGAAGTAGTGACCCGTGTGCGCATGCGTAGTGGTGAGACTCCAGCGCGCATCCGCAGTAGTGAACCCGATTGCGCATCAGCAGTAGTGAATCCGAGTGCGTATGAGCAGTAGTGACCCCGAGTGCGCATGCACAGTAGTGCGCCCGTGCGCGCATGCGCAGTAGTGACTCCGAGTGCGCATGGGCAGTAGTCAGCCCGATTGCGCATCCGCTGCAGTGTGTCCGAGTGCGCATGAGCAGTAATGAGTCCGAGTGCGCATGAGCAGTAGTGAGGCCGAATGCGAATGTGCTGTAGTGAGCCCGATTGCGCATCCGCAGCAGTGAGTCCGAGTGCCCATGAGCAGTAGTGACCCCGATTGCGCATGCACAGTAGTGAGCCCGAGCGCTCATGCGCAGTAGAGAGCCCGAGCGCGCATCCGCAGTAGTGAGCCCGAGTGCGCATGCGCAGTAGTGACCCCGCTTGCGCATCTGCAGTCGTGAGTCCGTGAGCGCGTGCCCAGTAGTGAGCCCGAGTGCGCATGTGCAGGTCTGAGCCTGAGTGCGCATGCGCAGTAGCGAGCCCGATTCTGCATCCGCAGTAGTGGGTCCGAGTGCGCATGAGCAGTAGTGAGCCCGTGTGTGCATGAGCAGTAGTGGCCCCGAGTGCGCAAGCATAGTAGTGAGCCCGAGCGCGCATGCGCAGTAGTGAGCCCGATTGCGCATCCGCTGCAGTGCGTCCGTGTGCGCATGTGCAGTAGTGACCCCGAGTGCGCATGCACAGTAGTGAGCCCATGCGCGCATGCGCAGTAGTGCGCCCGAGTGCGCATGCGCAGTAGTGACCCCGAGTGCGGATGCGTAGTAGCGACCCCGAGCGCGCATGCGCAGTAGTCAGCCCGATTGCGCATCCGCTGCAGTGGGTCCGAGTGCCCATGAGCAGTAGTGAGTACGAGTGCGCAAGAGCAGTAGCGAGCCCGATTGCGCATGCGCAGTAGTGACACCGATTGCGCATCTGCAGTAGTGAGTCCGTGTGCGCGTGCCCAGTAGTGAGCCCGAGTGCGCATGTGCAGGTCTGAGCCTGAGTGCGCATGCGCAGTAGCGCGGCCGATTCTGCATCCGCAGTAGTGGGTCCGAGTGCGCATGAGCAGTAGTGAGCCCGAGCGCGCATGCGCAGTAGTGAGCCCGATTGCGCATCCACTGCAGTGCGTCCGTGTGCGCATGTGCAGTAGTGACCCCGAGTGCGCATGCACAGTAGTGAGCCCGTGCGCGCATGCGCAGTAGTGCGCCCGAGTGCGCATGCGCAGTAGTGACCCCGAGTGCGGATGCGTAGTAGCGACCCCGAGCGCGCATGCGCAGTAGTCAGCCCGATTGCGCATCCGCTGCAGTGCGTCCGAGTGCGCATGTGCAGTTGTGAGTCCGATTGCGCATGAGCAGTAGCGAGCCCGATTGCGCATCCGCAGTAGCGAGTCCATGTGTGCATGCGCAGTAGCGAGCCCTTTTGCGCATCCGCAGTAGTGAGTCCGTGTGCGCATGCCCACTAGTGAGCCCGAGTGCGCATGTGCAGGTCTGCGCCGGAGTGCGCATGCGCAGTAGTGAGCCAGAGCGCGCATGCGCAGTAGAGAGCCCGAGCGCGCATCCGCTGTAGTGAGCCCGAGTGCGCATGCGCAGTAGTGACCCCCAGTGCGAATGCGCAGTAGAGAGCCCGATTGCGAATGCACAGTCGTGACCCCGTGTGTGCATGCGCAGTAGTGAGCCCGATTGCGCATCCGCAGTAGTGAGGCCGAGTGCCCATGAGCAGTAATGAATCCAAGTGCGCATGAGCAGTAGTGACCCCGATTGCGCATGCACAGTAGTGAGCCCATGTGTGCATGCGCAGTAGCGAGCCCGATTGCGCATCCCCAGTAGTGAGTCCGTGTGCGCATGCCCAGTAGTGAGCCAGAGCGCGCATGCGCAGTAGTGAGTCCGAGTGCGCATGCGCAGAAGTGAGCTCGAGTGCGCATGTGCAGGTCTGACCGGAGTGCGCATGCGCAGTAGTGACCCCGAGTGCGCATGCACAGTAGTTGCGCCCGTGCGCGCATGTGCAGTAGTGCGCCCGTGTGCGCACGCGCAGTAGTGAGTCCGAGTGCGCATGAGCAGTAGTGAGCCCGATTTTGCACCCGCAGTAGGGAGTCCGAGTGCGCATCAGCAGTAGTGAGTCCGAGTGCCCATGAGCCGTAGTGAGTCCGATTGCGCATGAGAAGCAGTGACCCGTGTGCGCGTGCGCATTGGTGAGACTCCAGCGCGCATCGGCAGTAGTGAGCCCGAGTGCGCATGCGCAGTAGTGACCCCGATTGCGCATCTGCAGTAGTGAGTCCGTGTGCGCGTGCCCAGTAGTGAGCCCGAGTGCGCATGTGCAGGTCTTAGCCTGAGTGCGCATGCGCAGTAGCGAGCACGATTCTGCATCCGCAGTAGTGGGTCCGAGTGCGCATGAGCAGTAGTGAGCCCGTGTGTGCATGAGCAGTAGTGGCCCCGAGTGCGCAAGCACAGTAGTGAGCCCGAGCGCGCATGCGCAGTAGTGAGCCCGATTGCGCATCCGCTGCAGTGCGTCCGTGTGCGCATGTGCAGTAGTGACCCCGAGTGCGCATGCACAGTAGTGAGCCCGTGCGCGCATGCGCAGTAGTGAGCCAGAGCGCGCATGCGCAGTAGAGAGCCCGAGCGCGCATCCGCAGTAGTGAGCCCGAGTGCGCATGCGCAGTAGTGACCCCCAGTGCGCATGCGCAGTAGAGAGCCCGATTGCGAATGCACAGTCGCGACCCCGTGTGCGCATGCGCAGTAGTGAGCCCGATTGCGCATCCGCAGTAGTGAGGCCGAGTGCCCATTAGCAGTAGTGAGTCCAAGTGCGCATGCACAGTAGTGAGCCCGAGCGCGCATGCGCAGTAGTGAGCCCGATTGCGCATGCGCAGTAGTGAGCCCGTGCGCGCATGCGCTGTAGTGCGCCCGTGTGCGCATGCGCAGTAGTGAGCCCGATTGCGCATCCGTAGTAGTGAGGCCGAGTGCCCATTAGCAGTAGTGAGTCCAAGTGCGCATGCACAGTAGTGAGCCCGAGCGCGCATGCGCAGTAGTGAACCCGATTGCGCATGCGCAGTAGTGAGCCCGTGCGCGCATGCGCTGTAGTGCGCCCGTGTGCGCATGCGCAGTAGTGAGTCCGATTGCGCATGCACAGTCGTAAGCCCGTGTGCGCATGCGCAGTAGTGCGTCCGTGTTCGCATGCGCAAAAGTGAGCTCGAGAGAGCATGTGCAAGTCTGAGCCGGAGTGCGCATGCGAAGTAGTGACCGCGATTGCGCATGCACAGTAGTGGGCCCATGTGTGCATGCGCAGTAGCGAGCCCGATTGCGCGTCCGCAGTAGTGAGTCCGTGTGCGCATGCCCAGTAGTGAGATCGAGGGCGCATGCGCAGCAGTGAGCCCGATTTTGCACCCGCAGTAGTGAGTCCGAGTGCGCATGAGCAGTAGTGAGTCCGAGTGCCCATGAGCCGTAGTGAGTCCGATTGCGCATGAGCAGTAGTGAGTCCGAGTGCGCATGAGCAATAGTGAGCCCGTGGCGCGCATCAGCAATAGTGAGCCCGAGTGCGTATGCGCAGTAGTGACCCCGAGTGCGTATGCACAGTAGTGCGCCCGTGCGCGCATGCGAAGTAGTGAGCCCGACTGCGCATCCGCTGCAGTGCGTCCGAGTGCGCATGTGCAGTTGTGAGACCGAGTGCGCATGTGCAGTAGCGAGCCCGATTGCGCATCCGCAGTAGTGAGTCCATGTGTGCATGCGCAGTAGCGAGCCCTTTTGCGCATCCGCAGTAGTGAGTCCGTGTGCGCATGCCCAGTAGTGAGCCCGAGTGCGCATGTGCAGGTCTGCGCCGGAGTGCGCATGCGCAGTAGAGAGCCCTTGTGTGCATGAGCAGTAGTGACCCCGATTGCGCATGCACAGTAGTGAGCCCATGTGTGCATGCGAAGTAGCGAGCCCGATTGCGCAACCGCAGTAGTGAGGCCGAGTGCCCATGAGCAGTAGTGAGTCCAAGTGCGCATGCACAGTAGTGAGCCTGAGCGCGCATGCGCAGTAGTGAGCCCGATTGCGCATGCGCAGTAGTGAGCCCGTGTCCGCATGCGCAGTGGTGAGCCCGAGTGCGCATGGTCGAGTCTGAGCCGGAGTGCGCATGCGCAGTAGTGAGCCCGATTGCGCATCCGCAGTAGTGAGGCCGAGTCCCCATGAGCAATAGTGAGTCCAATTGCGCATGAGCAGTAGTGAGTCCGAGTGTGCATGCGCAGTAGCGAGCCCTTTGCGCATCCGCAGTAGTGAGTCCGTGTGCGCATGCCCAGTAGTGAGCCAGAGCGCACATGCGCAGTAGAGAGCCCGTGTGTGCATGAGCAGTAGTGACCCCGAGTGCGCATGCAAAGTAGTGAGCCCGTGCGCGCATACGCGGTAGCGAGCCCGACTTTGCACCCGCAGTAGTGAGTGCGAGTGCGCATGAGCAGTAGTTAGTCCGAGAGCGCATGAGAAGTAGTGACCCGCGTGCGCATGCGCAGTGGTGAGACTCCAGCGCGCATCCGCAGTAGTGAACACGATTGCGCATCCGCAGAAGTGAATCCGAGTGCGCATGAGCGGTAGTGACCCCGAGTGCGCATGCACAGTAGTGCGCCCGTGCGCGCATGCGCAGTAGTGCCGCCCGTGTGCGCATGCGCACTAGTGACTCCGAGTGCGCATGGGCAGTAGTCAGCCCGATTGCGCATCCGCTGCAGTGTGTCCGAGTGCGCATGAGCAGTAGTTAGTCCGAGAACGCATGAGAAGTAGTAACCCCGTGTGCGCATGCGCAGTAGTGAACCCGAGCGCGCATCCGCAGTAGTGAGCCCGAGTGCGCATGCGCAGTAGTGACCCCGATTGCGCATCCGCAGTAGTGAGTCCGTGTGCGCATGCCCAGTAGTGAGCCCGAGTGCGCATGTGCAGGTCTGAGCCGGAGTGCGCATGCGCAGTAGTGAGCCGGAGTGCGCATGCGCAGTAGTGAGCCCGAGCGCGCATGCGCAGTAGAGAGCCCGAGCGCGCATCCGCAGTAGTGAGCCCGAGTGTGCATGAGCAGTAGTGACCCCGAGTGCGCATGCACAGTAGTGAGCCCGAGCGCGCATGCGCAGTAGTGAGTCCGAGTGCGCATGCGCAGAAGTGAGCTCGAGTGCGCAAGTGCAGGTCTGACCGGAGTGCGCATGCGCAGTAGTGAGCCCGAGCGCGCATGCGCAGTAGAGAGCCCGAGCGCGCATCCGCAGTAGTGAGCCCGAGTGTGCATGCGCAGTAGTGACCCCCAGTGCGCATGCGCAGTAGAGAGCCCGATTGCGAATGAGCAGTCGTGACCTCGTGTGCGCATGCGCAGTAGTGAGCCCGATTGCGCATCCGCAGTAGTGAGGCCGAGTGCCCATGAGCAGTAGTGAGTCCAAGAGCGCATGAGCAGTAGTGACCCCGAGTGCGCATGCACAGTAGTGAGCCCGTGCGCGCATACGCGGCAGCGAGCCCGATTTTGCACCCGCAGTAGTGATTCCGAGTGCGCATGAGCAGTAGTTAGTCCGAGAGCGCATGAGAAGTAGTGACCCGTGTGCGCATGCGTAGTGGTGAGACTCCAGCGCGCATCCGCAGTAGTGAACCCGATTGCGCATCAGCAGTAGTGAATCCGAGTGCGTATGAGCAGTAGTGACCCCGAGTGCGCATGCACAGTAGTGCGCCCGTGCGCGCATGCGCAGTAGTGCGCCCGTGCGCGCATGCGCAGTAGTGACTCCGAGTGCGCATGGGCAGTAGTCAGCCCGATTGCGCATCCGCTGCAGTGTGTCCGAGTGCGCATGAGCAGTAATGAGTCCGAGTGCGCATGAGCAGTAGTGAGGCCGAATGCGAATGTGCTGTAGTGAGCCCGATTGCGCATCCGCAGCAGTGAGTCCGAGTGCCCATGAGCAGTAGTGACCCCGATTGCGCAAGCACAGTAGTGAGCCCATGTGTGCATGCGCAGTAGCGAGCCCTTTTGCGCATCCGCAGTAGTGAGTCCGTGTGCGCATGCCCAGTAGTGAGCCCGAGTGCGCATGTGCAGGTCTGCGCCGGAGTGCGCATGTGCAGGTCTGCGCCGGAGTGCGCATGTGCAGGTCTGCGCCGGAGTGCGCATGCGCAGTAGAGAGCCCTTGTGCGCATGAGCAGTAGTGACCCCGAGTGCGCATGCACAGTAGTGAGCCCGAGCGCTCATGCGCAGTAGAGAGCCCGAGCGCGCATCCGCAGTAGTGAGCCCGAGTGCGCATGCGCAGTAGTGACCCATAGTGCGCATGCGCAGTAGAGAGCCCGATTGCGAATGCACAGTCGTGACCCCGTGTGCGCATGCGCAGTAGTGAGCCCGATTGCGCATCCGCAGTAGTGAGGCCGAGTGCCCATGAGCAGTAATGAGTCCAAGTGCGCATGAGCAGTAGTGACCCCAAACGCGCACGCACAGTAGTGAGCCCATGTGTGCATGCGCTGTAGCGAGCCCGATTGCGCATCCCCAGTAGTGAGTGCGTGTGCGCATGCCCAGTAAAGAGCCAGAGCGCGCATGCGCAGTAGTGAGCCCGAGTGCGCATCGCAGTAGTGAGCCCGAGCGCGCATCCGCAGTAGTGAGCCCGAGTGCGCATGCGCAGTAGTGACCTCCAGTGCGCATGCGCAGTAGAGAGCCCGATTGCGAATGCACAGTCGTGACCTCGTGTGCGCATGCGCAGCAGTGAGCCCGATTGCGCATCCGCAGTAGTGAGGCAGAGTGCCCATGAGCAGTAGTGAGCCCGAGTGCGCATGCGCAGTAGTGACCCCCAGTGCGCATGCGCAGTGGAGAGCCCGATTGCGAATGCACAGTCGTGACCTCGTGTGCGCATGCGCAGTAGTGAGCCCGATTGCGCATCCGCAGTAGTGAGGCCGAGTGCCCATGAGCAGTAGTGAGCCAGAGTGCGCATGCGCAGTAGTGACCCCCAGTGCGCATGCGCAGTAGAGAGCCCGATTGCGAATGCACAGTCGTGACCCCGTGTGCGCATGCGCAGTAGTGACTCCGAGTGCGCATGGGCAGTAGTCAGCCCGATTGCGCATCCGCTGCAGTGTGTCCGAGTGCGCATGAGCAGTAGTTAGTCCGAGAACGCATGAGAAGTAGTAACCCCGTGTGCGCATGCGCAGTAGTGAACCCGAGCGCGCATCCGCAGTAGTGAGCCCGAGTGCGCATGCGCAGTAGTGACCCCGATTGCGCATCCGCAGTAGTGAGTCCGTGTGCGCATGCCCAGTAGTGAGCCCGAGTGCGCATGTGCAGGTCTGAGCCGGAGTGCGCATGCGCAGTAGAGAGCCCGTGTGTGCATGAGCAGTAGTGACCCCGAGTGCGCATGCACAGTAGTGAGCCCGAGCGCGCATGCGCAGTAGTGAGTCCGAGTGCGCATGCGCAGAAGTGAGCTCGAGTGCGCAAGTGCAGGTCTGACCGGAGTGCGCATGCGCAGTAGTGAGCCCGAGCGCGCATGCGCAGTAGAGAGCCCGAGCGCGCATCCGCAGTAGTGAGCCCGAGTGTGCATGCGCAGTAGTGACCCCCAGTGCGCATGCGCAGTAGAGAGCCCGATTGCGAATGAGCAGTCGTGACCTCGTGTGCGCATGCGCAGTAGTGAGCCCGATTGCGCATCCGCAGTAGTGAGGCCGAGTGCCCATGAGCAGTAGTGAGTCCAAGAGCGCATGAGCAGTAGTGACCCCGTGTGCGCATGCGCAGTGGTGAGACTCCAGCGCGCATCCGCAGTAGTGAACCCGATTGCGCATGCGCACTAGTGAGTCCGATTGCGCATCCGCAGTAGTGAGGCCGAGTGCCCATGAGCAGTAGTGAGCCCGTGTGTGCATGAGCAGAAGTGACCCCGAGTGCGCATGCACAGTAGTGAGCCCGTGCGCGCATACGCGGCAGCGAGCCCGATTTTGCACCCGCAGTAGTGATTCCGAGTGCGCATGAGCAGTAGTTAGTCCGAGAGCGCATGAGAAGTAGTGACCCGTGTGCGCATGCGTAGTGGTGAGACTCCAGCGCGCATCCGCAGTAGTGAACCCGGTTGCGCATCAGCAGTAGTGAATCCGAGTGCGTATGAGCAGTAGTGACCCCGAGTGCGCATGCACAGTAGTGCGCCCGTGCGCGCATGCGCAGTAGTGCGCCCGTGCGCGCATGCGCAGTAGTGACTCCGAGTGCGCATGGGCAGTAGTCAGCCCGATTGCGCATCCGCTGCAGTGTGTCCGAGTGCGCATGAGCAGTAATGAGTCCGAGTGCGCATGAGCAGTAGTGAGGCCGAATGCGAATGTGCTGTAGTGAGCCCGATTGCGCATCCGCAGCAGTGAGTCCGAGTGCCCATGAGCAGTAGTGACCCCGATTGCGCAAGCACAGTAGTGAGCCCATGTGTGCATGCGCAGTAGCGAGCCCTTTTGCGCATCCGCAGTAGTGAGTCCGTGTGCGCATGCCCAGTAGTGAGCCCGAGTGCGCATGTGCAGGTCTGCGCCGGAGTGCGCATGTGCAGGTCTGCGCCGGAGTGCGCATGTGCAGGTCTGCGCCGGAGTGCGCATGCGCAGTAGAGAGCCCTTGTGTGCATGAGCAGTAGTGACCCCGAGTGCGCATGCACAGTAGTGAGCCCGAGCGCTCATGCGCAGTAGAGAGCCCGAGCGCGCATCCGCAGTAGTGAGCCCGAGTGCGCATGCGCAGTAGTGACCCATAGTGCGCATGCGCAGTAGAGAGCCCGATTGCGAATGCACAGTCGTGACCCCGTGTGCGCATGCGCAGTAGTGAGCCCGATTGCGCATCCGCAGTAGTGAGGCCGAGTGCCCATGAGCAGTAATGAGTCCAAGTGCGCATGAGCAGTAGTGACCCCAAACGCGCACGCACAGTAGTGAGCCCATGTGTGCTTGCGCTGTAGCGAGCCCGATTGCGCATCCCCAGTAGTGAGTGCGTGTGCGCATGCCCAGTAAAGAGCCAGAGCGCGCATGCGCAGTAGTGAGCCCGAGTGCGCATCGCAGTAGTGAGCCCGAGCGCGCATCCGCAGTAGTGAGCCCGAGTGCGCATGCGCAGTAGTGACCTCCAGTGCGCATGCGCAGTAGAGAGCCCGATTGCGAATGCACAGTCGTGACCTCGTGTGCGCATGCGCAGCAGTGAGCCCGATTGCGCATCCGCAGTAGTGAGGCAGAGTGCCCATGAGCAGTAGTGAGCCCGAGTGCGCATGCGCAGTAGTGACCCCCAGTGCGCATGCGCAGTGGAGAGCCCGATTGCGAATGCACAGTCGTGACCTCGTGTGCGCATGCGCAGTAGTGAGCCCGATTGCGCATCCGCAGTAGTGAGGCCGAGTGCCCATGAGCAGTAGTGAGCCAGAGTGCGCATGCGCAGTAGTGACCCCCAGTGCGCATGCGCAGTAGAGAGCCCGATTGCGAATGCACAGTCGTGACCCCGTGTGCGCATGCGCAGTAGTGACTCCGAGTGCGCATGGGCAGTAGTCAGCCCGATTGCGCATCCGCTGCAGTGTGTCCGAGTGCGCATGAGCAGTAGTTAGTCCGAGAACGCATGAGAAGTAGTAACCCCGTGTGCGCATGCGCAGTAGTGAACCCGAGCGCGCAACCGCAGTAGTGAGCCCGAGTGGGCATGCGCAGTAGTGACCCCGATTGCGCATCCGCAGTAGTGAGTCCGTGTGCGCATGCCCAGTAGTCAGCCCGAGTGCGCATGTGCAGGTCTAAGCCGGAGTGCGCATGCGCAGTAGAGAGCCCGTGTGTGCATGAGCAGTAGTGACCCCGAGTGCGCATGCACAGTAGTGAGCCCGAGCGCGCATGCGCAGTAGTGAGTCCGAGTGCGCATGCGCAGTAGTGAGCCCGATTGCGCATCCGCAGTAGTGAGGCCGAGTGCCCATGAGCAGTAGTAAGCCCGTGTGTGCATGAGCAGTAGTGACCCCGAGTGCGCATGCACAGTAGTGAGCCCATGCGCGCATGCGCAGTAGTGCGCCCGAGTGCGCATGCGCAGTAGTGACCCCGAGTGCGGATGCGTAGTAGCGACCCCGAGCGCGCATGCGCAGTAGTCAGCCCGATTGCGCATCCGCTGCAGTGGGTCCGAGTGCCCATGAGCAGTAGTGAGTACGAGTGCGCAAGAGCAGTAGCGAGCCCGATTGCGCATGCGCAGTAGTGACACCGATTGCGCATCTGCAGTAGTGAGTCCGTGTGCGCGTGCCCAGTAGTGAGCCCGAGTGCGCATGTGCAGGTCTGAGCCTGAGTGCGCATGCGCAGTAGCGCGGCCGATTCTGCATCCGCAGTAGTGGGTCCGAGTGCGCATGAGCAGTAGTGAGCCCGAGCGCGCATGCGCAGTAGTGAGCCCGATTGCGCATCCACTGCAGTGCGTCCGTGTGCGCATGTGCAGTAGTGACCCCGAGTGCGCATGCACAGTAGTGAGCCCGTGCGCGCATGCGCAGTAGTGCGCCCGAGTGCGCATGCGCAGTAGTGACCCCGAGTGCGGATGCGTAGTAGCGACCCCGAGCGCGCATGCGCAGTAGTCAGCCCGATTGCGCATCCGCTGCAGTGCGTCCGAGTGCGCATGTGCAGTTGTGAGTCCGATTGCGCATGAGCAGTAGCGAGCCCGATTGCGCATCCGCAGTAGCGAGTCCATGTGTGCATGCGCAGTAGCGAGCCCTTTTGCGCATCCGCAGTAGTGAGTCCGTGTGCGCATGCCCACTAGTGAGCCCGAGTGCGCATGTGCAGGTCTGCGCCGGAGTGCGCATGCGCAGTAGTGAGCCAGAGCGCGCATGCGCAGTAGAGAGCCCGAGCGCGCATCCGCTGTAGTGAGCCCGAGTGCGCATGCGCAGTAGTGACCCCCAGTGCGAATGCGCAGTAGAGAGCCCGATTGCGAATGCACAGTCGTGACCCCGTGTGTGCATGCGCAGTAGTGAGCCCGATTGCGCATCCGCAGTAGTGAGGCCGAGTGCCCATGAGCAGTAATGAATCCAAGTGCGCATGAGCAGTAGTGACCCCGATTGCGCATGCACAGTAGTGAGCCCATGTGTGCATGCGCAGTAGCGAGCCCGATTGCGCATCCCCAGTAGTGAGTCCGTGTGCGCATGCCCAGTAGTGAGCCAGAGCGCGCATGCGCAGTAGTGAGTCCGAGTGCGCATGCGCAGAAGTGAGCTCGAGTGCGCATGTGCAGGTCTGACCGGAGTGCGCATGCGCAGTAGTGACCCCGAGTGCGCATGCACAGTAGTGCGCCCGTGCGCGCATGCGCAGTAGTGCGCCCGTGTGCGCACGCGCAGTAGTGAGTCCGAGTGCGCATGAGCAGTAGTGAGCCCGATTTTGCACCCGCAGTAGGGAGTCCGAGTGCGCATCAGCAGTAGTGAGGCCGAGTGCCCATGAGCCGTAGTGAGTCCGATTGCGCATGAGAAGCAGTGACCCGTGTGCGCGTGCGCATTGGTGAGACTCCAGCGCGCATCGGCAGTAGTGAGCCCGAGTGCGCATGCGCAGTAGTGACCCCGATTGCGCATCTGCAGTAGTGAGTCCGTGTGCGCGTGCCCAGTAGTGAGCCCGAGTGCGCATGTGCAGGTCTTAGCCTGAGTGCGCATGCGCAGTAGCGAGCACGATTCTGCATCCGCAGTAGTGGGTCCGAGTGCGCATGAGCAGTAGTGAGCCCGTGTGTGCATGAGCAGTAGTGGCCCCGAGTGCGCAAGCACAGTAGTGAGCCCGAGCGCGCATGCGCAGTAGTGAGCCCGATTGCGCATCCGCTGCAGTGCGTCCGTGTGCGCATGTGCAGTAGTGACCCCGAGTGCGCATGCACAGTAGTGAGCCCGTGCGCGCATGCGCAGTAGTGAGCCAGAGCGCGCATGCGCAGTAGAGAGCCCGAGCACGCATCCGCAGTAGTGAGCCCGAGTGCGCATGCGCAGTAGTGACCCCCAGTGCGCATGCGCAGTAGAGAGCCCGATTGCGAATGCACAGTCGCGACCCCGTGTGCGCATGCGCAGTAGTGAGCCCGATTGCGCATCCGCAGTAGTGAGGCCGAGTGCCCATTAGCAGTAGTGAGTCCAAGTGCGCATGCACAGTAGTGAGCCCGAGCGCGCATGCGCAGTAGTGAGCCCGATTGCGCATGCGCAGTAGTGAGCCCGTGCGCGCATGCGCTGTAGTGCGCCCGTGTGCGCATGCGCAGTAGTGAGTCCGATTGCGCATGCACAGTCGTAAGCCCGTGTGCGCATGCGCAGTAGTGCGTCCGTGTTCGCATGCGCAAAAGTGAGCTCGAGAGAGCATGTGCAAGTCTGAGCCGGAGTGCGCATGCGAAGTAGTGACCGCGATTGCGCATGCACAGTAGTGGGCCCATGTGTGCATGTGCAGTAGCGAGCCCGATTGCGCGTCCGCAGTAGTGAGTCCGTGTGCGCATGCCCAGTAGTGAGATCGAGGGCGCATGCGCAGTAGTGAGCCCGATTTTGCACCCGCAGTAGTGAGTCCGAGTGCGCATGAGCAGTAGTGAGTCCGAGTGCCCATGAGCCGTAGTGAGTCCGATTGCGCATGAGCAGTAGTGAGTCCGAGTGCGCATGAGCAATAGTGAGCCCGTGGCGCGCATCAGCAATAGTGAGCCCGAGTGCGTATGCGCAGTAGTGACCCCGAGTGCGTATGCACAGTAGTGCGCCCGTGCGCGCATGCGAAGTAGTGAGCCCGACTGCGCATCCGCTGCAGTGCGTCCGAGTGCGCATGTGCAGTTGTGAGTCCGAGTGCGCATGTGCAGTAGCGAGCCCGATTGCGCATCCGCAGTAGTGAGCCCGATTGCGCATCCGCAGTAGTGAGGCCGAGTGCCCATGAGCAGTAATGAGTCCAAGTGCGCATGAGCAGTAGTGACCCCAAACGCGCACGCACAGTAGTGAGCCCATGTGTGCATGCGCTGTAGCGAGCCCGATTGCGCATCCCCAGTAGTGAGTGCGTGTGCGCATGCCCAGTAAAGAGCCAGAGCGCGCATGCGCAGTAGTGAGCCCGAGTGCGCATCGCAGTAGTGAGCCCGAGCGCGCATCCGCAGTAGTGAGCCCGAGTGCGCATGCGCAGTAGTGACCTCCAGTGCGCATGCGCAGTAGAGAGCCCGATTGCGAATGCACAGTCGTGACCTCGTGTGCGCATGCGCAGCAGTGAGCCCGATTGCGCATCCGCAGTAGTGAGGCAGAGTGCCCATGAGCAGTAGTGAGCCCGAGTGCGCATGCGCAGTAGTGACCCCCAGTGCGCATGCGCAGTGGAGAGCCCGATTGCGAATGCACAGTCGTGACCTCGTGTGCGCATGCGCAGTAGTGAGCCCGATTGCGCATCCGCAGTAGTGAGGCCGAGTGCCCATGAGCAGTAGTGAGCCAGAGTGCGCATGCGCAGTAGTGACCCCCAGTGCGCATGCGCAGTAGAGAGCCCGATTGCGAATGCACAGTCGTGACCCCGTGTGCGCATGCGCAGTAGTGACTCCGAGTGCGCATGGGCAGTAGTCAGCCCGATTGCGCATCCGCTGCAGTGTGTCCGAGTGCGCATGAGCAGTAGTTAGTCCGAGAACGCATGAGAAGTAGTAACCCCGTGTGCGCATGCGCAGTAGTGAACCCGAGCGCGCATCCGCAGTAGTGAGCCCGAGTGCGCATGCGCAGTAGTGACCCCGATTGCGCATCCGCAGTAGTGAGTCCGTGTGCGCATGCCCAGTAGTGAGCCCGAGTGCGCATGTGCAGGTCTGAGCCGGAGTGCGCATGCGCAGTAGAGAGCCCGTGTGTGCATGAGCAGTAGTGACCCCGAGTGCGCATGCACAGTAGTGAGCCCGAGCGCGCATGCGCAGTAGTGAGTCCGAGTGCGCATGCGCAGAAGTGAGCTCGAGTGCGCAAGTGCAGGTCTGACCGGAGTGCGCATGCGCAGTAGTGAGCCCGAGCGCGCATGCGCAGTAGAGAGCCCGAGCGCGCATCCGCAGTAGTGAGCCCGAGTGTGCATGCGCAGTAGTGACCCCCAGTGCGCATGCGCAGTAGAGAGCCCGATTGCGAATGAGCAGTCGTGACCTCGTGTGCGCATGCGCAGTAGTGAGCCCGATTGCGCATCCGCAGTAGTGAGGCCGAGTGCCCATGAGCAGTAGTGAGTCCAAGAGCGCATGAGCAGTAGTGACCCCGTGTGCGCATGCGCAGTGGTGAGACTCCAGCGCGCATCCGCAGTAGTGAACCCGATTGCGCATGCGCACTAGTGAGTCCGATTGCGCATCCGCAGTAGTGAGGCCGAGTGCCCATGAGCAGTAGTGAGCCCGTGTGTGCATGAGCAGTAGTGACCCCGAGTGCGCATGCACAGTAGTGAGCCCGTGCGCGCATACGCGGCAGCGAGCCCGATTTTGCACCCGCAGTAGTGATTCCGAGTGCGCATGAGCAGTAGTTAGTCCGAGAGCGCATGAGAAGTAGTGACCCGTGTGCGCATGCGTAGTGGTGAGACTCCAGCGCGCATCCGCAGTAGTGAACCCGGTTGCGCATCAGCAGTAGTGAATCCGAGTGCGTATGAGCAGTAGTGACCCCGAGTGCGCATGCACAGTAGTGCGCCCGTGCGCGCATGCGCAGTAGTGCGCCCGTGCGCGCATGCGCAGTAGTGACTCCGAGTGCGCATGGGCAGTAGTCAGCCCGATTGCGCATCCGCTGCAGTGTGTCCGAGTGCGCATGAGCAGTAATGAGTCCGAGTGCGCATGAGCAGTAGTGAGGCCGAATGCGAATGTGCTGTAGTGAGCCCGATTGCGCATCCGCAGCAGTGAGTCCGAGTGCCCATGAGCAGTAGTGACCCCGATTGCGCAAGCACAGTAGTGAGCCCATGTGTGCATGCGCAGTAGCGAGCCCTTTTGCGCATCCGCAGTAGTGAGTCCGTGTGCGCATGCCCAGTAGTGAGCCCGAGTGCGCATGTGCAGGTCTGCGCCGGAGTGCGCATGTGCAGGTCTGCGCCGGAGTGCGCATGTGCAGGTCTGCGCCGGAGTGCGCATGCGCAGTAGAGAGCCCTTGTGTGCATGAGCAGTAGTGACCCCGAGTGCGCATGCACAGTAGTGAGCCCGAGCGCTCATGCGCAGTAGAGAGCCCGAGCGCGCATCCGCAGTAGTGAGCCCGAGTGCGCATGCGCAGTAGTGACCCATAGTGCGCATGCGCAGTAGAGAGCCCGATTGCGAATGCACAGTCGTGACCCCGTGTGCGCATGCGCAGTAGTGAGCCCGATTGCGCATCCGCAGTAGTGAGGCCGAGTGCCCATGAGCAGTAATGAGTCCAAGTGCGCATGAGCAGTAGTGACCCCAAACGCGCACGCACAGTAGTGAGCCCATGTGTGCATGCGCTGTAGCGAGCCCGATTGCGCATCCCCAGTAGTGAGTGCGTGTGCGCATGCCCAGTAAAGAGCCAGAGCGCGCATGCGCAGTAGTGAGCCCGAGTGCGCATCGCAGTAGTGAGCCCGAGCGCGCATCCGCAGTAGTGAGCCCGAGTGCGCATGCGCAGTAGTGACCTCCAGTGCGCATGCGCAGTAGAGAGCCCGATTGCGAATGCACAGTCGTGACCTCGTGTGCGCATGCGCAGCAGTGAGCCCGATTGCGCATCCGCAGTAGTGAGGCAGAGTGCCCATGAGCAGTAGTGAGCCCGAGTGCGCATGCGCAGTAGTGACCCCCAGTGCGCATGCGCAGTGGAGAGCCCGATTGCGAATGCACAGTCGTGACCTCGTGTGCGCATGCGCAGTAGTGAGCACGATTGCGCATCCGCAGTAGTGAGGCCGAGTGCCCATGAGCAGTAGTGAGCCAGAGTGCGCATGCGCAGTAGTGACCCCCAGTGCGCATGCGCAGTAGAGAGCCCGATTGCGAATGCACAGTCGTGACCCCGTGTGCGCATGCGCAGTAGTGACTCCGAGTGCGCATGGGCAGTAGTCAGCCCGATTGCGCATCCGCTGCAGTGTGTCCGAGTGCGCATGAGCAGTAGTTAGTCCGAGAACGCATGAGAAGTAGTAACCCCGTGTGCGCATGCGCAGTAGTGAACCCGAGCGCGCAACCGCAGTAGTGAGCCCGAGTGGGCATGCGCAGTAGTGACCCCGATTGCGCATCCGCAGTAGTGAGTCCGTGTGCGCATGCCCAGTAGTCAGCCCGAGTGCGCATGTGCAGGTCTAAGCCGGAGTGCGCATGCGCAGTAGAGAGCCCGTGTGTGCATGAGCAGTAGTGACCCCGAGTGCGCATGCACAGTAGTGAGCCCGAGCGCGCATGCGCAGTAGTGAGTCCGAGTGCGCATGCGCAGTAGTGAGCCCGATTGCGCATCCGCAGTAGTGAGGCCGAGTGCCCATGAGCAGTAGTAAGCCCGTGTGTGCATGAGCAGTAGTGACCCCGAGTGCGCATGCACAGTAGTGAGCCCATGCGCGCATGCGCAGTAGTGCGCCCGAGTGCGCATGCGCAGTAGTGACCCCGAGTGCGGATGCGTAGTAGCGACCCCGAGCGCGCATGCGCAGTAGTCAGCCCGATTGCGCATCCGCTGCAGTGGGTCCGAGTGCCCATGAGCAGTAGTGAGTACGAGTGCGCAAGAGCAGTAGCGAGCCCGATTGCGCATGCGCAGTAGTGACACCGATTGCGCATCTGCAGTAGTGAGTCCGTGTGCGCGTGCCCAGTAGTGAGCCCGAGTGCGCATGTGCAGGTCTGAGCCTGAGTGCGCATGCGCAGTAGCGCGGCCGATTCTGCATCCGCAGTAGTGGGTCCGAGTGCGCATGAGCAGTAGTGAGCCCGAGCGCGCATGCGCAGTAGTGAGCCCGATTGCGCATCCACTGCAGTGCGTCCGTGTGCGCATGTGCAGTAGTGACCCCGAGTGCGCATGCACAGTAGTGAGCCCGTGCGCGCATGCGCAGTAGTGCGCCCGAGTGCGCATGCGCAGTAGTGACCCCGAGTGCGGATGCGTAGTAGCGACCCCGAGCGCGCATGCGCAGTAGTCAGCCCGATTGCGCATCCGCTGCAGTGCGTCCGAGTGCGCATGTGCAGTTGTGAGTCCGATTGCGCATGAGCAGTAGCGAGCCCGATTGCGCATCCGCAGTAGCGAGTCCATGTGTGCATGCGCAGTAGCGAGCCCTTTTGCGCATCCGCAGTAGTGAGTCCGTGTGCGCATGCCCACTAGTGAGCCCGAGTGCGCATGTGCAGGTCTGCGCCGGAGTGCGCATGCGCAGTAGTGAGCCAGAGCGCGCATGCGCAGTAGAGAGCCCGAGCGCGCATCCGCTGTAGTGAGCCCGAGTGCGCATGCGCAGTAGTGACCCCCAGTGCGAATGCGCAGTAGAGAGCCCGATTGCGAATGCACAGTCGTGACCCCGTGTGTGCATGCGCAGTAGTGAGCCCGATTGCGCATCCGCAGTAGTGAGGCCGAGTGCCCATGAGCAGTAATGAATCCAAGTGCGCATGAGCAGTAGTGACCCCGATTGCGCATGCACAGTAGTGAGCCCATGTGTGCATGCGCAGTAGCGAGCCCGATTGCGCATCCCCAGTAGTGAGTCCGTGTGCGCATGCCCAGTAGTGAGCCAGAGCGCGCATGCGCAGTAGTGAGTCCGAGTGCGCATGCGCAGAAGTGAGCTCGAGTGCGCATGTGCAGGTCTGACCGGAGTGCGCATGCGCAGTAGTGACCCCGAGTGCGCATGCACAGTAGTGCGCCCGTGCGCGCATGCGCAGTAGTGCGCCCGTGTGCGCACGCGCAGTAGTGAGTCCGAGTGCGCATGAGCAGTAGTGAGCCCGATTTTGCACCCGCAGTAGGGAGTCCGAGTGCGCATCAGCAGTAGTGAGGCCGAGTGCCCATGAGCCGTAGTGAGTCCGATTGCGCATGAGAAGCAGTGACCCGTGTGCGCGTGCGCATTGGTGAGACTCCAGCGCGCATCGGCAGTAGTGAGCCCGAGTGCGCATGCGCAGTAGTGACCCCGATTGCGCATCTGCAGTAGTGAGTCCGTGTGCGCGTGCCCAGTAGTGAGCCCGAGTGCGCATGTGCAGGTCTTAGCCTGAGTGCGCATGCGCAGTAGCGAGCACGATTCTGCATCCGCAGTAGTGGGTCCGAGTGCGCATGAGCAGTAGTGAGCCCGTGTGTGCATGAGCAGTAGTGGCCCCGAGTGCGCAAGCACAGTAGTGAGCCCGAGCGCGCATGCGCAGTAGTGAGCCCGATTGCGCATCCGCTGCAGTGCGTCCGTGTGCGCATGTGCAGTAGTGACCCCGAGTGCGCATGCACAGTAGTGAGCCCGTGCGCGCATGCGCAGTAGTGAGCCAGAGCGCGCATGCGCAGTAGAGAGCCCGAGCACGCATCCGCAGTAGTGAGCCCGAGTGCGCATGCGCAGTAGTGACCCCCAGTGCGCATGCGCAGTAGAGAGCCCGATTGCGAATGCACAGTCGCGACCCCGTGTGCGCATGCGCAGTAGTGAGCCCGATTGCGCATCCGCAGTAGTGAGGCCGAGTGCCCATTAGCAGTAGTGAGTCCAAGTGCGCATGCACAGTAGTGAGCCCGAGCGCGCATGCGCAGTAGTGAGCCCGATTGCGCATGCGCAGTAGTGAGCCCGTGCGCGCATGCGCTGTAGTGCGCCCGTGTGCGCATGCGCAGTAGTGAGTCCGATTGCGCATGCACAGTCGTAAGCCCGTGTGCGCATGCGCAGTAGTGCGTCCGTGTTCGCATGCGCAAAAGTGAGCTCGAGAGAGCATGTGCAAGTCTGAGCCGGAGTGCGCATGCGAAGTAGTGACCGCGATTGCGCATGCACAGTAGTGGGCCCATGTGTGCATGTGCAGTAGCGAGCCCGATTGCGCGTCCGCAGTAGTGAGTCCGTGTGCGCATGCCCAGTAGTGAGATCGAGGGCGCATGCGCAGTAGTGAGCCCGATTTTGCACCCGCAGTAGTGAGTCCGAGTGCGCATGAGCAGTAGTGAGTCCGAGTGCCCATGAGCCGTAGTGAGTCCGATTGCGCATGAGCAGTAGTGAGTCCGAGTGCGCATGAGCAATAGTGAGCCCGTGGCGCGCATCAGCAATAGTGAGCCCGAGTGCGTATGCGCAGTAGTGACCCCGAGTGCGTATGCACAGTAGTGCGCCCGTGCGCGCATGCGAAGTAGTGAGCCCGACTGCGCATCCGCTGCAGTGCGTCCGAGTGCGCATGTGCAGTTGTGAGTCCGAGTGCGCATGTGCAGTAGCGAGCCCGATTGCGCATCCGCAGTAGTGAGTCCATGTGTGCATGCGCAGTAGCGAGCCCTTTTGCGCATCCGCAGTAGTGAGTCCGTGTGCGCATGCCCAGTAGTGAGCCCGAGTGCGCATGTGCAGGTCTGCGCCGGAGTGCGCATGCGCAGTAGAGAGCCCTTGTGTGCATGAGCAGTAGTGACCCCGATTGCGCATGCACAGTAGTGAGCCCATGTGTGCATGCGAAGTAGCGAGCCCGATTGCGCATCCGCAGTAGTGAGGCCGAGTGCCCATGAGCAGTAGTGAGTCCAAGTGCGCATGCACAGTAGTGAGCCTGAGCGCGCATGCGCAGTAGTGAGCCCGATTGCGCATGCGCAGTAGTGAGCCCGTGTCCGCATGCGCAGTGGTGAGCCCGAGTGCGCATGGTCGAGTCTGAGCCGGAGTGCGCATGCGCAGTAGTGAGCCCGATTGCGCATCCGCAGTAGTGAGGCCGAGTGCCCATGAGCAGTAGTGAGTCCAAGTGCTCATGAGCAGTAGTGACCCCGAGTGCGCATGCGCAGTAGAGAGCCCGGTTGCGCATGCACAGTCGTAAGCCCGTGTGCGCATGCGCAGTAGTGCGTCCGTGTCCGCATGCGCAAGAGTGAGCTCGAGAGAGCATGTGCAAGTCTGAGCCGGAGTGCGCATGCGCAGTAGTGACCGCGATTGCGCATGCACAGTAGTGCGCCCGTGCGCGCATGCGCAGTAGTGCGCCCGTGTGCGCATGCGCAGTGGTGAGTCCGAGTGCGCATGAGCAGTAGTGAGCCCGTGTGTGCGTGAGCAGTAGTGACCCCGAGTGCGCATGCACAGTAGTGAGCCGGTGCGCGCATACGCGGCAGCGAGCCCGATTTTGCACTCGCAGTAGTGAGTCCGAGTGCCCATGAGCAGTAGTTAGTCCGAGAACGCATGAGAATTAGTGACCCCGTGTGCTTATGCGCAGTAGTGAACCCGAGCGCGCATCCGCAGTAGTGACCCCGAGTGCGCATGCACAGTAGTGAGCCGGTGCGCGCATACGCGGCAGCGAGCCCGATTTTGCACTCGCAGTAGTGAGTCCGAGTGCCCATGAGCAGTAGTTAGTCCGAGAACGCATGAGAATTAGTGACCCCGTGTGCTTATGCGCAGTAGCGAACCCGATTGCGCATCCGCAGTAGTGAGGCCGAGTCCCCATTAGCAGTAGTGAGTCCAAGTGCGCATGCACAGAAGTGAGCCCGAGCGCGCATGCGCAGTAGTGAGCCCGATTGCGCATGCGCAGTAGTGAGCCCGTGTCCGCATGCGCAAAAGTGAGCTCGAGAGAGCATGTGCAAGTCATAGCCGGAGTGCGCATGCGCAGTAGTGACCGCGATTGCGCATGCACAGTAGTGAGCCCATTTGTGCATGCGCAGTAGCGAGCCCGATTGCGCGTCCGCAGTAGTGAGTCCGTGTCCGCAAGCCCAGTAGTGAGATCGAGGGCGCATGCGCAGTAGTGAGCCCGATTTTGCACCCGCAGTAGTGAGTCCGAGTGCGCATGAGCAGTAGTGAGTCCGAGTGTCCATGAGCCGTAGTGAGTCCGATTGCGCATGAGCAGTAGTGAGTCCGAGTGCGCATGAGCAATAGTGAGCCCGTGGCGCGCATCAGCAGTAGTGAGCCCGAGTGCGTATGCGCAGTAGTGACCCCGAGTGCGCATGCACAGTAGTGCGCCCGTGCGCGCATGCGCAGTAGTGCGCCCGTGTGCGCATGCGCAGTAGTGAGTCCGAGTGCGCATGAGCAGTAGTGAGCCCGTGCGTGCGTGAGCAGTAGTGACCCCGAGTGCGCATGCACAGTAGTCAGCCCGTGCGCGCATACGCGGCAGCGATCCCGATTTTGCACTCGCAGTAGTGAGTCCGAGTGCCCATGAGCAGTAGTTAGTCCGAGAACGCATGAGAATTAGTGACCCCGTGTGCTTATGCGCAGTAGTGAACCCGAGCGCGCATCCGCAGTAGTGAGCCCGAGAGCGCATGCGCAGTAGTGACCCCGATTGCGCATCTGCAGTAGTGAGTCCGTGTGCGCGTGCCCAGTAGTGAGCCCGAGTGCGCATGTGCAGGTCTGAGCCTGAGTGCGCATGCGCAGTAGCGAGCCCGATTCTGCATCCGCAGTAGTGGGTCCGAGTGCGCATGAGCAGTAGTGAGCCCGTGTGCGCATGTGCAGTAGTGACCCCGAGTGCGCATGCACAGTAGTGAGCCCGTGCGCGCATGCGCAGTAGTGCGCCCGAGTGCGCATGCGCAGTAGTGACCCCGATTGCGGATGCGTAGTAGCGACCCCGAGCGCGCATGCGCAGTAGTCAGCCCGATTGCGCATCCGCTGCAGTGTGTCCGAGTGCGCATGAGCAATAATGTGTCCGAGTGCGCATGAGCAGTAATGAGGCCGAATGCGAATGTGCTGTAGCGAGCCCGATTGCGCATCCGCAGCCGTGGGTCCGAGTGCCCATGAGCAGTAGTGAGTACGAGTGAGCATGAGCAGTAGCGAGCCCGAATGCGCATGCGCAGTAGTGACACCGATTGCGCATCGGCAGTAGTGAGTCCGTGCGCGCATGCCCAGTAGTGAGTCCGAGTGCGCATGAGCAGTAGTGACCGCGATTGCGCATGCACAGTAGTGAGCCCATGTGTGCATGCGCAGTAGCGAGTCCTTTTGCGCATCCGCAGTAGTGAGTCCGTGTGCGCATGCCCAGTAGTGAGCATGAGTGCGCATGTGCAGGGCTGACCGGAGTGCGCATGCGCAGTAGTGAGCCCGATTGCGCATCCGCAGAAGTGAGGCCGAGTGCCCATGAGCAGTAGTGAGTCCAAGTGCGCATGAGCAGTAGTGACCCCGATTGCGCATGCACAGTAGTGAGCCCATGTGTGCATGCGAAGTAGCGAGCCCGATTGCGCATCCGCAGTAGTGAGTCCGTGCGCGCATGCCCAGTAGTGAGCCAGAGCGCGCATGCGCAGTACTGAGCCCGAGCGCGCATCCGCAGTAGTGAGCCCGAGTGCGAATGCACAGTCGTGACCCCGTGTGCGCATGCGCAGTAGTGAGCCCGATTGCGCATCCGCAGTAGTGAGGCCGAGTGCCCATGAGCAGTAGTGAGTCCAAGTGCGCATGCACAGTAGTGAGCCTGAGCGCGCATGCGCAGTAGTGAGCCCGATTGCGCATGCGCAGTAGTGAGCTCGTGTCCGCATGCTCAGTGGTGAGCCCGAGTGCGCATCCGCAGTAGTGACCCCGAGTGCGCATGCACAGTAGTGAGCCCGTGCGCGCATACGCGGCAGCGAGCCCGATTTTGCACCCGCAGTAGTGAGTCCGAGTGCGCATGAGCAGTAGTTAGTCCGAGAGCGCATGAAAAGTAGTGACCCGTGTGCGCATGCGCAGTGGTAAGACGCCAGCGCACATCCGCAGTAGTGTACCCGATTGCGCATCCGCAGTAGTGAATCCGAGTTCGCAGGAGCAGTAGTGACCCCGAGTGCGCATGCGCAGTAGTGCGCCCGAGTGCGCATGCGCAGTAGTGACCCCGATTGCGGATGCGTAGTAGCGACCCCGAGCGCGCATGCGCAGTAGTCAGCCCGATTGCGCATCCGCTGCAGTGTGTCCGAGTGCGCATGAGCAATAATGTGTCCGAGTGCGCATGAGCAGTAGTGAGGCCGAATGCGAATGTGCTGTAGCGAGCCCGATTGCGCATCCGTAGCCGTGGGTCCGAGTGCCCATGAGCAGCAGTGAGTACGAGTGAGCATGAGCAGTAGCGAGCCCGATTGCGCATGCGCAGTAGTGACACCGATTGCGCATCGGCAGTAGTGAGCCCGTGCGCGCATGCCCAGTAGTGAGTCCGAGTGCGCATGAGCAGTAGTGACCCCGATTGCGCATGCACAGTAGTGAGCCCATGTGTGCATGCGCAGTAGCGAGTCCTTTTGCGCATCCGCAGTAGTGAGTCCGTGTGCGCATGCCCAGTAGTGAGCATGAGTGCGCATGTGCAGGGCTGACCGGAGTGCGCATGCGCAGTAGTGAGCCCGATTGCGCATCCGCAGTAGTGAGGCCGAGTGCCCATGAGCAGTAGTGAGTCCAAGTGCGCATGAGCAGTAGTGACCCCGATTGCGCATGCACAGTAGTGAGCCCATGTGTGCATGCGAAGTAGCGAGCCCGATTGCGCATCCGCAGTAGTGAGTCCGTGCGCGCATGCCCAGTAGTGAGCCAGAGCGCGCATGCGCAGTACTGAGCCCGAGCGCGCATCCGCAGTAGTGAGCCCGAGTGCGAATGCACAGTCGTGACCCCGTGTGCGCATGCGCAGTAGTGAGCCCGATTGCGCATCCGCAGTAGTGATGCCGAGTGCCCATGAGCAGTAGTGAGTCCAAGTGCGCATGCACAGTAGTGAGCCTGAGCGCGCATGCGCAGTAGTGAGCCCGATTGCGCATGCGCAGTAGTGAGCCCGTGTCCGCATGCGCAGTGGTGAGCCCGAGTGCGCATGGTCGAGTCTGAGCCGGAGTGCGCATGCGCAGTAGTGAGCCCGATTGCGCATCCGCAGTAGTGAGGCCGAGTGCCCATGAGCAGTAGTGAGTCCAAGTGCTCATTAGCAGTAGTGACCCCGAGTGCGCATGCGCAGTAGAGAGCCCGGTTGCGCATGCACAGTCGTAAGCCCGTGTGCGCATGCGCAGTAGTGCGTCCGTGTGCGCATGCGCAGTAGTGACCACGATTGCGCATGCACAGTAGTGCGCCCGTGCGCGCATGCGCAGTAGTGCGCCCGTGTGCGCATGCGCAGTGGGGAGTCGGAGTGCGCATGAGCAGTAGTGAGCCCGTGTGTGCGTGAGCAGTAGTGACCCCGAGTGCGCATGCACAGTAGTGAGCCGGTGCGCGCATACGCGGCAGCGAGCCCGATTTTGCACTCGCAGTAGTGAGTCCGAGTGCCCATGAGCAGTAGTTAGTCCGAGAACGCATGAGAATTAGTGACCCCGTGTGCTTATGCGCAGTAGTGAACCCGAGCGCGCATCCGCAGTAGTGACCCCGAGTGCGCATGCACAGTAGTGAGCCCGTGCGCGCATACGCGGCAGCGAGCCCGATTTTGCACTCGCAGTAGTGAGTCCGAGTGCCCATGAGCAGTAGTTAGTCCGAGAGCGCATGAAAAGTAGTGACCCGTGTGCGCATGCGCAGTGGTAAGACGCCAGCGCACATCCGCAGTAGTGTACCCGATTGCGCATCCGCAGTAGTGAATCCGAGTTCGCAGGAGCAGTAGTGACCCCGAGTGCGCATGCACAGTAGTGCGCCCGTGCGCGCATGCGCAGTAGTGCGCCCGTGTGCGCATGCGCAGTAGTGACTCCGAGTGCGCATGGGCAGTAGTAAGCCCGATTGCGCATCCGCTGCAGTGTGTCCGAGTGCGCATGAGCAGTAATGAGTCCGAGTGCGCGTGAGCAGTAGTGAGGCCGAATGCGAATCTGCTGTAGTGAGCCCGATTGCGCATCCGCAGCAGTGAGTCCCAGTGCCCATGAGCAGTAGTTAGTCCGAGAACGCATGAGAAGTAGTGACCCCGTGTGCGCATGCGCAGTAGTGAATCCGAGCGCGCATCCGCATTAGTGAGCCCGAGTGCGCATGCGCAGTAGTGACCCCGATTGCGCATCCGCAGTAGTGAGTCCGTGTGCGCATGCCCAGTAGTGAGCCAGAGCGCGCATGCGCAGTAGTGAGTCCGAGTACGCATGCGCAGAAGTGAGCTCGAGTGCGCATGTGCAGGTCTGACCGGAGTGCGCATGCGCAGTAGTGAGCCAGAGCGCGCATGCGCAGTAGAGAGCCCGAACGCGCATCCGCAGTAGTGAGCCCGATTGCGCATCCGCAGTAGTGAGGCCGAGTGCTCATGAGCAGTAGTAAGCCCGTGTGTGCATGAGCAGTAGTGACCCCGAGTGCGCATGCGCAGTAGTGCGCCCGTGTGCGCATGCGCAGTAGTGACTCCGAGTGCGCATGTGCAGTAGTTAGTTCGAGAACGCATGAGAAGTAGTGACCCCGTGTGCGCATGCGCAGTAGTGAACCCGAGCGCGCATCCGCAGTAGTGAGCACGAGTGCGCATCCGCAGTAGTGAGTCCGTGTGCGCATGACCAGTAGTGAGCCCGAGTGCGCATGTGCAGGTCTGCGCCGGAGTGCGCATGCGCAGTAGAGAGCCCGGTTGCGCATGCACAGTCGTAAGCCCGTGTGCGCATGCGCAGTAGTGCGTCCGTGTCCGCATGCGCAAGAGTGAGCTCGAGAGAGCATGTGCAAGTCTGAGCCGGAGTGCGCATGCGCAGTAGTGACCGCGATTGCGCATGCACAGTAGTGCGCCCGTGCGCGCATGCGCAGTAGTGCGCCCGTGTGCGCATGCGCAGTAGTGAGTCCGAGTGCGCATGAGCAGTAGTGAGCCCGTGTGTGCGTGAGCAGTAGTGACCCCGAGTGCGCATGCACAGTAGTGAGCCCGTGCGCGCAGACGCGGCAGCGAGCCCGATTTTGCACTCGCAGTAGTGAGTCCGAGTGCCCATGAGCAGTAGTTAGTCCGAGAACGCATGAGAATTAGTGACCCCGTGTGCTTATGCGCAGTAGTGAACCCGAGCGCGCATCCGCAGTAGTGACCCCGAGCGCGCATGCGCAGTAGTGAGCCCGATTGCGCATGCGCAGTAGTGAGCCCGTGTCCGCATGCGCAAAAGTGAGCTCGAGAGAGCATGTGCAAGTCATAGCCGGAGTGCGCATGCGCAGTAGTGACCGCGATTGCGCATGCACAGTAGTGAGCCCATTTGTGCATGCGCAGTAGCGAGCCCGATTGCGCGTCCGCAGTAGTGAGTCCGTGTGCGCATGCCCAGTAGTGAGATCGAGGGCGCATGCGCAGTAGTGAGCCCGATTTTGCACCCGCAGTAGTGAGTCCGAGTGCGCATGAGCAGTAGTGAGTCCGAGTGTCCATGAGCCGTAGTGAGTCCGATTGCGCATGAGCAGTAGTGAGTCCGAGTGCGCATGAGCAATAGTGAGCCCGTGGAGCGCATCAGCAGTAGTGAGCCCGAGTGCGTATGCGCAGTAGTGACCCCGAGTGCGCATGCACAGTAGTGCGCCCGTGCGCGCATGCGCAGTAGTGCGCCCGTGTGCGCATGCGCAGTAGTGAGTCCGAGTGCGCATGAGCAGTAGTGAGCCCGTGCGTGCGTGAGCAGTAGTGACCCCGAGTGCGCATGCACAGTAGTCAGCCCGTGCGCGCATACGCGGCAGCGATCCCGATTTTGCACTCGCAGTAGTGAGTCCGAGTGCCCATGAGCAGTAGTTAGTCCGAGAACGCATGAGAATTAGTGACCCCGTGTGCTTATGCGCAGTAGTGAACCCGAGCGCGCATCCGCAGTAGTGAGCCCGAGAGCGCATGCGCAGTAGTGACCCCGATTGCGCATCTGCAGTAGTGAGTCCGTGTGCGCGTGCCCAGTAGTGAGCCCGAGTGCGCATGTGCAGGTCTGAGCCTGAGTGCGCATGCGCAGTAGCGAGCCCGATTCTGCATCCGCAGTAGTGGGTCCGAGTGCGCATGAGCAGTAGTGAGCCCGTGTGCGCATGTGCAGTAGTGACCCCGAGTGCGAATGCACAGTAGTGAGCCCGTGCGCGCATGCGCAGTAGTGCGCCCGAGTGCACATGCGCAGTATTGACCCCGATTGCGGATGCGTAGTAGCGACCCCGAGCGCGCATGCGCAGTAGTCAGCCCGATTGCGCATCCGCTGCAGTGTGTCCGAGTGCGCATGAGCAATAATGTGTCCGAGTGCGCATGAGCAGTAGTGAGGCCGAATGCGAATGTGCTGTAGCGAGCCCGATTGCGCATCCGCAGCCGTGGGTCCGAGTGCCCATGAGCAGTAGTGAGTACGAGTGAGCATGAGCAGTAGCGAGCCCGATTGCGCATGCGCAGTAGTGACACCGATTGCGCATCGGCAGTAGTGAGTCCGTGCGCGCGTGCCCAGTAGTGAGTCCGAGTGCGCATGAGCAGTAGTGACCCCGATTGCGCATGCACAGTAGTGAGCCCATGTGTGCATGCGCAGTAGCGAGTCCTTTTGCGCATCCGCAGTAGTGAGTCCGTGTGCGCATGCCCAGTAGTGAGCATGAGTGCGCATGTGCAGGGCTGACCGGAGTGCGCATGCGCAGTAGTGAGCCCGATTGCGCATCCGCAGTAGTGAGGCCGAGTGCCCATGAGCAGTAGTGAGTCCAAGTGCGCATGAGCAGTAGTGACCCCGATTGCGCATGCCCAGTAGTGAGCCAGAGCGCGCATGCGCAGTACTGAGCCCGAGCGCGCATCCGCAGTAGTGAGCCCGAGCGCGAATGCACAGTCGTGACCCCGTGTGCGCATGCGCAGTAGTAAGCCCGATTGCGCATCCGCAGTAGTGAGGCCGAGTGCCCATGAGCAGTAGTGAGTCCAAGTGCGCATGCACAGTAGTGAGCCTGAGCGCGCATGCGCAGTAGTGAGCCCGATTGCGCATGCGCAGTAGTTAGCTCGTGTCCGCATGCGCAGTGGTGAGCCCGAGTGCGCATCCGCAGTAGTGACCCCGAGTGCGCATGCACAGTAGTGAGCCCGTGCGCGCATACGCGGCAGCGAGCCCGATTTTGCACCCGCAGTAGTGAGTCCGAGTGCGCATGAGCAGTAGTTAGTCCGAGAGCGCATGAAAAGTAGTGACCCGTGTGCGCATGCGCAGTGGTAAGACGCCAGCGCACATCCGCAGTAGTGTACCCGATTGCGCATCCGCAGTAGTGAATCCGAGTTCGCAGGAGCAGTAGTGACCCCGAGTGCGCATGCACAGTAGTGCGCCCGTGCGCGCATGCGCAGTAGTGCGCCCGTGTGCGCATGCGCAGTAGTGACTCCGAGTGCGCATGGGCAGTAGTAAGCCCGATTGCGCATCCGCTGCAGTGTGTCCGAGTGCGCATGAGCAGTAATGGGTCCGAGTGCGCGTGAGCAGTAGTGAGGCCGAATGCGAATCTGCTGTAGTGAGCCCGATTGCGCATCCGCAGCAGTGAGTCCCAGTGCCCATGAGCAGTAGTTAGTCCGAGAACGCATGAGAAGTAGTGACCCCGTGTGCGCATGCGCAGTAGTGTATCCGAGCACGCATCCGCATTAGTGAGCCCGAGTGCGCATGCGCAGTAGTGACCCCGATTGCGCATCCGCAGTAGTGAGTCCGTGTGCGCATGCCCAGTAGTGAGCCAGAGCGCGCATGCGCAGTAGTGAGTCCGAGTACGCATGCGCAGAAGTGAGCTCGAGTGCGCATGTGCAGGTCTGACCGGAGTGCGCATGCGCAGTAGTGAGCCAGAGCGCGCATGCGCAGTAGAGAGCCCGAGCGCGCATCCGCAGTAGTGAGCCCGATTGCGCATCCGCAGTAGTGAGGCCGAGTGCTCATGAGCAGTAGTAAGCCCGTGTGTGCATGAGCAGTAGTGACCCCGAGTGCGCATGCACAGTAGTGAGCCCGTGCGCGCATACGCGGCAGCGAGCCCGATTTTGCACCCGCAGTAGTGAGTCCGAGTGCGCATGAGCAGTAGTTAGTCCGAGAGCGCATGAAAAGTAGTGACCCGTGTGCGCATGCGCAGTGGTGAGACTCCAGCGCGCATCCGCAGTAGTGAACCCGATTGCGCATCCGCAGTAGTGAATCCGAGTTCGCATGAGCAGTAGTGACCCCGAGTGCGCATGCACAGTAGTGCGCCCGTGCGCGCATGCGCAGTAGTGCGCCCGTGTGCGCATGCGCAGTAGTGACTCCGAGTGCGCATGGGCAGTAGTAAGCCCGATTGCGCAACCGCTGCAGTGTGTCCGAGTGCGCATGAGCAGTAATGAGTCCGAGTGCGCATGAGCAGTAGTGAGGCCGAATGCGAATGTGCTGTAGTGAGCCCGATTGCGCATCCGCAGCAGTGAGTCCGAGTGCCCATGAGCAGTAGTGACCCCGATTGCGCAAGCACAGTAGTGAGCCCATGTGTGCAGGCGCAGTAGCGAGCCCTTTTGCGCATCCGCAGTAGTGAGTCCGTGTGCGCATGCCCAGTAGTGAACCCAAGTGCGCATGTGCAGTAGTTAGTCCGAGAACGCATGAGAAGTAGTGACCCCGGGTGCGCATGCGCAGTAGTGAACCCGAGCGCGCATCCGCAGTAGTGAGCACGAGTGCGCATCCGCAGTAGTGAGTCCGTGTGCGCATGCCCAGTAGTGAGCCCGAGTGCGCATGTGCAGGTCTGCGCCGGAGTGCGCATGCGCAGTAGAGAGCCCTTGTGCGCATGAGCAGTAGTGACCCCGAGTGCGCATGCGCAGTAGAGAGCCCGATTGCGCATGCACAGTCGTAAGCCCGTGTTCGCATGCGCAGTAGTGCGTCCGTGTCCGCATGCGCAAGAGTGAGCTCGAGAGAGCATGTGCAAGTCTGAGCCGGAGAGCGCATGCGCAGTAGTGACCGCGATTGCGCATGCACAGTAGTGAGCCCATGTGTGCATGCGCAGTAGCGAGCCCGATTGCGCGTCCGCAGTAGTGAGTCCGTGTGCGCATGCCCAGTAGTGAGATCGAGGGCGCATGCGCAGTAGTGAGACCGATTTTGCACCCGCAGTAGTGAGTCCGAGTGCGCATGAGCAGTAGTGAGTCCGAGTGCCCATGAGCCGTAGTGAGTCCGATTGCGCATGAGCAGTAGTGAGTCCGAGTGCGCATGAGCAGTAGTGAGCCCGTGGCGCGCATCAGCAGTAGTGAGCCCGAGTGCGCATGCGCAGTAGTGACCCCGAGCGCGCATGCACAGTAGTGCGCCCGTGCGCGCATGCGCAGTAGTGAGTCCGAGTGCGCATGAGCAGTAGTGAGCCCGTGTGTGCGTGAGCAGTAGTGACCCCGAGTGCGCATGCACAGTAGTGACCCCGTGTGCGCATGCGCAGTGGTGAAACTCCAGCGCGCATCCGCAGTAGTGAACCCGATTGCGCATGCGCAGTAGTGAGCCCGAGTGCGCATGAGCAGTAGTGACCCCGAGTGCGCATGCACAGTAGTGCGCCCGTGCGCGCATGCGCAGTAGTGCGCCCGTGTGCGCATGCGCAGTAGTGACTCCGAGTGCGCATGGGCAGTAGTCAGCCCGATTGCGCATCCGCTGCAGTGTGTCCGAGTGCGCATGAGCAGTAATGAGTCCGAGTGCGCATGAGCAGTAGTGAGGCCGAATGCGAATGTGCTGCAGTGAGCCCGATTGCGCATCCGCAGTAGTGGGTCCGAGTGCGCATGAGCAGTAGTGAGCCCGTGTGTGCATGAGCAGTAGTGGCCCCGAGTGCGCGAGCACAGTAGTGAGCCCGAGCGCGCATGCGCAGTAGTGAGCCCGATTGCGCGTCCGCTGCAGTGCGTCCGTGTGCGCATGTGCAGTAGTGACCCCGAGTGCGGATGCACAGTAGTGAGCCCGAGCGCGCATGCGCAGTAGTGAGCCCGAGTGCGCATGCGCAGAAGTGAGCTCGAGTGCGCATGTGCAGGGCTGACCGGAGTGCGCATGTGCAGTAGAGAGCCCGATTGCGAATGCACAGTCGTGACCCCGTGTGCGCATGCGCAGTAGTGAGCCCGATTGCGCATCCGCAGTAGTGAGGCCGAGTGCCCATGAGCAGTAGTGAGTCCAAGTGCGCATGCACAGTAGTGAGCCTGAGCGCGCATGCGCAGTAGTGAGCCCGATTGCGCATGCGCAGTAGTGAGCCCGTGTCCGCATGCGCAGTGGTGAGCCCGAGTGCGCATGGTCGAGTCTGACCCGGAGTGCGCATGCGCAGTAGTGAGGCCGAGTGCCCATTAGCAGTAGTGAGTCCAAGTGCGCATGCACAGTAGTGAGCCCGAGCGCGCATGCGCAGTAGTGAGCCCGATTGCGCATGCGCAGTAGTGAGCCCGTGTCCGCATGCGCAGTGGAGAGCCCGAGTGCGCATGGTCGAGTCTGAGCCGGAGTGCGCATGCGCAGTAGTGAGCCCGATTGCGCATCCGCAGTAGTGAGGCCGAGTGCCCATGAGCATTAGTGAGTCCAAGTGCGCATGAGCAGTAGTGACCCCGAGTGCGCATGCGCAGTAGAGTGCCCGATTGCGCATGCACAGTCGTAAGCCCGTATGCGCATGCGCAGTAGTGCGTCCGTGTTCGCATGCGCAAAAGTGAGCTCGAGAGAGCATGTGCAAGTCAGAGCCGGCGTGCGCATGCGCAGTAGTGACCGCGATTGCGCATGCACAGTAGTGAGCCCATGTGTGCATGCGCAGTAGCGAGCCCGATTGCGCGTCCGCAGTAGTGAGTCCGTGTGCGCATGCCCAGTAGTGAGATCGAGGGCGCTTGCGCAGTAGTGAGCCCGATTTTGCACCCGCAGTAGTGAGTCCGAGTGCGCATGAGCAGTAGTGAGTCCGAGTGCCCATGAGCCGTAGTGAGTCCGATTGCGCATGAGCAGTAGTGAGTCCGAGTGCGCATGAGCAAGAGTGAGCCCGTGGCGCGCATCAGCAGTAGTGAGCCCGAGTGCGTATGCGCAGTAGTGCGCCCGTGTGCGCATGCGCAGTAGTGAGTCCGAGTGCGCATGAGCAGTAGTGAGCTCGTGTGTGCGTGAGCAGTAGTGAACCCCAATGCGCATGCTCTGTAGTGAGCCCGTGCGCGCATACGCGGCAGCGAGCCCGATTTTGCACTCGCAGTAGTGAGTCCGAGTGGGCATGAGCAGTAGTTAGTCCGAGAGCGCATGAGAAGTACTGACCCCGTGTGCGCATGCGCAGTGGTGAGACTCCAACGCGCATCCGCAGTAGTGAACCCGATTGCGCATGCGCAGTAGTGATCCCGTTTGCGCATCCGCAGTAGTGAGCCCGATTGCGCATCCGCAGTAGTGAGGCCGAGTGCTCATGAGCAGTAGTAAGCCCGTGTGTGCATGAGCAGTAGTGACCCCGAGTGCGCATGCACAGTAGTGAGCCCGTGCGCGCATACGCGGCAGCGAGCCCGATTTTGCACCCGCAGTAGTGAGTCCGAGTGCGCATGAGCAGTAGTTAGTCTGAGAGCGCATGAAAAGTAGTGACCCGTGTGCGCATGCGCACTGGTGAGACTCCAGCGCGCATCCGCAGTAGTGAACCCGATTGCGCATCCGCAGTAGTGAATCCGAGTTCGCATGAGCAGTAGTGACCCCGAGTGCGCATGCACAGTAGTGCGCCCGTGCGCGCATGCGCAGTAGTGCGCCCGTGTGCGCATGCGCAGTAGTGACTCCGAGTGCGCATGGGCAGTAGTAAGCCCGATTGCGCATGGGCAGTAGTAAGCCCGATTGCGCATCCGCTGCAGTGTGTCCGAGTGCGCATGAGCAGTAATGAGTCCGAGTGCGCGTGAGCAGTAGTGAGGCCGAATGCGAATGTGCTGTAGTGAGCCCGATTGCACATCCGCAGCAGTGAGTCCCAGTGCCCATGAGCAGTAATTAGTCCGAGAACGCATGAGAAGTAGTGACCCCGTGTGCGCATGCGCAGTAGTGAATCCGAGCACGCATCCGCATTAGTGAGCCCGAGTGCGCATGCGCAGTAGTGACCCCGATTGCGCATCCGCAGTAGTGAGTCCGTGTGCGCATGCCCAGTAGTGAGCCAGAGCGCGCATGCGCAGTAGTGAGTCCGAGTACGCATGCGCAGAAGTGAGCTCGAGTGCGCATGTGCAGGTCTGACCGGAGTGCGCATGCGCAGTAGTGAGCCAGAGCGCGCATGCGCAGTAGAGAGCCCGAGCGCGCATCCGCAGTAGTGAGCCCGATTGCGCATCCGCAGTAGTGAGGCCGAGTGCTCATGAGCAGTAGTAAGCCCGTGTGTGCATGAGCAGTAGTGACCCCGAGTGCGCATGCACAGTAGTGAGCCCGTGCGCGCATACGCGGCAGCGAGCCCGATTTTGCACCCGCAGTAGTGAGTCCGAGTGCGCATGAGCAGTAGTTAGTCTGAGAGCGCATGAAAGGTAGTGACCCGTGTGCGCATGCGCAGTGGTGAGACTCCAGCGCGCATCCGCAGTAGTGAACCCGATTGCGCATCCGCAGTAGTGAATCCGAGTTCGCATGAGCAGTAGTGACCCCGAGTGCGCATGCACAGTAGTGCGCCCGTGCGCGCATGCGCAGTAGTGCGCCCGTGTGCGCATGCGCAGTAGTGACTCCGAGTGCGCATGGGCAGTAGTAAGCCCGATTGCGCATCCGCTGCAGTGTGTCCGAGTGCGCATGAGCAGTAATGAGTCCGAGTGCGCATGAGCAGTAGTGAGGCCGAATGCGAATGTGCTGTAGTGAGCCCGATTGCGCATCCGCAGCAGTGAGTCCGAGTGCCCATGAGCAGTAGTGACCCCGATTGCGCAAGCACAGTAGTGAGCCCATGTGTGCATGCGCAGTAGCGAGCCCTTTTTTCGCATCCGCAGTAGTGAGTCCGTGTGCGCATGCCCAGTAGTGAGCCCAAGTGCGCATGTGCAGTAGTTAGTCCGAGAAGGCATGAGAAGTAGTGACCCCGTGTGCGCATGCGCAGTAGTGAACCCGAGCGCGCATCCGCAGTAGTGAGCACTAGTGCGCATCCGCAGTAGTGAGTCCGTGTGCGCATGCCCAGTAGTGAGCCCGAGTGCGCATGTGCAGGTCTGCGCCGGAGTGCGCATGCGCAGTAGAGAGCCCTTGTGCGCATGAGCAGTAGTGACCCCGAGTGCGCATGCGCAGTAGAGAGCCCGATTGCGCATGCACAGTCGTAAGCCCGTGTGCGCATGCGCAGTAGTGCGTCCGTGTCCGCATGCGCAAGAGTGAGCTCGAGAGAGCATGTGCAAGTCTGAGCCGGAGTGCGCATGCGCAGTAGTGACCGCGATTGCGCATGCACAGTAGTGAGCCCATGTGTGCATGCGCAGTAGCGAGCCCGATTGCGCGTCCGCAGTAGTGAGTCCGTGTGCGCATGCCCAGTAGTGAGATCAAGGGCGCATGCGCAGTAGTGAGACCGATTTTGCACCCGCAGTAGTGAGTCCGAGTGCGCATGAGCAGTAGTGAGTCCGAGTGCCCATGAGCCGTAGTGAGTCCGATTGCGCATGAGAAGTAGTGAGTCCGAGTGCGCATGAGCAGTAGTGAGCCCGTGGCGCGCATCAGCAGTAGTGAGCCCGAGTGCGCATGCGCAGTAGTGACCCCGAGCGCGCATGCACAGTAGTGCGCCCGTGCGCGCATGCGCAGTAGTGCGCCCGTGTGCGCATGCGCAGTAGTGAGTCCGAGTGCGCATGAGCAGTAGTGAGCCCGTGTGTGCATGAGCAGTAGTGACCCCGAGTGCGCATGCACAGTAGTGACCCCGTGTGCGCATGCGCAGTGGTGAAACTCCAGCGCGCATCCGCAGTAGTGAACCCGATTGCGCATGCGCAGTAGTGAGCCCGAGTGCGCATGAGCAGTAGTGACCCCGAGTGCGCATGCACAGTAGTGCGCCCGTGCGCGCATCCGCAGAAGTGGGCCCGTGTGCGCATGCGCAGTAGTGACTCCGAGTGCGCATGGGCAGTAGTCAGCCCGATTGCGCATCCGCTGCAGTGTGTCCGAGTGCGCATGAGCAGTAATGAGTCCGAGTGCGCATGAGCAGTAGTGAGGCCGAATGCGAATGTGCTGCAGTGAGCCCGATTGCGCATCCGCAGTAGTGGGTCCGAGTGCGCATGAGCAGTAGTGAGCCCGTGTGTGCATGAGCAGTAGTGGCCCCGAGTGCGCAAGCACAGTAGTGAGCCCGAGCGCGCATGCGCAGTAGTGAGCCCGATTGCGCATCCGCTGCAGTGCGTCCGTGTGCGCATGTGCAGTAGTGACCCCGAGTGCGCATGCACAGTAGTGAGCCCGTGCGCGCATGCGCAGTAGTGCGCCCGAGTGCGCATGCGCAGTAGTGAGCCCGTGTCCGCATGCGCAGTGGTGAGCCCGAGTGCGCATGGTCGAGTCTGACCCGGAGTGCGCATGCGCAGTAGTGAGCCCATGTGTGCATGCGCAGTAGCGAGCCCTTTTGCGCATCCGCAGTAGTGAGTCCGTGTGCGCATGCCCAGTAGTGAGCCCGAGTGCGCATGTGCAGGTCTGCGCCGGAGTGCGCATGCGCAGTAGAGAGCCCTTGTGTGCATGAGCAGTAGTGACCCCGAGTGCGCATGCACAGTAGTGAGCCCGAGCGCGCATGCGCAGTAGTGAGTCCGAGTGCGCATGCGCAGAAGTGAGCTCGAGTGCGCATGGTCGAGTCTGACCCGGAGTGCGCATGCGCAGTAGTGAGCCCGATTGCGAATGCACAGTCGTGACCCCGTGTGCGCATGCGCAGTAGTGAGCCCGATTGCGCATCCGCAGTAGTGAGGCCGAGTGCCCATGAGCAGTAGTGAGTCCAAGTGCGCATGCACAGTAGTGAGCCTGAGCGCGCATGCGCAGTAGTGAGCCCGATTGCGCATGCGAAGTAGTGAGCCCGTGTCCGCATGCGCAGTGGTGAGCCCGAGTGCGCATGGTCGAGTCTGACCCGGAGTGCGCATGCGCAGTAGTGAGCCCGATTGCGCATCCGCAGTAGTGAGGCCGAGTGCCCATGAGCCGTAGTGAGTCCAAGTGCTCATGAGCAGTAGTGACCCCGAGTGCGCATGCGCAGTAGAGAGCCCGGTTGCGCATGCACAGTCGTAAGCCCGTGTGCGCATGCGCAGTAGTGCGTCCGTGTCCGCATGCGCAAGAGTGAGCTCGAGAGAGCATGTGCAAGTCTGAGCCGGAGTGCGCATGCGCAGTAGTGACCGCGATTGCGCATGCACAGTAGTGCGCCCGTGCGCGCATGCGCAGTAGTGCGCCCGTGTGCGCATGCGCAGTAGTGAGTCCGAGTGCGCATGAGCAGTAGTGAGCCCGTGCGTGCGTGAGCAGTAGTGACCCCGAGTGCGCATGCACAGTAGTCAGCCCGTGCGCGCATACGCGGCAGCGATCCCGATTTTGCACTCGCAGTAGTGAGTCCGAGTGCCCATGAGCAGTAGTTAGTCCGAGAACGCATGAGAATTAGTGACCCCGTGTGCTTATGCGCAGTAGTGAACCCGAGCGCGCATCCGCAGTAGTGAGCCCGAGAGCGCATGCGCAGTAGTGACCCCGATTGCGCATCTGCAGTAGTGAGTCCGTGTGCGCGTGCCCAGTAGTGAGCCCGAGTGCGCATGTGCAGGTCTGAGCCTGAGTGCGCATGCGCAGTAGCGAGCCCGATTCTGCATCCGCAGTAGTGGGTCCGAGTGCGCATGAGCAGTAGTGAGCCCGTGTGCGCATGTGCAGTAGTGACCCCGAGTGCGCATGCACAGTAGTGAGCCCGTGCGCGCATGCGCAGTAGTGCGCCCGAGTGCGCATGCGCAGTAGTGACCCCGATTGCGGATGCGTAGTAGCGACCCCGAGCGCGCATGCGCAGTAGTCAGCCCGATTGCGCATCCGCTGCAGTGTGTCCGAGTGCGCATGAGCAATAATGTGTCCGAGTGCGCATGAGCAGTAATGAGGCCGAATGCGAATGTGCTGTAGCGAGCCCGATTGCGCATCCGCAGCCGTGGGTCCGAGTGCCCATGAGCAGTAGTGAGTACGAGTGAGCATGAGCAGTAGCGAGCCCGAATGCGCATGCGCAGTAGTGACACCGATTGCGCATCGGCAGTAGTGAGTCCGTGCGCGCATGCCCAGTAGTGAGTCCGAGTGCGCATGAGCAGTAGTGACCGCGATTGCGCATGCACAGTAGTGAGCCCATGTGTGCATGCGCAGTAGCGAGTCCTTTTGCGCATCCGCAGTAGTGAGTCCGTGTGCGCATGCCCAGTAGTGAGCATGAGTGCGCATGTGCAGGGCTGACCGGAGTGCGCATGCGCAGTAGTGAGCCCGATTGCGCATCCGCAGAAGTGAGGCCGAGTGCCCATGAGCAGTAGTGAGTCCAAGTGCGCATGAGCAGTAGTGACCCCGATTGCGCATGCACAGTAGTGAGCCCATGTGTGCATGCGAAGTAGCGAGCCCGATTGCGCATCCGCAGTAGTGAGTCCGTGCGCGCATGCCCAGTAGTGAGCCAGAGCGCGCATGCGCAGTACTGAGCCCGAGCGCGCATCCGCAGTAGTGAGCCCGAGTGCGAATGCACAGTCGTGACCCCGTGTGCGCATGCGCAGTAGTGAGCCCGATTGCGCATCCGCAGTAGTGAGGCCGAGTGCCCATGAGCAGTAGTGAGTCCAAGTGCGCATGCACAGTAGTGAGCCTGAGCGCGCATGCGCAGTAGTGAGCCCGATTGCGCATGCGCAGTAGTGAGCTCGTGTCCGCATGCTCAGTGGTGAGCCCGAGTGCGCATCCGCAGTAGTGACCCCGAGTGCGCATGCACAGTAGTGAGCCCGTGCGCGCATACGCGGCAGCGAGCCCGATTTTGCACCCGCAGTAGTGAGTCCGAGTGCGCATGAGCAGTAGTTAGTCCGAGAGCGCATGAAAAGTAGTGACCCGTGTGCGCATGCGCAGTGGTAAGACGCCAGCGCACATCCGCAGTAGTGTACCCGATTGCGCATCCGCAGTAGTGAATCCGAGTTCGCAGGAGCAGTAGTGACCCCGAGTGCGCATGCGCAGTAGTGCGCCCGAGTGCGCATGCGCAGTAGTGACCCCGATTGCGGATGCGTAGTAGCGACCCCGAGCGCGCATGCGCAGTAGTCAGCCCGATTGCGCATCCGCTGCAGTGTGTCCGAGTGCGCATGAGCAATAATGTGTCCGAGTGCGCATGAGCAGTAGTGAGGCCGAATGCGAATGTGCTGTAGCGAGCCCGATTGCGCATCCGTAGCCGTGGGTCCGAGTGCCCATGAGCAGTAGTGAGTACGAGTGAGCATGAGCAGTAGCGAGCCCGATTGCGCATGCGCAGTAGTGACACCGATTGCGCATCGGCAGTAGTGAGCCCGTGCGCGCATGCCCAGTAGTGAGTCCGAGTGCGCATGAGCAGTAGTGACCCCGATTGCGCATGCACAGTAGTGAGCCCATGTGTGCATGCGCAGTAGCGAGTCCTTTTGCGCATCCGCAGTAGTGAGTCCGTGTGCGCATGCCCAGTAGTGAGCATGAGTGCGCATGTGCAGGGCTGACCGGAGTGCGCATGCGCAGTAGTGAGCCCGATTGCGCATCCGCAGTAGTGAGGCCGAGTGCCCATGAGCAGTAGTGAGTCCAAGTGCGCATGAGCAGTAGTGACCCCGATTGCGCATGCACAGTAGTGAGCCCATGTGTGCATGCGAAGTAGCGAGCCCGATTGCGCATCCGCAGTAGTGAGTCCGTGCGCGCATGCCCAGTAGTGAGCCAGAGCGCGCATGCGCAGTACTGAGCCCGAGCGCGCATCCGCAGTAGTGAGCCCGAGTGCGAATGCACAGTCGTGACCCCGTGTGCGCATGCGCAGTAGTGAGCCCGATTGCGCATCCGCAGTAGTGATGCCGAGTGCCCATGAGCAGTAGTGAGTCCAAGTGCGCATGCACAGTAGTGAGCCTGAGCGCGCATGCGCAGTAGTGAGCCCGATTGCGCATGCGCAGTAGTGAGCCCGTGTCCGCATGCGCAGTGGTGAGCCCGAGTGCGCATGGTCGAGTCTGAGCCGGAGTGCGCATGCGCAGTAGTGAGCCCGATTGCGCATCCGCAGTAGTGAGGCCGAGTGCCCATGAGCAGTAGTGAGTCCAAGTGCTCATTAGCAGTAGTGACCCCGAGTGCGCATGCGCAGTAGAGAGCCCGGTTGCGCATGCACAGTCGTAAGCCCGTGTGCGCATGCGCAGTAGTGCGTCCGTGTGCGCATGCGCAGTAGTGACCACGATTGCGCATGCACAGTAGTGCGCCCGTGCGCGCATGCGCAGTAGTGCGCCCGTGTGCGCATGCGCAGTGGGGAGTCGGAGTGCGCATGAGCAGTAGTGAGCCCGTGTGTGCGTGAGCAGTAGTGACCCCGAGTGCGCATGCACAGTAGTGAGCCGGTGCGCGCATACGCGGCAGCGAGCCCGATTTTGCACTCGCAGTAGTGAGTCCGAGTGCCCATGAGCAGTAGTTAGTCCGAGAACGCATGAGAATTAGTGACCCCGTGTGCTTATGCGCAGTAGTGAACCCGATTGCGCATCCGCAGTAGTGAGGCCGAGTGCCCATTAGCAGTAGTGAGTCCAAGTGCGCATGCACAGAAGTGAGCCCGAGCGCGCATGCGCAGTAGTGAGCCCGATTGCGCATGCGCAGTAGTGAGCCCGTGTCCGCATGCGCAGTGGAGAGCCCGAGTGCGCATGGTCGAGTCTGAGCCGGAGTGCGCATGCGCAGTAGTGAGCCCGATTGCGCATCCGCAGTAGTGAGGCCGAGTGCCCATGAGCATTAGTGAGTCCAAGTGCGCATGAGCAGTAGTGACCCCGAGTGCGCATGCGCAGTAGAGTGCCCGATTGCGCATGCACAGTCGTAAGCCCGTGTGCGCATGCGCAGTAGTGCGTCCGTGTTCGCATGCGCAAAAGTGAGCTCGAGAGAGCATGTGCAAGTCAGAGCCGGCGTGCGCATGCGCAGTAGCGAGCCCGATTGCGCGTCCGCAGTAGTGAGTCCGTGTGCGCATGCCCAGTAGTGAGATCGAGGGCGCATGCGCAGTAGTGAGCCCGATTTTGCACCCGCAGTAGTGAGTCCGAGTGCGCATGAGCAGTAGTGAGTCCGAGTGCCCATGAGCCGTAGTGGCTCCGATTGCGCATGAGCAGTAGTGAGTCCGAGTGCGCATGAGCAAGAGTGAGCCCGTGGCGCGCATCAGCAGTAGTGAGCCCGAGTGCGTATGCGCAGTAGTGCGCCCGTGTGCGCATGCGCAGTAGTGAGTCCGAGTGCGCATGAGCAGTAGTGAGCTCGTGTGTGCGTGAGCAGTAGTGAACCCCAATGCGCATGCTCTGTAGTGAGCCCGTGCGCGCATACGCGGCAGCGAGCCCGATTTTGCACTCGCAGTAGTGAGTCCGAGTGGGCATGAGCAGTAGTTAGTCCGAGAGCGCATGAGAAGTACTGACCCCGTGTGCGCATGCGCAGTGGTGAGACTCCAACGCGCATCCGCAGTAGTGAACCCGATTGCGCATGCGCAGTAGTGATCCCGTTTGCGCATCCGCAGTAGTGAGCCCGATTGCGCATCCGCAGTAGTGAGGCCGAGTGCTCATGAGCAGTAGTAAGCCCGTGTGTGCATGAGCAGTAGTGACCCCGAGTGCGCATGCACAGTAGTGAGCCCGTGCGCGCATACGCGGCAGCGAGCCCGATTTTGCACCCGCAGTAGTGAGTCCGAGTGCGCATGAGCAGTAGTTAGTCTGAGAGCGCATGAAAAGTAGTGACCCGTGTGCGCATGCGCACTGGTGAGACTCCAGCGCGCATCCGCAGTAGTGAACCCGATTGCGCATCCGCAGTAGTGAATCCGAGTTCGCATGAGCAGTAGTGACCCCGAGTGCGCATGCACAGTAGTGCGCCCGTGCGCGCATGCGCAGTAGTGCGCCCGTGTGCGCATGCGCAGTAGTGACTCCGAGTGCGCATGGGCAGTAGTAAGCCCGATTGCGCATGGGCAGTAGTAAGCCCGATTGCGCATCCGCTGCAGTGTGTCCGAGTGCGCATGAGCAGTAATGAGTCCGAGTGCGCGTGAGCAGTAGTGAGGCCGAATGCGAATGTGCTGTAGTGAGCCCGATTGCACATCCGCAGCAGTGAGTCCCAGTGCCCATGAGCAGTAATTAGTCCGAGAACGCATGAGAAGTAGTGACCCCGTGTGCGCATGCGCAGTAGTGAATCCGAGCACGCATCCGCATTAGTGAGCCCGAGTGCGCATGCGCAGTAGTGACCCCGATTGCGCATCCGCAGTAGTGAGTCCGTGTGCGCATGCCCAGTAGTGAGCCAGAGCGCGCATGCGCAGTAGTGAGTCCGAGTACGCATGCGCAGAAGTGAGCTCGAGTGCGCATGTGCAGGTCTGACCGGAGTGCGCATGCGCAGTAGTGAGCCAGAGCGCGCATGCGCAGTAGAGAGCCCGAGCGCGCATCCGCAGTAGTGAGCCCGATTGCGCATCCGCAGTAGTGAGGCCGAGTGCTCATGAGCAGTAGTAAGCCCGTGTGTGCATGAGCAGTAGTGACCCCGAGTGCGCATGCACAGTAGTGAGCCCGTGCGCGCATACGCGGCAGCGAGCCCGATTTTGCACCCGCAGTAGTGAGTCCGAGTGCGCATGAGCAGTAGTTAGTCTGAGAGCGCATGAAAGGTAGTGACCCGTGTGCGCATGCGCAGTGGTGAGACTCCAGCGCGCATCCGCAGTAGTGAACCCGATTGCGCATCCGCAGTAGTGAATCCGAGTTCGCATGAGCAGTAGTGACCCCGAGTGCGCATGCACAGTAGTGCGCCCGTGCGCGCATGCGCAGTAGTGCGCCCGTGTGCGCATGCGCAGTAGTGACTCCGAGTGCGCATGGGCAGTAGTAAGCCCGATTGCGCATCCGCTGCAGTGTGTCCGAGTGCGCATGAGCAGTAATGAGTCCGAGTGCGCATGAGCAGTAGTGAGGCCGAATGCGAATGTGCTGTAGTGAGCCCGATTGCGCATCCGCAGCAGTGAGTCCGAGTGCCCATGAGCAGTAGTGACCCCGATTGCGCAAGCACAGTAGTGAGCCCATGTGTGCATGCGCAGTAGCGAGCCCTTTTTTCGCATCCGCAGTAGTGAGTCCGTGTGCGCATGCCCAGTAGTGAGCCCAAGTGCGCATGTGCAGTAGTTAGTCCGAGAAGGCATGAGAAGTAGTGACCCCGTGTGCGCATGCGCAGTAGTGAACCCGAGCGCGCATCCGCAGTAGTGAGCACTAGTGCGCATCCGCAGTAGTGAGTCCGTGTGCGCATGCCCAGTAGTGAGCCCGAGTGCGCATGTGCAGGTCTGCGCCGGAGTGCGCATGCGCAGTAGAGAGCCCTTGTGCGCATGAGCAGTAGTGACCCCGAGTGCGCATGCGCAGTAGAGAGCCCGATTGCGCATGCACAGTCGTAAGCCCGTGTGCGCATGCGCAGTAGTGCGTCCGTGTCCGCATGCGCAAGAGTGAGCTCGAGAGAGCATGTGCAAGTCTGAGCCGGAGTGCGCATGCGCAGTAGTGACCGCGATTGCGCATGCACAGTAGTGAGCCCATGTGTGCATGCGCAGTAGCGAGCCCGATTGCGCGTCCGCAGTAGTGAGTCCGTGTGCGCATGCCCAGTAGTGAGATCAAGGGCGCATGCGCAGTAGTGAGACCGATTTTGCACCCGCAGTAGTGAGTCCGAGTGCGCATGAGCAGTAGTGAGTCCGAGTGCCCATGAGCCGTAGTGAGTCCGATTGCGCATGAGAAGTAGTGAGTCCGAGTGCGCATGAGCAGTAGTGAGCCCGTGGCGCGCATCAGCAGTAGTGAGCCCGAGTGCGCATGCGCAGTAGTGACCCCGAGCGCGCATGCACAGTAGTGCGCCCGTGCGCGCATGCGCAGTAGTGCGCCCGTGTGCGCATGCGCAGTAGTGAGTCCGAGTGCGCATGAGCAGTAGTGAGCCCGTGTGTGCATGAGCAGTAGTGACCCCGAGTGCGCATGCACAGTAGTGACCCCGTGTGCGCATGCGCAGTGGTGAAACTCCAGCGCGCATCCGCAGTAGTGAACCCGATTGCGCATGCGCAGTAGTGAGCCCGAGTGCGCATGAGCAGTAGTGACCCCGAGTGCGCATGCACAGTAGTGCGCCCGTGCGCGCATCCGCAGAAGTGGGCCCGTGTGCGCATGCGCAGTAGTGACTCCGAGTGCGCATGGGCAGTAGTCAGCCCGATTGCGCATCCGCTGCAGTGTGTCCGAGTGCGCATGAGCAGTAATGAGTCCGAGTGCGCATGAGCAGTAGTGAGGCCGAATGCGAATGTGCTGCAGTGAGCCCGATTGCGCATCCGCAGTAGTGGGTCCGAGTGCGCATGAGCAGTAGTGAGCCCGTGTGTGCATGAGCAGTAGTGGCCCCGAGTGCGCAAGCACAGTAGTGAGCCCGAGCGCGCATGCGCAGTAGTGAGCCCGATTGCGCATCCGCTGCAGTGCGTCCGTGTGCGCATGTGCAGTAGTGACCCCGAGTGCGCATGCACAGTAGTGAGCCCGTGCGCGCATGCGCAGTAGTGCGCCCGAGTGCGCATGCGCAGTAGTGAGCCCGTGTCCGCATGCGCAGTGGTGAGCCCGAGTGCGCATGGTCGAGTCTGACCCGGAGTGCGCATGCGCAGTAGTGAGCCCATGTGTGCATGCGCAGTAGCGAGCCCTTTTGCGCATCCGCAGTAGTGAGTCCGTGTGCGCATGCCCAGTAGTGAGCCCGAGTGCGCATGTGCAGGTCTGCGCCGGAGTGCGCATGCGCAGTAGAGAGCCCTTGTGTGCATGAGCAGTAGTGACCCCGAGTGCGCATGCACAGTAGTGAGCCCGAGCGCGCATGCGCAGTAGTGAGTCCGAGTGCGCATGCGCAGAAGTGAGCTCGAGTGCGCATGGTCGAGTCTGACCCGGAGTGCGCATGCGCAGTAGTGAGCCCGATTGCGAATGCACAGTCGTGACCCCGTGTGCGCATGCGCAGTAGTGAGCCCGATTGCGCATCCGCAGTAGTGAGGCCGAGTGCCCATGAGCAGTAGTGAGTCCAAGTGCGCATGCACAGTAGTGAGCCTGAGCGCGCATGCGCAGTAGTGAGCCCGATTGCGCATGCGAAGTAGTGAGCCCGTGTCCGCATGCGCAGTGGTGAGCCCGAGTGCGCATGGTCGAGTCTGACCCGGAGTGCGCATGCGCAGTAGTGAGCCCGATTGCGCATCCGCAGTAGTGAGGCCGAGTGCCCATGAGCCGTAGTGAGTCCAAGTGCTCATGAGCAGTAGTGACCCCGAGTGCGCATGCGCAGTAGAGAGCCCGGTTGCGCATGCACAGTCGTAAGCCCGTGTGCGCATGCGCAGTAGTGCGTCCGTGTCCGCATGCGCAAGAGTGAGCTCGAGAGAGCATGTGCAAGTCTGAGCCGGAGTGCGCATGCGCAGTAGTGACCGCGATTGCGCATGCACAGTAGTGCGCCCGTGCGCGCATGCGCAGTAGTGCGCCCGTGTGCGCATGCGCAGTAGTGAGTCCGAGTGCGCATGAGCAGTAGTGAGCCCGTGTGTGCGTGAGCAGTAGTGACCCCGAGTGCGCATGCACAGTAGTGAGCCCGTGCGCGCATACGCGGCAGCGAGCCCGATTTTGCACTCGCAGTAGTGAGTCCGAGTGCCTATGAGCAGTAGTTAGTCCGAGAACGCATGAGAATTAGTGACCCCGTGTGCTTATGCGCAGTAGTGAACCCGATTGCGCATCCGCAGTAGTGAGGCCGAGTGCCCATTAGCAGTAGTGAGTCCAAGTGCGCATGCACAGTAGTGAGCCCGAGCGCGCATGCGCAGTAGTGAGCCCGATTGCGCATGCGCAGTAGTGAGCCCGTGTCCGCATGCGCAGTGGAGAGCCCGAGTGCGCATGGTCGAGTCTGAGCCGGAGTGCGCATGCGCAGTAGTGAGCCCGATTGCGCATCCGCAGTAGTGAGGCCGAGTGCCCATGAGCATTAGTGAGTCCAAGTGCGCATGAGCAGTAGTGACCCCGAGTGCGCATGCGCAGTAGAGTGCCCGATTGCGCATGCACAGTCGTAAGCCCGTGTGCGCATGCGCAGTAGTGCGTCCGTGTTCGCATGCGCAAAAGTGAGCTCGAGAGAGCATGTGCAAGTCAGAGCCGGCGTGCGCATGCGCAGTAGCGAGCCCGATTGCGCGTCCGCAGTAGTGAGTCCGTGTGCGCATGCCCAGTAGTGAGATCGAGGGCGCATGCGCAGTAGTGAGCCCGATTTTGCACCCGCAGTAGTGAGTCCGAGTGCGCATGAGCAGTAGTGAGTCCGAGTGCCCATGAGCCGTAGTGAGTCCGATTGCGCATGAGCAGTAGTGAGTCCGAGTGCGCATGAGCAATAGTGAGCCCGTGGCGCGCATCAGCAGTATTGAGCCCGAGTGCGTATGCGCAGTAGTGACCCCGAGTGCGCATGCACAGTAGTGCGCCCGTGCGCGCATGCGCAGTAGTGCGCCCGTGTGCGCATGCGCAGTAGTGAGTCCCAGTGCGCATGAGCAGTAGTGAGCTCGTGTGTGCGTGAGCAGTAGTGAACCCCAATGCGCATGCTCTGTAGTGAGCCCGTGCGCGCATACGCGGCAGCGAGCCCGATTTTGCACTCGCAGTAGTGAGTGCGAGTGGGCATGAGCAGTAGTTAGTCCGAGAGCGCATGAGATGCAGTGACCCCGTGTGCGCATGCGCAGTGGTGAGACTCCAGCGCGCATCCGCAGTAGTGACCCCGATTGCGCATCCGCAGTAGTGAGTCCGTGTGCGCATGCCCAGTAGTGAGCCAGAGCGCGCATGCGCAGTAGTGAGTCCGAGTACGCATGCGCAGAAGTGAGCTCGAGTGCGCATGTGCAGGTCTGACCGGAGTGCGCATGCGCAGTAGTGAGCCAGAGCGCGCATGCGCAGTAGAGAGCCCGAGCGCGCATCCGCAGTAGTGAGCCCGATTGCGCATCCGCAGTAGTGAGGCCGAGTGCTCATGAGCAGTAGTAAGCCCGTGTGTGCATGAGCAGTAGTGACCCCGAGTGCGCATGCACAGTAGTGAGCCCGTGCGCGCATACGCGGCAGCGAGCCCGATTTTGCACCCGCAGTAGTGAGTCCGAGTGCGCATGAGCAGTAGTTAGTCTGAGAGCGCATGAAAAGTAGTGACCCGTGTGCGCATGCGCAGTGGTGAGACTCCAGCGCGCATCCGCAGTAGTGAACCCGATTGCGCATCCGCAGTAGTGAATCCGAGTTCGCATGAGCAGTAGTGACCCCGAGTGCGCATGCACAGTAGTGCGCCCGTGCGCGCATGCGCAGTAGTGCGCCCGTGTGCGCATGCGCAGTAGTGACTCCGAGTGCGCATGGGCAGTAGTAAGCCCGATTGCGCATCCGCTGCAGTGTGTCCGAGTGCGCATGAGCAGTAATGAGTCCGAGTGCGCATGAGCAGTAGTGAGGCCGAATGCGAATGTGCTGTAGTGAGCCCGATTGCGCATCCGCAGCAGTGAGTCCGAGTGCCCATGAGCAGTAGTGACCCCGATTGCGCAAGCACAGTAGTGAGCCCATGTGTGCATGCGCAGTAGCGAGCCCTTTTTTCGCATCCGCAGTAGTGAGTCCGTGTGCGCATGCCCAGTAGTGAGCCCAAGTGCGCATGTGCAGTAGTTAGTCCGAGAAGGCATGAGAAGTAGTGACCCCGTGTGCGCATGCGCAGTAGTGAACCCGAGCGCGCATCCGCAGTAGTGAGCACTAGTGCGCATCCGCAGTAGTGAGTCCGTGTGCGCATGCCCAGTAGTGAGCCCGAGTGCGCATGTGCAGGTCTGCGCCGGAGTGCGCATGCGCAGTAGAGAGCCCTTGTGCGCATGAGCAGTAGTGACCCCGAGTGCGCATGCGCAGTAGAGAGCCCGATTGCGCATGCACAGTCGTAAGCCCGTGTGCGCATGCGCAGTAGTGCGTCCGTGTCCGCATGCGCAAGAGTGAGCTCGAGAGAGCATGTGCAAGTCTGAGCCGGAGTGCGCATGCGCAGTAGTGACCGCGATTGCGCATGCACAGTAGTGAGCCCATGTGTGCATGCGCAGTAGCGAGCCCGATTGCGCGTCCGCAGTAGTGAGTCCGTGTGCGCATGCCCAGTAGTGAGATCAAGGGCGCATGCGCAGTAGTGAGACCGATTTTGCACCCGCAGTAGTGAGTCCGAGTGCGCATGAGCAGTAGTGAGTCCGAGTGCCCATGAGCCGTAGTGAGTCCGATTGCGCATGAGAAGTAGTGAGTCCGAGTGCGCATGAGCAGTAGTGAGCCCGTGGCGCGCATCAGCAGTAGTGAGCCCGAGTGCGCATGCGCAGTAGTGACCCCGAGCGCGCATGCACAGTAGTGCGCCCGTGCGCGCATGCGCAGTAGTGCGCCCGTGTGCGCATGCGCAGTAGTGAGTCCGAGTGCGCATGAGCAGTAGTGAGCCCGTGTGTGCATGAGCAGTAGTGACCCCGAGTGCGCATGCACAGTAGTGACCCCGTGTGCGCATGCGCAGTGGTGAAACTCCAGCGCGCATCCGCAGTAGTGAACCCGATTGCGCATGCGCAGCAGTGAGCCCGAGTGCGCATGAGCAGTAGTGACCCCGAGTGCGCATGCACAGTAGTGCGCCCGTGCGCGCATCCGCAGAAGTGGGCCCGTGTGCGCATGAGCAGTAATGAGTCCGAGTGCGCATGAGCAGTAGTGAGGCCGAATGCGAATGTGCTGCAGTGAGCCCGATTGCGCATCCGCAGTAGTGGGTCCGAGTGCGCATGAGCAGTAGTGAGCCCGTGTGTGCATGAGCAGTAGTGGCCCCGAGTGCGCAAGCACAGTAGTGAGCCCGAGCGCGCATGCGCAGTAGTGAGCCCGATTGCGCATCCGCTGCAGTGCGTCCGTGTGCGCATGTGCAGTAGTGACCCCGAGTGCGCATGCACAGTAGTGAGCCCGTGCGCGCATGCGCAGTAGTGCGCCCGAGTGCGCATGCGCAGTAGTGAGCCCGTGTCCGCATGCGCAGTGGTGAGCCCGAGTGCGCATGGTCGAGTCTGACCCGGAGTGCGCATGCGCAGTAGTGAGCCCATGTGTGCATGCGCAGTAGCGAGCCCTTTTGCGCATCCGCAGTAGTGAGTCCGTGTGCGCATGCCCAGTAGTGAGCCCGAGTGCGCATGTGCAGGTCTGCGCCGGAGTGCGCATGCGCAGTAGAGATCCCTTGTGTGCATGAGCAGTAGTGACCGCGATTGCGCATGCACAGTAGTGAACCCGTGCGCGCATGCGCAGTAGTGAGCCCGTGTGTGCGTGAGCAGTAGTGACCCCGAGTACGCATGCACAGTAGTGAGCCCGTGCGCGCATACGCGGCAGCGAGCCCGATTTTGCACTCGCAGTAGTGAGTCCGGGTGCCCATGAGCAGTAGTTAGTCCGAGAACGCATGAGAATTAGTGACCCCGTGTGCTTATGCGCAGTAGTGAGCCCGATTGCGCATCCGCAGTAGTGGGTCCGAGTGCGCATGAGCAGTAGTGAGCCCGTGTGTGCATGAGCAGTAGTGGCCCCGAGTGCGCAAGCACAGTAGTGAGCCCGAGCGCGCATCCGCTGCAGTGCGTCCGTGTGCGCATGTGCAGTAGTGACCCCGAGTGCGCATGCACAGTAGTGAGCCCGTGCGCGCATGCGCAGTAGTGCGCCCGAGTGCGCATGCGCAGTAGTGAGCCCGTGTCCGCATGCGCAGTGGTGAGCCCGAGTGCGCATGGTCGAGTCTGACCCGGAGTGCGCATGCGCAGTAGTGAGCCCATGTGTGCATGCGCAGTAGCGAGCCCTTTTGCGCATCCGCAGTAGTGAGTCCGTGTGCGCATGCCCAGTAGTGAGCCCGAGTGCGCATGTGCAGGTCTGCGCCGGAGTGCGCATGCGCAGTAGAGAGCCCTTGTGTGCATGAGCAGTAGTGACCCCGAGTGCGCATGCACAGTAGTGAGCCCGAGCGCGCATGCGCAGTAGTGAGTCCGAGTGCGCATGAGCAATAGTGAGCCCGTGGCGCGCATCAGCAGTATTGAGCCCGAGTGCGTATGCGCAGTAGTGACCCCGAGTGCGCATGCACAGTAGTGCGCCCGTGCGCGCATGCGCAGTAGTGCGCCCGTGTGCGCATGCGCAGTAGTGAGTCCGAGTGCGCATGAGCAGTAGTGAGCTCGTGTGTGCGTGAGCAGTAGTGAACCCCAATGCGCATGCTCTGTAGTGAGCCCGTGCGCGCATACGCGGCAGCGAGCCCGATTTTGCACTCGCAGTAGTGAGTGCGAGTGGGCATGAGCAGTAGTTAGTCCGAGAGCGCATGAGATGCAGTGACCCCGTGTGCGCATGCGCAGTGGTGAGACTCCAGCGCGCATCCGCAGTAGTGAACCCGATTGCGCATGCGCAGTAGTGATCCCGTTTGCGCATCCGCAGTAGTGAGCCCGATTGCGCATCCGCAGTAGTGAGGCCGAGTGCTCATGAGCAGTAGTAAGCCCGTGTGTGCATGAGCAGTAGTGACCCCGAGTGCGCATGCACAGTAGTGAGCCCGTGCGCGCATACGCGGCAGCGAGCCCGATTTTGCACCCGCAGTAGTGAGTCCGAGTGCGCAGGAGCAGTAGTTAGTCCGAGAGCGCATGAAAAGTAGTGACCCGTGTGCGCATGCGCAGTGGTGAGACTCCAGCGCGCATCCGCAGTACTGTACCCGATTGCGCATCAGCAGTAGTGAATACGAGTTCGCATGAGCAGTAGTGACCCCGAGTGCGCATGCACAGTAGTGCGCCCGTGCGCGCATGCGCAGTAGTGCGCCCGTGTGCGCATGCGCAGTAGTGACTCCGAGTGCGCATGGGCAGTAGTAAGCCCGATTGCGCATCCGCTGCAGTGTGTCCGAGTGCGCATGAGCAGTAATGAGTCCGAGTGCGCGTGAGCAGTAGTGAGGCCGAATGCGAATGTGCTGTAGTGAGCCCGATTGCGCATCCGCAGCAGTGAGTCCCAGTGCCCATGAGCAGTAGTTAGACCGAGAACGCATGAGAAGTAGTGACCCCGTGTGCGCATGCGCAGTAGTGAATCCGAGCACTCATCCGCATTAGTGAGCCCGAGTGCGCATGCGCAGTAGTGACCCCGATTGCGCATCCGCAGTAGTGAGTCCGTGTGCGCATGCCCAGTAGTGAGCCAGAGCGCGCATGCGCAGTAGTGAGTCCGAGTACGCATGCGCAGAAGTGAGCCCGAGTGCGCATGTGCAGGTCTGACCGGAGTGCGCATGCGCAGTAGTGAGCCAGAGCGCGCATGCGCAGTAGAGAGCCCGAGCGCGCATCCGCAGTAGTGAGCCCGATTGCGCATCCGCAGTAGTGAGGCCGAGTGCTCATGAGCAGTAGTAAGCCCGTGTGTGCATGAGCAGTAGTGACCCCGAGTGCGCATGCACAGTAGTGAGCCCGTGCGCGCATACGCGGCAGCGAGCCCGATTTTGCACCCGCAGTAGTGATTCCGAGTGCGCATGAGCAGTAGTTAGTCTGAGAGCACATGAAAAGTAGTGACCCGTGTGCGCATGCGCAGTGGTGAGACTCCAGCGCGCATCCGCAGTAGTGAACCCGATTGCGCATCCGCAGTAGTGAATCCGAGTTCGCATGAGCAGTAGTGACTCCGACTGCGCATGCACAGTAGTGCGCCCGTGCGCGCATGCGCAGTAGTGCGCCCGTGTGCGCATGCGCAGTAGTGACTCCGAGTGCGCATGGGCAGTAGTAAGCCCGATTGCGCATCCGCTGCAGTGTGTCCGAGTGCGCATGAGCAGTAATGAGTCCGAGTGCGCATGAGCAGTAGTGAGGCCGAATGCGAATGTGCTGTAGTGAGCCCGATTGCGCATCCGCAGCAGTGAGTCCGAGTGCCCATGAGCAGTAGTGACCCCGATTGCGCAAGCACAGTAGTGAGCCCATGTGTGCATGCGCAGTAGCGAGCCCTTTTGCGCATCCGCAGTAGTGAGTCCGTGTGCGCATGCCCAGTAGTGAGCCCAAGTGCGCATGTGCAGGTCTGCGCCGGAGTGCGCATGCGCAGTAGAGAGCCCTTGTGTGCATGAGCAGTAGTGACCCCGAGTGCGCATGCACAGTAGTGAGCCCGAGAGCGCATGCGCAATAGTGAGCCCGAGTGCCCATGCGCAAAAGTGAGCTCGAGAGCGCATGTGCAAGTCTGAGCCAGAGTGCGCATGCGCAGTAGTGAGCCCGATTGCGCATCCGTAGTAGTGAGCCCGAGTGCGCATGTGCAGGTATGACCGGAGAGGGCATGAGCAGTAGTGATCCCGACCGCGCATGCGCAGTAGTGAGCCCGTGCGCGCATCCGCAGTAGTGAGCCCGAGTGCGCATGCGCAGTAGTGACGCCGAGTGCGCATGCACAGTAGTGAGTCCGAGTGCGCATGCGCAGTAGAGAGCCCGAGTACGCATGTCCAGGTCTGAGCCGGAGTGCGCATGCGCAGTAGTGAGCCCGATTGTGCATCCGCAGTAGTGAGTCCGAGTGCGCATGAACAATAGTGAGCCCGTGTGTGCATGAGCAGTAGTGACCCCGAGTCCGCATGCACAGTAGTGAGCCCGTGCACGCATGCGCGGTAGTGAGCCCGATTTTGCATCCACAGTAGTGAGTCGGAGTACTCATGAGCAGTAGTTAGTCCGAGAGCGCATGAGAAGTAGTGACCCCGTGTGCGCATGCGCAGTAGTGAGCCCGAGCGCGCATCTGCAGTAGTGAGTCCGAGTGCGCATGAGCAGTAGTGAGCCCGTGTGTGCATGAGCAGTAGTGACCCCGAGTACGCATGCACAGTAGTGAGCCCGTGTGCGCATACGCGGTAGAGAGCCCGATTTTGCATCCGCAGTAGTGAGCCCGAGTGCGCATGAGCAGTAGTGACCCCGATTGCGCATCCGCAGTAATGAGGCCGAGTGCCCATGCGCAGTAGTGAGTCCGATCGCGCATCCGCAGTAGTGAGGCCGAGTGCGCTTAAGCAGTAGGGAGTCAGAGTGCGCATGAGCAGTAGTGACCCCGATTGCGCATGCACAGTAGTGAGCCCGTGTGGGCATGCGCAGTAGTGAGCCCGTGTGCGCATACGCGGTAGAGAGCCCGATTTTGCATCCGCAGTAGTGAGTCCGAGTGCGCATGTGCAGATCTGACCGGAGTGCGCATGCGCAGTAGTGAGACCGAGCGCGCATTCGCAGTAGTGACCCCGAGTGCGCATGCGCAGTAGAGAGCCCGATTGCGCATGCGCAGTAGTGAGCCCGAGTCCGCATGCGCAGTAGTGACCCCGAGTGCGCATGCGCAGTAGAGAGCCCGAATGCGCATGGTCAAGTCTGAGGCGGAGTGCGCATGCGCAGTAGTGAGTCCGAGTGCGCATGAGCAGTAGTGACCCCGAGTCCAATGCACAGTCGTGAGCCCGTGTGCGCATGCGCAGTAGTGCGCCCGTGTGCCCATGCCCAAAAGTGAGCTCGAGAGCGCATGTGCATGTCTGAGCCGGAGTCCGCATGCACAGTCGTGAGCCCGTGTGCGCATGCGCAGTAGTGCGCCCGTGTGCCCATGCGCAAAAGTGAGCTCGAGAGCGCATGTGCAAGTCTGAGCCGGAGTGCGCATGCGCAGTAGTGAGCCCGATTGCGCATCCGTAGTAGTGAGCCCGAGTGCGCATGTGCAGGTATGACCGGAGAGGGCATGAGCAGTAGTGATCCCGACCGCGCATGCGCAGTAGTGAGCCCGTGCGCGCATCCGCAGTAGTGAGCCCGAGTGCGCATGCGCAGTAGTGACGCCGAGTGCGCATGCACAGTAGTGAGTCCGAGTGCGCATGCGCAGTAGAGAGCCCGAGTACGCATGTCCAGGTCTGAGCCGGAGTGCGCATGCGCAGTAGTGAGCCCGAGCGCGCATCCGCAGTAGTGAGCCCGAGCGCCCATGCGCAGTAGTGAGCCCGTGCATGCATGAGCAGTAGTGACCCCGAGTGCGCATGCACAGTAGTGCGTCCGCGCGCGCGTACGCGATAGTGAGCCCGATTGCGCATCCGCAGTAATGAGGCCGAGTGCCCATGAGCAGTTGTGAGTCCGAGTGCGCATGGGCAGTAGTGACCCCGAGCGCGCATGCACAGTCGTGAGCCCGTGTGCGCATGCGCAGTAGTGCGACCGTGTGCGCATGCGCAAAAGGGAGCCCGAGTGCGCATGGCCACGTCTGAGCCGGAGTGCGCATGCGCAGTACTGACCCCGAGTGCGCATGCGCAGTAGCGGCCCCGAGCGCGCATGAGCAGTAGTGAGCCCGAGTGCGCATGTGCAGGTCTGACCGGAGTGCGAATGCGCAGTAGTGAGCCCGAGCGCGCATTCGCTGTGGTGACCCCGAGTGCGTATGCGCAGTAGAGAGCCCGATTGCGCATGCGCAGTAGTGAGCCCGTGTCCGCTTGCGCGGTGGTGAGCCCAAGTGCGCATGGTCAAGTCTGAGCCGGAGTGCGGATTAGCAGAAGTGAGCCCGATTGCGCATCCGCAGTAGTGAGCCCGAGCGCCCATGAGCAGTAGTGAGTCCGAGTGCGCATAAGAAGTAGTAACCCCGGTTGCGCATGCACAGTAGTGAGCCCGTGTGGGCATGCGCAGTAGTGAGCCCGAGCGCGCATGCGCAGTAGTGAGCCCGTGTATGCATGAGCAGTAGTGACCACGTGTGCGCATGCACAGTAGTGAGCCCGTGTGCGCACGCGCAGTAGCGACCCCGAGCGCGCATGCACTGTAGTGAGTCCGAGTGCGAATGCGTAGGAGTGACCCCGAGTGCGCATTCGCAGAAGTGAGCTCGAGTGCGCATGTGCAGTTCTGAGCCGGTGTGCGCATGCGCAGTAGTGAGCCCGAGTGCGCATGCGCAGTAGTGGGCTCGTGTGCGCATGCGCAGTAGTGAGCCCGACCGCGCATCCGCAGTAGTGACCCCGAGTGCGCATGCACAGTAGTAAGCCCGTGCGCGCATGCGCAGTAGTGCGCCCGTGTGCGCATGTGCAGAAGTGAGCTCGAGTGCGCATGTGCAGTTCTGAGCCGGAGTGCGCTTGCGCAGTAGTGACCCCGAGTGCGGATGCGCAGTAGCGACACCGAGCGCGCATGCGCAGAAGTAAGCCCGTGTGCGCATGTGCAGGTCTGAGCCGGAGTGCGCATGCGCAGTAGTGACCACGAGCGCGCATGCGCAGTAGTGAGCCCGAGTGCGCATGTGCAGGTCTGAGCCGGAGTGCGCATGCGCAGTAGTGACCACGAGCGCGCATGCGCAGTAGTGAGTCCGAGTGTCCATGAGCAGTAGCTAGTCCGAGAGCGCATGAGAAATAGTGACCCGGTATGCGCATGCCCAGTAGTGAGCCCGTGTGCGCGTGCGCTGTAGTGAGGCCTTGTGTGCATGCGCAGTAGTGAGTCCGAGTGCGCATGAGCAGTAGTGACTTCGAGTGCACATGAGCAGTAGTGACCCCGAGTGCGCATGCGCAGTAGAGAGCCCGATTGCGCATGCGCAGAAGTGATCGCATGTCCGCATGCGCAGTGGTGAGCCCGAGTGCGCATGGGCAGCTCTGAGCCGGAGTGCGCATGCGCAGTAGTGAGCCCGAGCGCGCATCGACAGTAGTGAGTCCGAGTGCGCATGAGCAGTAGTGACCCCGAGTGCGCATGCACAGTCGTGAGACACTGTGCGCATGCGCAGTAGTGATCCCGAGTGCGCATGCGCAGTAGAGAGCCCGATTGCGCATGTGCAGGTCTGAGCCCGAGTGCGCATCCGCAGTAGTGATTCCGAGTGCGCATGAGCAGTAGTGACCCCGAGTGCGCATGCACAGTAGTGAGCCTGTGCACGCATAAGCGGTAGTGAGCCCGATTTTGCATCCGCAGTAGTGAGTCGGAGTGCGCATGAGCACTAGTTAGTCCGAGAGCGCATGAGAAGTAGTGACCCCGTGTGCGCATGCGCAGTAGTGAGTCCGAGAGCGCATCCGCAGTAGTGAGCCCGAGTGCGCATGCGCAGTAGTGACCCCGAGTGCGCATGCGCAGTTGAAAGCCTGATTGCGCATGCGCAGTAGTGAGCCCGTGTCCGCATGCGCAGTGGTGAGCCCGAGTGCCCATGTTCAAGTCTTAGCCGAAGTGCGCATGCGCAGTAGCGAGCCCGATTGCGAATCCGCAGTAGTGAGCCCATGTGTGCATGCGCAGTAACGAGCCCGATTGCGCATCCGCAGTAATGAGTCCGTGTGCGCATGCCCAGTAGTGAGCCAGAGCGCGCATGAGCAGTAGTGCTTCCAAGTGCGCATGAGCAGTAGTGACCCCGATTGCGCATGCACAGTAGTGAGCCCATGTGTGCATGCGCAGTAGCGAGCCCGATTGCGCATCCGCAGTAGTGAGTCCGTGTGCGCATCCGCAGTAGTGAGTCCGAGTGCCCATGAGCGTTAGTTAGTCCGAGAACGCATGAGAAGTAGTGACCCCGTGTGCGCATGCGCAGTAGTGAGCCCGAGTGCGCATGTGCAAGTCTGAGCCGGAGTGCGCATGCGCAGTAGTGACCGCGATTGCGCATGCACAGTAGTGAGCCCATGTGTGCATGCGCAGTAGCGAGCCCGATTGCGCGTCCGCAGTAGTAAGTCCGTGTGCGCATGCCCAGTAGTGAGATCGAGGGCGCATGCGCAGTAGTGAGACCGATTTTGCACCCGCAGTAGTGAGTCCGAGTGCGCATGAGCAGTAGTGAGTCCGAGTGCCCATGAGCCGTAGTGAGTCCGATTGCGCATGAGCAGTAGTGAGTCCGAGTGCGCATGAGCAGTAGTGAGCCCGTGGCGCGCATCAGCAGTAGTGAGTCCGAGTGCGCATGAGCAGTAGTGAGCCCGTGGCGCGCATCAGCAGTAGTGAGCCCGAGTGCGCATGCGCAGTAGTGACGCCGAGTGCGCATGCACAGTAGTGCGCCCGTGCGCGCATGCGCAGTAGTGCGCCCGTGTGCGCATGCGCAGTAGTGAGTCCGAGTGCGCATGAGCAGTAGTGAGCCCGTGTGTGCGTGAGCAGTAGTGACCCCGAGTGCGCATGCACAGTAGTGACCCCGTGTGCGCATGCGCAGTGGTGAAACTCCAGCGCGCATCCGCAGTAGTGAACCCGATTGCGCATGCGCAGTAGTGAGCGCGAGTGCCCATGAGCAATAGTGACCCCGATTGCGCATGCACAGTAGTGAGCCCATGTGTGCATGCGCAGTAGCGAGCCCTTTTGCGCATCCGCAGTAGTGAGCCCGTGTGTGCATGAGCAGTAGTGACCCAGAGTGCGCATGCGCAGTAGTGACCCCGAGGGCGCATGCACAGTCGTGAGCCCGTGTGCGCATGCGCAATAGTGGGCCCGAGTGCGCATGCGCAAAAGTGAGCTCGAGAGCGCATGTGCAGTTCTGAGCCGGTGTGCGCATGCACATTAGTGAGCTCGAGCGCGCATGCGCAGTAGTGCGCCCGTGTGGGCATGCGGTGAAGTGAGCTCGGGTGCGCATGTGCAGGTGTAAGCCGGTGCATGCATGCGCAGTAGTGACCCGGAGTGCACATGCGCAGCAGCGTCCCCGAGCGCGCATACGCAGTAATGAGCCCGAGTGCGCATGTGCAGGTCTGACCGGAGTGCGCATGCGTAGTAGTGAGCCCGAGCGCGCATCTGCAGTAGTGAGCCCGTGTGCGCATGCACAGTCGTGAGCCCGTGAGCGCATGCGCAGAAGCGAGCTCGAAAGCGCATGTGCAGGTCTGAGCCGGAGTGCGCATGCGAAGTAGTGAGCCCGATTGCGCATCGGCAGTAGTGAGTCCGTGTGCGCATGCCCAGTAGTGAGCCCGAGTGCGCATGTGCAGGTCTGAGCCGGAGTGCGCATGCACAGTAGTGACCCCGAGCGCGCATGCGCTGTAGCGAGTCCTAGTGCGCATGCGCAGTAGTGACCCCGAGTGCGCATCGGCAGTAGTGAGTCCGTGTGCGCATGCACAGTAGTGAGCCCATGTGTGCATGCGCAGTAGCGAGCCCCATTGCGCATCCGCAGTAGTGTGTCCATGTGCGCATGCCCAGTAGTGAGCCCGAGTGCGCATGCGCAGTAGCGAGCCCGATTGCGCATGCGCAGTAGTGAGAACGTGTCCGCATACGCAGTGGTGACCCCGAGTGCGCATGCCCAGTAGTGAGCCCGAGTGCGCATGCGCAGTAGAGAGCCCGATTGCGCATGCGCAGTAGTGAGAACGTGTCCGCATACGCAGTGGTGACCCCGAGTGCGCATGCCCAGTAGTGAGCCCGAGTGCGCATGCGCAGTAGTGCGCCCGTGTGCGCATGCGCAAAAGTGAGCTCGAGAGCGCATGTGCAAGTCTGAGCCGGAGTGCGCATGCGCAGTAGTGAGTCCGAGTGCGCATCCGCAGTAGTGAGCCCGTGCGCGCATACCCGGTAGCGAGCCCGATTTTGCACCCGCAGTAGTGAGTCCGAGGGCGCATGAGCAGTAGTCAGTCCGAGAGCGCATGAGAAATGGTGACCCCGTGTGCGCATGCGCAGTGGTGAGACCCCAGCACGCATCCGCAGTAGTGAACCCGATTGCGCATCCGCAGTAGTGTGTCCGAGTGCGCATGAGCAGTAGTGAGCCCGAGTGCGCATGCACAGTCGTGAGGCCGTGTGCGCATGCGCAATAGTGAGCCCGAGTGCGCATGCGCAAAAGTGAGCTCGAGAGCGCATGTGCAAGTCTGAGCCGGTGTGCGCATGCGCAGTAGTGACCCCGAGTGCGCCTGCGCTGTAGTGAGGCCGTGTGTGCATGCGCAGTAGTGAGTCCGATTGCTCATGCACAGTAGTGAGCCCATGTGTGCATGCGCAGTAGCGAGCTCGATTCCGCATCCGCAGTAGTGTGACCGTGTGCGCATGCACAGTAGTGAGCCCGAGTGCGCATGCGCAGTAGAGAGTTCGATTGCGCATCCGCAGTAGTGAGGCCGAGTGCCCATAAGCAGTAGTGAGTCCAAGTGCGCATGAGCAGTAGTGACCCCGAGTGCGCATGGGCAGCAGTGAGCCCGATTGCGCATCCGCAGTAGGGAGTACGTGTGCGCATGCGCAGTAGTGAGCCCGACTGCGCATCCGCAGTAGTGAGGCCGATTGCCCATGAGCAGTAGTGAGCCCGAGTGCGCATGAGCAGTAGTGACCCCGATTGCGCGTGCACAGTAGTGAGCCCATGTGTGCATGCGCAGTAGCGAGCCCGTGTCCGCATGCACAGTCGTGAACCCGTGTGCGCATGCGCAGTAGTGCGACCGTGCGCGCATGCGCAAAAGTGAGCCCGAGTGCGCGTGGCCAGGTCTGAGCCGGAGTGCGCATTCGCAGTAGTGAGCCCGATTGCGCATCCGTAGTAATGAGGCCGAGTGCCCATAAGCAGTAGTGAGTCCAAGTGCGCATGAGCAGTAGTGACCCCGAGTGCGCATACGCAGTAGTGAGCCCGATTGCGCATCCGCAGTAGGGAGTCCGTGTGCGCATACGCAGCAGTGAGCCCGATTGCGCATCGGCAGTAGCGAGCCCGTGTCCGCATGCGCAGTGGTGAGCCCGAATGCGCATGGTCAAGCCTGAGCCGGAGTGCGCATGCGCAGTAGTGAGTCCGAGTGCGCATCCGCAGTAGTGAGCCCGTGCGCGCATACCCGGTAGCGAGCCCGATTTTGCACCCGCAGTAGTGAGTCCGAGGGCGCATGAGCAGTAGTCAGTCCGAGAGCGCATGAGAAATGGTGACCCCGTGTGCGCATGCGCAGTGGTGAGACCCCAGCACGCATCCGCAGTAGTGAACCCGATTGCGCATCCGCAGTAGTGTGTCCGAGTGCGCATGAGCAGTAGTGAGCCCGAGTGCGCATGCACAGTCGTGAGGCCGTGTGCGCATGCGCAATAGTGAGCCCGAGTGCGCATGCGCAAAAGTGAGCTCGAGAGCGCATGTGCAAGTCTGAGCCGGTGTGCGCATGCGCAGTAGTGACCCCGAGTGCGCCTGCGCTGTAGTGAGGCCGTGTGTGCATGCGCAGTAGTGAGTCCGATTGCTCATGCACAGTAGTGAGCCCATGTGTGCATGCGCAGTAGCGAGCTCGATTCCGCATCCGCAGTAGTGTGACCGTGTGCGCATGCACAGTAGTGAGCCCGAGTGCGCATGCGCAGTAGAGAGTTCGATTGCGCATCCGCAGTAGTGAGGCCGAGTGCCCATAAGCAGTAGTGAGTCCAAGTGCGCATGAGCAGTAGTGACCCCGAGTGCGCATGGGCAGCAGTGAGCCCGATTGCGCATCCGCAGTAGGGAGTACGTGTGCGCATGCGCAGTAGTGAGCCCGATTGCGCATCCGCAGTAGTGAGGCCGATTGCCCATGAGCAGTAGTGAGCCCGAGTGCGCATGAGCAGTAGTGACCCCGATTGCGCGTGCACAGTAGTGAGCCCATGTGTGCATGCGCAGTAGCGAGCCCGTGTCCGCATGCACAGTCGTGAACCCGTGTGCGCATGCGCAGTAGTGCGACCGTGCGCGCATGCGCAAAAGTGAGCCCGAGTGCGCGTGGCCAGGTCTGAGCCGGAGTGCGCATTCGCAGTAGTGAGCCCGATTGCGCATCCGTAGTAATGAGGCCGAGTGCCCATAAGCAGTAGTGAGTCCAAGTGCGCATGAGCAGTAGTGACCCCGAGTGCGCATACGCAGTAGTGAGCCCGATTGCGCATCCGCAGTAGGGAGTCCGTGTGCGCATACGCAGCAGTGAGCCCGATTGCGCATCGGCAGTAGCGAGCCCGTGTCCGCATGCGCAGTGGTGAGCCCGAATGCGCATGGTCAAGCCTGAGCCGGAGTGCGCATGCGCAGTAGTGAGTCCGATCGCGCATCCGCAGTAGTGAGCCCGAGCGCCCATGCGCAGTAGTGAGCCCGATTGCGCATCCGCAGTAGTGAGGCCGAGTGTCCATGAGCAGTAGTGAGTCCAAGTGCGCATGCGCAGTAGTGAGTCCGAGTGCGCATGAGCAGTAGTGACCCCGAGTCCGCATGCACAGTCGTGAGCCCGTGTGCGCATGCGCAGTAGTGCGCCCATGTGCCCATGCGCCAAAGTGAGCTCGAGAGCGCATGTGCATGTCTGAGCCGGAGTCCGCATGCACAGTCGTGAGCCCGTGTGCGCATGCGCAGTAGTGCGCCCGTGTGCCCATGCGCAAAAGTGAGCTCGAGAGCGCATGTGCAAGTCTGAGCCGGAGTGCGCATGCGCAGTAGTGAGCCCGATTGCGCATCCGTAGTAGTGAGCCCGAGTGCGCATGTGCAGGTCTGACCCGAGAGGGCATGAGCAGTAGTGATCCCGACCGCGCATGCGCAGTAGTGAGCCCGAGCGCGCATCCGCAGTAGTGAGCCCGAGTGCGCATGCGCAGTAGTGACGCCGAGTGCGCATGCACAGTAGTGAGTCCGAGTGCGCATGCGCAGTAGAGAGCCCGAGTGCGCATGTCCAGGTCTGACCGGAGTGCGCATGCGCAGTAGTGAGACCGAGCGCGCATTCGCAGTAGTGACCCCGAGTGCGCATGCGCAGTAGAGAGCCCGATTTCGCATGCGCAGTAGTGAGCCCGTGTCCGCATGCGCGGTGGTGGGCCCGAGTGCGCATGGTCAAGTCTGAGCCGGAGGTGAGCATGCGCAGTAGTGAGCCCGATCGCGCATCCGCAGTAGTGAGGCCGAGTGCCCATGAGCAGTAGTGAGTCCGAGTGCGCATGACCAGTAGCGACCCCGTTTGCGCATGCACAGTAGTGAGGCTGTGTGCCCATGAGCAGTAGTGAGCCCGAGTGCGCATGAGCAGTAGTGACCCCGATTGCGCATGCACAGTAGTGAGCACGAGTGTGCATGCGCAGTAGTGACCCCGAGTGCGCATGCGCAGTAGTGAGCCCGATTGCGCATTCGCAGTAGTGAGCCCGAGTGCGCAAGTGCAGATCTGAGCCGGCGAGCGCGTCCGCAGTAGTGAGCCTGCTTGTGCATCCGCAGTAGTGAGTCCGAGTGCCCATGAGCAGTAGTGAGTCCAAGTGCGCATGAGCAGTAGTGACCCCGAGTGCGCATGCACAGTAGTGAGCCCGTGCACGCATGCGCAGTAGTGCGCCCGTGTACGCATGTGCAGAAGTGAGCTCGCGAGCGCATGTGCAAGTCTGAGCCGGAGTGCGCTTGCGCAGTAGTGACCCCGAGTGCGGATGCGCAGAAGCGACACCGAGCGCGCATGCGCAATAGTAAGCCCGTGTGCGCATGCGCAGTGGTGAGCCCGAGTGCGCATGGGCAGATCTGAGCCGGAGTGCGCATGCGCAGTAGTGAGCCCGAGCGCGCATCGACAGTAGTGAGCCCGAGTGCGCATGAGCAGTAGTGACCCCGAGTGCGCATGCGCAGTAGAGAGCCCGATTGCGCATGTGCAGGTCTGAGCCGGAGAGCGCATCCGCAGTAGTGAGCCCGGTTGTGCATCCGCAGTAGTGAGTCCGAGTGCGCATGAGCAGTAGTGACCCCGAGTGCGCATGCACAGTAGTGAGCCTGTGCGCGCATAAGCGGTAGTGATCCCGATTTTGCATCCGCAGTAGTGAGTCGCAGTGCGCATTAGCAGTAGTCAGTCCGAGAGCGCATGAGAAGTAGTGACCCCGTGTGCGCATGCGCAGTAGTGAGTCCGAGAGAGCATCCGCAGTAGTGGGCCCGAGTGCGCATGCGCAGTAGTGGACCCGAGTGCACATGCGCAGTAGAGAGTCCGAGTGCGCATGAGCAGTAGTGACCACGATTGAGAATGCGCAGTGGTGACCCCGAGTGCGGATGCGCAGTAGTGACCATGAGCGCGCATGCGCAGTAGTGAGTGCGATTGTCCATGAGCAGTAGTTAGTCCGAGAGCGCATGAGAAGTAGTGACCCAGTATGCGCATGCCCAGTAGTGAGCCCGTGTGCGCGTGCGCTGTAGTGAGGCCGTGTGTGCTTGCGCAGTAGTGAGTCCGAGTGCGCATGAGCAGTAGTGACTCCGAGTGCACATGAGCAGTAGTGCCCCCGATCGCGCATACGCGGTAGTGAGCCCGATTTAGCATCCGCAGTAGTGGGTCCGAGTACGCATGAGCAGTAGTGAGTCCGTGTGCGCATCCGCAGTAGTGAGCCCGATTGCGCATCCGCAGTAGTGAGTCCGAGTGCGCATGTGCAGGTCTGAGCCGGAGTGCGCATGCGCAGTAGTGAGCCCGATTGCGCATCGGCAGTACTGAGTCCGAGTGCCCATGAGCAGTAGGGAGTCCGTGTGCGCATGCCCAGTAGTGAGCCCGAGTGCGCATATGCAGGTCTGAGCCGGAGTGCGCATGCGTTGTAGTGATCCCGATTGTGCATCCGCAGTAATGAGTCCGAGTGCGCATGAGCAGTAGTGAGCCCGTCCGCGCATACGCGGTAGTGAGCCCGATTTTGCAACCGCCGTAGTGAGTCGGAGTGCCCATGAGCAGTAGTGAGCCCGATTGCGCATCGGCAGTAGTGAGTCCGAGTGCCCATGAGCAGTAGTTAGTCCGAGAGCGCATGAGAAGTAGTGACCCAGTATGCGCATGCGCTGTAGTGAGCCCGAGTGCGCATGCGCAGTGGTGACCGCGAGTGCGCATTCGCAGTAGTGAACCCGAGTGCGCATGGGCAGTAGTGACCCCGAGTGCGCATGCGCAGTAGAGAGTCCGAGTGCGCATGCCCAGTAGTGAGTCCAAGTGCGCATGAGCAGTAGTTAGTCCAAGAGCGCATGAGAAGTAGTGACCCCGTGTGCGCATGCGCAGTAGTGAGCCCGAGTGCGCATGTGTAGGTCTGACCGGAGTGCGCATGCGCAGTAGTGAGCCCGATTGCGCATCGGCAGTAGTGAGTCCGAGTGCCCATGAGCCGTAGTGAGTCCGAGTGCGCATGAGCAGTAGTGAGTCCGAGTGCGCATGAGCAGTAGTGACCCCGATTGCGCATGCACAGCAGTGAGCCCATGCGTGCATGCGCAGTAGCGAGTCCGAGTGCCCATGAGCCGTAGTGAGTCCGTGTGCGCATGCGCAGTAGTGCGCCCGTGTGCCCATGCGCAAAAGTGAGCTCGAGAGCGCATGTGCAAGTCTGAGCCGGAGTGCGCATGCGCAGTAGTGAGCCCGATTGCGCATCCGTAGTAGTGAGCCCGAGTGCGCATGTGCAGGTATGACCGGAGAGGGCATGAGCAGTAGTGATCCCGACCGCGCATGCGCAGTAGTGAGCCCGTGCGCGCATCCGCAGTAGTGAGCCCGAGTGCGCATGCGCAGTAGTGACGCCGAGTGCGCATGCACAGTAGTGAGTCCGAGTGCGCATGCGCAGTAGAGAGCCCGAGTACGCATGTCCAGGTCTGAGCCGGAGTGCGCATGCGCAGTAGTGAGCCCGAGCGCGCATCCGCAGTAGTGAGCCCGAGCGCCCATGCGCAGTAGTGAGCCCGTGCATGCATGAGCAGTAGTGACCCCGAGTGCGCATGCACAGTAGTGCGTCCGCGCGCGCGTACGCGATAGTGAGCCCGATTGCGCATCCGCAGTAATGAGGCCGAGTGCCCATGAGCAGTTGTGAGTCCGAGTGCGCATGGGCAGTAGTGACCCCGAGCGCGCATGCACAGTCGTGAGCCCGTGTGCGCATGCGCAGTAGTGCGACCGTGTGCGCATGCGCAAAAGGGAGCCCGAGTGCGCATGGCCACGTCTGAGCCGGAGTGCGCATGCGCAGTACTGACCCCGAGTGCGCATGCGCAGTAGCGGCCCCGAGCGCGCATGAGCAGTAGTGAGCCCGAGTGCGCATGTGCAGGTCTGACCGGAGTGCGAATGCGCAGTAGTGAGCCCGAGCGCGCATTCGCTGTGGTGACCCCGAGTGCGTATGCGCAGTAGAGAGCCCGATTGCGCATGCGCAGTAGTGAGCCCGTGTCCGCTTGCGCGGTGGTGAGCCCAAGTGCGCATGGTCAAGTCTGAGCCGGAGTGCGGATTAGCAGAAGTGAGCCCGATTGCGCATCCGCAGTAGTGAGCCCGAGCGCCCATGAGCAGTAGTGAGTCCGAGTGCGCATAAGAAGTAGTAACCCCGGTTGCGCATGCACAGTAGTGAGCCCGTGTGGGCATGCGCAGTAGTGAGCCCGAGCGCGCATGCGCAGTAGTGAGCCCGTGTATGCATGAGCAGTAGTGACCACGTGTGCGCATGCACAGTAGTGAGCCCGTGTGCGCACGCGCAGTAGCGACCCCGAGCGCGCATGCACTGTAGTGAGTCCGAGTGCGAATGCGTAGGAGTGACCCCGAGTGCGCATTCGCAGAAGTGAGCTCGAGTGCGCATGTGCAGTTCTGAGCCGGTGTGCGCATGCGCAGTAGTGAGCCCGAGTGCGCATGCGCAGTAGTGGGCTCGTGTGCGCATGCGCAGTAGTGAGCCCGACCGCGCATCCGCAGTAGTGACCCCGAGTGCGCATGCACAGTAGTAAGCCCGTGCGCGCATGCGCAGTAGTGCGCCCGTGTGCGCATGTGCAGAAGTGAGCTCGAGTGCGCATGTGCAGTTCTGAGCCGGAGTGCGCTTGCGCAGTAGTGACCCCGAGTGCGGATGCGCAGTAGCGACACCGAGCGCGCATGCGCAGAAGTAAGCCCGTGTGCGCATGTGCAGGTCTGAGCCGGAGTGCGCATGCGCAGTAGTGACCACGAGCGCGCATGCGCAGTAGTGAGCCCGAGTGCGCATGTGCAGGTCTGAGCCGGAGTGCGCATGCGCAGTAGTGACCACGAGCGCGCATGCGCAGTAGTGAGTCCGAGTGTCCATGAGCAGTAGCTAGTCCGAGAGCGCATGAGAAATAGTGACCCGGTATGCGCATGCCCAGTAGTGAGCCCGTGTGCGCGTGCGCTGTAGTGAGGCCTTGTGTGCATGCGCAGTAGTGAGTCCGAGTGCGCATGAGCAGTAGTGACTTCGAGTGCACATGAGCAGTAGTGACCCCGAGTGCGCATGCGCAGTAGAGAGCCCGATTGCGCATGCGCAGAAGTGATCGCATGTCCGCATGCGCAGTGGTGAGCCCGAGTGCGCATGGGCAGCTCTGAGCCGGAGTGCGCATGCGCAGTAGTGAGCCCGAGCGCGCATCGACAGTAGTGAGTCCGAGTGCGCATGAGCAGTAGTGACCCCGAGTGCGCATGCACAGTCGTGAGACACTGTGCGCATGCGCAGTAGTGATCCCGAGTGCGCATGCGCAGTAGAGAGCCCGATTGCGCATGTGCAGGTCTGAGCCCGAGTGCGCATCCGCAGTAGTGATTCCGAGTGCGCATGAGCAGTAGTGACCCCGAGTGCGCATGCACAGTAGTGAGCCTGTGCACGCATAAGCGGTAGTGAGCCCGATTTTGCATCCGCAGTAGTGAGTCGGAGTGCGCATGAGCACTAGTTAGTCCGAGAGCGCATGAGAAGTAGTGACCCCGTGTGCGCATGCGCAGTAGTGAGTCCGAGAGCGCATCCGCAGTAGTGAGCCCGAGTGCGCATGCGCAGTAGTGACCCCGAGTGCGCATGCGCAGTTGAAAGCCTGATTGCGCATGCGCAGTAGTGAGCCCGTGTCCGCATGCGCAGTGGTGAGCCCGAGTGCCCATGTTCAAGTCTTAGCCGAAGTGCGCATGCGCAGTAGCGAGCCCGATTGCGAATCCGCAGTAGTGAGCCCATGTGTGCATGCGCAGTAACGAGCCCGATTGCGCATCCGCAGTAATGAGTCCGTGTGCGCATGCCCAGTAGTGAGCCAGAGCGCGCATGAGCAGTAGTGCTTCCAAGTGCGCATGAGCAGTAGTGACCCCGATTGCGCATGCACAGTAGTGAGCCCATGTGTGCATGCGCAGTAGCGAGCCCGATTGCGCATCCGCAGTAGTGAGTCCGTGTGCGCATCCGCAGTAGTGAGTCCGAGTGCCCATGAGCGTTAGTTAGTCCGAGAACGCATGAGAAGTAGTGACCCCGTGTGCGCATGCGCAGTAGTGAGCCCGAGTGCGCATGTGCAAGTCTGAGCCGGAGTGCGCATGCGCAGTAGTGACCGCGATTGCGCATGCACAGTAGTGAGCCCATGTGTGCATGCGCAGTAGCGAGCCCGATTGCGCGTCCGCAGTAGTAAGTCCGTGTGCGCATGCCCAGTAGTGAGATCGAGGGCGCATGCGCAGTAGTGAGACCGATTTTGCACCCGCAGTAGTGAGTCCGAGTGCGCATGAGCAGTAGTGAGTCCGAGTGCCCATGAGCCGTAGTGAGTCCGATTGCGCATGAGCAGTAGTGAGTCCGAGTGCGCATGAGCAGTAGTGAGCCCGTGGCGCGCATCAGCAGTAGTGAGTCCGAGTGCGCATGAGCAGTAGTGAGCCCGTGGCGCGCATCAGCAGTAGTGAGCCCGAGTGCGCATGCGCAGTAGTGACGCCGAGTGCGCATGCACAGTAGTGCGCCCGTGCGCGCATGCGCAGTAGTGCGCCCGTGTGCGCATGCGCAGTAGTGAGTCCGAGTGCGCATGAGCAGTAGTGAGCCCGTGTGTGCGTGAGCAGTAGTGACCCCGAGTGCGCATGCACAGTAGTGACCCCGTGTGCGCATGCGCAGTGGTGAAACTCCAGCGCGCATCCGCAGTAGTGAACCCGATTGCGCATGCGCAGTAGTGAGCGCGAGTGCCCATGAGCAATAGTGACCCCGATTGCGCATGCACAGTAGTGAGCCCATGTGTGCATGCGCAGTAGCGAGCCCTTTTGCGCATCCGCAGTAGTGAGCCCGTGTGTGCATGAGCAGTAGTGACCCAGAGTGCGCATGCGCAGTAGTGACCCCGAGGGCGCATGCACAGTCGTGAGCCCGTGTGCGCATGCGCAATAGTGGGCCCGAGTGCGCATGCGCAAAAGTGAGCTCGAGAGCGCATGTGCAGTTCTGAGCCGGTGTGCGCATGCACGTTAGTGAGCTCGAGCGCGCATGCGCAGTAGTGCGCCCGTGTGGGCATGCGGTGAAGTGAGCTCGGGTGCGCATGTGCAGGTGTAAGCCGGTGCATGCATGCGCAGTAGTGACCCGGAGTGCACATGCGCAGCAGCGTCCCCGAGCGCGCATACGCAGTAATGAGCCCGAGTGCGCATGTGCAGGTCTGACCGGAGTGCGCATGCGTAGTAGTGAGCCCGAGCGCGCATCTGCAGTAGTGAGCCCGTGTGCGCATGCACAGTCGTGAGCCCGTGAGCGCATGCGCAGAAGCGAGCTCGAAAGCGCATGTGCAGGTCTGAGCCGGAGTGCGCATGCGAAGTAGTGAGCCCGATTGCGCATCGGCAGTAGTGAGTCCGTGTGCGCATGCCCAGTAGTGAGCCCGAGTGCGCATGTGCAGGTCTGAGCCGGAGTGCGCATGCACAGTAGTGACCCCGAGCGCGCATGCGCTGTAGCGAGTCCTAGTGCGCATGCGCAGTAGTGACCCCGAGTGCGCATCGGCAGTAGTGAGTCCGTGTGCGCATGCACAGTAGTGAGCCCATGTGTGCATGCGCAGTAGCGAGCCCCATTGCGCATCCGCAGTAGTGTGTCCATGTGCGCATGCCCAGTAGTGAGCCCGAGTGCGCATGCGCAGTAGCGAGCCCGATTGCGCATGCGCAGTAGTGAGAACGTGTCCGCATACGCAGTGGTGACCCCGAGTGCGCATGCCCAGTAGTGAGCCCGAGTGCGCATGCGCAGTAGAGAGCCCGATTGCGCATGCGCAGTAGTGAGAACGTGTCCGCATACGCAGTGGTGACCCCGAGTGCGCATGCCCAGTAGTGAGCCCGAGTGCGCATGCGCAGTAGTGCGCCCGTGTGCGCATGCGCAAAAGTGAGCTCGAGAGCGCATGTGCAAGTCTGAGCCGGAGTGCGCATGCGCAGTAGTGAGTCCGAGTGCGCATCCGCAGTAGTGAGCCCGTGCGCGCATACCCGGTAGCGAGCCCGATTTTGCACCCGCAGTAGTGAGTCCGAGGGCGCATGAGCAGTAGTCAGTCCGAGAGCGCATGAGAAATGGTGACCCCGTGTGCGCATGCGCAGTGGTGAGACCCCAGCACGCATCCGCAGTAGTGAACCCGATTGCGCATCCGCAGTAGTGTGTCCGAGTGCGCATGAGCAGTAGTGAGCCCGAGTGCGCATGCACAGTCGTGAGGCCGTGTGCGCATGCGCAATAGTGAGCCCGAGTGCGCATGCGCAAAAGTGAGCTCGAGAGCGCATGTGCAAGTCTGAGCCGGTGTGCGCATGCGCAGTAGTGACCCCGAGTGCGCCTGCGCTGTAGTGAGGCCGTGTGTGCATGCGCAGTAGTGAGTCCGATTGCTCATGCACAGTAGTGAGCCCATGTGTGCATGCGCAGTAGCGAGCTCGATTCCGCATCCGCAGTAGTGTGACCGTGTGCGCATGCACAGTAGTGAGCCCGAGTGCGCATGCGCAGTAGAGAGTTCGATTGCGCATCCGCAGTAGTGAGGCCGAGTGCCCATAAGCAGTAGTGAGTCCAAGTGCGCATGAGCAGTAGTGACCCCGAGTGCGCATGGGCAGCAGTGAGCCCGATTGCGCATCCGCAGTAGGGAGTACGTGTGCGCATGCGCAGTAGTGAGCCCGATTGCGCATCCGCAGTAGTGAGGCCGATTGCCCATGAGCAGTAGTGAGCCCGAGTGCGCATGAGCAGTAGTGACCCCGATTGCGCGTGCACAGTAGTGAGCCCATGTGTGCATGCGCAGTAGCGAGCCCGTGTCCGCATGCACAGTCGTGAACCCGTGTGCGCATGCGCAGTAGTGCGACGGTGCGCGCATGCGCAAAAGTGAGCCCGAGTGCGCGTGGCCAGGTCTGAGCCGGAGTGCGCATTCGCAGTAGTGAGCCCGATTGCGCATCCGTAGTAATGAGGCCGAGTGCCCATAAGCAGTAGTGAGTCCAAGTGCGCATGAGCAGTAGTGACCCCGAGTGCGCATACGCAGTAGTGAGCCCGATTGCGCATCCGCAGTAGGGAGTCCGTGTGCGCATACGCAGCAGTGAGCCCGATTGCGCATCGGCAGTAGCGAGCCCGTGTCCGCATGCGCAGTGGTGAGCCCGAATGCGCATGGTCAAGCCTGAGCCGGAGTGCGCATGCGCAGTAGTGAGTCCGAGTGCGCATCCGCAGTAGTGAGCCCGTGCGCGCATACCCGGTAGCGAGCCCGATTTTGCACCCGCAGTAGTGAGTCCGAGGGCGCATGAGCAGTAGTCAGTCCGAGAGCGCATGAGAAATGGTGACCCCGTGTGCGCATGCGCAGTGGTGAGACCCCAGCACGCATCCGCAGTAGTGAACCCGATTGCGCATCCGCAGTAGTGTGTCCGAGTGCGCATGAGCAGTAGTGAGCCCGAGTGCGCATGCACAGTCGTGAGGCCGTGTGCGCATGCGCAATAGTGAGCCCGAGTGCGCATGCGCAAAAGTGAGCTCGAGAGCGCATGTGCAAGTCTGAGCCGGTGTGCGCATGCGCAGTAGTGACCCCGAGTGCGCCTGCGCTGTAGTGAGGCCGTGTGTGCATGCGCAGTAGTGAGTCCGATTGCTCATGCACAGTAGTGAGCCCATGTGTGCATGCGCAGTAGCGAGCTCGATTCCGCATCCGCAGTAGTGTGACCGTGTGCGCATGCACAGTAGTGAGCCCGAGTGCGCATGCGCAGTAGAGAGTTCGATTGCGCATCCGCAGTAGTGAGGCCGAGTGCCCATAAGCAGTAGTGAGTCCAAGTGCGCATGAGCAGTAGTGACCCCGAGTGCGCATGGGCAGCAGTGAGCCCGATTGCGCATCCGCAGTAGGGAGTACGTGTGCGCATGCGCAGTAGTGAGCCCGATTGCGCATCCGCAGTAGTGAGGCCGATTGCCCATGAGCAGTAGTGAGCCCGAGTGCGCATGAGCAGTAGTGACCCCGATTGCGCGTGCACAGTAGTGAGCCCATGTGTGCATGCGCAGTAGCGAGCCCGTGTCCGCATGCACAGTCGTGAACCCGTGTGCGCATGCGCAGTAGTGCGACCGTGCGCGCATGCGCAAAAGTGAGCCCGAGTGCGCGTGGCCAGGTCTGAGCCGGAGTGCGCATTCGCAGTAGTGAGCCCGATTGCGCATCCGTAGTAATGAGGCCGAGTGCCCATAAGCAGTAGTGAGTCCAAGTGCGCATGAGCAGTAGTGACCCCGAGTGCGCATACGCAGTAGTGAGCCCGATTGCGCATCCGCAGTAGGGAGTCCGTGTGCGCATACGCAGCAGTGAGCCCGATTGCGCATCGGCAGTAGCGAGCCCGTGTCCGCATGCGCAGTGGTGAGCCCGAATGCGCATGGTCAAGCCTGAGCCGGAGTGCGCATGCGCAGTAGTGAGTCCGATCGCGCATCCGCAGTAGTGAGCCCGAGCGCCCATGCGCAGTAGTGAGCCCGATTGCGCATCCGCAGTAGTGAGGCCGAGTGTCCATGAGCAGTAGTGAGTCCAAGTGCGCATGCGCAGTAGTGAGTCCGAGTGCGCATGAGCAGTAGTGACCCCGAGTCCGCATGCACAGTCGTGAGCCCGTGTGCGCATGCGCAGTAGTGCGCCCATGTGCCCATGCGCCAAAGTGAGCTCGAGAGCGCATGTGCATGTCTGAGCCGGAGTCCGCATGCACAGTCGTGAGCCCGTGTGCGCATGCGCAGTAGTGCGCCCGTGTGCCCATGCGCAAAAGTGAGCTCGAGAGCGCATGTGCAAGTCTGAGCCGGAGTGCGCATGCGCAGTAGTGAGCCCGATTGCGCATCCGTAGTAGTGAGCCCGAGTGCGCATGTGCAGGTCTGACCCGAGAGGGCATGAGCAGTAGTGATCCCGACCGCGCATGCGCAGTAGTGAGCCCGAGCGCGCATCCGCAGTAGTGAGCCCGAGTGCGCATGCGCAGTAGTGACGCCGAGTGCGCATGCACAGTAGTGAGTCCGAGTGCGCGTGCGCAGTAGAGAGCCCGAGTGCGCATGTCCAGGTCTGACCGGAGTGCGCATGCGCAGTAGTGAGACCGAGCGCGCATTCGCAGTAGTGACCCCGAGTGCGCATGCGCAGTAGAGAGCCCGATTTCGCATGCGCAGTAGTGAGCCCGTGTCCGCATGCGCGGTGGTGGGCCCGAGTGCGCATGGTCAAGTCTGAGCCGGAGGTGAGCATGCGCAGTAGTGAGCCCGATCGCGCATCCGCAGTAGTGAGGCCGAGTGCCCATGAGCAGTAGTGAGTCCGAGTGCGCATGACCAGTAGCGACCCCGTTTGCGCATGCACAGTAGTGAGGCTGTGTGCCCATGAGCAGTAGTGAGCCCGAGTGCGCATGAGCAGTAGTGACCCCGATTGCGCATGCACAGTAGTGAGCACGAGTGTGCATGCGCAGTAGTGACCCCGAGTGCGCATGCGCAGTAGTGAGCCCGATTGCGCATTCGCAGTAGTGAGCCCGAGTGCGCAAGTGCAGATCTGAGCCGGCGAGCGCGTCCGCAGTAGTGAGCCTGCTTGTGCATCCGCAGTAGTGAGTCCGAGTGCCCATGAGCAGTAGTGAGTCCAAGTGCGCATGAGCAGTAGTGACCCCGAGTGCGCATGCACAGTAGTGAGCCCGTGCACGCATGCGCAGTAGTGCGCCCGTGTACGCATGTGCAGAAGTGAGCTCGCGAGCGCATGTGCAAGTCTGAGCCGGAGTGCGCTTGCGCAGTAGTGACCCCGAGTGCGGATGCGCAGAAGCGACACCGAGCGCGCATGCGCAATAGTAAGCCCGTGTGCGCATGCGCAGTGGTGAGCCCGAGTGCGCATGGGCAGATCTGAGCCGGAGTGCGCATGCGCAGTAGTGAGCCCGAGCGCGCATCGACAGTAGTGAGCCCGAGTGCGCATGAGCAGTAGTGACCCCGAGTGCGCATGCGCAGTAGAGAGCCCGATTGCGCATGTGCAGGTCTGAGCCGGAGAGCGCATCCGCAGTAGTGAGCCCGGTTGTGCATCCGCAGTAGTGAGTCCGAGTGCGCATGAGCAGTAGTGACCCCGAGTGCGCATGCACAGTAGTGAGCCTGTGCGCGCATAAGCGGTAGTGATCCCGATTTTGCATCCGCAGTAGTGAGTCGCAGTGCGCATTAGCAGTAGTCAGTCCGAGAGCGCATGAGAAGTAGTGACCCCGTGTGCGCATGCGCAGTAGTGAGTCCGAGAGAGCATCCGCAGTAGTGGGCCCGAGTGCGCATGCGCAGTAGTGGACCCGAGTGCACATGCGCAGTAGAGAGTCCGAGTGCGCATGAGCAGTAGTGACCACGATTGAGAATGCGCAGTGGTGACCCCGAGTGCGGATGCGCAGTAGTGACCATGAGCGCGCATGCGCAGTAGTGAGTGCGATTGTCCATGAGCAGTAGTTAGTCCGAGAGCGCATGAGAAGTAGTGACCCAGTATGCGCATGCCCAGTAGTGAGCCCGTGTGCGCGTGCGCTGTAGTGAGGCCGTGTGTGCTTGCGCAGTAGTGAGTCCGAGTGCGCATGAGCAGTAGTGACTCCGAGTGCACATGAGCAGTAGTGCCCCCGATCGCGCATACGCGGTAGTGAGCCCGATTTAGCATCCGCAGTAGTGGGTCCGAGTACGCATGAGCAGTAGTGAGTCCGTGTGCGCATCCGCAGTAGTGAGCCCGATTGCGCATCCGCAGTAGTGAGTCCGAGTGCGCATGTGCAGGTCTGAGCCGGAGTGCGCATGCGCAGTAGTGAGCCCGATTGCGCATCGGCAGTACTGAGTCCGAGTGCCCATGAGCAGTAGGGAGTCCGTGTGCGCATGCCCAGTAGTGAGCCCGAGTGCGCATATGCAGGTCTGAGCCGGAGTGCGCATGCGTTGTAGTGATCCCGATTGTGCATCCGCAGTAATGAGTCCGAGTGCGCATGAGCAGTAGTGAGCCCGTCCGCGCATACGCGGTAGTGAGCCCGATTTTGCAACCGCCGTAGTGAGTCGGAGTGCCCATGAGCAGTAGTGAGCCCGATTGCGCATCGGCAGTAGTGAGTCCGAGTGCCCATGAGCAGTAGTTAGTCCGAGAGCGCATGAGAAGTAGTGACCCAGTATGCGCATGCGCTGTAGTGAGCCCGAGTGCGCATGCGCAGTGGTGACCGCGAGTGCGCATTCGCAGTAGTGAACCCGAGTGCGCATGGGCAGTAGTGACCCCGAGTGCGCATGCGCAGTAGAGAGTCCGAGTGCGCATGCCCAGTAGTGAGTCCAAGTGCGCATGAGCAGTAGTTAGTCCAAGAGCGCATGAGAAGTAGTGACCCCGTGTGCGCATGCGCAGTAGTGAGCCCGAGTGCGCATGTGTAGGTCTGACCGGAGTGCGCATGCGCAGTAGTGAGCCCGATTGCGCATCGGCAGTAGTGAGTCCGAGTGCCCATGAGCCGTAGTGAGTCCGAGTGCGCATGAGCAGTAGTGAGTCCGAGTGCGCATGAGCAGTAGTGACCCCGATTGCGCATGCACAGCAGTGAGCCCATGCGTGCATGCGCAGTAGCGAGTCCGAGTGCCCATGAGCCGTAGTGAGTCCGAGTGCGCATGAGCAGTAGGAGTTATGCCCACTTGGACGCCGACCGTTTGGACGCGTCCCGATTGGACGGTCCCGATTCGACGCGTTCCAATTCGAAGCGGTGCCGATTGGACGCGTTCCAATTCTAAGCAGAGCTTATAGAACCTAACCAAACCAAATCTAAGCTCTTCGAATTGGGACGCGTCCAATCGACACCGCTTCGAATTGGAACGCGTCGAATCGGGACCGTCCAAACGGAACGCGTCCAATCGGTCGACGTCCAAGTGGGACACCCCCAGCAGTAGTGACCCCGAGTGTGCATGCGCAGTAGTGCCCCCGATCGCGCATACGCGGTAGTGAGCCCGATTTAGCATCCGCAGTAGTGGGTCCGAGTACGCATGAACAGTAGTGTGGCCGAGTGCGCATGAGTAGTAGTGAGCCCGAGCGCGCATCCGCAGTAGTGAGTCCGAGTATGCATGCGCAGTAGTGAGTCCGAGTGCGCATGAGCAGTAGTGAGGCCGAGTGCGCATGAGCAGTAGTGAGCCCGAGCGCGCATGCGCAGTGGTGAGCCCGATTGCGCATGCGCAGTAGTGACCCCGAGTGCGCATGCACAGTAGTGAGCCCGTGCGCGCATGCGCAGTAATGAGCACGATTACGCATCCGCAGTAGTGAGTCCAAGTACGCATGAGCAGTAGTGACCCCGAGTGTGCATGCGCAGTAGTGAGCCCGAGCGCGCATGCGCAGTAGTGCGCCCGTGTGGGCATGCGGTGAAGTGAGCTCGGGTGCGCATGTGCAGGTGTAAGCCGGTGCATGCATGCGCAGTAGTGACCCGGAGTGCACATGCGCAGCAGCGTCCCCGAGCGCGCATACGCAGTAATGAGCCCGAGTGCGCATGTGCAGGTCTGACCGGAGTGCGCATGCGCAGTAGTGAGCCCGAGCGCGCATCCGCAGTACTGAGCCCGAGCGCGCATCCGCAGTAGTGAGCCCGAGCGCGCATGCGCAGTAGTGAGTCCGAGTGCGCATGCACAGTAGTGAGCCCATGGGTGCATGCGCAGTAGCGAGCCCGATTGCGCATCCGCAGTAGTGAGTCCGTGTGCGCATGCCCAGTAGTGAGCCCGAGTGCGCATGTGCAGGTCTGAGCCGGAGTGCGAATGTAGTGCACAATAGTGCACGTAGTGAGCCCTATTGTGCATCCGCAGTAGTGAGTCCGAATGCGCATGAGCAGTAGTGAGCCCGTGTGTGCATGAGCAGTAGTGACCCCGAGTTCGCATGCACAGTAGTGAGCCCGTGCGCGCATCCGCAGTATTGAGCCCGAGTGCCAATGAGCGGTAGTGAGTCCAAGTGCGCATGAGCAGTAGTGACCCCGCGTGCGCATGCACATTAGTGAGCCCGAGCGCGCATGCGCAGTAGTGCGCCCGTGTGGGCATGCGGTGAAGTGAGCTCGGGTGCGCATGTGCAGGTGTAAGCCGGTGCATGCATGCGCAGTAGTGACCCGGAGTGCACATGCGCAGCAGCGTCCCCGAGCGCGCATACGCAGTAATGAGCCCGAGTGCGCATGTGCAGGTCTGACCGGAGTGCGCATGCGTAGTAGTGAGCCCGAGCGCGCATCCGCAGTAGTGAGCCCGTGTGCGCATGCACAGTCGTGAGCCCGTGTGCGCATGCGCAGAAGCGAGCTCGAAAGCGCATGTGCAAGTCTGAGCCCGAGTGCGCATGCTCTGTAGTGACCCCGAGCGCGCATGCGTAGTAGTGAATCCGACTACGCATGAGTAGTAGTTAGTCCGAGAGCGCATGAGACGTAGTGACCCCGTGTGCGCATGCGCAGTAGTGTGCCCGTGTGCGCATGCGCAGTAGAGAGCCCGATCGCGCATGTGCAGGTCTGAGCCGGAGAGCGCATCCGCAGTAGTGAGCCCGATTGCGCATCCGCAGTAGTGAGCCCGAGTGCGCATGTGCAGTAGTGAGCCCGATTGTGCATGCACAGTAGTGAGGCCGAGTGCCCATGAGCAGTAGGGAGCCCGAGTGCGCATGAGCAGTAGTGACCCAAATTGCGCATGCACAGTAGTGAGCCCATGTGTGCATGCGCAGTAGCGAGCCCGATTGCGCATCTGCAGTAGTGAGTCCGTGTGCGCATGCCCAGTAGTGAGCCCGAGTGCGCATGTGCAATTCTGAGCCGGAGTGCGCATGCGCTGTAGTGAGCCCGACCGCGCATCCGCAGTAGTGACCCCGAGTGCGCATGCGCAGTAGTGAGCCCGATTGCGCATTCGCAGTAGTGAGCCCGAGTGCGCAAGTGCAGGTCTAAGCCGGCGAGCGCGTCCGCAGTAGTGAGCCTGCTTGTGCATCCGCAGTAGTGAGTCCGAGTGCCCATGAGCAGTAGTGAGTCCAAGTGCGCATGAGCAGTAGTGACCCCGAGTGCGCATGCACAGTAGTGAGCCCGTGCGCGCATGCGCAGTAGTGCGCCCGTGTGCGCATGTGCAGAAGTGAGCTCGAGAGCGCATGTGCAAGTCTGAGCCGGAGTGCGCTTGCGCAGTAGTGATCCCGCGTGCGGATGCGCAGTAGCGACACCGAGCGCGCATGCGCAGTAGTAAGCCCGTGTGCGCATGCGCAGTGGTGAGCCCGAGTGCGCATGGGCAGGTCTGAGCCGGAGTGCGCATGCGCAGTAGTGAGCCCGAGCGCGCATCCGCAGTACTGAGCCCGAGCGCGCATCCGCAGTAGTGAGCCCGAGCGCGCATGCGCAGTAGTGCGCCCGTGTGGGCATGCGGTGCAGTGAGCTCGGGTGCGCATGCGCAGGTGTAAGCCGGTGCATGCATGCGCAGTAGTGACCCGGAGTGCACATGCGCAGCAGCGTCCCCGAGCGCGCATACGCAGTAATGAGCCCGAGTGCGCATGTGCAGGTCTGACCGGAGTGCGCATGCGTAGTAGTGAGCCCGAGCGCGCATCCGCAGTAGTGAGCCCGTGTGCGCATGCACAATCGTGAGCCCGTGTGCGCATGCGCAGAAGCGAGCTCGAAAGCGCATGTGCAAGTCTGAGCCCGAGTGCGCATGCTCTGTAGTGACCCCGAGCGCGCATGCGTAGTAGTGAGCCCGATTGCGCATCCGCAACAGTAAGTCGGAGTGCCCATGAGCAGTAGTGAGGCCGAGTGCGCATGAGCAGTAGTGAGCCCGAGCGCGCAACCGCAGTAGTGAGTCCGAGTGCGCATGAGCAGTAGTGAGGCCGAGTGCGCATGAGCGGTAGTCAGCCCGATTGCGCATCCGCAGTAGTGAATCCGACTACGCATGAGTAGTAGTTACTCCGAGAGCGCATGAGACGTAGTGACCCCGTGTGCGCATGCGCAGTAGTGTGCCCGTGTGCGCATGCGCAGTAGAGAGCCCATGTGTGCATGCGCAGTAGCGAGCCCGATTGCGCATCCGCAGTAGTGAGTCCGTGTGCGCATGCCCAGTAGTGAGCCCGAGTGCGCATGTGCAGGTCTGAGCCGGAGTGCGCATGCACAGTAGTGAGTCCGATTGTGCATCCGCAGTAGTGAGTCCGAATGCGCATGAGCAGTAGTGAGGCCGAGTGCGTATGAGCAGTAGGGACCCCGAGTGCGCATGCACAGTAATGAGACCGTGCGCGCATACGCGGTAGTGAGCCCGATTTTGCATCCGCAGTAGTGAGTCCGAGTGCGCATGAGCAGTAGTTAGTCCAAGAGCGCATGAGAAGTAGTGACCCCGCGTGCGCATGCGCAGTAGTGAGCCCGTGTGCGCATGCGCTGTAGTGAGCCCGAGTGCGCATGTGCAGGTCTGAGCCGGAGTGCGCATGCGCCGTAGTGAGACCTATTGTGCATCCGCAGTAGTGAGTCCGAATGCGCATGAGCAGTAGTGAGTCCAAGTGCGCATGAGCAGTAGTGACCCCGAGTGCGCATGCACATTAGTGAGGCCGAGCGCGCATGTGCAGTAGTGCGCCCGTGTGGGCATGCGGTGAAGTGAGCTCGGGTGCGCATGTGCAGGTGTAAGCCGGTGCGTGCATGCGCAGTAGTGACCCCGAGCGAGCATGCGCAGTAGTGAGCCTGCTTGCGCATCCGCAGCAGTGAGTCCGAGTGCGCATGAGCAGGTCTGAGCCGAGTGCGCATGAGCTGTAGTGGGCCCGAGCGCGCATCCGCAGTAGAGAGTCCGAGTGCGCATGAGCAGTAGTGACCACGATTGCGCATGCACCGTAATGAGCTCGAGTGCGCATGCACAGTAGCGAGCCCAATTGCGCATCCGCAGTAGTGAGTCCGTGTGCGCATGCCCAGTAGTGAGCCCGAGTGCGAATGTGCAGGTCTGAGCCGGAGTGCGCATGCACAGTAGCGAGCCCAATTGCGCATCCGCAGTAGTGAGTCCGTGCGCGCATCCGCAGTATTGAGCCCGAGTGTTCATGCGCAGTAGTGACCCCGAGGGCGCATGCGCATTAGAGAGCCCGATTGCGCATCGGCAGTAGTGAGTCCGAGTGCCCATGAGCCGTAGTGAGTCCGAGTGCGCATGAGCAGTAGTGAGGCCGAGTGCGCATGAGCAGTAGTCAGCCCGATTGCGCATCCGCAGTAGCGAATCCGAGTGCCCATGAGTAGTAGTTAGTCCGAGAGCGCATGAGACGTAGTGACCCCGTGTGCGCATGCGCAGTAGTGTGCCCGTGTGCGCATGCGCAGTAGTGATCCGAGCCCGCATCCGTAGTAGTGAGCCCGAGTGCGCATGCGCAATAGTGGCCCCGAGTGCGCATGCGCAGTATAGAGCCCGATTGCGCATGAGCAGGTCTGAGCCGGAGAGCGCATCCGCAGTAGTGAGCCCGATTGCGCATCCGTAGTAGTGAGCCCGAGTGCGCATGTGCAGTAGTGAGCCCGATTGTGCATGCACAGTAGTGAGGCCGAGTGCGCATGCCCAGTAGTGAGCCCGAGTGCGCATGTGCAGGTCTGAGCCGGAGTGCGCATGCGCAGTAGTGAGCCCGATTGGGCATACGCAATAGGGAGTCCCTGTGCGCATGCGCAGTAGTGAGCCAGAGCGCGCATCCGCAGTAGTGATCCCGAGTGCGCATGCGCAGTAGTGAGCCCGATTGCGCATCCGTAGTAGTGAGCCCTATTGCGCACCAGCAGTAGTGAGTCCGAGTGCGCATGAGCAGTAGGGACCGCGAGAACGCATGCGCAGGAGTGAGCCTGAGTGCGCATGAGCAGTAGTGACACCGAGAACGGATGCGCAGTAGTGAGAACGAGTGTGCATGCGCAGTAGTGACCCCGAGTGCGCATGCGCAGTAGAGAGCCCGATTTCGCATGCGCAGTAGTGAGCCCGTGTCCGCATGCGCGGTGGTGGGCCCGAGTGCGCATGGTCAAGTCTGAGCCGGAGGTGAGCATGCGCAGTAGTGAGCCCGATCGCGCATCCGCAGTAGTGAGGCCGAGTGCCCATGAGCAGTAGTGAGTCCGAGTGCGCATGACCAGTAGCGACCCCGTTTGCGCATGCACAGTAGTGAGGCTGTGTGCCCATGAGCAGTAGTGAGCCCGAGTGCGCATGAGCAGTAGTGACCCCGATTGCGCATGCACAGTAGTGAGCACGAGTGTGCATGCGCAGTAGTGACCCCGAGTGCGCATGCGCAGTAGTGAGCCCGATTGCGCATTCGCAGTAGTGAGCCCGAGTGCGCAAGTGCAGATCTGAGCCGGCGAGCGCGTCCGCAGTAGTGAGCCTGCTTGTGCATCCGCAGTAGTGAGTCCGAGTGCCCATGAGCAGTAGTGAGTCCAAGTGCGCATGAGCAGTAATGACCCCGAGTGCGCATGCACAGTAGTGAGCCCGTGCACGCATGCGCAGTAGTGCGCCCGTGTACGCATGTGCAGAAGTGAGCTCGCGAGCGCATGTGCAAGTCTGAGCCGGAGTGCGCTTGCGCAGTAGTGACCCCGAGTGCGGATGCGCAGAAGCGACACCGAGCGCGCATGCGCAATAGTAAGCCCGTGTGCGCATGCGCAGTGGTGAGCCCGAGTGCGCATGGGCAGATCTGAGCCGGAGTGCGCATGCGCAGTAGTGAGCCCGAGCGCGCATCGACAGTAGTGAGCCCGAGTGCGCATGAGCAGTAGTGACCCCGAGTGCGCATGCGCAGTAGAGAGCCCGATTGCGCATGTGCAGGTCTGAGCCGGAGAGCGCATCCGCAGTAGTGAGCCCGGTTGTGCATCCGCAGTAGTGAGTCCGAGTGCGCATGAGCAGTAGTGACCCCGAGTGCGCATGCACAGTAGTGAGCCTGTGCGCGCATAAGCGGTAGTGATCCCGATTTTGCATCCGCAGTAGTGAGTCGCAGTGCGCATTAGCAGTAGTCAGTCCGAGAGCGCATGAGAAGTAGTGACCCAGTATGCGCATGCCCAGTAGTGAGCCCGTGTGCGCGTGCGCTGTAGTGAGGCCGTGTGTGCTTGCGCAGTAGTGAGTCCGAGTGCGCATGAGCAGTAGTGACTCCGAGTGCACATGAGCAGTAGTGCCCCCGATCGCGCATACGCGGTAGTGAGCCCGATTTAGCATCCGCAGTAGTGGGTCCGAGTACGCATGAGCAGTAGTGAGTCCGTGTGCGCATCCGCAGTAGTGAGCCCGATAGCGCATCCGCAGTAGTGAGTCCGAGTGCGCATGTGCAGGTCTGAGCCGGAGTGCGCATGCGCAGTAGTGAGCCCGATTGCGCATCGGCAGTACTGAGTCCGAGTGCCCATGAGCAGTAGGGAGTCCGTGTGCGCATGCCCAGTAGTGAGCCCGAGTGCGCATATGCAGGTCTGAGCCGGAGTGCGCATGCGTTGTAGTGATCCCGATTGTGCATCCGCAGTAATGAGTCCGAGTGCGCATGAGCAGTAGTGAGCCCGTCCGCGCATACGCGGTAGTGAGCCCGATTTTGCAACCGCCGTAGTGAGTCGGAGTGCCCATGAGCAGTAGTGAGCCCGATTGCGCATCGGCAGTAGTGAGTCCGAGTGCCCATGAGCAGTAGTTAGTCCGAGAGCGCATGAGAAGTAGTGACCCAGTATGCGCATGCGCTGTAGTGAGCCCGAGTGCGCATGCGCAGTGGTGACCGCGAGTGCGCATTCGCAGTAGTGAACCCGAGTGCGCATGGGCAGTAGTGACCCCGAGTGCGCATGCGCAGTAGAGAGTCCGAGTGCGCATGCCCAGTAGTGAGTCCAAGTGCGCATGAGCAGTAGTTAGTCCAAGAGCGCATGAGAAGTAGTGACCCCGTGTGCGCATGCGCAGTAGTGAGCCCGAGTGCGCATGTGTAGGTCTGACCGGAGTGCGCATGCGCAGTAGTGAGCCCGATTGCGCATCGGCAGTAGTGAGTCCGAGTGCCCATGAGCCGTAGTGAGTCCGAGTGCGCATGAGCAGTAGTGGGTCCGAGTGCGCATGAGCAGTAGTGACCCCGATTGCGCATGCACAGCAGTGAGCCCATGCGTGCATGCGCAGTAGCGAGTCCGAGTGCCCATGAGCCGTAGTGAGTCCGAGTGCGCATGAGCAGTAGGAGTTATGCCCACTTGGACGCCGACCGTTTGGACGCGTCCCGATTGGACGGTCCCGATTCGACGCGTTCCAATTCGAAGCGGTGCCGATTGGACGCGTTCCAATTCTAAGCAGAGCTTATAGAACCTAACCAAACCAAATCTAAGCTCTTCGAATTGGGACGCGTCCAATCGACACCGCTTCGAATTGGAACGCGTCGAATCGGGACCGTCCAAACGCAACGCGTCCAATCGGTCGACGTCCAAGTGGGACACCCCCAGCAGTAGTGAGCCCGAGTGTGCATGCGCAGTAGTGCCCCCGATCGCGCATACGCGGTAGTGAGCCCGATTTAGCATCCGCAGTAGTGGGTCCGAGTACGCATGAACAGTAGTGTGGCCGAGTGCGCATGAGTAGTAGTGAGCCCGAGCGCGCATCCGCAGTAGTGAGTCCGAGTATGCATGCGCAGTAGTGAGTCCGAGTGCGCATGAGCAGTAGTGAGGCCGAGTGCGCATGAGCAGTAGTGAGCCCGAGCGCGCATGCGCAGTGGTGAGCCCGATTGCGCATGCGCAGTAGTGACCCCGAGTGCGCATGCACAGTAGTGAGCCCGTGCGCGCATGCGCAGTAATGAGCACGATTACGCATCCGCAGTAGTGAGTCCAAGTACGCATGAGCAGTAGTGACCCCGAGTGTGCATGCGCAGTAGTGAGCCCGAGCGCGCATGCGCAGTAGTGCGCCCGTGTGGGCATGCGGTGAAGTGAGCTCGGGTGCGCATGTGCAGGTGTAAGCCGGTGCATGCATGCGCAGTAGTGACCCGGAGTGCACATGCGCAGCAGCGTCCCCGAGCGCGCATATGCAGTAATGAGCCCGAGTGCGCATGTGCAGGTCTGACCGGAGTGCGCATGCGCAGTAGTGAGCCCGAGCGCGCATCCGCAGTACTGAGCCCGAGCGCGCATCCGCAGTAGTGAGCCCGAGCGCGCATGCGCAGTAGTGAGTCCGAGTGCGCATGCACAGTAGTGAGCCCATGGGTGCATGCGCAGTAGCGAGCCCGATTGCGCATCCGCAGTAGTGAGTCCGTGTGCGCATGCCCAGTAGTGAGCCCGAGTGCGCATGTGCAGGTCTGAGCCGGAGTGCGAATGTAGTGCACAATAGTGCACGTAGTGAGCCCTATTGTGCATCCGCAGTAGTGAGTCCGAATGCGCATGAGCAGTAGTGAGCCCGTGTGTGCATGAGCAGTAGTGACCCCGAGTTCGCATGCACAGTAGTGGGCCCGTGCGCGCATCCGCAGTATTGAGCCCGAGTGCCAATGAGCGGTAGTGAGTCCAAGTGCGCATGAGCAGTAGTGACCCCGCGTGCGCATGCACATTAGTGAGCCCGAGCGCGCATGCGCAGTAGTGCGCCCGATCGCGCATGTGCAGGTCTGAGCCGGAGAGCGCATCCGCAGTAGTGAGCCCGATTGCGCATCCGCAGTAGTGAGCCCGAGTGCGCATGTGCAGTAGTGAGCCCGATTGTGCATGCACAGTAGTGAGGCCGAGTGCCCATGAGCAGAGATGTCCTGTTTGATTTATCGTGCGGTTCCCGCCATAGGCCCTACCACACGGCCCCCATGGGCGTGGAATTGGGATACGCCCAATTAGCGCGTCCCCGCCGAAGCAGGGACTACCAGAAACGGCACCAGGCTCTACGGGTCCCGGTAACCAACCTCTGGTGGGGCCGAGTGACTTTCCAACACTCTACCAGCTAAGACAGGCTGGTACCCGAGCTGTTGGGACGCAGCTCACCCGCCGAGGGCCCGACTAGCAGGCCCTCTAGCCAGCATGCGGCTTTTAAACCACTGCCCCCGCGATGGTCCAACCCACGACCGAGCCAGGGTTGCCCCTGTAGGCGCCTCGGTCCCCGCGGTACCAGTCAGGATCACTGGTGGGATCTGCGCGACCGAAGTCGCTTCCATTTGGGGGGTCCCGCAACCCCCGGCAATGGTCAGCCGGCGACTCGGGTACGTGGAGACGCCAACCTCCAAAGGCCACGAGTAGGAATCGACCCTAAGGTCTTTGACCTCCTCGCGGCCACCCTGCGCACACCTCAGACACCCCATTCATTCAATTCACACACTCACTCTCGCTCTTCTCCTCTCAAACACCCTTCTCGCATACACACAGAAACATTCATACTTTTCCTTGCATTCCAACACACCACTCACATCCAGACTACCATCCTCTCTTCTCACCACGCCACATTCACTCAGGTTCCGGAGGTCAGCATACATCACACACTCGGCCAGGACATGCTTCCAGTCCTCGCACTCAGCACCACACATACATCGCTCGCTCTCACCCAACCCTCGTTTGTACAAAAACTCATTCATACTACCATGGCCAGTCATCAGGAAACATGCATACACATTCGGCTCAAAATTCACACAACTTTCAGCAAACCTAACATCCTTAATATACTCATACGTAACTCGTCCTTTCTCACTTGAATCCCATCTTCTCTGCCAACACTCATACGCCCTATCATTCACGACTTCCACACACTCATCCACTGTCCTCCCATTCAAATCATTCGAAGCGACGAGCTCATTCACACACAGACTCACGCCATTCTTTATCCTACTACACACACCCCTCCTTACACACTCTAGATCCCAAGGTAGGGCACCCATCATCACTTGCATACACTCAGTCGACACAGTTCTACACACATTCAAACACGCATACAACACAACACGCTGACATCTATTCATCAACTCTCTCGCATATCCATACTGCATCACATCATACCATACACTCGCACCGTACATAACACACGCAACAAATAATCCTTTATACAACACTCTGACTGCTCTTTTCCTCATACCCCATTCTCTCCTCAACACTCTTCTCATCGCACCCACCACATTCGTTACCTTTTTCCTCACATACTCCAAATGCACTTTGAAATTCATTCTCTCACTCATCCATATACCCAAATACTTAACTTTATCTACATACTTCACAGACACTCCATTCATTCGCACAATCGGACGTCTATTCACAGCCATACTGCCTTTGAGCAACATAGTCACACTCTTACTCTCAGACACACTAACACCTACTCCTGCACCCCATTCACAAACTATTTTCATCCACTCTGCTCCGATTCGCTCAACTTCCATTCGGCTCTGTCCTTCAATCATCAAATACAAATCATCTGCAAAAGCCACACACTTACATCCACATTCTCTTAAGCGCCGCAGAAGTCCGTCCATCCGCCCAATCCAAAGGAAAGGGCCAGAGACAGACCCCTGCGGGCATCCTCGCTCTACATTTTTCCACACAGTCTCATTCACACCACACATACACGCTGTCCTCCCCTGGAAGTAACTCTTCCAGAGGGGCATTTCCTTACATCCAGTTTCATGCAACCATTCAGTCACGCTTTTCCATTCTAAGTTGTCAAACGCTCCCTTGAAGTCAACAAATATACCCAACACATACTTACTTTCACTCTGCTGCACATATTCTCTCACTCTCAACCATGCACTCTCCGTCGATCGTCCCCTGCGAAATCCGTGCTGTGCGTCATCCAATCTCTCATTCACTCTCCGTTCATGCCTTCTAACCATCATTCGCTCTAACGTCTTTCCAAACACGGACAACAGACTTATCGGTCTATAGGACGCAGGGTCCGATCGCGGTTTCTCAGGAGACTTCAGCAGAACAACAACACACGCTTTCTTCCATTCATACGGGAAGCATCCATTCCTCAAGCACGCATTGTACAAATTCAGCAAGCATCCCGGAATCGCATCCCAAATCACACGCAACATCTTCGCTGTTATTCCATCCAAGCCAGGTGCCTTATTCAGCTTTGCTGCCATTACGGCCTCATTCACTTCATCCCATTCAAACTCTTCTACCTGATTCACACTCTCTTCCATACCACTCATTCCACCTGCCATACCTGAGGCTGGGAAGAAACGCTCAAGTAATACCTCTGCACATTCTCTCCACGTGGAATAGGTTACACCATCGACATTCAACGATCTCATACTCTCTCGCTCATTCTTTCCTCTACACACCCTATACACAGGACCCCATGGTTCCAGGTTCGATGACTCACTCACAAAACATCGCCAGCTTTCCTCTTTCACCCTACACAACTCACGCTTATACTCTTTCATCAAACTTTTATACCTATTCAGTCGCTCATCAACATCCTCGCTTCGTCTTCTTTTCGCTCTCTGCCATAATTTTCTACTCTTCCGCACTTTAACTTTCAATCTTCTCAGTTCATCCGTCCACCATATAGTCTTCCTATCATTCACTCTTACTTTCTTTTTCATTCTTTTGTCATTCGAATCCTGGATCCAACTCATAATACACTCAAGCATCCTATCCACGTTTGTTTCATTACATACATCCTGCCCATACATCAACGCATATTCGATCAAATCATTCTTATATCCTTCCCAGTCTACATCCTTACACACCCATCCCTTACGTACGTTTGAGGCATTCGACTGGCTCTCATCATACATTATATCAATCACAATCACATTATGATCACTCACTCCCCAATCATTCTTCACTTCCCATTCCACACGGCACCTGGCTAAAGATTCATTCATCAGAGTGACATCAATGTCACTCTGCCCATTCACGCCCGAGAAAGTATAGTACTCACTCGGCTCATTCATTACAATCATACCACTCGCTAACACCCATTCTTCCAAAATCCTTCCACGCATTTCATTCTCTCTACTGCGTCCCCCACCCTTACTAAACCATAGGGGTGAGGTCGCATTCGCATCCATTCCAAACAGTACTCGCTTCCCGTTTACAAATTCTATCACTCTCTCCATATACACTAAATACGGCACGATGTCATAACCCCATCTACAATACATTGACACAACATACAGTTCGCCGAAGTCTCCCTTGATCCACACACACACACCATACTCATTGGTACATTCACTCACACACATCACTTCCACATTCACATCACGAACGACCACTGCAGCCTTGGCAGGGTCGTCCTCACAAACATACACTTTCCATCCACTCGGTAATCCTTTCACACAACCTTGCAACACATATAACTCTTGTAGCAAGGCCACACTTACATTCTTTTCGTTCATAACAACACTCAAATCACACAACACACTATACGACTTTTGACAATTACACTGCACAATTCTTAAACATTCAGTCATCACAAATTCGCGCCCTCTCTCTTTCCAACACTCTCACATATTCAGGACATTCACTCGACAGAACCGAATGGCTCGCATCCTTACCTCTCAACTTACAATTCCTACACACACACTCACTCTTACACTTATCTCTCAGATGCCCACTTTCACCACACTTCTCACATAATCTGTCTTTCACGCTACACTCACGCATCATGTGCCCAAAGGCAAAACATTTATAGCATCTCATCACATTCACAAAATCTCTCACCTTGCACGCCCTCCATTTCACATACACACGCTCTTCGCTCACTAACACATCACGCATTTTCTTAGACATTTCCACAATTACGTTTCCAACATTCACACCTTTCTTATTCGTTCTACTCACAACACGCACTCTATCTTTAAATTCCATTTCCGTAACACCAGCAGTCTTAAGGTTCTTCACATATAGCTCATTCATCAATTCATCATTACTCATTTCATTTTCCACATCATACACAATAACCTTCGGACCCACTCTTTTAGGCGCCTCTACCTTGAGTCCCAATTCCTCAAACTTCCTATGCTCTTTCAACATATCCATCTCACGCGCACTCGCCGCTTCAATGACCACACCACCACTCCTTGTCTTCCTCACAGCTTTCACTCTCACATTCAAATCACCACTAACATCTTTCATCACTCTCTCTTTCACTTGCTCACTCGTCATCTTTGCACTTTCATCCCTCGCTTTCACCACAACAGCAAACGATCTCACTCTCGGCTTCTCACTCATACCAGTCTTCACTCGCTCAGTCGCACTCTTACCACGCACACTCACTGTACTTCTACCAGCCACACTAGCAAAACTCACTGCTCCGGAATCACACACATGCTCACTCAAAATTCTTCGGCTTTCCTCTAATCGACCAGTCAATCTCTCATTCTTCGCAACCATACCCATCATACACTCTTCATAATCACTCACACAACTTAAAATAAAATCAGTGGCTGCCTTGGAGACGCGGTTAGATTCCGTCAATAAGAATCTCCGCAGCTTCTCCCCGACCTTCCGCAGCACCTTCACCTCTTTCTCCTCTCCTTCTTCCTCCTCCATCCTCACATCCTCCTCCGTCACTCTTACCCTTTTCCTTGGACTAAGGCTACGTGACACAGCCTTCCTTCCTTTCCCCTCCTTTCCACCGTTACCCTCTCCTTCCTTCTTCCCCCCCATATCCCCAAGTTTAACAAATTTTTCCTTCTCCATGTTATTCCCACGAGTAGGGACGAACGACTGTCACTCCCCGGGTGACGCCCTTTCCGGGGAGAAGGCTCATTCTCTCAGGAGGTCGCCAGGTGTCCTGAGGTGGCCGCTAATGGCTGGTGCTCCCACCAGCCCACCCCCCAGTGCAAGACTGGGAGGTGCCCCATCGCCGCGCACCATAGCTTGGGGTTAGGGTATTTTTTATAGAGGTTTACATCCTCGCAGCCCGGCCGGTTAAGGCAAGGCCCCCGTTCCTGCGAAACATGACCACAGGCTTACGGTATGAGCACAAACCCCACTAGGGGGTCCGCCGTTCTCCCGTTAGCATAGAGGCCCTCACCCTTGGGTAGCACCGAAGTACTACCGAAGGGCATAGAGTGCCTCTATCCCAGCGACCACCACGAGGAGGTGGGAGATCCGACTTGCGTCAACTGACGCCATTCGGTCACCAGTGCCCATGAGCAGTAGGGAGCCCGAGTGCGCATGAGCAGTAGTGACCCAAATTGCGCATGCACAGTAGTGAGCCCATGTGTGCATGCGCAGTAGCGAGCCCGATTGCGCATCTGCAGTAGTGAGTCCGTGTGCGCATGCCCAGTAGTGAGCCCGAGTGCGCATGTGCAATTCTGAGCCGGAGTGCGCATGCGCTGTAGTGAGCCCGACCGCGCATCCGCAGTAGTGACCCCGAGTGCGCATGCGCAGTAGTGAGCCCGATTGCGCATTCGCAGTAGTGAGCCCGAGTGCGCAAGTGCAGGTCTAAGCCGGCGAGCGCGTCCGCAGTAGTGAGCCTGCTTGTGCATCCGCAGTAGTGAGTCCGAGTGCCCATGAGCAGTAGTGAGTCCAAGTGCGCATGAGCAGTAGTGACCCCGAGTGCGCATGCACAGTAGTGAGCCCGTGCGCGCATGCGCAGTAGTGCGCCCGTGTGCGCATGTGCAGAAGTGAGCTCGAGAGCGCATGTGCAAGTCTGAGCCGGAGTGCGCTTGCGCAGTAGTGATCCCGAGTGCGGATGCGCAGTAGCGACACCGAGCGCGCATGCGCAGTAGTAAGCCCGTGTGCGCATGCGCAGTGGTGAGCCCGAGTGCGCATGGGCAGGTCTGAGCCGGAGTGCGAATGTAGTGCACAATAGTGCACGTAGTGAGCCCTATTGTGCATCCGCAGTAGTGAGTCCGAATGCGCATGAGCAGTAGTGAGCCCGTGTGTGCATGAGCAGTAGTGACCCCGAGTGCGCATGCGCAGTAGAGAGCCCGATTTCGCATGCGCAGTAGTGAGCCCGTGTCCGCATGCGCGGTGGTGGGCCCGAGTGCGCATGGTCAAGTCTGAGCCGGAGGTGAGCATGCGCAGTAGTGAGCCCGATCGCGCATCCGCAGTAGTGAGGCCGAGTGCCCATGAGCAGTAGTGAGTCCGAGTGCGCATGACCAGTAGCGACCCCGTTTGCGCATGCACAGTAGTGAGGCTGTGTGCCCATGAGCAGTAGTGAGCCCGAGTGCGCATGAGCAGTAGTGACCCCGATTGCGCATGCACAGTAGTGAGCACGAGTGTGCATGCGCAGTAGTGACCCCGAGTGCGCATGCGCAGTAGTGAGCCCGATTGCGCATTCGCAGTAGTGAGCCCGAGTGCGCAAGTGCAGATCTGAGCCGGCGAGCGCGTCCGCAGTAGTGAGCCTGCTTGTGCATCCGCAGTAGTGAGTCCGAGTGCCCATGAGCAGTAGTGAGTCCAAGTGCGCATGAGCAGTAGTGACCCCGAGTGCGCATGCACAGTAGTGAGCCCGTGCACGCATGCGCAGTAGTGCGCCCGTGTACGCATGTGCAGAAGTGAGCTCGCGAGCGCATGTGCAAGTCTGAGCCGGAGTGCGCTTGCGCAGTAGTGACCCCGAGTGCGGATGCGCAGAAGCGACACCGAGCGCGCATGCGCAATAGTAAGCCCGTGTGCGCATGCGCAGTGGTGAGCCCGAGTGCGCATGGGCAGATCTGAGCCGGAGTGCGCATGCGCAGTAGTGAGCCCGAGCGCGCATCGACAGTAGTGAGCCCGAGTGCGCATGAGCAGTAGTGACCCCGAGTGCGCATGCGCAGTAGAGAGCCCGATTGCGCATGTGCAGGTCTGAGCCGGAGAGCGCATCCGCAGTAGTGAGCCCGGTTGTGCATCCGCAGTAGTGAGTCCGAGTGCGCATGAGCAGTAGTGACCCCGAGTGCGCATGCACAGTAGTGAGCCTGTGCGCGCATAAGCGGTAGTGATCCCGATTTTGCATCCGCAGTAGTGAGTCGCAGTGCGCATTAGCAGTAGTCAGTCCGAGAGCGCATGAGAAGTAGTGACCCCGTGTGCGCATGCGCAGTAGTGAGTCCGAGAGAGCATCCGCAGTAGTGGGCCCGAGTGCGCATGCGCAGTAGTGGACCCGAGTGCACATGCGCAGTAGAGAGTCCGAGTGCGCATGAGCAGTAGTGACCACGATTGAGAATGCGCAGTGGTGACCCTGAGTGCGGATGCGCAGTAGTGACCATGAGCGCGCATGCGCAGTAGTGAGTGCGATTGTCCATGAGCAGTAGTTAGTCCGAGAGCGCATGAGAAGTAGTGACCCAGTATGCGCATGCCCAGTAGTGAGCCCGTGTGCGCGTGTGCTGTAGTGAGGCCGTGTGTGCTTGCGCAGTAGTGAGTCCGAGTGCGCATGAGCAGTAGTGACTCCGAGTGCACATGAGCAGTAGTGCCCCCGATCGCGCATACGCGGTAGTGAGCCCGATTTAGCATCCGCAGTAGTGGGTCCGAGTACGCATGAGCAGTAGTGAGTCCGTGTGCGCATCCGCAGTAGTGAGCCCGATAGCGCATCCGCAGTAGTGAGTCCGAGTGCGCATGTGCAGGTCTGAGCCGGAGTGCGCATGCGCAGTAGTGAGCCCGATTGCGCATCGGCAGTACTGAGTCCGAGTGCCCATGAGCAGTAGGGAGTCCGTGTGCGCATGCCCAGTAGTGAGCCCGAGTGCGCATATGCAGGTCTGAGCCGGAGTGCGCATGCGTTGTAGTGATCCCGATTGTGCATCCGCAGTAATGAGTCCGAGTGCGCATGCGCTGTAGTGAGCCCGAGTGCGCATGCGCAGTGGTGACCGCGAGTGCGCATTCGCAGTAGTGAACCCGAGTGCGCATGGGCAGTAGTGACCCCGAGTGCGCATGCGCAGTAGAGAGTCCGAGTGCGCATGCCCAGTAGTGAGTCCAAGTGCGCATGAGCAGTAGTTAGTCCAAGAGCGCATGAGAAGTAGTGACCCCGTGTGCGCATGCGCAGTAGTGAGCCCGAGTGCGCATGTGTAGGTCTGACCGGAGTGCGCATGCGCAGTAGTGAGCCCGATTGCGCATCGGCAGTAGTGAGTCCGAGTGCCCATGAGCCGTAGTGAGTCCGAGTGCGCATGAGCAGTAGTGAGTCCGAGTGCGCATGAGCAGTAGTGACCCCGATTGCGCATGCACAGCAGTGAGCCCATGCGTGCATGCGCAGTAGCGAGTCCGAGTGCCCATGAGCCGTAGTGAGTCCGAGTGCGCATGAGCAGTAGGAGTTATGCCCACTTGGACGCCGACCGTTTGGACGCGTCCCGATTGGACGGTCCCGATTCGACGCGTTCCAATTCGAAGCGGTGCCGATTGGACGCGTTCCAATTCTAAGCAGAGCTTATAGAACCTAACCAAACCAAATTTAAGCTCTTCGAATTGGGACGCGTCCAATCGACACCGCTTCGAATTGGAACGCGTCGAATCGGGACCGTCCAAACGGAACGCGTCCAATCGGTCGACGTCCAAGTGGGACACCCCCAGCAGTAGTGACCCCGAGTGTGCATGCGCAGTAGTGCCCCCGATCGCGCATACGCGGTAGTGAGCCCGATTTAGCATCCGCAGTAGTGGGTCCGAGTACGCATGAACAGTAGTGTGGCCGAGTGCGCATGAGTAGTAGTGAGCCCGAGCGCGCATCCGCAGTAGTGAGTCCGAGTATGCATGCGCAGTAGTGAGTCCGAGTGCGCATGAGCAGTAGTGAGGCCGAGTGCGCATGAGCAGTAGTGAGCCCGAGCGCGCATGCGCAGTGGTGAGCCCGATTGCGCATGCGCAGTAGTGACCCCGAGTGCGCATGCACAGTAGTGAGCCCGTGCGCGCATGCGCAGTAATGAGCACGATTACGCATCCGCAGTAGTGAGTCCAAGTACGCATGAGCAGTAGTGACCCCGAGTGTGCATGCGCAGTAGTGAGCCCGAGCGCGCATGCGCAGTAGTGCGCCCGTGTGGGCATGCGGTGAAGTGAGCTCGGGTGCGCATGTGCAGGTGTAAGCCGGTGCATGCATGCGCAGTAGTGACCCGGAGTGCACATGCGCAGCAGCGTCCCCGAGCGCGCATACGCAGTAATGAGCCCGAGTGCGCATGTGCAGGTCTGACCGGAGTGCGCATGCGCAGTAGTGAGCCCGAGCGCGCATCCGCAGTACTGAGCCCGAGCGCGCATCCGCAGTAGTGAGCCCGAGCGCGCATGCGCAGTAGTGAGTCCGAGTGCGCATGCACAGTAGTGAGCCCATGGGTGCATGCGCAGTAGCGAGCCCGATTGCGCATCCGCAGTAGTGAGTCCGTGTGCGCATGCCCAGTAGTGAGCCCGAGTGCGCATGTGCAGGTCTGAGCCGGAGTGCGAATGTAGTGCACAATAGTGCACGTAGTGAGCCCTATTGTGGATCCGCAGTAGTGAGTCCGAATGCGCATGAGCAGTAGTGAGCCCGTGTGTGCATGAGCAGTAGTGACCCCGAGTTCGCATGCACAGTAGTGAGCCCGTGCGCGCATCCGCAGTATTGAGCCCGAGTGCCAATGAGCGGTAGTGAGTCCAAGTGCGCATGAGCAGTAGTGACCCCGCGTGCGCATGCACATTAGTGAGCCCGAGCGCGCATGCGCAGTAGTGCGCCCGTGTGGGCATGCGGTGAAGTGAGCGCGGGTGCGCATGTGCAGGTGTAAGCCGGTGCATGCATGCGCAGTAGTGACCCGGAGTGCACATGCGCAGCAGCGTCCCCGAGCGCGCATACGCAGTAATGAGCCCGAGTGCGCATGTGCAGGTCTGACCGGAGTGCGCATGCGTAGTAGTGAGCCCGAGCGCGCATCCGCAGTAGTGAGCCCGTGTGCGCATGCACAGTCGTGAGCCCGTGTGCGCATGCGCAGAAGCGAGCTCGAAAGCGCATGTGCAAGTCTGAGCCCGAGTGCGCATGCTCTGTAGTGACCCCGAGCGCGCATGCGTAGTAGTGAGCCCGATTGCGCATCCGCAACAGTAAGTCGGAGTGCCCATGAGCAGTAGTGAGGCCGAGTGCCCATGAGCAGTAGTGAGCCCGAGCGCGCAACCGCAGTAGTGAGTCCGAGTGCGCATGAGCAGTAGTGAGGCCGAGTGCGCATGAGCGGTAGTCAGCCCGATTGCGCATCCGCAGTAGTGAATCCGACTACGCATGAGTAGTAGTTAGTCCGAGAGCGCATGAGACGTAGTGACCCCGTGTGCGCATGCGCAGTAGTGTGCCCGTGTGCGCATGCGCAGTAGAGAGCCCGATCGCGCATGTGCAGGTCTGAGCCGGAGAGCGCATCCGCAGTAGTGAGCCCGATTGCGCATCCGCAGTAGTGAGCCCGAGTGCGCATGTGCAGTAGTGAGCCCGATTGTGCATGCACAGTAGTGAGGCCGAGTGCCCATGAGCAGTAGGGAGCCCGAGTGCGCATGAGCAGTAGTGACCCAAATTGCGCATGCACAGTAGTGAGCCCATGTGTGCATGCGCAGTAGCGAGCCCGATTGCGCATCTGCAGTAGTGAGTCCGTGTGCGCATGCCCAGTAGTGAGCCCGAGTGCGCATGTGCAATTCTGAGCCGGAGTGCGCATGCGCTGTAGTGAGCCCGACCGCGCATCCGCAGTAGTGACCCCGAGTGCGCATGCGCAGTAGTGAGCCCGATTGCGCATTCGCAGTAGTGAGCCCGAGTGCGCAAGTGCAGGTCTAAGCCGGCGAGCGCGTCCGCAGTAGTGAGCCTGCTTGTGCATCCGCAGTAGTGAGTCCGAGTGCCCATGAGCAGTAGTGAGTCCAAGTGCGCATGAGCAGTAGTGACCCCGAGTGCGCATGCACAGTAGTGAGCCCGTGCGCGCATGCGCAGTAGTGCGCCCGTGTGCGCATGTGCAGAAGTGAGCTCGAGAGCGCATGTGCAAGTCTGAGCCGGAGTGCGCTTGCGCAGTAGTGATCCCGAGTGCGGATGCGCAGTAGCGACACCGAGCGCGCATGCGCAGTAGTAAGCCCGTGTGCGCATGCGCAGTGGTGAGCCCGAGTGCGCATGGGCAGGTCTGAGCCGGAGTGCGCATGCGCAGTAGTGAGCCCGAGCGCGCATCCGCAGTACTGAGCCCGAGCGCGCATCCGCAGTAGTGAGCCCGAGCGCGCATGCGCAGTAGTGCGCCCGTGTGGGCATGCGGTGCAGTGAGCTCGGGTGCGCATGCGCAGGTGTAAGCCGGTGCATGCATGCGCAGTAGTGACCCGGAGTGCACATGCGCAGCAGCGTCCCCGAGCGCGCATACGCAGTAATGAGCCCGAGTGCGCATGTGCAGGTCTGACCGGAGTGCGCATGCGTAGTAGTGAGCCCGAGCGCGCATCCGCAGTAGTGAGCCCGTGTGCGCATGCACAATCGTGAGCCCGTGTGCGCATGCGCAGAAGCGAGCTCGAAAGCGCATGTGCAAGTCTGAGCCCGAGTGCGCATGCTCTGTAGTGACCCCGAGCGCGCATGCGTAGTAGTGAGCCCGATTGCGCATCCGCAACAGTAAGTCGGAGTGCCCATGAGCAGTAGTGAGGCCGAGTGCGCATGAGCAGTAGTGAGCCCGAGCGCGCAACCGCAGTAGTGAGTCCGAGTGCGCATGAGCAGTAGTGAGGCCGAGTGCGCATGAGCGGTAGTCAGCCCGATTGCGCATCCGCAGTAGTGAATCCGACTACGCATGAGTAGTAGTTAGTCCGAGAGCGCATGAGACGTAGTGACCCCGTGTGCGCATGCGCAGTAGTGTGCCCGTGTGCGCATGCGCAGTAGAGAGCCCATGTGTGCATGCGCAGTAGCGAGCCCGATTGCGCATCCGCAGTAGTGAGTCCGTGTGCGCATGCCCAGTAGTGAGCCCGAGTGCGCATGTGCAGGTCTGAGCCGGAGTGCGCATGCACAGTAGTGAGTCCGATTGTGCATCCGCAGTAGTGAGTCCGAATGCGCATGAGCAGTAGTGGGCCCGTGTGTGCATGAGCAGTAGTGACCCCGAGTGCGCATGCAGAGTAGTGAGCCCGTGTGCGCATACGCGGTAGTGAGCCCGATTTTGCATCCGCAGTAGTGAGTCGGAGTGCGCATGAGCAGTAGTTAGTCCGAGAGCGCATGAGAAGTAGTGACCCCGTGTGCGCATGCGCAGTAGTGAGCTCGAGTGCCCATGCGCAAAAGTGAGCTCGAGAGCGCATGTGCAAGTCTGAGCCGGAGTGCACATGCGCAGTACTGACCCCGAGTGCGCATGCGCAGTAGCGACCCCGAGCGCGCATGTGCAGTAGTGAGTCCGAGTGCGCATGAGCAGTAGTGAGGCCGAGTGCGTATGAGCAGTAGGGACCCCGAGTGCGCATGCACAGTAGTGAGACCGTGCGCGCATACGCGGTAGTGAGCCCGATTTTGCATCCGCAGTAGTGAGTCCGAGTGCGCATGAGCAGTAGTTAGTCCAAGAGCGCATGAGAAGTAGTGACCCCGCGTGCGCATGCGCAGTAGTGAGCCCGTGTGCGCATGCGCTGTAGTGAGCCCGAGTGCGCATGTGCAGGTCTGAGCCGGAGTGCGCATGCGCCGTAGTGAGACCTATTGTGCATCCGCAGTAGTGAGTCCGAATGCGCATGAGCAGTAGTGAGTCCAAGTGCGCATGAGCAGTAGTGACCCCGAGTGCGCATGCACATTAGTGAGGCCGAGCGCGCATGTGCAGTAGTGCGCCCGTGTGGGCATGCGGTGAAGTGAGCTCGGGTGCGCATGTGCAGGTGTAAGCCGGTGCGTGCATGCGCAGTAGTGACCCCGAGCGAGCATGCGCAGTAGTGAGCCTGCTTGCGCATCCGCAGCAGTGAGTCCGAGTGCGCATGAGCAGGTCTGAGCCGAGTGCGCATGAGCTGTAGTGGGCCCGAGCGCGCATCCGCAGTAGAGAGTCCGAGTGCGCATGAGCAGTAGTGACCACGATTGCGCATGCACCGTAATGAGCTCGAGTGCGCATGCACAGTAGCGAGCCCAATTGCGCATCCGCAGTAGTGAGTCCGTGTGCGCATGCCCAGTAGTGAGCCCGAGTGCGAATGTGCAGGTCTGAGCCGGAGTGCGCATGCACAGTAGCGAGCCCAATTGCGCATCCGCAGTAGTGAGTCCGTGCGCGCATCCGCAGTATTGAGCCCGAGTGTTCATGCGCAGTAGTGACCCCGAGGGCGCATGCGCATTAGAGAGCCCGATTGCGCATCGGCAGTAGTGAGTCCGAGTGCCCATGAGCCGTAGTGAGTCCGAGTGCGCATGAGCAGTAGTGAGGCCGAGTGCGCATGAGCAGTAGTCAGCCCGATTGCGCATCCGCAGTAGCGAATCCGAGTGCCCATGAGTAGTAGTTAGTCCGAGAGCGCATGAGACGTAGTGACCCCGTGTGCGCATGCGCAGTAGTGTGCCCGTGTGCGCATGCGCAGTAGTGATCCGAGCGCGCATCCGTAGTAGTGAGCCCGAGTGCGCATGCGCAATAGTGGCCCCGAGTGCGCATGCGCAGTATAGAGCCCGATTGCGCATGAGCAGGTCTGAGCCGGAGAGCGCATCCGCAGTAGTGAGCCCGATTGCGCATCCGTAGTAGTGAGCCCGAGTGCGCATGTGCAGTAGTGAGCCCGATTGTGCATGCACAGTAGTGAGGCCGAGTGCGCATGCCCAGTAGTGAGCCCGAGTGCGCATGTGCAGGTCTGAGCCGGAGTGCGCATGCGCAGTAGTGAGCCCGATTGGGCATACGCAATAGGGAGTCCCTGTGCGCATGCGCAGTAGTGAGCCAGAGCGCGCATCCGCAGTAGTGATCCCGAGTGCGCATGCGCAGTAGTGAGCCCGATTGCGCATCCGTAGTAGTGAGCCCTATTGCGCACCAGCAGTAGTGAGTCCGAGTGCGCATGAGCAGTAGGGACCGCGAGAACGCATGCGCAGGAGTGAGCCTGAGTGCGCATGAGCAGTAGTGACACCGAGAACGGATGCGCAGTAGTGAGAACGAGTGTGCATGCGCAGTAGTGACCCCGAGTGCGCATGCGCAGTAGAGAGCCCGATTTCGCATGCGCAGTAGTGAGCCCGTGTCCGCATGCGCGGTGGTGGGCCCGAGTGCGCATGGTCAAGTCTGAGCCGGAGGTGAGCATGCGCAGTAGTGAGCCCGATCGCGCATCCGCAGTAGTGAGGCCGAGTGCCCATGAGCAGTAGTGAGTCCGAGTGCGCATGACCAGTAGCGACCCCGTTTGCGCATGCACAGTAGTGAGGCTGTGTGCCCATGAGCAGTAGTGAGCCCGAGTGCGCATGAGCAGTAGTGACCCCGATTGCGCATGCACAGTAGTGAGCACGAGTGTGCATGCGCAGTAGTGACCCCGAGTGCGCATGCGCAGTAGTGAGCCCGATTGCGCATTCGCAGTAGTGAGCCCGAGTGCGCAAGTGCAGATCTGAGCCGGCGAGCGCGTCCGCAGTAGTGAGCCTGCTTGTGCATCCGCAGTAGTGAGTCCGAGTGCCCATGAGCAGTCGTGAGTCCAAGTGCGCATGAGCAGTAGTGACCCCGAGTGCGCATGCACAGTAGTGAGCCCGTGCACGCATGCGCAGTAGTGCGCCCGTGTACGCATGTGCAGAAGTGAGCTCGCGAGCGCATGTGCAAGTCTGAGCCGGAGTGCGCTTGCGCAGTAGTGACCCCGAGTGCGGATGCGCAGAAGCGACACCGAGCGCGCATGCGCAATAGTAAGCCCGTGTGCGCATGCGCAGTGGTGAGCCCGAGTGCGCATGGGCAGATCTGAGCCGGAGTGCGCATGCGCAGTAGTGAGCCCGAGCGCGCATCGACAGTAGTGAGCCCGAGTGCGCATGAGCAGTAGTGACCCCGAGTGCGCATGCGCAGTAGAGAGCCCGATTGCGCATGTGCAGGTCTGAGCCGGAGAGCGCATCCGCAGTAGTGAGCCCGGTTGTGCATCCGCAGTAGTGAGTCCGAGTGCGCATGAGCAGTAGTGACCCCGAGTGCGCATGCACAGTAGTGAGCCTGTGCGCGCATAAGCGGTAGTGATCCCGATTTTGCATCCGCAGTAGTGAGTCGCAGTGCGCATTAGCAGTAGTCAGTCCGAGAGCGCATGAGAAGTAGTGACCCCGTGTGCGCATGCGCAGTAGTGAGTCCGAGAGAGCATCCGCAGTAGTGGGCCCGAGTGCGCATGCGCAGTAGTGGACCCGAGTGCACATGCGCAGTAGAGAGTCCGAGTGCGCATGAGCAGTAGTGACCACGATTGAGAATGCGCAGTGGTGACCCCGAGTGCGGATGCGCAGTAGTGACCATGAGCGCGCATGCGCAGTAGTGAGTGCGATTGTCCATGAGCAGTAGTTAGTCCGAGAGCGCATGAGAAGTAGTGACCCAGTATGCGCATGCCCAGTAGTGAGCCCGTGTGCGCGTGCGCTGTAGTGAGGCCGTGTGTGCTTGCGCAGTAGTGAGTCCGAGTGCGCATGAGCAGTAGTGACTCCGAGTGCACATGAGCAGTAGTGCCCCCGATCGCGCATACGCGGTAGTGAGCCCGATTTAGCATCCGCAGTAGTGGGTCCGAGTACGCATGAGCAGTAGTGAGTCCGTGTGCGCATCCGCAGTAGTGAGCCCGATAGCGCATCCGCAGTAGTGAGTCCGAGTGCGCATGTGCAGGTCTGAGCCGGAGTGCGCATGCGCAGTAGTGAGCCCGATTGCGCATCGGCAGTACTGAGTCCGAGTGCCCATGAGCAGTAGGGAGTCCGTGTGCGCATGCCCAGTAGTGAGCCCGAGTGCGCATATGCAGGTCTGAGCCGGAGTGCGCATGCGTTGTAGTGATCCCGATTGTGCATCCGCAGTAATGAGTCCGAGTGCGCATGAGCAGTAGTGAGCCCGTCCGCGCATACGCGGTAGTGAGCCCGATTTTGCAACCGCCGTAGTGAGTCGGAGTGCCCATGAGCAGTAGTGAGCCCGATTGCGCATCGGCAGTAGTGAGTCCGAGTGCCCATGAGCAGTAGTTAGTCCGAGAGCGCATGAGAAGTAGTGACCCAGTATGCGCATGCGCTGTAGTGAGCCCGAGTGCGCATGCGCAGTGGTGACCGCGAGTGCGCATTCGCAGTAGTGAACCCGAGTGCGCATGGGCAGTAGTGACCCCGAGTGCGCATGCGCAGTAGAGAGTCCGAGTGCGCATGCCCAGTAGTGAGTCCAAGTGCGCATGAGCAGTAGTTAGTCCAAGAGCGCATGAGAAGTAGTGACCCCGTGTGCGCATGCGCAGTAGTGAGCCCGAGTGCGCATGTGTAGGTCTGACCGGAGTGCGCATGCGCAGTAGTGAGCCCGATTGCGCATCGGCAGTAGTGAGTCCGAGTGCCCATGAGCCGTAGTGAGTCCGAGTGCGCATGAGCAGTAGTGAGTCCGAGTGCGCATGAGCAGTAGTGACCCCGATTGCGCATGCACAGCAGTGAGCCCATGCGTGCATGCGCAGTAGCGAGTCCGAGTGCCCATGAGCCGTAGTGAGTCCGAGTGCGCATGAGCAGTAGGAGTTATGCCCACTTGGACGCCGACCGTTTGGACGCGTCCCGATTGGACGGTCCCGATTCGACGCGTTCCAATTCGAAGCGGTGCCGATTGGACGCGTTCCAATTCTAAGCAGAGCTTATAGAACCTAACCAAACCAAATCTAAGCTCTTCGAATTGGGACGCGTCCAATCGACACCGCTTCGAATTGGAACGCGTCGAATCGGGACCGTCCAAACGGAACGCGTCCAATCGGTCGACGTCCAAGTGGGACACCCCCAGCAGTAGTGACCCCGAGTGTGCATGCGCAGTAGTGCCCCCGATCGCGCATACGCGGTAGTGAGCCCGATTTAGCATCCGCAGTAGTGGGTCCGAGTACGCATGAACAGTAGTGTGGCCGAGTGCGCATGAGTAGTAGTGAGCCCGGGCGCGCATCCGCAGTAGTGAGTCCGAGTATGCATGCGCAGTAGTGAGTCCGAGTGCGCATGAGCAGTAGTGAGGCCGAGTGCGCATGAGCAGTAGTGAGCCCGAGCGCGCATGCGCAGTGGTGAGCCCGATTGCGCATGCGCAGTAGTGACCCCGAGTGCGCATGCACAGTAGTGAGCCCGTGCGCGCATGCGCAGTAATGAGCACGATTACGCATCCGCAGTAGTGAGTCCAAGTACGCATGAGCAGTAGTGACCCCGAGTGTGCATGCGCAGTAGTGAGCCCGAGCGCGCATGCGCAGTAGTGCGCCCGTGTGGGCATGCGGTGAAGTGAGCTCGGGTGCGCATGTGCAGGTGTAAGCCGGTGCATGCATGCGCAGTAGTGACCCGGAGTGCACATGCGCAGCAGCGTCCCCGAGCGCGCATACGCAGTAATGAGCCCGAGTGCGCATGTGCAGGTCTGACCGGAGTGCGCATGCGCAGTAGTGAGCCCGAGCGCGCATCCGCAGTACTGAGCCCGAGCGCGCATCCGCAGTAGTGAGCCCGAGCGCGCATGCGCAGTAGTGAGTCCGAGTGCGCATGCACAGTAGTGAGCCCATGGGTGCATGCGCAGTAGCGAGCCCGATTGCGCATCCGCAGTAGTGAGTCCGTGTGCGCATGCCCAGTAGTGAGCCCGAGTGCGCATGTGCAGGTCTGAGCCGGAGTGCGAATGTAGTGCACAATAGTGCACGTAGTGAGCCCTATTGTGCATCCGCAGTAGTGAGTCCGAATGCGCATGAGCAGTAGTGAGCCCGTGTGTGCATGAGCAGTAGTGACCCCGAGTTCGCATGCACAGTAGTGAGCCCGTGCGCGCATCCGCAGTATTGAGCCCGAGTGCCAATGAGCGGTAGTGAGTCCAAGTGCGCATGAGCAGTAGTGACCCCGCGTGCGCATGCACATTAGTGAGCCCGAGCGCGCATGCGCAGTAGTGCGCCCGTGTGGGCATGCGGTGAAGTGAGCTCGGGTGCGCATGTGCAGGTGTAAGCCGGTGCATGCATGCGCAGTAGTGACCCGGAGTGCACATGCGCAGCAGCGTCCCCGAGCGCGCATACGCAGTAATGAGCCCGAGTGCGCATGTGCAGGTCTGACCGGAGTGCGCATGCGTAGTAGTGAGCCCGATTGCGCATCCGCAACAGTAAGTCGGAGTGCCCATGAGCAGTAGTGAGGCCGAGTGCGCATGAGCAGTAGTGAGCCCGAGCGCGCAACCGCAGTAGTGAGTCCGAGTGCGCATGAGCAGTAGTGAGGCCGAGTGCGCATGAGCGGTAGTCAGCCCGATTGCGCATCCGCAGTAGTGAATCCGACTACGCATGAGTAGTAGTTAGTCCGAGAGCGCATGAGACGTAGTGACCCCGTGTGCGCATGCGCAGTAGTGTGCCCGTGTGCGCATGCGCAGTAGAGAGCCCATGTGTGCATGCGCAGTAGCGAGCCCGATTGCGCATCCGCAGTAGTGAGTCCGTGTGCGCATGCCCAGTAGTGAGCCCGAGTGCGCATGTGCAGGTCTGAGCCGGAGTGCGCATGCACAGTAGTGAGTCCGATTGTGCATCCGCAGTAGTGAGTCCGAATGCGCATGAGCAGTAGTGGGCCCGTGTGTGCATGAGCAGTAGTGACCCCGAGTGCGCATGCAGAGTAGTGAGCCCGTGTGCGCATACGCGGTAGTGAGCCCGATTTTGCATCCGCAGTAGTGAGTCGGAGTGCGCATGAGCAGTAGTTAGTCCGAGAGCGCATGAGAAGTAGTGACCCCGTGTGCGCATGCGCAGTAGTGAGCTCGAGTGCCCATGCGCAAAAGTGAGCTCGAGAGCGCATGTGCAAGTCTGAGCCGGAGTGCACATGCGCAGTACTGACCCCGAGTGCGCATGCGCAGTAGCGACCCCGAGCGCGCATGTGCAGTAGTGAGTCCGAGTGCGCATGAGCAGTAGTGAGGCCGAGTGCGTATGAGCAGTAGGGACCCCGAGTGCGCATGCACAGTAGTGAGACCGTGCGCGCATACGCGGTAGTGAGCCCGATTTTGCATCCGCAGTAGTGAGTCCGAGTGCGCATGAGCAGTAGTTAGTCCAAGAGCGCATGAGAAGTAGTGACCCCGCGTGCGCATGCGCAGTAGTGAGCCCGTGTGCGCATGCGCTGTAGTGAGCCCGAGTGCGCATGTGCAGGTCTGAGCCGGAGTGCGCATGCGCCGTAGTGAGACCTATTGTGCATCCGCAGTAGTGAGTCCGAATGCGCATGAGCAGTAGTGAGTCCAAGTGCGCATGAGCAGTAGTGACCCCGAGTGCGCATGCACATTAGTGAGGCCGAGCGCGCATGTGCAGTAGTGCGCCCGTGTGGGCATGCGGTGAAGTGAGCTCGGGTGCGCATGTGCAGGTGTAAGCCGGTGCGTGCATGCGCAGTAGTGACCCCGAGCGAGCATGCGCAGTAGTGAGCCTGCTTGCGCATCCGCAGCAGTGAGTCCGAGTGCGCATGAGCAGGTCTGAGCCGAGTGCGCATGAGCTGTAGTGGGCCCGAGCGCGCATCCGCAGTAGAGAGTCCGAGTGCGCATGAGCAGTAGTGACCACGATTGCGCATGCACCGTAATGAGCTCGAGTGCGCATGCACAGTAGCGAGCCCAATTGCGCATCCGCAGTAGTGAGTCCGTGTGCGCATGCCCAGTAGTGAGCCCGAGTGCGAATGTGCAGGTCTGAGCCGGAGTGCGCATGCACAGTAGCGAGCCCAATTGCGCATCCGCAGTAGTGAGTCCGTGCGCGCATCCGCAGTATTGAGCCCGAGTGTTCATGCGCAGTAGTGACCCCGAGGGCGCATGCGCATTAGAGAGCCCGATTGCGCATCGGCAGTAGTGAGTCCGAGTGCCCATGAGCCGTAGTGAGTCCGAGTGCGCATGAGCAGTAGTGAGGCCGAGTGCGCATGAGCAGTAGTCAGCCCGATTGCGCATCCGCAGTAGCGAATCCGAGTGCCCATGAGTAGTAGTTAGTCCGAGAGCGCATGAGACGTAGTGACCCCGTGTGCGCATGCGCAGTAGTGTGCCCGTGTGCGCATGCGCAGTAGTGATCCGAGCGCGCATCCGTAGTAGTGAGCCCGAGTGCGCATGCGCAATAGTGGCCCCGAGTGCGCATGCGCAGTATAGAGCCCGATTGCGCATGAGCAGGTCTGAGCCGGAGAGCGCATCCGCAGTAGTGAGCCCGATTGCGCATCCGTAGTAGTGAGCCCGAGTGCGCATGTGCAGTAGTGAGCCCGATTGTGCATGCACAGTAGTGAGGCCGAGTGCGCATGCCCAGTAGTGAGCCCGAGTGCGCATGTGCAGGTCTGAGCCGGAGTGCGCATGCGCAGTAGTGAGCCCGATTGGGCATACGCAATAGGGAGTCCCTGTGCGCATGCGCAGTAGTGAGCCAGAGCGCGCATCCGCAGTAGTGATCCCGAGTGCGCATGCGCAGTAGTGAGCTCGATTGCGCATCCGTAGTAGTGAGCCCTATTGCGCACCAGCAGTAGTGAGTCCGAGTGCGCATGAGCAGTAGGGACCGCGAGAACGCATGCGCAGGAGTGAGCCTGAGTGCGCATGAGCAGTAGTAACACCGAGAACGGATGCGCAGTAGTGAGAACGAGTGCACATGAGCAGTAGTGACCCCGAGTGCGCATGCGCAGTAGTGAGCCCTATTGCGTACCAGCAGTAGTAAGTCCGAATGCGCATGAGCAGTAGGGACCACGAGAACGCATGCGCAGGAGTGAGCCCCAGTGCGCATGAGCAGTAGTGACCCCGAGAACGCATGCGCAGTAGTGGACCCGATTGCAAATGCGCAGTAGTGATGCCGAGTGCGCATGCGCAGTAGTGAGGCCGAGTGCGCATGCGCAGTAGTGAGGCCGAGTGCGCATGCGCAGTGGTGAGCCCGAGTGCGCATGGGCAGGTCTGAGCCGGAGTGCGCATGCGCAGTAGTGAGCCCGAGTGCGCATGTGCCTTAGTGAGCCCGATTGTGCATGCACAGTAGTGAGGCCGAGTGCCCATGAGCAGTAGTGAGCCCGAGTGCGCATGAGCAGTAGTGACCCAAATTGCGCATGCACAGTAGTGAGCCCATGTGTGCATGCGCAGTAGCGAGCCCGATTGCGCATCCGCTGTAGTGAGTCCGTGTGCGCATGCCCAGTAGTGAGCCCGAGTGCGCATGTGCAGGTCTGAGCCGGAGTGCGCATGCGCAGTAGTGAGCCCGATTGGGCATACGCAGTAGGGAGTCCCTGTGCGCATGCGCAGTAGTGAGCCAGAGCGCGCATCCGCAGTAGTGATCCCGAGTGCGCATGCGCAGTAGTGAGCCCGATTGCGCATCCGTAGTAGTGAGCCCTATTGCGCACCAGCAGTAGTGAGTCCGAGTGCGCATGAGCAGTAGGGACCGCGAGAACGCATGCGCAGGAGTGAGCCTGAGTGCGCATGAGGAGTAGTGAGTACGAGTGCGCATGAGCAGTAGCGACACCGAGAACGGATGCGCAGTAGTGAGAACGAGTGCACATGAGCAGTAGTGACCCCGAGTGCGCATGCGCAGTAGTGAGCCCTATTGCGTACCAGCAGTAGTAAGTCCGAACGCGCATGAGCAGTAGGGACCACGAGAACGCATGCGCAGGAGTGAGCCCCAGTGCGCATGAGCAGTAGTGACCCCGAGAACGCATGCGCAGTAGTGGACCCGATTGCAAATGCGCAGTAGTGATGCCGAGTGCGCATGCGCAGTAGTGAGGCCGAGTGCGCATGCGCAGTAGTGAGGCCGAGTGCGCATGCGCAGAAGTGATCCCGTGTGTGCATGCGCAGTAGTGAACCCGATTGCGCATCTGCAGTAGTGAGTCTGAGGTCGCTTGCGCCGTAGTGAGTCCCTGTGCGCATAAGTAGTACTGATCGCGAGAACGCATGCGCAGTAGAGAGCCCGATTGCGCATCCGCAGTAGTGAGTCCGAGTGCGCAAGAGCAGTAGTGACCCCGAGCGCGCATGCGCAGTAGTGAGCCCGATTGCGCATCCGCAGCAGTGTTCCCGGGTGCGCATGCGCAGTAGTGAGCCCGTGTATGCATGAGCAGTAGTGACCCCGAGTGCGCATGCACAGTAGTGAACCCGTGCGCGCGTACGCGGTAGTGAGCCCGATTTTGCATCCGCAGTAGTGAGTCGGAGTGCGCATAAGCACTAGTTAGTCCGAGAGCGCATGAGAAGTAGTGACCCCGTGTGCGCATGCGCAGTAGTGAGTCCAAGAGCGCATCCGCAGTAGTGAGCCCGAGTGCGCATGCGCAGTAGTGACCCCGAGTGCGCATGCGCAGTTGAAAGCCTGATTGCGCATGCGCAGTAGTGAGCCCGTGTCCGCATGCGCAGTGGTGAGCCCGAGTGCCCATGTTCAAGTCTTAGCCGAAGTGCGCATGAGCAGTAGTGAGTCCATGTGCGCATGCCCAGTAGTGAGCCCGAGTGCGCATGTGCAATTCTGAGCCGGAGTGCGCATGCGCTGTAGTGAGCCCGACCGCGCATCCGCAGTAGTGAGCACGAGTGCGCATGCGCAGTAGTGACCCCGAGTGCGCATGCGCAGTAGTGAGCCCGAGTGCGCAAGTGCAGGTCTGAGCCGGCGAGCGCGTCCGCAGTAGTGAGCCTGCTTGTGCATCCGCAGTAGTGAGTCCGAGTGCCCATGAGCAGTAGTGAGTCCAAGTGCGCATGAGCAGTAGTGACCGCGAGTGCGCATGCACAGTAGTGAGCCCGTGCGCGCATGCGCAGTAGTGCGCCCGTGTGCGCATGTGCAGAAGTGAGCTCGAGAGCGCATGTGCAAGTCTGAGCCGGAGTGCGCTTGCGCAGTAGTGATCCCGAGTGCGGATGCGCAGTAGCGACACCGAGCGCGCATGCGCAGTAGTAAGCCCGTGTGCGCATGCGCAGTGGTGAGCCCGAGTGCGCATGGGCAGGTCTGAGCCGGAGTGCGCATGCGCAGTAGTGAGCCCGAGCGCGCATCCGCAGTAGTGAGCCCGAGCGCGCATCCGCAGTAGTGAGCCCGAGCGCGCATCCGCAGTAGTGAGCCCGAGTGCGCATGCGCAGTAGTGACCCCCAGTGTGCATGCGCAGTAGAGAGCCCGATTGCGAATGCACAGTCGTGACCCCGTGTGCGCATGCGGTGAAGTGAGCTCGGGTGCGCATGTGCAGGTGTAAGCCGGTGCATGCATGCACAGTAGTGACCCGGAGTGCACATGCGCAGCAGCATCCCCGAGCGCGCATACGCAGTAATGAGCCCGAGTGCGCATGTGCAGGTCTGACCGGAGTGCGCATGCGTAGTAGTGAGCCCGAGCGCGCATCCGCAGTAGTGAGCCCGTGTGCGCATGCACAGTCGTGAGCCCGTGTGCGCATGCGCAGAAGCGAGCTCGAAAGCGCATGTGCAAGTCTGAGCCCGAGTGCGCATGCTCTGTAGTGACCCCGAGCGCGCATGCGTAGTAGTGAGCCCGATTGCGCATCCGCAACAGTAAGTCGGAGTGCCCATGAGCAGTAGTGAGTCGGAGTGCGCATGAGCACTAGTTAGTCCGAGAGCGCATGAGAAGTAGTGACCCCGTGTGCGCATGCGCAGTAGTGAGTCCGAGAGCGCATCCGCAGTAGTGAGCCCGAGTGCGCATGCGCAGTAGTGACCCCGAGTGCGCATGCGCAGTAGTGAGCCCGATTGCGCATTCGCAGTAGTGAGCCCGAGCGTTCATGCGCAGTAGTGACCCCGAGTGGGCATGCGCATTGGAGAGCCCGATTGCGCATCCGCAGCAGTCAGTCCGAGTGCGCATGAGCAGTAGTGAGTCCGAGTGCGCATGAGCAGTAGTGACCACGATTGCGCATGCGCTGTAGTGAGCCCGAGTGCGCATGCGCAGTAGTGACCCCGAGTGCGCATGTGCAGTAGTGACTCCGAGTGCACATGGGCAGTAGTGCCCCCGATCACGCATACGCGGTAGTGAGCCCGATTTAGCATCCGCAGTAGTGGGTCCGAGTACGCATGTGCAGTAGTGTGGCCGAGTGCGCATGAGTAGTAGTGAGCCCGATTGCGCATCCGCAGTAGTGAGTCCGTGTGCGCATGCCCAGTAGTGAGCCCGATTGCGCATCCGCAGTAGTGAGTCCGAATGCGCATAAGCAGCAGTGAGTCCGAGTGCGCATATGCAGTTCCGAGTCGGAGTGCGCATGCGCAGTAGTGATCCCGATTGTGCATGCGCAGTAGCGAGAACGATTGCGCATCCGTAGTAGTGAGTCCGTGTGCGCATGCGCAGTAGTGAGCCCGATTGCGCATCCGCAGTACGGAGTCCCTGTGCGCATGCGCAGTAGTGAGCCAGAGCGCGCATCCGCAGTAGTGATCCCGAGTGCGCATGCGCAGTAGTGACCCCGAGAACGCATGCGCAGTAGTGGACCCGATTGCAAATGCGCAGTAGTGATGCCGAGTGTGCATGCGCAGTAGTGAGACCGAGTGCGCATGCGCAGTAGTGAGCCCGATTGCGCATCCGTAGTAGTGAGTCCGAGTGCGCATGAGCAGTAGTGAGGCCGAGTGCGCATGAGCAGTAGTCAGCCCGATTGCGCATCCGCAGTAGTGAATCCGAGTGCCCATGAGTAGTAGTTAGTCCGAGAGCGCATGAGACGTAGTGACCCCGTGTGCGCATGCGCAGTAGTGTGCCCGTGTGCGCATGCGCAGTAGTGATCCGAGCGCACATCCGCAGTAGTGAGCCCGAGTGCGCATGCGCAATAGTGGCCCCGAGTGCGCATGCGCAGTATAGAGCCCGATTGCGCATGAGCAGGTCTGAGCCGGAGAGCGCATCCGCAGTAGTGAGCCCGATTGCGCATCCGTAGTAGTGAGCCCGTGTGCGCATGCCCAGTAGTGAGCCAGAGCGCGCATCCGCAGTAGTGATCCCGAGTGCGCATGCGCAGTAGTGAGCCCGATTGCGCATCCGTAGTAGTGAGTCCGAGTGCGCATGTGCAGTAGTGAGCCCGATTGTGCATGCACAGTAGTGAGGCCGAGTGCCCATGAGCAGTAGTGAGCCCGAGTGCGCATGAGCAGTAGTGACCCAAATTGCGCATGCACAGTAGTGAGCCCATGTGTGCATGCGCAGTAGCGATCCCGATTGCGCATCCGCAGTAGTGAGTCCGTGTGCGCATGCCCAGTAGTGAGCCCGAGTGCGCATGTGCAGGTCTGAGCCGGAGTGCGCATGCGCAGTAGTGAGCCCGATTGGGCATCCGCAGTAGGGAGTCCCTGTGCGCATGCGCAGTAGTGAGCCAGAGCGCGCATCCGCAGTAGTGATCCCGAGTGCGCATGCGCAGTAGTGAGCCCGATTGCGCATCCGTAGTTGTGAGCCCTATTGCGCACCAGCAGTAGTGAGTCCGAGTGCGCATGAGCAGTAGGGACCGCGAGGACGCATGCGCAGGAGTGAGCCTGATTGCGCATGAGCAGTAGTGAGTACGAGTGCGCATGAGCAGTAGGGACCACGAGAACGCATGCGCAGGAGTGAGCCCCAGTGCGCATGAGCAGTAGTGACCCCGAGAACGCATGCGCAGTAGTGGACCCGATTGCAAATGCGCAGTAGTGATGCCGAGTGCGCATGCACAGTAGTGAGCCCGTGCGCGCATACGCGGTAGTGAGCCCGATTTTGCATCCGCAGTAGTGAGTCGGAGTGCACATGAGCAGTAGTTAGTCCGAGAGCGCATGAGAAGTAGTAACCCCGTGTGCGCATGCGCGGTAGTGAGCCCGATCGCGCATCCGCAGTAGTGAGTCCGAGTGCGCATGCGCAGTAGTGACCCCGAGTGCGCATGCGCAGTAGAGAGCCCGATTGTGCATCCGCAGTAGTGAGCCCGAGCGCGCATGCGCAGTAGTGACCCCGAGTGCGCATGCGCAGTAGAGACACCGATTGCGCATGCGCAGTAGTGACCCCGTGTGCGCATGCGCAGTGGTGAGCCCGATTGCGCATGTGCAGCTCTGAGCCGGACAGCTCATCCGCAGTAGTGATCCCGATTGCGCATCCGCAGTAGTGAGTCCGAGTGCGCATGAGCAGTAGTGAGCCCGAGCGCGCATGCGCAGTAGAGAGCCCGATTGCGCATGTGCAGGTCTGAGCCGGACAGCGCATCCGCAGTAGTGAGCCCGATTACGCATCCGCAGTAGTGAGTCCGAGTGCGCATGAGCAGTTGTGAGCCCGTGTGTGCATGAGCGGTAGTGACCACGAGTGCGCATGCGCAGCAGTGAGCCCGAGTGCTCATGTGGAGGTTTGACCGGAGTGCGCATGCGCAGTAGTGAGCCCGAGCGCCCATGCGCAGTAGTGAGCCCGATTGTCAATCCGCAGTGGTGACCACGAGCACGCATGCGCAGTAGTGAGCCCGATTGTGCATCCACAGCAGTGAGCCCGTGCGCGCGTGCGCAGTAGTGCGCCCGTGTGCGCATGCACAGCAGTGTGCTCGAGAGCGCATGGGCAGATCTGAGCCGGAGTGCGCATGCGCAGTAGTGTGCCCGTGTGCGCATGCGCAGTAGTGACCCCGAGTGCGCATGCACATTAGTGAGCCCGAGTGTGCATGTGCAGGTCTGACCGGAGAGTTCATGCGCAGTAGTGAGCCCGTGTGCGCATGCGCAGTAGTAAGCCCGAGTGCGCATCGGCAGTAGTTAGAGAGTGTGCGCATCCGCTGCAGTGTGTCCGAGTGCGCATGAGCAGTAGTGAGCCCGAGCGCGCATCCGCAGTATTGAGTCCGAGTGCGCATGAGCAGTACTGAGCCCGAGTGCGCATACACACTAGTGAGCCCGTGTACACATGCGAAGTGGAGAGCCCGATTGCGCATGTGCAGGTCTGACCGGAGAGGGCATGCGCAGTCTTGAGCCCGTGTGCGCATGCGTAAAAGTGAGCTCGAGTGCGCATGTGCAGGTCTGAGCCGGAGAGCGCATGCGCAGTAGTGACCCCGAGTGCGCATGCGCAGTAGTGACCCCGTGTGCGCATGCGCTGTAGAGAGCCCATGTGTGCATGCGCAGTAGTTAGCCCGATTGCGCATCCGCAGTAGTGACCCCGAGCGCGCATGCGCAGAATTGAGCCCGCTTGCGCTTCCGCAGTAGGGAGTCCGTGTGCGCGTGCGCAGTAGTGACCCCGTGTGTGCATGGGCTGGTCTGAGCCGGAGTGCGTATGCGCAGTAGTGAGTCCGAGTGCGCATGAGCAGTAATGACCCCGAGCGCGCATGCGCAGTAGTGAGCCCGAGCGCGCATCCGTAATAGTGAGGCCGAGTGCCCATGCGCAGTAGTGAGGGCGAGTGCGCATGTGCAGGTCCGAGCCGGAGAGCGCATCCGTAGTAGTGAGCCCGATTGCGAATCCGCAGTAGTGAGCCCGAGTGCCCATGGGCAGTAGTGACCCCGAGTGCGCATGCGCAGTAGTGACCCCGAGTGCGCATGCGCAGTAGAGAGCCCAATTGCGCATGCGCAGTAGTGATCCCGTGTCCGCATGCGCAGTGGTGAGCCCGTGTGCGCATGGTCAAGTCCGAGCCGGAGTGCGCATGCGCAGTAGTAAGCCGGATAGCGCATCCGCAGTAGTGAGGCCGAGTGCCCATGAGCAGTAGTGAGTCCAAGTGCGCATGAGCAGTAGTGACCCCGAATGCGCGCGCGCAGTAGTGAGCCCGATTGCGCATCCGCAGTAGGGAGTACGTGTGCGCATGCGCAGTAGTGAGCCCGATTGCGCATCCGCAGTAGTGAGGCCGATTGCCCATGAGCAGTAGTGAGCCCGAGTGCGCATGAGCAGTAGTGACCCCGATTGCGCGTGCACAGTAGTGGGCCCATATGTGCATGCGCAGTAGCGAGCCCGATTGCGCATCCGCAGTAGTGAGTCCGTGTGCGCATGCCCAGTAGTGAGCCCGAGTGCGCAGGTGCAGGTCTGAGCCGCATTGCGCATGCGCAGTAGTGAACCCGATTGTGCATCCGCAGTAGTGAGTCCGAGTGCCCATGAGCAGTAGTTAGTCCGCGAGCGCATGTGCAGTAGTGAGCCCGATTTTGCATCCGCAGTAGTGAGCCCGAGTGCGCATGAGCAGTAGTGACCCCGTGTGTGCATGAGCAGTAGTGAACCCGAGTGCGCATGCACAGTAGTGAGCCCGTGCGCGCATGCGCAGTAATGAGCCCGATTGCGCATCCGCAGTAGTGGGTCCGAGTGCGCATGCGCAGTAGTGACCCCTAGTGCGCATGCGCAGTAGAGAGCCCGATTGCGCAAGCGCAGAAGTGAGCTCGAGTGCGCAGTTGCAGGTCTGAACCGGTGTGCGTATGCGCAGTAGTGACCCCGAGTGCGCATACGCGGTAGTGAGCCCGATTTTGCATCCGCAGTAGTGAGTACAAGTGCGCATGAGCAGTAGTGACCCCGATTGCGCATGCACAGTAGTGAGCCTCATTGCGCATCCGCAGTAGGGAGTCCGTGTGGGCATGCGCAGTAGTGAGCCCGAGTGCGCAGGTGCAGGTCTGAGCCGCATTGCGCATGCGCAGTAGTGAACCCGATTGTGCATCCGCAGTAGGGAGTCCGTGTGCGCATGCGCAGTAGTGAGCCCGATTTTGCATCCGCAGTGGTGAGTCCGAGTGCCCATGAGCACTAGTTAGTCCGAGAGCGCATGAGAATTAGTGACCCCGTGTGCGCATGCGCGGTAGTGAGCCCGATCGCGCATCCGCAGTAGTGAGTCCGAGTGCGCATGCGCAGTAGTGACCCCGTATATGCATGCGCAGTAGAGAGCCCGATTGTGCATCCGCAGTAGTGAGCCCGAGTGCGCATGCGCAGTAGTGGCCCCGAGTGCGCATGCGCAGTAGAGAGCCCAATTGCGCATGCGCAGTAGTGAGCCCGTGTCCGCATGCGCAGTGGTGAACCCGAGTACGCATGGTCAAGTCTGAGCCGGAGTGCGCATGCGGAATAGTAAGCCCGATAGCGCATCCGCAGTAGTGAGGCCGAGTGCCCATGAGCGGTAGTGAGTCCAAGTGCGCATGGGCAGTAGTGACCCCGAGTGCGCATGCACAGTAGTGTGCCCGTGCGCGCATACGCAGTAGTGAGCCCGATTTTGCATCCGCAGTAGTGCGTCCGATTGCGCTCGAGCAGTAGTTAGTCCGAGTGCGCATGAGCAGTAGTGACCCCGAGTGCGCATGCACGGTAGTGAGCCCGTGCGCGCATACGCGGTAGTGAGCCCGATTTTGCATCCGCTGTAGTGAGTACAAGTGCGCATGAGCAGTAGTGACCCCGATTGCGCATGCACAGTAGTGAGCCTCATTGCGCATCCGCAGTAGGGAGTCCGTGTTCGCATGCGCAGTAGTGAGCCCGAGTGCGCATGTGCTGGTCTGAGCCCGATTTTGCATCCGCAGTAGTGAGCCCGAGTGCGCATGAGCAGTAGTGACCCCGTGTGTGCATGAGCAGTAGTGACCCCGAGTGCGCATGCACAGTAGTGAGCCCGTGCGCGCATGCGCAGTAATGAGCCCGATTGCGCATCCGCAGTAGTGGGTCCGAGTGCGCATGCGCAGTAGTGACCCCGAGTGCGCATGCGCAGTAGAGAGCCCGATTGCGCATGCGCAGAAATGAGCTCGAGTGCGCAGGTGCAGGTCTGAACCGGTGTGCGTATGCGCAGTAGTGACCCCGAGTGCGCATACGCAGTAGTGAGCCCGAGCGCACATCCGCAGTAGTGAGCCCGAGGCCGCATGCACAGTCGTGAGCCCGTGTGCGCATGCGCAGTAGTGCGCCCGTGTGCGCATGCGCAAAAGTGAGCACGAGAGCGCACGCGCAAGTCTGAGCCGGAATGCGCATGCGCAGTAGTGATCCAGAGTGCGCATCCGCAGTAGTGAGCCCGAGCGCACATTCGCAGTAGTGGGCCCGAGTGCGCATGCGCAGTAGTGACCCCGAATGCGCATGCGCAGTAGAGTGCCCGATTGCGCATGTGCGGGTCTGAGACGGACAGCGCATCCGCAGTAGTGAGCCCGATTGCGCATCCGCAGTAGTAAGTCCGAGTGCGCATGAGTAGTAGCGACCCCGAGCGCGCATGAGCAGTATTGACCCCGAGTGCGCATGCACAGTAGTGAGCCCGTGTGCGCATGCGCGGTAGTGAGTCCGAGTGCCCATGAGCAGTAGTTAGTCCGAGTGCGCATGGGCAGGTCTGAGCCGGAGTGCGTATGCGCAGTAGTAAGTCCGAGTGCGCATGAGAAGTAGTGACCCCGTGTGCACATGCGCAGTATTGAGCCGGTGTGATCATGCCCAGTAGTGAGCCCGAGTGCGCTTGCGCAGTAGAGAGCCCGATTGCGCATGCGCAGAAGTGAGCCCGTGTGCGCATGCGCAGTAGTGCGCCCTTGTGCGCATGCGCAAAAGTGAGCACGAGAGCGCACGCGCAAGTCTGAGCCGGAATGCGCATGCGCAGTAGTGATCCAGAGTACGCATCCGCAGTAGTGAGTCCGAGTGCGCATGAGCAGTAGTGACCCCGGGTGCGCATGCACAGTAGTGAGCCCGTGCGCGCGTGCGCAGTAGTGCGCCCGTGTACGCATGATCAGCAGTGAGCTCGGGAGCGCATGTGCATGTCTGAGCCGGAGTGCGCATGCGCAGTAGTGTGCCCGAGTGCGCATTTGCAGGTCCGAGCCGGAGAGGGCATCCGCAGTAGTGCGCCCGATTGCGCATCCGCAGTAGTGAATCCGTGTGCGCATGCGCAGTAGCAACCCCGAGCGCCCATGCGCAGCAGTGAGCCCAAATGTGCATGTGCAGGTCTGACCGGAGAGGGCATGCGCAGTCTTGAGCCCGTGTACGCATGCGCAGTAGAGAGCCCGAGTGCGCATCCGCAGTAGTAAGACAGTGTGCGCATCCGCTGCAGTGTCCCCGAGTGCGCATGAGCATTTGTGAGGCCGAGTGCGCATGCGCAGTAGCGACCCCGAGCGCCCATGCGCAATAGTGAGCCCAAATGCGCATGTGCAGGTCTGACCGGAGAGGGCATGCGCAGTCGTGAGCCCGTGTGCGCATGCGGAGTAGTGACCTCGAGCGCGCATGCGCAGTAGTGAGCCCGATTGCGCATGCGCAGCAGTGAGTCCGAGTGCGCATGGGCAGTAGTGAGTCCGAGTGCGAACGAGCAGTAGTGACCCCGAGCGCGAATGCGCAGTAGTGAGCCCGAGCGCGCATCCGTAGTAGTGAGCCCGATTGCGAATCCGCAGTAGTGAGGCCGAGTGCCCATGAGCAGTAGTGGGTCCGAGTGCGCATGGGCAGGTCTGAGCCGGAGTGCGCATGCGCAGCAGTGAGCCCAAATGTGCATGTGCAGGTCTGACCGGAGAGGGCATGCGCAGTCGTGAGCCCGTGCGCGCATGTGGAGTAGTGACCTCGAGCGCGCATGCGCAGTAGTGAGCCCGATTGCGCATGCGCAGCAGTGAGTCCGCGTGCGCATGGGCAGTAGTGAGTCCGAGTGCGAACGAGCAGTAGTGACCCCGAGCGCGAATGCGCAGTAGTGAGCCCGAGCGCGCATCCGTATTAGTGAGCCCGATTGCGAATCCGCAGTAGTGAGGCCGAGTGCCCATGTGCAGTAGTGGGTCCGAGTGCGCATGGGCAGGTCTGAGCCGGAGTGCGCATGCGCAGTAGTGAGTCCAAGTGCGCATGAGCAGTAGTGACCCCGAGTGCGCATGGACAGTAGAGAGCCCGTTTGCGAATCCGCAGTAGTGAGGCCGAGTGCCCATGAGCAGTAGTGGGTCCGAGTGCGCATGCGCAGTAGTGGCCCCGAGTGCGCATGCGCAGTTTAGAGCCCAATTGCGCATGCGCAGTAGTGGCCCCGTGTCCGCATGCGCAGTGGTGAACCCGAGTACGCATGGTCAAGTCTGAGCCGGAGTGCGCATGTGCAGTAGTGAGCCCGATTTTGCATCCGCAGTAGTGAGCCCGAGTGCGCATGAGCAGTAGTGACCCCGTGTGTGCATGAGCAGTAGTGACCCCGAGTGCGCATGCACAGTAGTGAGCCCGTGCGCGCATGCGCAGTAATGAGCCCGATTGCGCATCCGCAGTAGTGGGTCCGAGTGCGCATGCGCAGTAGTGACCCCGAGTGCGCATGCGCAGTAGAGAGCCTGATTGCGCATGCGCAGAAGTGAGCTCGAGTGCGCAGGTGCAGTAGTGATCCAGAGTACGCATCCGCAGTAGTGAGTCCGAGTGCGCATGAGCAGTAGTGACCCCGGGTGCGCATGCACAGTAGTGAGCCCGTGCGCGCGTGCGCAGTAGTGCGCCCGTGTACGCATGCACAGCAGTGAGCTCGGGAGCGCATGTGCATGTCTGAGCCGGAGTGCGCATGCGCAGTAGTGAGCCCGAGTGCGCATTTGCAGGTCCGAGCCGGAGAGGTCATCCGCAGTAGTGCGCCCGATTGCGCATCCGCAGTAGTGAGTCCGTGTGCGCATGCGCAGTAGCAACCCCGAGCGCCCATGCGCAGCAGTGAGCCCAAATGCGCATGTGCAGGTCTGACCGGAGAGGGCATGCGCAGTCTTGAGCTCGTGTGCGCATGCGCAGTAGAGAGCCCGAGTGCGCATCCGCAGTAGTAAGCCCGATTGCGCATCCGCATTAGGGAGTTTGTGTGCGCATGCGCAGTAGAGAGCCCGATTGCGCATGTGCAGGTCTGAGCCGCAGAGCGCATCCGCAGTAGTGAGCCCGATTGCGCATCGGTAGTAGTGAGGCCGAGTGCCCATGAGGAGTAGTGACCCCGAGTAAGCATGAGCTGTAGTGAGCCCGTGTGCGCATGCGCAGTAGTGAGCCAGAATGCGCATCCGCAGTAGTAAGTCCGAGTGCGCATGAGTAGTAGTGACCCCGAGCGCGCATGACCAGTATTGGCCCCGAGTGCGCATGCACAGTAGTGAGCCCGTGCGCGCATGCGCAGTAGTGAGTCCTAGTGACCATGAGCAGTAGCTAGTCCGAGTGCGCATGGGCAGGTCTGAGCCGGAGTACGTATGCGCAGTAGTAAGTCCGAGTGCGCATGAGAAGTAGTGACCCCGTGTGCACATGCGCAGTATTGAGCCGGTGTGCGCATGCGCAGTAGTGAGCCCGAGCGCGCATCCGCAGTAGTGAGTCCGAGTGCACATGAGCAGTAGTGAGGCCGAGTGCGCATGTGCAGGTCCGAGCCCGATAGCGCATCCGCAGTAGTGAGCCCATGTGTGCATGCGCAGTAGCGAGCCAGATTGCGCATCCGCAGTAGTGAGTCCGTGTTATCATGCCCAGTAGTGAGCCCGAGTGCGCATGCGCAGTAGAGGGCCCGATTGCGCATGCGCAAAAGTGAGCCCGTGTGCGCATGCGCAGTAGTGCGCCCTTGTGCGCATGCGCAAAAGTGAGCACGAGAGCGCACGCGCAAGTCTGAGCCGGAATGCGCATGCGCAGTAGTGATCCAGAGTACGCATCCGCAGTAGTGAGTCCGAGTGCGCATGAGCAGTAGTGACCCCGGGTGCGCATGCACAGTAGTGAGCCCGTGCGCGCGTGCGCAGTAGTGCGCCCGTGTACGCATGCACAGCAGTGAGCTCGGGAGCGCATGTGCATGTCTGAGCCGGAGTGCGCATGCGCAGTAGTGAGCCCGAGTGCGCATTTGCAGGTCTGAGCCGGAGAGGGCATCCGCAGTAGTGAGCCCGATTGCGCATCCGCAGTAGGGAGTCCGTGTTCGCATGTGCAGTAGTGAGCCCGATTTTGCATCCGCAGTAGTGAGCCCGAGTGCGCATGCGCAGTAGTGACCCCGAGTGCGCATGCGCAGTAGAGAGCCCGATTGCGCATGCGCAGAAGTGAGCTCGAGTGCGCAGGTGCAGTAGTGATCCAGAGTACGCATCCGCAGTAGTGAGTCCGAGTGCGCATGAGCAGTAGTGACCTCGGGTGCGCATGCACAGTAGTGAGCCCGTGCGCGCGTGCGCAGTAGTGCGCCCGTGTACGCATGCACAGCAGTGAGCTCGGGAGCGCATGTGCATGTCTGAGCCGGAGTGCGCATGCGCAGTAGTGAGCCCGAGTGCGCATTTGCAGGTCCGAGCCGGAGAGGGCATCCGCAGTAGTGCGCCCGATTGCGCATCCGCAGTAGTGAATCCGTGTGCGCATGCAGAGTAGCAACCCCGAGCGCCCATGCGCAGCAGTGAGCCCAAATGCGCATGTGCAGGTCTGCCCGGAGAGGGCATGCGCAGTCTTGAGCTCGTGTGCGCATGCGCAGTAGTGACCCCGAGGGCGCATGCGCAGTAGAGAGCCCGATTGCGCATGTGCAGGTCTGAGCCGGAGAGCGCATCCGCAGTAGAGAGCCCGAGTGTGCATGCGCAGTGGTGAGCCCGAGTACGCATGGGCAAGTCTGAGCCGGAGTGCGCATGCGCAGTAGTGAGCCCGATTGCGCCTGTGCAGGTCTGAGCCGGAGTGCACATGCGCAGTAGTTAGCCGGATTGTGCATCCGCAGTAGAGAGCCCGATTGCGCATGCGCAGTAGTGAGGCCGAGTGTGCATGTGCAGGTCTGACCGGAGGGCTCATCCGCAGTAGTGTGCCCGAGCGCGCATGCGCAGTAGTGGGCCCGAGAGCGCATATACAGGTCGGACCGGAGTGCGCATGCGCAGTAGTGAGCCCGATTGCGCATCCGCAACCGTGAGTCCGAGTGCGCATGGGCAGTAGTGAGTCCGAGTGCGCATGTGTAGCAGTGAGTCCAAGTTGCGCATGAGCAGTAGTGACCCCGAGTGCGCATGCACAGTAGTGAGCCCGAGTGCGCATGGACAGGTCTGACCGGAGAGGGCATGCGCAGTAGTGAGCCCGTGTGCGCGTGCGTAGTAGCGAGCTCGAGGGCGTATGCGCAGTAGTGAGCCCAAATGCGCATGTGCAGGTCTGACCGGAGAGGGCATGCGCAGTCTTGAGCTCGTGTGCGCATGCGCAGTAGTGACCCCGAGGGCGCATGCGCAGTAGTGTGCCCAAGCGCGCGTCGGCAGTAGTGAGCCCGAGTGCGCAGGCGCAGTAGTGACCCCGAGCGCGCATGCGCAGTAGTGGCCCCGAGCGCGCATGCGCAGTAGTGTGCCCGAGCGCGCATCGGCAGTAGCGAGCCCGAATGCGCATCCGCAGTAGTGAGACAGTGTGCGCATGTGCAGTAGTGAGTCCGAGTGCGCATGAGCAGTAGTTAGCCCGAGCGCGCATCCGCAACAGTGAGTCCGAGTGCACATGAGCAGTAGTGAGGCCGGGTGCGCATGTGCAGGTCTGAGCCGGAGAGCGCATCCGCAGTAGTGAGCCCGCTTCCGAATCCGCAGTAGTGAGTCCGAGTGCCCATGAGCTGTAGTGAGTCCGAGTGCGCATGAGCAGTAGTGAGTCAGAGTGCGCATGAGCAGTAGTGAGTACAAGTGCGCCTGAGCAGTAGTGACCTCGTGTGCGCATGCACAGTAGTGAGCCCGTGTGCGCATGCGCAGTAGTAAGTCCGAGTGCCCATGAGCAGTAGTTAGTCCGAGAGCGCATGAGACGTAGTGACCCCGTGTGCGCATGCGCAGTAGTGAGCCCGTGTGCGCATGCACAGTAGTGAGCCCGATCGCGCATCCGCAGTAGTGAGTCCTAGTGACCATGAGCAGTAGCTAGTCCGAGTGCGCATGGGCAGGTCTGAGCCGGAGTGCGTATGCGCAGTAGTAAGTCCGAGTGCGCATGAGAAGTAGTGACCCCGTGTGCACATGCGCAGTATTGAGCCGGTGTGCGCATGCGCAGTAGTGAGCCCGAGCGCGCATCCGCAGTAGTGAGTCCGAGTGCACATGAGCAGTAGTGAGGCCGAGTGCGCATGTGCAGGTCCGAGCCCGATAGCGCATCCGCAGTAGTGAGCCCATGTGTGCATGCGCAGTAGCGAGCCAGATTGCGCATCCGCAGTAGTGAGTCCGTGTTATCATGCCCAGTAGTGAGCCCGAGTGCGCATGCGCAGTAGAGGGCCCGATTGCGCATGCGCAAAAGTGAGCCCGTGTGCGCATGCGCAGTAGTGCGCCCTTGTGCGCATGCGCAAAAGTGAGCACGAGAGCGCACGCGCAAGTCTGAGCCGGAATGCGCATGCGCAGTAGTGATCCAGAGTACGCATCCGCAGTAGTGAGTCCGAGTGCGCATGAGCAGTAGTGACCCCGGGTGCGCATGCACAGTAGTGAGCCCGTGCGCGCGTGCGCAGTAGTGCGCCCGTGTACGCATGCACAGCAGTGAGCTCGGGAGCGCATGTGCATGTCTGAGCCGGAGTGCGCATGCGCAGTAGTGAGCCCGAGTGCGCATTTGCAGGTCTGAGCCGGAGAGGGCATCCGCAGTAGTGAGCCCGATTGCGCATCCGCAGTAGGGAGTCCGTGTTCGCATGTGCAGTAGTGAGCCCGATTTTGCATCCGCAGTAGTGAGCCCGAGTGCGCATGCGCAGTAGTGACCCCGAGTGCGCATGCGCAGTAGAGAGCCCGATTGCGCATGCGCAGAAGTGAGCTTGAGTGCGCAGGTGCAGTAGTGATCCAGAGTACGCATCCGCAGTAGTGAGTCCGAGTGCGCATGAGCAGTAGTGACCTCGGGTGCGCATGCACAGTAGTGAGCCCGTGCGCGCGTGCGCAGTAGTGCGCCCGTGTACGCATGCACAGCAGTGAGCTCGGGAGCGCATGTGCATGTCTGAGCCGGAGTGCGCATGCGCAGTAGTGAGCCCGAGTGCGCATTTGCAGGTCCGAGCCGGAGAGGGCATCCGCAGTAGTGCGCCCGATTGCGCATCCGCAGTAGTGAATCCGTGTGCGCATGCAGAGTAGCAACCCCGAGCGCCCATGCGCAGCAGTGAGCCCAAATGCGCATGTGCAGGTCTGACCGGAGAGGGCATGCGCAGTCTTGAGCTCGTGTGCGCATGCGCAGTAGTGACCCCGAGGGCGCATGCGCAGTAGAGAGCCCGATTGCGCATGTGCAGGTCTGAGCCGGAGAGCGCATCCGCAGTAGAGAGCCCGAGTGTGCATGCGCAGTGGTGAGCCCGAGTACGCATGGGCAAGTCTGAGCCGGAGTGCGCATGCGCAGTAGTGAGCCCGATTGCGCCTGTGCAGGTCTGAGCCGGAGTGCACATGCGCAGTAGTTAGCCGGATTGTGCATCCGCAGTAGAGAGCCCGATTGCGCATGCGCAGTAGTGAGGCCGAGTGTGCATGTGCAGGTCTGACCGGAGGGCTCATCCGCAGTAGTGTGCCCGAGCGCGCATGCGCAGTAGTGGGCCCGAGAGCGCATATACAGGTCGGACCGGAGTGCGCATGCGCAGTAGTGAGCCCGATTGCGCATCCGCAACCGTGAGTCCGAGTGCGCATGGGCAGTAGTGAGTCCGAGTGCGCATGTGTAGCAGTGAGTCCAAGTTGCGCATGAGCAGTAGTGACCCCGAGTGCGCATGCACAGTAGTGAGCCCGAGTGCGCATGGACAGGTCTGACCGGAGAGGGCATGCGCAGTAGTGAGCCCGTGTGCGCGTGCGTAGTAGCGAGCTCGAGGGCGTATGCGCAGTAGTGAGCCCAAATGCGCATGTGCAGGTCTGACCGGAGAGGGCATGCGCAGTCTTGAGCTCGTGTGCGCATGCGCAGTAGTGACCCCGAGGGCGCATGCGCAGTAGTGTGCCCAAGCGCGCGTCGGCAGTAGTGAGCCCGAGTGCGCAGGCGCAGTAGTGACCCCGAGCGCGCATGCGCAGTAGTGGCCCCGAGCGCGCATGCGCAGTAGTGTGCCCGAGCGCGCATCGGCAGTAGCGAGCCCGAATGCGCATCCGCAGTAGTGAGACAGTGTGCGCATGTGCAGTAGTGAGTCCGAGTGCGCATGAGCAGTAGTTAGCCCGTGCGCGCATCCGCAACAGTGAGTCCGAGTGCACATGAGCAGTAGTGAGGCCGGGTGCGCATGTGCAGGTCTGAGCCGGAGAGCGCATCCGCAGTAGTGAGCCCGATTCCGAATCCGCAGTAGTGAGTCCGAGTGCCCATGAGCTGTAGTGAGTCCGAGTGCGCATGAGCAGTAGTGAGTCAGAGTGCGCATGAGCAGTAGTGAGTACAAGTGCGCCTGAGCAGTAGTGACCTCGTGTGCGCATGCACAGTAGTGAGCCCGTGTGCGCATGCGCAGTAGTAAGTCCGAGTGCCCATGAGCAGTAGTTAGTCCGAGAGCGCATGAGACGTAGTGACCCCGTGTGCGCATGCGCAGTAGTGAGCCCGTGTGCGCATGCACAGTAGTGAGCCCGATCGCGCATCCGCAGTAGTGAGTCCGAGTGCTCATGCGCAGTAGTGGCCCCAAGCGCGCGTCGGCAGTAGTGAGCCCGAGTGCGCATGCGCAGTAGTGACCCCGAGCGCGCATGCGCAGTAGTGGCCCCGAGCGCGCATGCGCAGTAGTGTGCCCGAGCGCGCATCGGCAGTAGCGAGCCCGAATGCGCATCCGCAGTAGTGAGACAGTGTGCGCATGAGCAGTAGTGAGTCCGAGTGCACATGAGCAGTAGTGAGGCCGAGTGCGCATGTGCAGGTCTGAGCCGGAGAGCGCATCCGCAGTAGTGAGCCCGATTGCGAATCCGCAGTAGTGAGGCCGAGTGCCCATGAGCAGTAGTGAGTCCGAGTGCGCATGGGCAGTAGTGACCCCGAGTGCGCATGGACAGTAGAGAGCCCGATTGCGCATCCGCAGCAGTGAGTCCGAGTGCGCATGTGCAGTAGTGAGCCCGATTGCGCCTGTGCAGGCCTGAGCCGGAGTGCACATGCGCAGTAGTTAGCCGGATTGTGCATCCGCAGTAGTGAGCCCGATTGCGCATGCGCAGTAGTGAGCCCGAGTGTGCATATACAGGTCGGACCGGAGCGCGCATGTGCAGTAGTGAGCCCGATTGCGCATCCGTATTAGTGAGGAGTGCCCATGAGCAGTAGTGAGTCGAAGTGCGCATGAGCAGTAGTGACCCCGAGTGCGCATGCGCAGTAGTGAGCCCGAGTGCGCATGGACAGGTCTGACCGGAGAGGGCATGCACAGTAGTGAGCCCGTGTGCGCGTGCGTAGTAGCGAGCTCGAGGGCGTATGCGCAGTAGTGAGCCCGAGAGCGCATATACAGGTCTGACCGGAGTGCGCATGCGCAGTAGTGAGCCCGAGCGCGCATGTGCAGTAGTGAGCCCGATTGCGCATCCGTACTAGTGAGTCCGAGTGCGCATGAGCAGTAGTGAGTCCGAGTGCGCATGAGTAGTAGTGAGTCCAAGTGCGCATGAGCAGTAGTGACCCCAAATGCGCATGCACAGTAGTGTACCCGTGGGCGCATGCGCAGTAGTGCACCCGTGTGCGCATGAGCAGTAGTGACCCCGAATGCGCATGCACAGTAGTGAGCCCATGTGTGCATGCGCAGTAGTGAGCCCGATTGTGCATCCGCAGTAGTGAGCCCGAGTACGCATGCGCAGTACTGAGCCCGAGTGCGCATGTGCAGTAGAGAGCCCGATTGCGCATGCGCAGTAGAGAGCCCGATTGCGCATGCGCAGTAGTGAGCCCGTGTGCGCATGCGCAGTGGTGAGCCCGAGTGCGCATGGGCAGGTCTGAGCCGGAGTGCGTATGCGCAGGAGTGAGCCCAAGCGCGCATGTGCAGTAGTGAGCCCGAGAGCGCATATACTTGTCTGACCGGAGTGCGCATGCGCAGTAGTGAGCCCGAGCGCGCATGTGCAGTAGTGAGCCCGAGTGTGCATGTGCAGTAGAGAGCCCGATTGCGCATGCGCAGTAGAGAGCCCGATTGCGCATGCGCAGTAGTGAGCTCGTGTGCGCGTGCGCAGTAGTGACTCCGAGTGCCCATGAGCAGTAGTTAGTCCGAGAGCGCATGAGACGTAGTGACCCCGTGTGCGCATGCGCAGTAGTGAGCCCGTGTGCGCATGCGCAGTAGTGAGCCCGAGCGCGCATCGGCAGTAGACACCCCGATTGCGCATGCGCAGTAGTGAGCCCGTGTGCGCATGCGCAGTAGAGACCCCGATTGCGCATGCGCAGTAGTGGGCCCGCGTGCGCATGCGCAGTGGTGAGCCCGATTGCGCATGTGCAGGTCTGAGCCGGAGTGCACATGCGCAGTAGTTAGCCGGATTGTGCATCCGCAGTAGAGAGCCCGATTGCGCATGCGCAGTAGTGAGCCCGAGTGTGCATGTGCAGGTCTGTCCGGATTGCGCATCTGCAGTAGTGTGCCCGAGCGCACATGCGCAGAAGTGAGCTCGAGTGCGCATGAGCAGTAGTGACCCCGAGTGCGCATCCGCAGTAGTGAGCTCGAGTGCGCATGAGCAGTAGTGACCCCGAGTGCGCACGAGCAGTAGTTAGTCCGAGGGCGCATGAGAATTAGTGACCCCGTTTGCGCATGCGCGGTAGTGTGCCCGAGCGCGCATCTGTAGTAGTGAGCCCGAGTGCGCTGGCGCAGCAGTGACCCCGAGCGCGCATGCGTAGTAGCGAACCCGATTGCGCATCCGCAGTAGTGACCCCGAGCGCGCATGCGCAGTAGTGAGCCCGATTGCGCATGTGCAGTAGTGAGCCCGATTGCGCATCCGTAGTAGTGAGGCCGAGTGCGCATGCGCAGGAGTGAGCCCTAGCGCGCATGTGCAGTAGTGAGCCCGATTGCGCATCCGTATTATTGAGGCCGAGTGCCCATGAGCAGTAGTGAGTCCAAGTGCGCATGAGCAGTAGTGACCCCGTGTGCGCATGCACAGTAGAGAGCCCGTGTGCGCATGCGCAGTAGTGAGGCCGAGTGCCCATGAGCAGTAGTGAGTCCAAGTGCGCATGAGCAGTAGTGACCCCGAGTAAGCATGAGCAGTAGTGAGCCCGTGTGCGCATGCGCAGTAGTGATCCCGAGCGCGCATCCGTAGTAGTGAGGCCGAGTGCCCATGAGCAGTAGTGAGCCCGAGTGCGCATGCACGGTAGTGACACCGAGTGCGCATGCGCAGTAGAGAGCCCGATTGCGCATGTGCAGGTCTGAGCCGAACAGCGCATCCGCAGTAGTGAGGCCGATTGCGCATCCGCAGTGGTGACTCCGAGTGCCCATGAGCGGTAGTGAGCCCAAGTGCGCATGAGCAGTAGTGACCCCGTGTGCGCATGCACAGTAATGAGCCCGTGTGCGCATGCGCAGTAGTGAGTCCGAGTGCCCATGAGCAGTAGTTAGTCCGAGAGCGCATGAGACGTAGTGACCCCGTGTGCGAATGCGCAGTAGTGAGCCCGTGTGCGCATGCGCAGTAGTGAGCCCGAGCGCGCATCCGCAGTAGTGAGTCCGAGTGCGCATGAGCAGAAGTGACCCCGAGTGCGCATGCGCAGTAGAGACCCCGATTGCGCATGCGCAGTAGTGACCCCGAGTGCGCATGCGCAGTGGTGAGCCCGAGTGTGCATGGGCAAGTCTGAGCCGGAGTGCGCATGCGCAGTAGTGAGCCCGAGTGTGCATGTGCAGGTCTGACCGGATTGCGCATCCGCAGTAGTGTGCCCGAGAGCGCATGCGCAGTAGTGAGCCCGAGAGCGCATATACGGGTCTGACCGGAGTGCGCATGCGCAGTAGTGAGCCCGATTGCGCATGTACAGGGCTGACCGGAGAGGGCATGCGCAGTAGTGAGTATAAGTGCGCATGAGCAGTAGTTAGCCCGAGCGCGCATCCGCAGTAGTGAGTCCGAGTGCGCATGCGCAGTAGTGTGCCCGATTGCGCATGTCCAGGTCTGACCGGAGAGGGCATGCGCAGTAGTGAGTCTAAGTGCGCATGAGCAGTAGTTAGAACGAGCGCGCATCCGCAGTAGTGAGTCCGAGTGCGCATGCGCAGTAGTGTGCCCAATTGCGCATGTGCAGGTCTGAGCCGGAGTACGCATCCGCAGTACTGAGCCCGACTGCGCATTCGCAGTCGTGAGTCCGAGTGCGCATGAGCAGTAGTTAGTCCGAGAGCGCATGAGAATTAGTGACCCCGTGTGTGCATGCGCAGTAGTGTGCCCGAGCGCGCATCGGCAGTAATGAGCCCAAGTGCGCATGCGCAGTAGTGATCCCGAGCGCGCATCCGTAGTAGTGAGGCCGAGTGCCCATGAGCAGTAGTGAGCCCGAGTGCGCATGCGCGGTAGTGACACCGAGTGCGCATGCGCAGTAGAGAGCCCGATTGCGCATGTGCAGGTCTGAGCCGAACAGCGCATCCGCAGTAGTGAGTCCGAGTGCGCATGAGCAGAAGTGAGTCCGAGTGCGCATGCGCAGAAGTGACCCCGAGTGCGCATGCGCAGTAGAGACCCCGATTGCGCATGCGCAGTAGTGACCCCGAGTGCGCGTGCGCAGTGGTGAGCCCGAGTGCGCATGGGCAAGTCTGAGCCGGAGTGCGCATGCGCAGTAGTGAGCCCGAGTGTGCATTTGCAGGTCTGACCGGATTGCGCATCCGCAGTAGTGTGCCCGAGCGCGCATGCGCAGTAGTGAGCCCGAGAGCGCATATACAGGTCTGACCGGAGTGCGCATGCGCAGGAGTGAGCCCAAGCGCCCATGTGCAGTAGTGAGCCCGATTGCGCATCCGTATTAGTGAGGCCGAGTGCCCATGAGCAGTAGTGAGTCCAAGTGCGCATGAGCAGTAGTGACCCCGAGCGCGCATACGCAGTAGTGAGTCCGAGTGCGCATGCGCAGAAGTGACCCCGAGTGCGCATGCGCAGTAGAGACCCCGATTGCGCATGCGGAGTAGTGACCCCGAGTGCGCGTGCGCAGTGGTGAGCCCGAGTGCGCATGGGCAAGTCTGAGCCGGAGTGCGCATGCGCAGTAGTGAGTCCGAGTGCGCATGCGCAGTAGTGAACCCGAGTGCGTATGCGCAGTAGAGAGCCCGATTGCGCATGCGCGGTAGTGAGCTCGTGTGCGCATGCGCAGTGGTGAGCCCGAGTGCGCATGAGCAGTAGTGACCTCGAGCGCGCATGCGCAGTAGTGAGCCCGATTGCGCATCCGTGGTAGTGACCCCGAGCGCGCATGCGCAGTAGAGAGCCCGATTGCGCATGTGCAGTTCTGAGCCGGACAGCGTATCCGCAGTAGTGAGCCCGATTGCACGTCCGCTGCAGACTGTCCGAATGCGCATGAGCAGTAGTGAGTCCGAGTGCGCATGAGCAGTAGTGATGCCGAGTGCGCATGCACAGTAGTGAGCCAGTGTACACATGCGCAGTAATGAGCCCGAGTGCGCATGTACAGGGCTGACCGGAGAGGGCTTGCGCAGTAGTGAGTCCAAGTGCGCATGAGCAGTAGTTAGCCCGAGCGCGCATCCGCAGTAGTGAGTCCGAGTGCGCATGCGCAGTAGTGTGCCCGATTGCGCATGTGCAGGTCTGAGCCGGAGAGCGTATCCGCAGTAGTGAGCCCGATTGCGCATCCGCAGTAGTGAGTCCGAGTGCGCATGAGCAGTAGTTAGTCCGAGAGCGCATGAGAATTAATGACCCCGTGTGTGCATGCGCAGTAGTGTGCCCGCGCGCGCATCGGCAGTAGCGAGCCCGAATGCGCATCCGCAGTAGTGAGACAGTGTGCGCATGAGCAGTAGTGAGTCCGAGTGCGCGTGAGCAGTAGTGAGGCCGAGTGCGCATGAGCAGTAGTTAGCCCAAGCGCGCATCCGCAACAGTGAGTCCGAGTGCACATGAGCAGTAGTGAAGCCGAGTGCGCATGTGCAGGTCTGAGCCGGAGAGCGCATCCGCAGTAGTGAGCCCGATTGCGAATCCGCAGTAGTGAGGCCGAGTGCGCATGCGCAGTAGGGTGCCCGATTGCGCATGTGCAGGTCTGAGCCGGAGAGCGTATCCGCAGTAGTGAGCCCGATTGCGCATCCGTAGTAGTGAGTCCGAGTGCGCATGAGCAGTAGTGAGTCCGAGTGCGCATGAGCAGTAGTTAGTCCCAGAGCGCATGAGAATTAGTGACCCCGTGTGCGCATGCGCAGTAGTGAGCCCGTGTGCGCATGCGCAGTAGTGAGCCCGATTGCGCATGCGCAGTAGTGACCCCGAGTGGGCACGCGCAGTAGAGAGCCCGATTGCGCATGTACTGGTCTGAGCCGGAGAGCGCATCCGCAGTAGTGAGTCCGAGTGCGCACGAGCAGTAGTTAGTCCGAGAGCGCATGAGAATTAGTGACCCCGTGTGCGCATGCGCAGTAGTGTGCCCGAGCGCGCATCCGCAGTAGTGAGTCCGTGTGCGCATGCACAGTTGTGAGCCCGTGTGCGCATGCGCAGTAGTGAGTCCGAGTGCCCATAAGCAGTAGTTAGTCCGAGAGCGCATGAGACGTAGTGACCCCGATTGCGCATGCGCAGTAGTGAGCCCGTGTGCGCATGCGCAGTGGTGAACCCGAGTGCGCATGGGCAGGTCTGAGCCGGACTGCGCATGCGCAGTAGTGAGTCCGAGTGCGCACGAGCAGTAGTGACCCCGAGTGCGCATGCGCAGTGGTGAGCCCGAGTGCGCATGGGCAAGTCTGTGCCGGAGTGCGCATGCGCAATAGTGAGGCCTATTGCGCCTGTGCAGGTCTGAGCCGGAGTGCACATGCGCAGTAGTTAGCCGGATTGTGCATCCGTAGTAGTGAGTCCGAGTGCGCATGAGCAGTAGTGTGTCCGAGTGCGCATGAGCAGTAGTGACCCCGAGTGCGCAAGCGCAGTAGTGAGTCCGAGTGCGCATGCGCAGTAGTGAACCCGAGTGCGCATGCGCAGTAGAGGGCCCGATTGCGCATGCGCGGTAGTGAGCCCGTGTGCGCATGCGCAGTGGTGAGCCCGAGTGCGCATGGGCAGGTCTGAGCCGGAGTGCGTATGCGCAGTAGTAAGTCCGAGTGCGCATGAGCAGTAGTGACCCCGAGTAAGCATGAGCAGTAGTGAGCCCGTGTGCGCATGCGCAGTAGTGAGCCCGAATGCGCATCCGCACTAGTGAGTCCGAGTGCGCATGAGCAGTAGTTAGTCCCAGAGCGCATGAGAATTAGTGACCCCGATTGCGCATGCGCAGTAGTGAGCCCGTGTGCGCATGCGCAGTAGTGAGCCCGATTGCGCATGTGCAGGTCTGAGCCGAACAGCGCATCCGCAGTAGTAAGGCCGATTGCGCATCCGCAGTGGTGACTCCGAGTGCCCATGAGCGGTAGTGAGCCCAAGTGCGCATGAGCAGTAGTGACCCCGTGTGCGCATGCACAGTAATGAGCCCGTGTGCGCATGCGCAGTAGTGAGTCCGAGTGCCCATGAGCAGTAGTTAGTCCGAGAGCGCATGAGACGTAGTGACCCCGTGTGCGAATGCGCAGTAGTGAGCCCGTGTGCGCATGCGCAGTAGTGAGCCCGAGCGCGCATCCGCAGTAGTGAGTCCGAGTGCGCATGAGCAGAAGTGACCCCGAGTGCGCATGCGCAGTAGAGACCCCGATTGCGCATGCGCAGTAGTGACCCCGAGTGCGCATGCGCAGTGGTGAGCCCGAGTGTGCATGGGCAAGTCTGAGCCGGAGTGCGCATGCGCAGTAGTGAGCCCGAGTGTGCATGTGCAGGTCTGACCGGATTGCGCATCCGCAGTAGTGTGCCCGAGAGCGCATGCGCAGTAGTGAGCCCGAGAGCGCATATACGGGTCTGACCGGAGTGCGCATGCGCAGTAGTGAGCCCGATTGCGCATGTACAGGGCTGACCGGAGAGGGCATGCGCAGTAGTGAGTCTAAGTGCGCATGAGCAGTAGTTAGCCCGAGCGCGCATCCGCAGTAGTGAGTCCGAGTGCGCATGCGCAGTAGTGTGCCCGATTGCGCATGTCCAGGTCTGACCGGAGAGGGCATGCGCAGTAGTGAGTCTAAGTGCGCATGAGCAGTAGTGTGCCCAATTGCGCATGTGCAGGTCTGAGCCGGAGAACGCATCCGCAGTACTGAGCCCGACTGCGCATTCGCAGTCGTGAGTCCGAGTGCGCATGAGCAGTAGTTAGTCCGAGAGCGCATGAGAATTAGTGACCCCGTGTGTGCATGCGCAGTAGTGTGCCCGAGCGCGCATCGGCAGTAATGAGCCCAAGTGCGCATGCGCAGTAGTGATCCCGAGCGCGCATCCGTAGTAGTGAGGCCGAGTGCCCATGAGCAGTAGTGAGCCCGAGTGCGCATGCGCGGTAGTGACACCGAGTGCGCATGCGCAGTAGAGAGCCCGATTGCGCATGTGCAGGTCTGAGCCGAACAGCGCATCCGCAGTAGTGAGTCCGAGTGCGCATGCGCAGAAGTGACCCCGAGTCTGCATGCGCAGTAGAGACCCCGATTGCGCATGCGCAGTAGTGACCCCGAGTGCGCGTGCGCAGTGGTGAGCCCGAGTGCGCATGGGCAAGTCTGAGCCGGAGTGCGCATGCGCAGTAGTGAGCCCGAGTGTGCATTTGCAGGTCTGACCGGATTGCGCATCCGCAGTAGTGTGCCCGAGCGCGCATGCGCAGTAGTGAGCCCGAGAGCGCATATACAGGTCTGACCGGAGTGCGCATGCGCAGGAGTGAGCCCAAGCGCCCATGTGCAGTAGTGAGCCCGATTGCGCATCCGTATTAGTGAGGCCGAGTGCCCATGAGCAGTAGTGAGTCCAAGTGCGCATGAGCAGTAGTGACCCCGAGCGCGCATCCGCAGTAGTGAGTCCGAGTGCGCATGCGCAGAAGTGACCCCGAGTGCGCATGCGCAGTAGAGACCCCGATTGCGCATGCGCAGTAGTGACCCCGAGTGCGCGTGCGCAGTGGTGAGCCCGAGTGCGCATGGGCAAGTCTGAGCCGGAGTGCACATGCGCAGTAGTGAGTCCGAGTGCGCATGCGCAGTAGTGAACCCGAGTGCGTATGCGCAGTAGAGAGCCCGATTGCGCATGCGCGGTAGTGAGCTCGTGTGCGCATGCGCAGTGGTGAGCCCGAGTGCGCATGAGCAGTAGTGGCCTCGAGCGCGCATGCGCAGTAGTGAGCCCGATTGCGCATCCGTGGTAGTGACCCCGAGCGCGCATGCGCAGTAGAGAGCCCGATTGCGCATGTGCAGTTCTGAGCCGGACAGCGTATCCGCAGTAGTGAGCCCGATTGCACGTCCGCTGCAGACTGTCCGAATGCGCATGAGCAGTAGTGAGTCCGAGTGCGCATGAGCAGTAGTGATGCCGAGTGCGCATGCACAGTAGTGAGCCAGTGTACACATGCGCAGTAATGAGCCCGAGTGCGCATGTACAGGGCTGACCGGAGAGGGCTTGCGCAGTAGTGAGTCCAAGTGCGCATGAGCAGTAGTTAGCCCGAGCGCGCATCCGCAGTAGTGAGTCCGAGTGCGCATGCGCAGTAGTGTGCCCGATTGCGCATGTGCAGGTCTGAGCCGGAGAGCGTATCCGCAGTAGTGAGCCCGATTGCGCATCCGCAGTAGTGAGTCCGAGTGCGCATGAGCAGTAGTTAGTCCGAGAGCGCATGAGAATTAATGACCCCGTGTGTGCATGCGCAGTAGTGTGCCCGCGCGCGCATCGGCAGTAGCGAGCCCGAATGCGCATCCGCAGTAGTGAGACAGTGTGCGCATGAGCAGTAGTGAGTCCGAGTGCGCGTGAGCAGTAGTGAGGCCGAGTGCGCATGAGCAGTAGTTAGCCCAAGCGCGCATCCGCAACAGTGAGTCCGAGTGCACATGAGCAGTAGTGAAGCCGAGTGCGCATGTGCAGGTCTGAGCCGGAGAGCGCATCCGCAGTAGTGAGCCCGATTGCGAATCCGCAGTAGTGAGGCCGAGTGCGCATGCGCAGTAGGGTGCCCGATTGCGCATGTGCAGGTCTGAGCCGGAGAGCGTATCCGCAGTAGTGAGCCCGATTGCGCATCCGTAGTAGTGAGTCCGAGTGCGCATGAGCAGTAGTGAGTCCGAGTGCGCATGAGCAGTAGTTAGTCCCAGAGCGCATGAGAATTAGTGACCCCGTGTGCGCATGCGCAGTAGTGAGCCCGTGTGCGCATGCGCAGTAGTGAGCCCGATTGCGCATGCGCAGTAGTGACCCCGAGTGGGCACGCGCAGTAGAGAGCCCGATTGCGCATGTACTGGTCTGAGCCGGAGAGCGCATCCGCAGTAGTGAGTCCGAGTGCGCACGCGCAGTAGTTAGTCCGAGAGCGCATGAGAATTAGTGACCCCGTGTGCGCATGCGCAGTAGTGTGCCCGAGCGCGCATCCGCAGTAGTGAGTCCGTGTGCGCATGCACAGTTGTGAGCCCGTGTGCGCATGCGCAGTAGTGAGTCCGAGTGCCCATAAGCAGTAGTTAGTCCGAGAGCGCATGAGACGTAGTGACCCCGATTGCGCATGCGCAGTAGTGAGCCCGTGTGCGCATGCGCAGTGGTGAACCCGAGTGCGCATGGGCAGGTCTGAGCCGGACTCCGCATGCGCAGTAGTGAGTCCGAGTGCGCACGAGCAGTAGTGACCCCGAGTGCGCATGCGCAGTGGTGAGCCCGAGTGCGCATGGGCAAGTCTGTGCCGGAGTGCGCATGCGCAATAGTGAGGCCTATTGCGCCTGTGCAGGTCTGAGCCGGAGTGCACATGCGCAGTAGTTAGCCGGATTGTGCATCCGTAGTAGTGAGTCCGAGTGCGCATGAGCAGTAGTGTGTCCGAGTGCGCATGAGCAGTAGTGACCCCGAGTGCGCAAGCGCAGTAGTGAGTCCGAGTGCGCATGCGCAGTAGTGAACCCGAGTGCGCATGCGCAGTAGAGGGCCCGATTGCGCATGCGCGGTAGTGAGCCCGTGTGCGCATGCGCAGTGGTGAGCCCGAGTGCGCATGGGCAGGTCTGAGCCGGAGTGCGTATGCGCAGTAGTAAGTCCGAGTGCGCATGAGCAGTAGTGACCCCGAGTAAGCATGAGCAGTAGTGAGCCCGTGTGCGCATGCGCAGTAGTGAGCCCGAATGCGCATCCGCACTAGTGAGTCCGAGTGCGCATGAGCAGTAGTTAGTCCCAGAGCGCATGAGAATTAGTGACCCCGATTGCGCATGCGCAGTAGTGAGCCCGTGTGCGCATGCGCAGTAGTGAGCCCGATTGCGCATGCGCAGTAGTGACGCCGAGTGGGCACGCGCAGTAGAGAGCCCGATTGCGCATGTACAGGTCTGAGCCGGAGAGCGCATCCGCAGTAGTGAGTCCGAGTGCGCACGAGCAGTAGTTAGTCCGAGAGCGCATGAGAATTAGTGACCCCGTGTGCGCATGCGCAGTAGTGTGCCCGAGCGCGCATCCGCAGTAGTGAGTCCGTGTGCGCATGCACAGTAGTGAGCCCGTGTGCGCATGCGCAGTAGTGAGTCCGAGTGCCCATAAGCAGTAGTTAGTCCGAGAGCGCATGAGACGTAGTGACCCCGATTGCGCATGCGCAGTAGTGAGCCCGAGTGTGCATGTGCAGGTCTGACCGGATTGCGCATCCGCAGTAGTGTGCCCGAGCGCGCATGCGCAGTAGTGAGCCCGAGAGCGCGTATACAGGTCTGAACGGAGTGCGCATGCGCAGGAGTGAGCCCAAGCGCGCATGTGCAGTAGTGAGCCCGATTGCGCATCCGTATTATTGAGGCCGAGTGCCCATGAGCAGTAGTGAGTCCAAGTGCGCATGAGCAGTAGTGACCCCGAGTGCGCATGCGCAGTAGTGAGCCCGAGTGCGCATGTACAGGGCTGACCGGAGAGGGCATGCGCAGTAGTGAGTCCAAGTGCGCATGAGCAGTAGTTAGCCCGAGCGCGCATCCGCAGTAGTGAGTCCGATTGCGCATGCGCAGTAGTGAGCCCGTGTGCGCATGCGCAGTGGTGAACCCGAGCGCGCATGGGCAGGTCTGAGCCGGACTGCGCATGCGCAGTAGTGAGTCCGAGTGCGCACGAGCAGTAGTGACCCCGAGTGCGCATGCGCAGTGGTGAGCCCGAGTGCGCATGGGCAAGTCTGTGCCGGAGTGCGCATGCGCAGTAGTGAGGCCTATTGCGCCTGTGCAGGTCTGAGCCGGAGTGCACATGCGCAGTAGTTAGCCGGATTGTGCATCCGCAGTAGAGAGCCCGATTGCGCATGCGCAGTAGTGAGCCCGAGTGTGCATGTGCAGGTCTGACCGGATTGCGCATCCGCAGTAGTGTGCCCGAGCGCGCATGCGCAGTAGTGAGCCCGAGAGCGCGTATACAGGTCTGAACGGAGTGCGCATGCGCAGGAGTGAGCCCAAGCGCGCATGTGCAGTAGTGAGCCCGATTGCGCATCCGTATTATTGAGGCCGAGTGCCCATGAGCAGTAGTGAGTCCAAGTGCGCATGAGCAGTAGTGACCCCGAGTGCGCATGCGCAGTAGTGAGCCCGAGTGCGCATGTACAGGGCTGACCGGAGAGGGCATGCGCAGTAGTGAGTCCAAGTGCGCATGAGCAGTAGTTAGCCCGAGCGCGCATCCGCAGTAGTGAGTCCGAGTGCGCATGCGCAGTAGTGTGCCCGATTGCGCATGTGCAGGTCTAAGCCGGAGAACGCATCCGCAGTACTGAGCCCGATTGCGCATCCGCAGTAATGAGTCCGAGTGTGCATGAGCAGTAGTTAGTCCGAGAGCGCATGAGAATTAGTGACCCCGTGTGTGCATGCGCAGTAGTGTGCCCGGGCGCGCATCGGCAGTAGTGAGTCCGAGTGCGCATGAGCAGTAGCGTGCCCGAGCGCGCATGCGCAGTAGTGAGCCCGAGAGCGCGTATACAGGTCTGAACGGAGTGCGCATGCGCAGGAGTGAGCCCAAGCGCGCATGTGCAGTAGTGAGCACGATTGCGCATCCGTATTATTGAGGCCAAGTGCCCATGAGCAGTAGTTAGCCCGAGCGCGCATCCGCAGTAGTGAGTCCGAGTGCGCATGCGCAGTAGGGTGCCCGATTGCGCATGTGCAGGTCTGAGCCGGAGAGCGTATCCGCAGTAGTGAGCCCGATTGCGCATCCGTAGTAGTGAGTCCGAGTGCGCATGAGCAGTAGTGAGTCCGAGTGCGCATGAGCAGTAGTGACCCCGAGTGCGCAAGCGCAGTAGTGAGTCCGAGTGCGCATGCGCAGTAGTGAACCCGAGTGCGCACGCGCAGTAGAGGGCCCGATTGCGCATGCGCGGTAGTGAGCCCGTGTGCGCATGCGCAGTGGTGAGCCCGAGTGCGCATGGGCAGGTCTGAGCCGGAGTGCGTATGCGCAGTAGTAAGTCCGAGTGCGCATGAGCAGTAGTGACCCCGAGTAAGCATGAGCAGTAGTGAGCCCGTGTGCGCATGCGCAGTAGTGAGCCCGAATGCGCATCCGCAGTAGTGAGTCCGAGTGCGCATGAGCAGTAGTTAGTCCCAGAGCGCATGAGAATTAGTGACCCCGATTGCGCATGCGCAGTAGTGAGACCGTGTGCGCATGCGCAGTAGTGAGCCCGATTGCGCATGCGCAGTAGTGACCCCGAGTGGGCACGCGCAGTAGAGAGCCCGATTGCGCATGTACAGGTCTGAGCCGGAGAGCGCATCCGCAGTAGTGAGTCCGAGTGCGCACGAGCAGTAGTTAGTCCGAGAGCGCATGAGAATTAGTGACCCCGTGTGCGCATGCGCAGTAGTGTGCCCGAGCGCGCATCCGCAGTAGTGAGTCCGTGTGCGCATGCACAGTAGTGAGCCCGTGTGCGCATGCGTAGTAGTGAGTCCGAGTGCCCATAAGCAGTAGTTAGTCCGAGAGCGCATGAGACGTAGTGACCCCGATTGCGCATGCGCAGTAGTGAGCCCGTGTGCGCATGCGCAGTGGTGAACCCGAGTGCGCATGGGCAAGTCTGTGCCGGAGTGCGCATGCGCAGTAGTGAGGCCTATTGCGCCTGTGCAGGTCTGAGCCGGAGTGCACATGCGCAGTAGTTAGCCCGATTGTGCATCCGCAGTAGAGAGCCCGATTGCGCATGCGCAGTAGTGAGCCCGAGTGTGCATGTGCAGGTCTGACCGGATTGCGCATCCGCAGTAGTGTGCCCGAGCGCGCATGCGCAGTAGTGAGCCCGAGAGCGCGTATACAGGTCTGAACGGAGTGCGCATGCGCAGGAGTGAGCCCAAGCGCGCATGTGCAGTAGTGAGCCCGATTGCGCATCCGTATTATTGAGGCCGAGTGCCCATGAGCAGTAGTGAGTCCAAGTGCGCATGAGCAGTAGTTAGCCCGAGCGCGCATCCGCAGTAGTGAGTCCGAGTGCGCATGCGCAGTAGTGTGCCCGATTGCGCATGTGCAGGTCTAAGCCGGAGAACGCATCCGCAGTACTGAGCCCGATTGCGCATCCGCAGTAGTGAGTCCGAGTGTGCATGAGCAGTAGTTAGTCCGAGAGCGCATGAGAATTAGTGACCCCGTGTGTGCATGCGCAGTAGTGTGCCCGGGCGCGCATCGGCAGTAGTGAGTCCGAGTGCGCATGAGCAGTAGCGTGCCCGAGCGCGCATGCGCAGTAGTGAGCCCGAGAGCGCGTATACAGGTCTGAACGGAGTGCGCATGCGCAGGAGTGAGCCCAAGCGCGCATGTGCAGTAGTGAGCCCGATTGCGCATCCGCATTATTGAGGCCAAGTGCCCATGAGCAGTAGTTAGCCCGATCGCGCATCCGCAGTAGTGAGTCCGAGTGCGCATGCGCAGTAGTGTGCCCGATTGCGCATGTGCAGGTCTGAGCCGGAGAACGCATCCGCAGTACTGAGCCCAATTGCGCATCCGCAGTAGTGAGTCCGAGTGCGCCTGAGCAGTAGTTAGTCCGAGAGCGCATGAGAATTAGTGACCCGGTGTGTGCATGCGCAGTAGTGTGCCCGACCGCGCATCGGCAGTAGTGAGCCCGAGTGCGCATGCGCAGTAGTGATCCCAAGCGCGCATCCGTAGTAGTGAGGCCGAGTGCCCATGAGCAGTAGTGAGCCCGTGTGCGCATGCGCAGCAGTGACACCGAGTGCGCATGCGCAGTAGAGAGCCCGATTGCGCATGTGCAGGTCTGAGCCGGACAGCGCATCCGCAGTAGTGAGGCCAATTGCGCATCCGCAGTAGTGACTCCGAGTGCCCATGAGCGGTAGTGAGTCCAAGTGCGCATGAGGAGTAGTGACCCCGTGTGCGCATGCACAGTAGTGAGCCCGAGTGCGCATGCGCAGTAGTGAGTCCGAGTGCCCATGAGCAGTAGTTAGTCCGAGAGCGCATGAGACGTAGTGACCCCGTGTGCGCATGCACAGCAGTGAACCCGTGTGCGCATGCGCAGTAGTGAGCCCGATTGCGCATCCGTATTAGTGAGGCCGAGTGCCCATGAGCAGTAGTGAGTCCAAATGCGCATGAGCAGTAGTGACCCCGAGCGCGCATCCGCAGTAATGAGTCCGAGTGCGCATGCGCAGTAGTGTGCCCGATTGCGCATGTGTAGGTCTGAGCCGGAGAACGCATCCGCAGTAGTGAGCCCCATTGCGAATCCGCAGTAGTGAGACCGAGTGCCCATAAGCAGTAGTGAGTCCGAGTGCCCATGAGCAGTAGTGAGTCCAAGTGCGCATGAGCAGTAGTGACCCCGAGTGCGCATGCGCAGTAGTGAGCCCGAGTGCGCATGTACAGGGCTGACCGGAGAGGGCATGCGCAGTAGTGAGTCCAAGTGCGCATGAGCAGTAGTTAGCCCGAGCGCGCATCCGCAGTAGTGAGTCCGAGTGCGCATGCGCAGTAGTGTGCCCGATTGCGCATGTGCAGGTCTAAGCCGGAGAACGCATCCGCAGTACTGAGCCCGATTGCGCATCCGCAGTAGTGAGTCCGAGTGTGCATGAGCAGTAGTTAGTCCGAGAGCGCATGAGAATTAGTGACCCCGTGTGTGCATGCGCAGTAGTGTGCCCGGGCGCGCATCGGCAGTAGTGAGTCCGAGTGCGCATGAGCAGTAGCTTGCCCGAGCGCGCATGCGCAGTAGTGAGCCCGAGAGCGCGTATACAGGTCTGAACGGAGTGCGCATGCGCAGGAGTGAGCCCAAGCGCGCATGTGCAGTAGTGAGCCCGATTGCGCATCCGTATTATTGAGGCCAAGTGCCCATGAGCAGTAGTTAGCCCGAGCGCGCATCCGCAGTAGTGAGTCCGAGTGCGCATGCGCAGTAGGGTGCCCGATTGCGCATGTGCAGGTCTGAGCCGGAGAGCGTATCCGCAGTAGTGAGCCCGATTGCGCATCCGTAGTAGTGAGTCCGAGTGCGCATGAGCAGTAGTGAGTCCGAGTGCGCATGAGCAGTAGTGACCCCGAGTGCGCAAGCGCAGTAGTGAGTCCGAGTGCGCATGCGCAGTAGTGAACCCGAGTGCGCATGCGCAGTAGAGGGCCCGATTGCGCATGCGCGGTAGTGAGCCCGTGTGCGCATGCGCAGTGGTGAGCCCGAGTGCGCATGGGCAGGTCTGAGCCGGAGTGCGTATGCGCAGTAGTAAGTCCGAGTGCGCATGAGCAGTAGTGACCCCGAGTAAGCATGAGCAGTAGTGAGCCCGTGTGCGCATGCGCAGTAGTGAGCCCGAATGCGCATCCGCAGTAGTGAGTCCGAGTGCGCATGAGCAGTAGTTAGTCCCAGAGCGCATAAGAATTAGTGTCCCCGATTGCGCATGCGCAGTAGTGAGCCCGTGTGCGCATGCGCAGTAGTGAGCCCGATTGCGCGTGCGCAGTAGTGACCCCGAGTGGGCACGCGCAGTAGAGAGCCCGATTGCGCATGTACAGGTCTGAGCCGGAGAGCGCATCCGCAGTAGTGAGTCCGAGTGCGCACGAGCAGTAGTTAGTCCGAGAGCGCATGAGAATTAGTGACCCCGTGTGCGCATGCGCAGTAGTGTGCCCGAGCGCGCATCCGCAGTAGTGAGTCCGTGTGCGCATGCACAGTAGTGAGCCCGTGTGCGCATGCGCAGTAGTGAGTCCGAGTGCCCATAAGCAGTAGTTAGTCCGAGAGCGCATGAGACGTAGTGACCCCGATTGCGCATGCGCAGTAGTGAGCCCGTGTGCGCATGCGCAGTGGTGAACCCGAGTGCGCATGGGCAAGTCTGTGCCGGAGTGCGCATGCGCAGTAGTGAGGCCTATTGCGCCTGTGCAGGTCTGAGCCGGAATGCACATGCGCAGTAGTTAGCCCGATTGTGCATCCTCAGTAGAGAGCCCGATTGCGCATGCGCAGTAGTGAGCCCGAGTGTGCATGTGCAGGTCTGACCGGATTGCGCATCCGCAGTAGTGTGCCCGAGCGCGCATGCGCAGTAGTGAGCCCGAGAGCGCGTATACAGGTCTGAACGGAGTGCGCATGCGCAGGAGTGAGCCCAAGCGCGCATGTGCAGTAGTGAGCCCGATTGCGCATCCGTATTATTGAGGCCGAGTGCCCATGAGCAGTAGTGAGTCCAAGTGCGCATGAGCAGTAGTTAGCCCGAGCGCGCATCCGCAGTAGTGAGTCCGAGTGCGCATGCGCAGTAGTGTGCCCGATTGCGCATGTGCAGGTCTAAGCCGGAGAACGCATCCGCAGTACTGAGCCCGATTGCGCATCCGCAGTAGTGAGTCCGAGTGTGCATGAGCAGTAGTTAGTCCGAGAGCGCATGAGAATTAGTGACCCCGTGTGTGCATGCGCAGTAGTGTGCCCGGGCGCGCATCGGCAGTAGTGAGTCCGAGTGCGCATGAGCAGTAGCGTGCCCGAGCGCGCATGCGCAGTAGTGAGCCCGAGAGCGCGTATACAGGTCTGAACGGAGTGCGCATGCGCAGGAGTGAGCCCAAGCGCGCATGTGCAGTAGTGAGCCCGATTGCGCATCCGCATTATTGAGGCCAAGTGCCCATGAGCAGTAGTTAGCCCGAGCGCGCATCCGCAGTAGTGAGTCCGAGTGCGCACGAGCAGTAGTTAGTCCGAGAGCGCATGAGAATTAGTGACCCCGTGTGCGCATGCGCAGTAGTGTGCCCGAGCGCGCATCCGCAGTAGTGAGTCCGTGTGCGCATGCACAGTAGTGAGCCCGTGTGCGCATGCGCAGTAGTGAGTCCGAGTGCCCATAAGCAGTAGTTAGTCCGAGAGCGCATGAGACGTAGTGACCCCGATTGCGCATGCGCAGTAGTGAGCCCGTGTGCGCATGCGCAGTGGTGAACCCGAGTGCGCATGGGCAAGTCTGTGCCGGAGTGCGCATGCGCAGTAGTGAGGCCTATTGCGCCTGTGCAGGTCTGAGCCGGAATGCACATGCGCAGTAGTTAGCCCGATTGTGCATCCTCAGTAGAGAGCCCGATTGCGCATGCGCAGTAGTGAGCCCGAGTGTGCATGTGCAGGTCTGACCGGATTGCGCATCCGCAGTAGTGTGCCCGAGCGCGCATGCGCAGTAGTGAGCCCGAGAGCGCGTATACAGGTCTGAACGGAGTGCGCATGCGCAGGAGTGAGCCCAAGCGCGCATGTGCAGTAGTGAGCCCGATTGCGCATCCGTATTATTGAGGCCGAGTGCCCATGAGCAGTAGTGAGTCCAAGTGCGCATGAGCAGTAGTTAGCCCGAGCGCGCATCCGCAGTAGTGAGTCCGAGTGCGCATGCGCAGTAGTGTGCCCGATTGCGCATGTGCAGGTCTAAGCCGGAGAACGCATCCGCAGTACTGAGCCCGATTGCGCATCCGCAGTAGTGAGTCCGAGTGTGCATGAGCAGTAGTTAGTCCGAGAGCGCATGAGAATTAGTGACCCCGTGTGTGCATGCGCAGTAGTGTGCCCGGGCGCGCATCGGCAGTAGTGAGTCCGAGTGCGCATGAGCAGTAGCGTGCCCGAGCGCGCATGCGCAGTAGTGAGCCCGAGAGCGCGTATACAGGTCTGAACGGAGTGCGCATGCGCAGGAGTGAGCCCAAGCGCGCATGTGCAGTAGTGAGCCCGATTGCGCATCCGCATTATTGAGGCCAAGTGCCCATGAGCAGTAGTTAGCCCGAGCGCGCATCCGCAGTAGTGAGTCCGAGTGCGCATGCGCAGTAGTGTGCCCGATTGCGCATGTGCAGGTCTGAGCCGGAGAACGCATCCGCAGTACTGAGCCCAATTGCGCATCCGCAGTAGTGAGTCCGAGTGCGCCTGAGCAGTAGTTAGTCCGAGAGCGCATGAGAATTAGTGACCCGGTGTGTGCATGCGCAGTAGTGTGCCCGACCGCGCATCGGCAGTAGTGAGCCCGAGTGCGCATGCGCAGTAGTGATCCCGAGCGCGCATCCGTAGTAGTGAGGCCGAGTGCCCATGAGCAGTAGTGAGCCCGTGTGCGCATGCGCAGCAGTGACACCGAGTGCGCATGCGCAGTAGAGAGCCCGATTGCGCATGTGCAGGTCTGAGCCGGACAGCGCATCCGCAGTAGTGAGGCCAATTGCGCATCCGCAGTAGTGACTCCGAGTGCCCATGAGCGGTAGTGAGTCCAAGTGCGCATGAGGAGTAGTGACCCCGTGTGCGCATGCACAGTAGTGAGCCCGAGTGCGCATGCGCAGTAGTGAGTCCGAGTGCCCATGAGCAGTAGTTAGTCCGAGAGCGCATGAGACGTAGTGACCCCGTGTGCGCATGCACAGTAGTGAACCCGTGTGCGCATGCGCAGTACTGAGCCCGATTGCGAATCCGCAGTAGTGAGGCCGAGTGCCCATGAGCAGTAGTGAGTCCGAGTGCGCATGGGATGTAGTGACCCCGAGTGCGCATGGACAGTAGAGAGCCCGATTGCGCATCCGCAGCAGTGAGCCCGAGTGCGCATGAGCAGATGTCCTGTGTAGTTTTACGTGCGGTTCCCGCCATAGGCCCTACCACACGGCCCCCATGGGCGTGGAATTGGGATACGCCCAATTAGCGCGTCCGTGCCGAAGCAAGGACTACCAGAAACAGCACCGGGCTCTACGGGTCCCGGTAGCCGACCTCTGGTGGGGCCGAGTGACTTTCCAACACTCTACCAGCTAAGACAGGCTGGTACCCGAGCTGTTGGGACGCAGCTCACCCGCCGAGGGCCCGACTAGCAGGCCCTCTAGCCAGCATGCGGCTTTTAAACCACTGCCCCCGCGATGGTCCAACCCACGACCGAGCCAGGGTTACCCCTGTAGGCGCCTCGGTCCCCGCGGTACCAGTCAAAATCACTGGTGGGATCTGCGCGACCGAAGTCGCTTCCATTTTGGGGGTCCCGCAACCCCCGGCAATGGTCGGCCGGCGAATCGGGTACGTGGAGACGCCAACCTCCAAAGGCCACGAGTAGGAATCGACCCTAGGGTCTTTGACCTCCTCGCAGCCACCCTGCGTACCTCAGACACCCTATTCATTCAGTTCACGCACTCACTCTCACTCTTCTCCTCTCAAACACCCTTCTCGCATACATACAAAAACATTCATACTTCTCCTTGCATTCCAGCACACCACTCACATCCAGACTCCCATCTTCTCTTCTTACCACGCCACATTCACTCAGGTCCCGGAGGTCAGCATACATCACACACTCAGCCAACACGTGCTTCCAATCCTCGCGCTCAGCACCACACATACACCGCTCACTTTCACCCAACCCTCGCTTACACAAATACTCATTCATACTACCATGACCAGTCATAAGGGAACACGCATACACATTCGGCTCAAAATTCACACACCTTTCAGCAAATCTAACATCCTTAATATATTCATACGTGACCCGTCCTTTCTCACTTAGGTCCCATCTTCTCTGCCAGCACTCATACGCCCTATCATCCACAAGTTGCACACACTCATCCATCGTCCTCCCATTCAAATCATTCGAAGCGACGAGGTCATTCACACACAGACTTGCACCATTCTTAATTCTGCTACATACACCCCTCCTTACACACTCTAGATCCCAAGGTAGGGCGCCCATCATCACTTGCATACACTCAGTCGACACAGTTCTACACACATTCAAACACGCATACAACACAACACGCTGACTCCTATTCATTAACTCTCTCGCATACCCATATTGCATCACATCACACCACACACTCGCACCATACATGACACACGCAACAAACAGTCCTTTATACAACACTCTCACCGCTCTTTTCCTCATACCCCATTCTCTCCTCAACACTCTTCTCATCGCACCCACCACATTCGTAACCTTCTTCCTCACATACTCCAAATGCACTTTAAAAATTCATTCTCTCACTCATCCATATACCCAAATACTTAAATTTATCCACATACTTCACAGGCATTCCATTCATTCGCACAATAGGACGTCTACTCACAGCCATACTGCCTTTGAGCAACATAGTCACAGTCTTACTCTCAGACACACTAACACCTACTCTTGCACCCCATTCACACACTATTTTCATCCACTCTGTTCCAATTCGTTCAACTTCCATTCGGCTCTGTCCTTCAATCATTAAAAACAAATCGTCGGCAAAAGCCACACACTTGCATCCACATTCTCTCAAGCGCCACAGGAGTCCGTCCATCCTCCCAATCCAGAGAAAAGGGCCGGAGACAGACCCCTGTGGGCATCCTCGTTCCACGTTTTTCCACACAGTCTCATTCACTCCGCACATACACGCTGTCCTCCCCTGGAAGTAACTTTTCCAGAGGGGCATCTCCTTACATCCAGTTTCATACAACCATTCAATCACACTTTTCCATTCTAAATTGTCAAACGCTCCTTTAAAATCCACAAATATACCCAATACATACTTACTTTCACTCTCCTGTACATATTCTCTCACTCTCAACCAAGCACTCTCCGTCGACCGTCCCCTGCGAAATCCGTGCTGTGCATCATCCATTCTCTCATTCACTCTCCGTTCATGCCTTTTAACCATCATTCGCTCTAACGTCTTTCCAAGCACAGACAGCAGACTTATAGGTCTATAAGACGCAGGGTCCGATCGCGGTTTCTCAGGAGACTTCAGCAGAACGACCACACACGCTTTCTTCCATTCATACGGGAAATATCCATTTCTCAAGCACGCATTATACAAATTCAACAAGCATCCCGGAATCGCATCCCATATCACACGCAACATCTTCGCTGTTATCCCATCCAAGCCAGGTGCCTTATTCAGCTTCGCTGCCATTACGGCCTCATTCACTTCATCCCATTCGAAATCTTCTACCTGATCCACACTCTCTTCCACACCACTTACTCCGCCTGACATACCTGCGACTGGGAAAAATCGCTCCAACAATACTTCAGCACATTCTCTCCACGTGGAATAGGTCACACCATCAACATTCAACGATCTCATTCTCTCACGTTCATTCTTTCCTCTACATACCCTGTACACAGGGCCCCATGGATCCAGGTTCGATGACTCACTCACGAACATTCGCCAGCTTTCCTCTTTCACCCTACACAATTCACGCTTATACTCTTTCATCAATCTTTTATACCTATCCAGCCTCTCATCAACATCCTCGCTTCGTCTTCTTTTCGCTCTCTGCCATAACTTTCTGCTCTTCCGCACTTTACCTTTCAATCTTCTCAATTCATCCGTCCACCATACAGTCTTCCTATCATTCATTCTTACTTTCCTTTTCATTCTTTTGTCATTCGAATCCTGGATCCAACTCACAATACACTCAAGCATCCTATCCACGTTTGTCTCGTTACACACATCCTGTCCATACATCAGCGCGCATTCGATCAAGTCATTCTTATATCCTTCCCAGTCTGCATCCTTGCACACCCATCCCTTACGCACGTTCGAGGCACTCCGCTGACTCTCATCATACATTATTTTAATCAAAATCACATTGTGATCACTCACTCCCCAATCATTCTTTACTTCCCATTCAACACGACACCTGGCTAACGATTCATTCATCAGAGTGACATCTATGTCACTCTGCCCTACCACACCCGAGAACGTATAATACGTACTCGGCTCATTCATCACAATCATTCCACTCGCTAACACCCACTCTTCCAAAAGTCTTCCACGCATTTCATTCTCTCTACTGCGTCCCCCACCCTTACTAAACCATAAGGGCGAGGTCGCATTCGCATCCATTCCAAACAGCACTCGCTTCCCGTTAACAAATTCAATCACTCTCTCCATATATATCAAATACGGCACAATGTCAAAACCCCATCTACAATACACTGACACAACATACAGCTCGCCGAAGTCTCCTTTGATCCACACACACACACCATACTCATTGGTACATTCACTCACACACATCACTTCCACGTTCACATCACGGACGACCACTGCTGCTTTAGCAGGGTCGTCCTCACAGACATACACTTTCCATCCACTCGGTAAGCCTCTCACACAACCTTGCGACACATACAATTCTTGAAGCAAGGCTACACTTACATTCTTTTCATTCATAACAACACTCAAATCACACAACACACTATACGACTTTTGACAATTACATTGGACAATTCTTAAACATTCAGTCATCGCAAATTCGTACCCTCTCTCTTTCCAACACTCTCACATACTCAGGACACTCACTCGACAGAACCGAATGGCCCGCATCCTTACCTCTTATCTTACAATTCCTACACACACATTCACTCTTACACTTATCCCTCAGATGTCCACTCTCACCGCACTTCTCACACAATCTATCTTTCACACTACACTCTCTCATCATGTGCCCAAAGGCAAAACATTTATAACACCGCATCACATTTATAAAGTCTCTCACCTTGCACGCTCTCCATTTCACATACACACGCTCTTCACACATTATCACATCACGCATTTTCTTAGACACTTCCACAATCACATTTCCAACACTCGCACCCTTCTTGTTCGTCCTACTCACAACACGCACTCTATCTTTAAACTCCATTTCTGTCACACCCGCTGTCTTCAAATTCTTTACATACAATTCACTCATCAGTTCATCATTACTCATCTCATTTTCCACATCATACAAAATAATTTTCGGACCCACTCTTTTAGGCGCCTCTACCTTGAGTCCTAGCTCCTCAAACTTCCTATGCCCTTTCAGCATATCCATTTCACGCGCACTCGCCGCTTCAATCACAACACCACCACTCCTTGTCTTTCTCACAGCTTTTACTCTCACATTCAAATCACCACTAACATCCTTCATCACTTTCTCTTTCACTTGCTCACTCGTCATTTTCGCACTTTCATCCTTCGCTTTTACAACCACCGCAAACGATCTCACTTTCGGTTTATCACTCATACTAGTCTTCATTCGCTCAGTCACACTCTTATCACTCACACTTACTGCACTCCTACCAGCCATACTCGCATAGCTTACCACTCCGGGATCACACACACGCTCACTCAAAATTTTTCTGCTTTCTTCCAATCGTCCAGTCAATCTCTCATTTTTCGCAATCATACCCATCATACATTCTTCATATTCACTCACAGAGTTTAAAATAAATTCCGTCGCTGTCTTGGAAACGCGGTTCGATTCCGTCAACAGGAATTTCCGCAATTTCTCCCCGACCTTTCGCATCATCCTCATTTCTTTCTCATCTCCTTCCTCTTCCTCCATTCTCACATCCTCCTCCGTCGCCTTAACTCTCTTTCTCGGGCTGAGGCTTCGCGACAGCGCCTTCCTACCCTTCCCCTCCTTTCCACTACCACCCTCTCCTTCCTTCTTCCCCCCCATATCCCCAAGTTTTACGAATGTCTCCATAGCATTCCCACGAGTTGGGACGTAACACGGTCACTCCCCGGGTGACGCCCTTCCCGGGGAGAAGGCTCAATACTCATGAGGTCGCCAGGTATCATGAGGTGGCCGCTAATGGCTGGTGCTCCCACCAGCCCACCCCCCAGTGCAAGACTGGGAGGTGCCCCATCGCCGCGCACCATAACTTGGGGTTAGGGTATTTTTTATAGAGGTTTACATCCTCGCGACCCAGCCGGTTAAGGCAAGGTCCCCGTTCCTGTGAAACATGACCACAGGCTTACGGTATGAGCACAAACCCCGCTAGGGGGTCCGCCGTTCTCCCGTTAGCATAGAGGCCCTCACCCTTGGGTAGCACCGAAGTACTACCGAAGGGCATAGAGTGCCTCTATCCCAGCGACCACCACGAGGAGGTGGGAGATCCGACTTGCGTCAGCTGACGCCATTCGGTCACCAGTGCGCATGAGCAGTAGGGAGCCAGAGCGCGCATCCGCAGTAGTGAGTCCGAGTGCGCATGCGCAGTAGTGTGCCCAATTGCGCATGTGCAGGTCTGAGCCGGAGAGCGCATCCGCAGTAGTGAGCCCGATTGCGTATCCGCAGTAGTGAGTCCAAGTGCCCATGAGCAGTGTGAGTCCGAGTGCGCATGCGCAGTGGTGACCCCGAGTGCGCATCCGCAGTAGTGAACCCGATTGTGAATCCGCAGTAGTGAGGCCGAGTGCCCATGAGCAGTAGTGAGTCCGAGTGCCCATGAGCAGTAGTGAGTCCGAGTGCGCATGCGCAGTGGTGACCACGAGTGCGCATGCGCAGTAGAGAGCCCGATTGCGCATGTGCAGGTCTGAGCCGGAGAGCGCATCCGCAGCGGTGACCCCGAGTGCGCATGCGCAGCGGTGACCCCAAGTGCGCATGCACAGTAGTGAGCCCATGTGTGCATGCGCAGTAGTGAGCCCATGTGTGCATGCGCAGTAGTGACCCCGAGTGCGCATGCGCAGTAGAGACCCCGATTGCGCATGCGCAGTAGTGAGCCCGTGTGTGCATGCGCAGTGGTGAGCCCGAGTGCGCATGGGCAGGTCTGAGCCAGAGTGCGCATGCGCAGTAGTGAGTCCGAGTGCGGACGAGCAGTAGTTAGTCCGAGAGCGCATGAGAATTAGTGGCCCCGTGTGCTCATGCGCAGTAGTGTGCCCGAGCGCGCACCGGCAGTAGTGAGCCACAGTGCGCATCCGCAGTAGTGAGCCCGATTGCGCATCCGTAGTAGTGAGGCCGAGTGCCCATGAGCAGTAGCGAGCCCGAGTGCGCATGCGCAGTAGCGACACCGAGTGCGCATGCGGAGTAGAGAGCCCGATTGCGCATGTCCAGGTCTGAGCCGGACAGCGCATCCGCAGTAGTGAGCCCGATTGCGTATCCGCAGTAGTGAGTCCGAGTGCCCATGAGCAGTAGTGAGTCCGAGTGCGCATGCGCAGTAGTGACCCCGAGTGCCCATGAGCAGTAGTTAGTCCGAGAGCGCATGAGACGTAGTGACCCCGTGTGCGCATGCGCAGTAGTGAGCCCGTGTGCGCATGCGCAGTAGTGAGCCCGAGCGCGCATCCGCAATAGTGAGTCCGAGTGCGCATGCGCAGTAGTGACCTCGAGTGCGCATGCGCTGTAGAGACCCCGATTGCGCATGCGCAGTAGTGAGCCCGTGTGCGCATGGGCAAGTCTGAGCCGGAGTGCGCATGCGCAGTAGTGATCCCGAGCGCGCATCCGTAGTAGTGAGGCCGAGTGCCCATGAGCAGTAGTGAGCCCGAGTGCGCATGCGCGGTAGTGACACCGAGTGCGCATGCGCAGTAGAGAGCCCGATGGCGCATGTGCAGGTCTGAGCCGAACAGCGCATCCGCAGTAGTGAGGCCGATTGCGCATCCGCAGTAGTGACTCCGAGTGCCCATGAGCGGTAGTGAGTCGAAGTGCGCATGAGTAGTAGTGACCCCGTGTGCGCATGCACAGTAATGAGCCCGTGTGCGCATGCGCAGTAGTGAGCCCAAGCGCGCATCCGCAGTAGTGAGTCCGAGTGCGCATGCGCAGAAGTGACCCCGAGTGTGCATGCGCATTAGAGACCTCGATTGCGCATGCGCAGTAGTGACTCCGAGTGCGCATGCGCAGTGGTGAGCCCGAGTGCGCATGGGCAAGTCTGAGCCGGAGTGCGCATGCGCAGTGGTGACCCCGAGTGCGCATCCGCAGTAGTGAACCCGATTGTGAATCCGCAGTAGTGAGGCCGAGTGCCCATGAGCAGTAGTGAGTCCGAGTGCCCATGAGCAGTAGTGAGTCCGAGTGCGCATGCGCAGTGGTGACCACGAGTGCGCATGCGCAGTAGAGAGCCCGATTGCGCATGTGCAGGTCTGAGCCGGAGAGCGCATCCGCAGTAGTGAGCCCGATTGTGCATCCGCAGTAGTGACTCCGGGTGCGCATGCACAGTAGTGAGCCCATGTGTGCATGCGCAGTAGTGAGCCCATGTGTGCATGCGCAGTAGTGACCCCGCGTGCGCATGCGCAGTAGAGACCCCGATTGCGCATGCGCAGTAGTGAGCCCGTGTGTGCATGCGCAGTGGTGAGCCCGAGTGCACATGGGCAGGTCTGAGCCAGAGTGCGCATGCGCAGTAGTGAGTCCGAGTGCGGACGAGCATTAGTTAGTCCGAGAGCGCATGAGAATTAGTGGCCCCGTGTGCGCATGCGCAGTAGTGTGCCCGAGCGCGCATCGGCAGTAGTGAGCCACAGTGCGCATCCGCAGTAGTGAGCCCGATTGCGCATCCGTAGTAGTGAGGCCGAGTGCCCATGAGCAGTAGCGAGCCCGAGTGCGCATGAGCAGTAGCGACACCGAGTGCGCATGCGGAGTAGAGAGCCCGATTGCGCATGTGCAGGTGTGAGCCGCAGAGCGCATCCGCAGTAGTGAGCCCGATTGCGCATCCGCAGTAGTGTGCCCGAGCGCGCATCCGCAGTAGTGAGCCCGAGTGCGCATGTACAGGGCTGACCGGAGAGGGCATGCGCAGTAGTGAGTCCAAGTGCGCATGAGCAGTAGTTAGCCCGAGCGCGCATCCGCAGTAGTGAGTCCGACTGCGAATGCGCAGTAGTGTGCCCGATTGCGCATGTGCAGGTCTGAGCCGGAGAACGCACCCGCAGTAGTGAGCCCGACTGAGCATCCGCAGTAGTGAGTCCGAGTGCGCATGAGCAGTAGTTAGTCCGAGAGCGCAGGAGAATTAGTGACCCCGTGTGTGCATGCGCAGTAGTGTGCCCGAGCGCGCATCGGCAGTAGTGGCCCCGAGCGCGCATGCGCAGTAGTGTGCCCGAGCGCGTATCGGCAGTAGCGAGCCCGAATGCGCATCCGCAGTAGTGAGACAGTGTGCGCATGAGCAGTAGTGAGTCCGAGTGCGCATGAGCAGTAGTGAGGCCGAGTGCGCATGAGCAGTATTTAACTCGAGCGCGCATCCGCAACAGTGAGTTCGAGTGCGCATGTGCAGGTCTGAACCGGAGATCGCATCCGCAGTAGTGAGCCCGATTGCGCATCCGTAGTAGTGAGTCCGAGTGCCCATGAGCAGTAGTGAGTCCGAGTGCGCATGCGCAGTAGTGACTCCGAGTGCGCATGCGCAGTAGAGAGCCCGATTGCGCATGTGCAGGTGTGAGCCGCAGATGCATCCGCAGTAGTGAGCCCGATTGCGCATCCGCAGTAGTGTGCCCGAGCGCGCATCCGCAGTAGTGAGCCCGAGTGCGCATGCGCAGTAGTGACCCCGATTGCGCATGCGCAGTAGTGAGCCCATGTGTGCATGCGGAGTGATGCCCACTTGGACGCCGACCGTTTGGACGCGTCCCGATTGGACGGTCCCGATTCGACTCGTTCCATTTCGAAGCGGTGCCGATTGGACGCGTTCCAATTCTAAGCACGGCTTATAGAACCTAACCTAACCAAATCTAACCTCTTCGAATTGGGACGCGTCGAATCGGCACCGCTTCGAATTGGAACGCGTCGAATCGGGACCGTCCAAACGGAACGCGTCCAATCGGTCGACGTCCAAGTGGGACACCGCCTGCATGCGCAGTGGTGAGCCCGAGTGCGCATGGGCAGGTCTGAGCCAGAGTGCGCATGCGCAGTAGTGAGTCCGAGTGCGGACGAGCAGTAGTTAGTCCGAGAGCGCATGAGAATTAGTGGCCCCGTGTGCGCATGCGCAGTAGTGTGCCCGAGCGCGCATCGGCAGTAGTGAGCCACAGTGCTCATCCGCAGTGGTGAGCCCGATTGCGCATCCGTAGTAGTGAGGCCGAGTGCCCATGAGCAGCAGCGAGCCCGAGTGCGCATGCGCAGTAGCGACACCGAGTGCGCATGCGGAGTAGAGAGTCCGATTGCGCATGTCCAGGTCTGAGCCGGACAGCGCATCCGCAGTAGTAAGCCCGATTGTGTATCCGCAGTAGTGAGTCCGAGTGCGCATGCGCAGTGGTGACCCCGAGTGCGCATCCGCAGTAGTGAACCCGATTGTGAATCCGCAGTAGTGAGGCCGAGTGCCCATGAGCAGTAGTGAGTCCGAGTGCCCATGAGCAGTAGTGAGTCAGAGTGCGCATGCGCAGTAGTGACCCCGAGTGCGCATGCGCAGTAGAGAGCCCGATTGCGCATGTGCAGGTGTGAGCCGCAGAGCGCATCCGCAGTAGTGAGCCCGATTGCGCATCCGCAGTAGTGTGCCCGAGCGCGCATCCGCAGTAGTGAGCCCAAGTGCGCATGCGCAGTAGTGACCCCGAGCGCGCATGCGCAGTAGTGAGCCCGATTGCGCATCCGCAGTAGCGACCCCGAGTGCGCATGCGCAGTAGTGAGCCCGAGTGCGCAAGTACAGGGCTGACCGGAGAGGGCATGCGCAGTAGTGAGTCCAAGTGCGCATGAGCAGTAGTTAGAACGAGCGCGCATCCGCAGTAGTGAGTCCGAGTGCGAATGCGCAGTAGTGTGCCCGATTGCGCATGTGCACGTCTGAGCCGGAGAACGCACCCGCAGTAGTGAGCGAGATTGAGCATCCGCAGTAGTGAGTCCGAGTGCGCATGAGCAGTAGTTAGTCCGAGAGCGCATGAGAATTAGTGACCCCGTGTGTGCATGCGCAGTAGTGTGCCCGAGCGCGCATCGGCAGTAGTGGCCCCGAGCGCGCATGCGCAGTAGTGTGCCCGAGCGCGCATCGGCAGTAGCGAGCCCGAATGCGCATCCGCAGTAGTGAGACAGTGTGCGCATGAGCAGTAGTGAGTCCGAGTGCGCATGAGCAGTAGTGAGGCGGAGTGCGCATGAGCAGTAGTTAGCCCAAGCGCGCATCCGCAACAGTGAGTCCGAGTGCACATGAGCAGTAGTGAAGCCGAGTGCGCATGTGCAGGTCTGAGCCGGAGAGCGCATCCGCAGTAGTGAGCCCGATTTCGAATCCATAGTAGAGAGGCCGAGTGCCCATGAGCAGTAGTGAGTCCGAGTGCGCATGGGCAGTAGTGACCCCGAGTGCGCATGGACAGTAGAGAGCCCGATTGCGCATCTGCAGCAGTGAGTCCGAGTGCGCATGAGCAGTAGTGAGCCCGAGCGCGCATCCGCAGTAGTGAGTCCGAGTGCGCATGCGCAGTAGGGTGCCCGATTGCGCATGTGCAGGTCTGAGCCGGAGAGCGTATCTGCAGTAGTGAGCCCGATTGCGCATCCGTAGTAGTGAGTCCGAGTGCGCATGAGAAGTAGTGAGTCCGAGTGCGCATGAGCAGTAGTGACCCCGAGTGCGCAAGCGCAGTAGTGAGTCCGAGTGCGCATGCGCAGTAGTGAACCGGAGTGCGCATGCGCAGTAGAGAGCCCGATTGCGCATGCGCGGTAGTGAGCCCGTGTGCGCATGCGCAGTGGTGAGCCCGAGTGGGCATGGACAGGTCTGAGCCGGAGTGCGTATGCGCAGTAGTAAGTCCGAGTGCGCATGAGCAGTAGTGAGTCCGAGTGCGCATGCGCAGTAGTGACCCCGATTGTGCATCCGCAGTAGACACCCCGATTGCGCATGCGCAGTAGTGAGCCCGTGTGCGCATGCGCAGTAGAGACCCCGATAACGCATTCGCAGTAGTGAGCCCGTGTGCGCATGCGCAGTGGTGAGCCCGATTGCGCATGTGCAGGTCTGAGCCGGAGATCGCATCCGCAGTAGAGAGCCCGAGTGCGCATGCGCAGTAGTGACCCCGAGTGCGCATGCGGAGTGGTGAGCCCGAGTGCGCATGGGCAAGTCTGAGCCGGAGTGCGCATGCGCAGTAGTGGGCCGGACTGCGCCTGTGCAGGTCTGAGCCGGAGTGCACATGCGCAGTAGTTAGCCGGATTGTGCATCCGCAGTAGAGAGCCCGAGCGCGCATGCGCAGTAGTGAGCTCGAGAGCGCATATACAGGCCTGACCGGAGTGCGCATGCGCAGGAGTGAGCCCAAGCGCGCATGTGCAGTAGTGAGCCCGATTGCGCATCCGTAGTAGTGAGGCCGAGTGCCCATGAGCAGTAGTGAGCCCGATTGCGCATCCGTAGTAGTGAGTCCGAGTGCGCATGAGAAGTAGTGAGTCCGAGTGCGCATGAGCAGTAGTGACCCCGAGTGCGCAAGCGCAGTAGTGAGTCCGAGTGCGCATGCCCAGTAGTGAACCCGTGTGCGCATGCGCAGTGGTGAGCCCGAGTGCGCATGGGCAGGTCTGAGCCGGAGTGCGTATGCGCAGTCGTAAGTCCGAGTGCGCATGAGCAGTAGTGACCCCGAGTAAGCATGAGCAGTAGTGAGCCCGTGTGCGCATGCGCAGTAGTGAGCCCGAATGCGCATCCGCAGAAGTGAGTCCGAGTGCGCATGAGCAGTAGTTAGTCCCAGAGCGCATGAGAATTAGTGCGCCCGAGTGCGCATGCGCAGTAGTGACCCCGAGCGCGCAAGCGCAGTTGTGAGCCCGATTGCGCATGCGCAGTAGTGAGTCCAAGTGCGCATGAGCAGTAGTTAGCCCGAGCGCGCATCCGCAGTAGTGAGTCCGAGTGCGCATGCGCAGTAGTGTGTCCGATTGCGCATGTGCAGGTCTGAGCCGGAGAACGCACCCGCAGTATTGAGCCCGATTGCTATCCGCAGTAGTGAGTCCGAGTGCGCATGAGCAGTAGTTAGTTCGAGAGCGCATGAGAATTACTGACCCCGTGTGTGCATGCGCAGTAGAGTGCCCAAGCGCGCATCCGCAACAGTGAGTCCGAGTGCACATGAGCAGTAGTGAAGCCGAGTGCGCATGTGCAGGTCTGAGCCGGAGAGCGCATCCGCAGTAGTGAGCCCGATTGCGAATCCATAGTAGTGAGGCCGAGTGCCCATGAGCAGTAGTGAGTCCGAGTGCGCACGGGCAGTAGTGACCCCGAGTGCGCATGGACAGTAGAGAGCCCGATTGCGCATCTGCAGCAGTGAGTCCGAGTGCGCATGAGCAGTAGTGAGCCCGAGCGCGCATCCGCAGTAGTGAGTCCGAGTGCGCATGCGCAGTAGGGTGCCCGATTGCGCATGTGCAGGTCTGAGCCGGAGAGCGTATCCGCAGTAGTGAGCCCGATTGCGCATCCGTAGTAGTGAGTCCGAGTGCGCATGAGAAGTAGTGAGTCCGAGTGCGCATGAGCAGTAGTGACCCCGAGTGCGCAAGCGCAGTAGTGAGTCCGAGTGCGCATGCGCAGTAGTGAACCGGAGTGCGCATGCGCAGTAGAGAGCCCGATTGCGCATGCGCGGTAATGAGCCCGTGTGCGCATGCGCAGTGGTGAGCCCGAGTGGGCATGGACAGGTCTGAGCCGGAGTGCGTATGCGCAGTAGTAAGTCCGAGTGCGCATGAGCAGTAGTGAGTCCGAGTGCGCATGCGCAGTAGTGACCCCGATTGTGCATCCGCAGTAGAGACCCCGATAACGCATTCGCAGTAGTGAGCCCGTGTGCGCATGCGCAGTGGTGAGCCCGATTGCGCATGTGCAGGTCTGAGCCGGAGATCGCATCCGCAGTAGAGAGCCCGAGTGCGCATGCGCAGTAGTGACCCCGAGTGCGCATGCGGAGTGGTGAGCCCGAGTGCGCATGGGCAAGTCTGAGCCGGAGTGCGCATGCGCAGTAGTGGGCCGGATTGCGCCTGTGCAGGTCTGAGCCGGAGTGCACATGCGCAGTAGTTAGCCGGATTGTGCATCCGCAGTAGAGAGCCCGAGCGCGCATGCGCAGTAGTGAGCTCGAGAGCGCATATACAGGCCTGACCGGAGTGCGCATGCGCAGAAGTGAGCCCAAGCGCGCATGTGCAGTAGTGAGCCCGATTGCGCATCCGTAGTAGTGAGGCCGAGTGCCCATGAGCAGTAGTGAGCCCGAGTGCGCATGCGCAGTAGTGACACCGAGTGCGCATGCGCAGTAGAGAGCCCGATTGCGCATGTGCAGGTCTGAGCCGCAGAACGCACCCGCAGTAGTGAGCCCGATTGAGCATCCGCAGTAGTGACCCCGAGCCCGCATGCGCAGTAGTGAGCCTGTGTGTGCATGAGCAGTAGTCAGTCCGAGTGCGCGCATGCGCAGTAGTGGGCCCGATTGCGCATGTGCAGGTCTGAGCCGGAGAACGCACCCGCAGTAATGAGCCCGATTGAGCATCCGCAGTAGCGAGTCCGAGTGCGCATGAGCAGTAGTTAGTCCGAGAGCGCATGAGAATTAGTGACCCCGTGTGTGCATGCGCAGTAGTGTGCCCGAGCGCGCATCGGCAGTAGTGAGCCCGAGTGCGCATGCGCAGTAGTGACCCCGAGCGCGCATGCGCAGTAGTGGCCCCGAGCGCGCATGCGCAGTAGTGTGCCCGAGCGCGCATCGGCAGTAGCGAGCCCGAATGCGCATCCGCCGTAGTGAGACAGTGTGCGCATGAGCAGTAGTGAGTCCGAGTGCGCATGAGCAGTAGTGAGGCCGAGTGCGCATGAGCAGTATTTAACTCGAGCGCGCATCCGCAACAGTAAGTCCGAGTGCACATGAGCAGTAGTGAGGCCGAGTGGGCATGTGCAGGACTGAGCCGGAGAGCGCATCCGCAGAATTGAGCCCGATTGCGCATCCGCAGTAGTGAGTCCGAGTGCGCATGAGCAGTAGTTAGTCCGAGAGCGCATGAGAATTAGTGACCCCGTGTGTGCGTGCGCAGAAGTGTGCCCGAGCGCGCATCGGCAGTAGCGGGCCCGAATGCGCATCCGCAGTAGTGAGACAGTGTGCGCATGAGCAGTAGTGAGTCCGAGTGCGCATGAGCAGTAGTGAGGCCGAGTGCGCATGAGCAGTAGTTAGCCCAAGCGCGCATCCGCAACAGTGAGTCCGAGTGCACATGAGCAGTAGTGAAGCCGAGTGCGCATGTGCAGGTCTGAGCCGGAGAGCGCATCCGCAGTAGTGAGCCCGATTGCGAATCCGCAGTAGTGAGGCCGAGTGCCCATGAGCAGTTTTGAGTCCGAGTGCGCATGGGCAGTAGTGACCCCGAGTGCGCATGGACAGTAGAGAGGCCGATTGCGCATCTGCAGCAGTGAGTCCGAGTGCGCATGCGCGGTAGTCAGCCCGTGTGCGCATGCGCTGTAGAGACCCCGATTGCGCATGCGCAGTAGTAAGCCCGTGTGCGCATGCTCAGTAGAGACCCCGATCGCGCATGCGCAGTAGTGAGCCCGTGTGCGCATGCGCAGTAGTGAGCCCGATTGCGCATGTGCAGTTCTGAGCCGGACAGCGCATCCGCAGTAGTGAGCCCGATTGCGCGTCCGCTGCAGACTGTCCAAGTGCGCACGAGCAGTAGTGAGTCCGAGTGCGCATGAGCAGTAGAGATGCCGAGTGCGCATGAGCAGTAGTGAGCCCGTGCGCGCATCAGCAGTAGTGAGTCCGAGTGCGCATGAGCAGTAGTGACCCCGAGTGCGCATGAGCAGTAGTAACCTCGAGTGCGCATGCACAGTAGTGAGCCAGTGTACACATGCGCAGTAATGAGCTCGAGTGCGCATGTGCAGGTCTGAGCGGGAGTGCGCATGCGCAGTAGTGACCCCGAGCGCGCATGCGCAGTAGTGAGCCCGATTGCGCATCCGCAACAGTGAGTCCGAGTGCACATGAGCAGTAGTGAGGCCGAGTGGGCATGTGCAGGACTGAGCCGGAGAGCGCATGCGCAGTAGTGAGTCCAAGTGCGCATGAGCAGTAGTGACCCCGAGTGCGCATCGACAGTAGAGAGCCCGATTGCGCATCCGCAGCAGTGAGTCCGAGTGCGCATGAGCAGTAGTGAGACCGAGCGCGCATCCGCAGTAGTGAGACCGTGTGCGCATGCGCAGTAGTGTGCCCAAATGCGCATCCGCAGTAGTGAGTCCGTGTGCGCATGCACAGTAGTGAGCCCGTGTGCGCATGCGCAGTAGTGAGTCCGAGTGCCCATGAGCAGTAGTTAGTCCGAGAGCGCATGAGACGTAGTGACCTTGTGTGCGCATGCGCAGTAGTGACCCCGAGTGCGCATGCGCTGTAGAGACCCCGATTGCGCATGCGCAGTAGTAAGCCCGTGTGCGCATGCGCAGTAGAGACCCCGAGTGCGCATGCGCAGTGGTGAGCCCGAGTGCGCATGGGCAAGTCTGAGCCGGAGTGCGCATGCGCAGTAGTGAGCCCGATTGCGCCTCTGCAGGTCTGAGCCGGAGTGCACATGCGCAGTAGTTAGCCGGATTGTGCATCCGCAGTAGAGAGCCCGATTGCGCATGCGCAGTAGTGAGCCCGAGTGTGCATGTGCAGGTCTGACCGGATTGCGCATCCGCAGTAGTGTGCCCGAGCGCGCATGCGCACTAGTGAGCCCGAGAGCGCGTATACAGGTCTGAACGGAGTGCGCATGCGCAGGAGTGAGCCCAAACGCGCATGTGCAGTAGTGAGCCCGATTGCGCATCCGTATTATTGAGGCCGAGTGCCCATGAGCAGTAGTGAGTCCAAGTGCGCATGAGCAGTAGTGACCCCGAGTGCGCATGCGCAGTAGTGACCCCGAGCGCGCATGCGCAGTAGTGAGCCCGATTGCGCATCCGCAGTAGCGACCCCGAGTGCGCTCGAGCAGTAGTGACCCCGAGTGCGCATGCGCAGTGGTGAGCCCGAGTGCGCATGGGCAAGTCTGAGCCGGAGTGCGCATACGCAGTAGTGAGCCCGATTGCGCCTGTGCAGGTCTGAGCCGGAGTGCACATGCGCAGTAGTTAGCCGGATTGTGCATCCGCAGTAGAGAGCCCGATTGCGCATGCGCAGTAGTGAGCCCGAGTGCGCATGTACAGGGCTGACCGGAGAGGGCATGCGCAGTAGTGAGTCCAAGTGCGCATGAGCAGTAGTTAGCCCGAGCGCGCATCCGCAGTAGTGAGTCCTAGTGCGAATGCGCAGTAGTGTGCCCGATTGCGCATGTGCAGGTCTGAGCCGCAGAACGCACCCGCAGTAGTGAGCCCGATTGAGCATCCGCAGTAGTGAGTCCGCGTGCGCATGAGCAGTAGTGAGCCCGATTGCGCATCCGTAGTAGTGAGGACGAGTGCCCATGAGCAGTAGTGAGCCCGAGTGCGCATGCGCAGTAGCGACGCCGAGTGCGCATGCGGAGTACAGAGCCCGATTGCCCATGTCCAGGTCTGAACCGGACAGCGCATTCGCAGTAGTGAGCCTGATTGCGTATCTGCAGTAGTGAGTCCGAGTGCCCATGAGCAGTAGTGAGTCCGAGTGCGCATGCGCAGTAGTGACCCCGAGTGCGCATGCGCAGTAGAGAGCCCGATTGCGCATGTGCAGGTGTGAGCCGCAGAGCGCATCCGCAGTAGTGAGCCCGATTGCGCATCCGCAGTAGTGTGCCCGAGCGCGCATGCGCAGTAGTGAGCCCGATTGCGCATCCGGAGTAGTGACCCCGAGCGCGCATGAGTAGTGGTGAGCCCGATTGCGCATGCGCAGTAGTGACCCCGGGTGGGCATGCGCAGTAGAGAGCCCGATTGCGCATGTGCAGGTCTGAGCCGGAGAGCGCATCCGCAGTAGAGAGCCCGAGTGTGCATGCGCAGTAGTGACCCCGAGTGCGCATGCGCAGTGGCGAGCCCGAGTGCGCATGGGCAAGTGTGAGCCGGAGTGCGCATGCGCAGTAGTGAGCCCGATTGCGCCTGTGCAGGTCTGAGCCGGAGTGCACATGCGCAGTAGTTAGCCGGATTGTGCATGCGCAGTAGTGAGTCCGTGTGCGCATGCGCAGTGGTGTGCCCGAGTGCGCATGGGCAGGTCTGAGCCGGACTGCGCATGCGCAGTAGTGAGTCCGAGTGCGCACGAGCAGTAGTGACCCGGAGTGCGCATGTGCAGGTCTGAGCCGGACAGCGCATCCGCAGTAGTGAGCCCGATTGCGTATCCGCAGTAGTGAGTCCGAGTGCCCATGAGCAGTAGTGACCCCGAGCGCGCATGCGCAGTAGTGAGCCCGTGTGCGCATGCGCAGTAGTGAGCCCGAGCGCGCATCCGCAGTAGTGAGTCCGTGTGCGCATGTGCAGGTCTGGGCCGGGGTGCGCATGCGCAGTAGTGAGCCCGATTGTGCCTCCGCAGTAGTGAGTCCGAGTGCGCATGAGCAGTAGTGAGCCGGAGGGCGCGTGCACAGTAGTGACCCCGAGCGCGCATGCGCAGTAGTGAGCCCGTGTACGCATGCGCAGTAGTGAGCCCGTGTGCTCATGCGCAGTAGTGAGACCGCGTGCGCATGCGCAGTAGCGAGTCCGAGTGCGCATGTGCAGGTCTGAGCCGGTGTGCGCATGCGCAGTAGTGAGCCCGATTGTGCATCCGCAATAGTGGCCCCGAGCCCGCATGCGCAGTAGTGAGCCTGTGTGTGCATGAGCAGTAGTCAGTCCGAGTGCGCGCATGCGCAGGAGTGGGCCCGATTGCGCATCCGCAGTAGTGAGTCCGAGTACGCATGAGCAGTAGTGAGCCGGAGGGCGCATGCGCAGTAGTGGGCTCGTGCGCGCATGCGCAGTAGTGAGTCCGTGTGCGCATGCGCAGTAGTGAGCCCGAGCGCGCATCCGCAGTAGTGAGTCCGAGTGTGCATGTGCAGGTCTGAGCCGGAGTGCGCATGCGCAGTAGTGTGCCCGAGTGCGCATGAGTAGTAGTGAGTCCGAGTGCGCATGAGCTGTAGTGAGTCCGAGTGCGCATGAGCAGTAGTGAGCCCGTGTGCTCATGCGCTGTAGTGAGCCCGCGTGCGCATGCGTAGTAGTGAGCACGAGTGCGCATGTGCAGGGGTGAGCCGGAGTGCGCATGTGCAGGTCTGGGCCGGCGTGCGCATGCGCAGTAGTGGGCTCGTGCGCGCATGCGCAGTAGTGAGTCCGTGTGCGCATGCGCAGTAGTGAGCCCGAGCGCGCATCCGCAGTAGTGAGTCCGAGTGTGCATGTGCAGGTCTGAGCCGGAGTGCGCATGCGCAGTAGTGTCCCCGAGTGCGTATGAGTAGTAGTGAGTCCGAGTGCGCATGAGCTGTAGTGAGTCCCAGTGCGCATGAGCAGTAGTGAGCCCGTGTGCTCATGCGCTGTAGTGAGCCCGCGTGCGCATGCGTAGTAGTGAGCACGAGTGCGCATGTGCAGGGGTGAGCCGGAGTGCGCATGTGCAGGTCTGGGCCGGCGTGCGCATGCGCAGTAGTGACCCCGAGTGCGCATGCGCAGTAGTGACCCCGAGCGCGCATCCGCAGTAGTGAGCCCGTGTGCTCATGCGCAGTAGCGAGCCCGCGTGCGCATGCGTAGTAGTGAGCTCGAGTGCGCATGTGCAGGTCTGAGCCGGACTGCGCATGCGCAGTAGTGAGCCCGTGTGCGCATGCGCTGTAGTGTGCCCGAGTGCGCATGGGCAGGTCTGAGCCGGAGTGCGCATGCGCAGTAGTGGGCTCGAACGCGCATGCGCAGTAGTGAGTCCGTGTGCGCATGCGCAGTAGTGAGCCCGAGCGCGCATCCGCAGTAGTGAGTCCGAGTGCGCATGAGCAGTAGTGAGCCGGAGGGCGCATGCACAGTAGTGACCCCGAGTGCGCATGCGCATTAGTGACCCCGAGAACGCATGCGCAGTAGTGAGTCCGAGTGCGCATCCGCAGTAGTGAGTCCGAGTGCGCACGAGCAGTAGTGACCCCGAGTGCGCATGCGCAGTGGTGAGCCCGAGTGCGCATGGGCAGGTCTGAGACGGACTGCGCATGCGCAGTAGTGAGTCCGAGTGCGCTCGAGCAGTAGTGACCCCGAGTGCGCATGCGCAGTGGTGAGCCCGAGTGCGCATGGGCAAGTCTGAGCCGGAGTGCGCATACGCAGTAGTGAGCCCGATTGCGCCTGTGCAGGTCTGAGCCGGAGTGCACATGCGCAGTAGTTAGCCGGATTGTGCATCCGCAGTAGAGAGCCCGATTGCGCATGCGCAGTAGTGAGCCCGAGTGTGCATGTGCAGGTCTGACCGGATTGCGCATCCGCCGTAGTGTGCCCGAGCGCGCATGCGCAGTAGTGAGCCCGAGAGCGCGTATACAGGTCTGAACGGAGTGCGCATGCGCAGGAGTGAGCCCAAACGCGCATGTGCAGTAGTGAGCCCGATTGCGCATCCGTATTATTGAGGCCGAGTGCCCATGAGCAGTAGTGAGTCCAAGTGCGCATGAGCAGTAGTGACCCCGAGTGCGAATGCGCAGTAGTGAGCCCGAGTGCGCATGCGCAGTAGTGTGCCCGAGCGCACATCCGCAGTAGTGAGCCCGATTGCGCATCCGCAGTAGCGACCCCGAGTGCGCATGCGCAGTAGTGAGCCCGAGTGCGCATGTACAGGGCTGACCGGAGAGGGCATGCGCAGTAGTGAGTCCAAGTGCGCATGAGCAGTAGTTAGCCCGAGCGCGCATCCGCAGTAGTGAGTCCGAGTGCGAATGCGCAGTAGCGTGCCCGATTGCGCATGTGCAGGTCTGAGCCGCAGAACGCACCCGCAGTAGTGAGCCCGATTGAGCATCCGCAGTAGTGAGTCCGAGTGCGCATGAGCAGTAGTGAGGCCGAGTGCGCATGTGCAGGTCAGAGCCGGAGAGCGCGTCCGCAGTAGTGAGCCCGATTGCGCATCCGTAGTAGTGAGGACGAGTGCCCATGAGCAGTAGTGAGCCCGTGTGCTCATGCGCAGTAGCGAGCCCGCGTGCGCATGCGTAGTAGTGAGCTCGAGTGCGCATGTGCAGGTCTGAGCCGGACTGCGCATGCGCAGTAGTGAGCCCGTGTGCGCATGCGCTGTAGTGTGCCCGAGTGCGCATGGGCAGGTCTGACCGGATTGCGCATCCGCAGTAGTGTGCCCGAGCGCGCATGCGCAGTAGTGAGCCCGAGAGCGCGTATACTGCTCTGAACGGAGTGCGCATGCGCAGGAGTGAGCCCAAACGCGCATGTGCAGTAGTGAGCCCGATTGCGCATCCGTATTATTGAGGCCGAGTGCCCATGAGCAGTAGTGAGCCCGTGTGTGCATGAGCAGTTGTGGGCTCGTGCGCGCATGCGTAGTAGTGAGCCCGTGTGCGCATGCGCAGTTGTGAGCCCGAGCGCGCATCCGCAGTAGTGGGTCCGACTGCGCATGCGCAGTACTGAGTCCGAGTGCGCATGCGCAGTAGTACGCCCGTGTGCATATGCGCAGAAGTGAGCTCGATTGTGCATCCGCAGTAGTGAGTCTGAGTGCGCATGAGCAGTAGTGAGCCCGTGGGTGCATGAGCAGTTGTGGGCTCGTGCGCGCATGCGTAGTAGTGAGCCCGTGTGCGCATGCGCAGTTGTGAGCCCGAGCGCGCATCCGCAGTAGTGGGTCCGAGTGCGCATGCGCACTAGTGACCCCGAGCCCGCAACCGCAGTAGTGAGTCCGAGTGCGCATCCGCAGTAGTGAGTCCGAGTGCGCACGAGCAGTAGTAACCCCGAGTGCGCATGCGCAGTGGTGAGCCCGAGTGCGCATGGGCAAGTCTGAGCCGGAGTGCGCATGCGCAGTAGTGAGTCCGAGTGCGCATGAGCAGTTGTGACCTCGAGTGCGCATGCACAGTAGTGAGCCCGATTGCGCATCCGCAGTAGTGATTGCGTGTGCGCATGTGCAGGTCTGAGCCGGAGTGCGCATGCGCAGTAGTGACCCCGAGTGCGCATGCGCAGTCTGACCCCGAGCGCGCATGCGCAGTAGTGAGCCCGTGTGCGCATGCGCAGTTGTGAGCCCGAGCGCGCATCCGCAGTAGTGGGTCCGAGTGCGCATGCGCACTAGTGACCCCGAGCCCGCAACCGCAGTAGTGAGTCCGAGTGCGCATCCGCAGTAGTGAGTCCGAGTGCGCACGAGCAGTAGTGACCCCGAGTGCGCATGCGCAGTGGTGAGCCCGCGTGCGCATGGGCAGGTCTGAGACGGACTGCGCATGCGCAGTAGTGAGTCCGAGTGCGCACGAGCAGTAGTGACCCCGAGTGCGCATGCGCAGTGGTGAGCCCGAGTGCGCATGGGCAAGTCTGAGCCGGAGTGCGCATACGCGGTAGTGAGCCCGATTGCGCCTGTGCAGGTCTGAGCCGGAGTGCACATGCGCAGTAGTTAGCCGGATTGTGCATCCGCAGTAGAGAGCCCGATTGCGCATGCGCAGTAGTGAGCCCGAGTGTGCATGTGCAGGTCTGACCGGATTGCGCATCCGCCGTAGTGTGCCCGAGCGCGCATGCGCAGTAGTGAGCCCGAGAGCGCGTATACAGGTCTGAACGGAGTGCGCATGCGCAGGAGTGAGCCCAAACGCGCATGTGCAGTAGTGAGCCCGATTGCGCATCCGTATTATTGAGGCCGAGTGCCCATGAGCAGTAGTGAGTCCAAGTGCGCATGAGCAGTAGTGACCCCGAGTGCGCATGCGCAGTAGTGACCCCGAGCGCGCATGCGCAGTAGTGAGCCCGATTGCGCATCCGCAGTAGCGACCCCGAGTGCGCATGCGCAGCAGTGAGCCCGATTGCGCATGTACAGGGCTGACCGGAGAGGGCATGCGCAGTAGTGAGTCCAAGTGCGCATGCGCAGTAGTGAGCCCGAGTGTGCATGTGCAGGTCTGACCGGATTGCGCATCCGCAGTAGTGTGCCCGAGCGCGCATGCGCAGTAGTGAGCCCGAGAGCGCGGATACAGGTCTGAACAGAGTGCGCATGCGCAGGAGTGAGCCCGATTGCGCATGTACAGGGCTGACCGGAGAGGGCATGCGCAGTAGTGAGTCCAAGTGCGCATGAGCAGTAGTTAGCCCGAGCGCGCATCCGCAGTAGTGAGTCCGAGTGCGAATGCGCAGTAGTGAGCCCGAGTGCGCATGCGCAGTAGTGACCCCGAGCGCGCATGCGCAGTAGTGAGCCCGATTGCGCATCCGCAGTAGTGACCCCGAGCGCGCATGCGCAGTAGAGAGCCCGATTGCGCATGTGCAGGTCTGAGCCGGAGAGCGCATCCGCAGTAGAGAGCCCGAGTGCGCATGCGCAGTAGTGACCCCGAGTGCGCATGCGCAGTGGCGAGTCCGAGTGCGCATGGGCAAGTCTGAGCCGGAGTGCGCATGCGCAGTAGAGAGCCCGATTGCGCATGTGCAGGTGTGAGCCGCAGAGCGCATCCGCAGTAGAGAGCCCGAGTGCGCATGCGCAGTAGTGACCCCGAGTGCGCATGCGCAGTGGCGAGTCCGAGTGCGCATGTGCAGGTCAGAGCCGGAGAGCGCGTCCGCAGTAGTGAGCCCGATTGCGCATCCGTAGTAGTGAGGACGAGTGCCCATGAGCAGTAGTGAGCCCGAGTGCGCATGCGCAGTAGCGACGCCGAGTGCGCATGCGGAGTACAGAGCCCGATTGCCCATGTCCAGGTCTGAGCCGGACAGCGCATCCGCAGTAGTGAGCCCGATTGCGTATCTGCAGTAGTGAGTCCCAGTGCCCATGAGCAGTAGTGAGTCCGAGTGCGCATGCGCAGTAGTGACCCCGAGAGCGCATGCGCAGTAGAGAGCCCGATTGCGCATGTGCAGGTCTGAGCCGGAGAGCGCATCCGCAGTAGAGAGCCCGAGTGCGCATGCGCAGTAGTGACACCGAGCGCGCATGCGCAGTAGTGAGTCCGAGCGCGCATGAGCAGTGGTGAGCCCGATTGCGCATGCGCAGTAGTGACCCCGGGTGGGCATGTGCAGGTCTGACCGGATTGCGCATCCGCAGTAGTGGGCTCGAACGCGCATGCGCAGTAGTGAGTCCGTGTGCGCATGCGCAGTAGTGAGCCCGAGCGCGCATCCGCAGTAGTGAGTCCGAGTGCGCATGAGCAGTAGTGAGCCGGAGGGCGCATGTACAGTAGTGACCCCGAGTGCGCATGCGCATTAGTGAGTCCGAGTGCGCATCCGCAGTAGTGAGTCCGAGTGCGCACGAGCAGTAGTGACCCCGAGTGCGCATGCGCAGTGGTGAGCCCGAGTGCGCATGGGCAGGTCTGAGCCGGACTGCTCATGCGCAGTAGTGAGTCCGAGTGCGCACGAGCAGTAGTGACCCCGAGTGCGCATGCGCAGTGGTGAGCCCGAGTGCGCATGGGCAAGTCTGCGCCGGAGTGCGTATGCGCAGTAGTGGGCCCGATTGCGCCTGTGCAGGTCTGAGCCGGAGTGCACATGCGCAGTAGTTGGCCGGATTGTGCATCCGCAGTAGAGAGCCCGATTGCGCATGCGCAGTAGTGAGCCCGAGTGTGCATGTGCAGGTCTGACCGGATTGCGCATCCGCAGTAGTGTGCCCGAGCGCGCATGCGCAGTAGTGAGCCCGAGAGCGCGTATACAGGTCCGAACGGAGTGCGCATGCGCAGGAGTGAGCCCAAACGCGCTTGTGCAGTAGTGAGCCCGATTGCGCATCCGTATTATTGAGGCCGAGTGCCCATGAGCAGTAGTGAGTCCAAGTGCGCATGAGCAGTAGTGACCCCGAGTGCGCATGCGCAGTAGTGACCCCGAGCGCGCATGTGCAGTAGTGAGCCCGATTGCGCATCCGCAGTAGCGACCCCGAGTGCGCATGCGCAGTAGTGAGCCCGATTGCGCATGTACAGGGCTGACCGGAGAGGGCATGCGCAGTGGTGAGTCCAAGTGCGCATGAGCAGTAGTTAGCCCGAGCGCGCATCCGCAGTAGTGAGTCCGAGTGCGAATGCGCAGTAGTGAGCCCGATTGCGCATCCGCAGTAGTGACCCCGAGCGCGCATGCGCAGTGGTGAGCCCGATTGCGCATGCGCAGTAGTGACCCCGAGTGGGCATGCGCAGTAGAGAGCCCGATTGCGCATGTGCAGGTCTGAGCCGGAGAGCGCATCCGCAGTAGAGAGCCCGAGTGCGCATGCGCAGTAGTGACCCCGAGTGCGCATGCGCAGTGGCGAGCCCGAGTGCGCATGGGCAAGTCTGAGCCGGAGTGCGCATGCGCAGTAGAGAGCCCGATTGCGCATGTGCAGGTGTGCGCCGCAGAGCGCATCCGCAGTAGTGAGCCCGATTGCGCATCCGCAGTAGTGTGCCCGAGCGCGCATCCGCAGTAGTGAGCCCGAGTGCGCATGCGCAGTAGTGACACCGAGCGCGCATGCGCAGTAGTGAGCCCGATTGCGCATCCGCAGTAGTGACCCCGAGTGCGCATGCGCAGTAGTGAGCCCGAGTGCGCATGTACAGGGCTGACCGGAGAGGGCATGCGCAGTAGTGAGTCCAAGTGCGCATGAGCAGTAGTTAGCCCGAGCGCGCATCCGCAGTAGTGAGTCCGAGTGCGAATGCGCAGTAGTGTGCCCGATTGCGCATGTGCAGGTCTGAGCCGCAGAACGCACCCGCAGTAGTGAGCCCGATTGAGCATCCGCAGTAGTGAGTCCGAGTGCGCATGAGCAGTAGTGAGGCCGAGTGCGCATGTGCAGGTCAGAGCCGGAGAGCGCGTCCGCAGTAGTGAGCCCGATTGCGCATCCGTAGTAGTGAGGACGTGTGCCCATGAGCAGTAGTGAGCCCGAGTGCGCATGCGCAGTAGTGACGCCGAGTGCGCATGCGGAGTACAGAGCCCGATTGCCCATGTCCAGGTCTGAGCCGGACAGCGCATCCGCAGTTGTGAGCCCGATTGCGTATCTGCAGTAGTGAGTCCGAGTGCGCACGAGCAGTAGTGACCCCGAGTGCGCATGCGCAATGGTGAGCCCGAGTGCGCATGGGCAGGTCTGAGCCGGACTACGCATGCGCAGTAGTGAGTCCGATTGCGCACGAGCAGTAGTGACCCCGAGTGCGCATGCGCAGTGGTGAGCCCGAGTGCGCATGGGCAAGTCTGCGCCGGAGTGCGCATGCGCAGTAGTGAGCCCGATTGCGCCTGTGCAGGTCTGAGCCGGAGTGCACATGCGCAGTAGTTAGCCGGATTGTGCATCCGCAGTAGAGAGCCCGATTGCGCATGCGCTGTAGTGAGCCCGAGTGTGCATGTGCAGGTCTGACCGGATTGCGCATCCGCAGTAGTGTGCCCGAGCGCGCATGCGCAGTAGTGAGCCCGAGAGCGCGTATACAGGTCTGAACGGAGTGCGCATGCGCAGGAGTGAGCCCAAACGCGCTTGTGCAGTAGTGAGCCCGATTGCGCATCCGTATTATTGAGGCCGAGTGCCCATGAGCAGTAGTGAGTCCAAGTGCGCATGAGCAGTAGTGACCCCGAGTGCGCATGCGCAGTAGTGACCCCGAGCGCGCATGCGCAGTAGTGAGCCCGATTGCGCATCCGCAGTAGCGACCCCGAGTGCGCATGCGCAGCAGTGAGCCCGATCGCGCATGTACAGGGCTGACCGGAGAGGGCATGCGCAGTAGTGAGTCCAAGTGCGCATGAGCAGTAGTTAGCCCGAGCGCGCATCCGCAGTAGTGAGTCCGAGTGCGAATGCGCAGTAGTGAGCCCGAGTGCGCATGCGCAGTAGTGACCCCGAGCGCGCATGCGCAGTAGTGAGCCCGATTGCGCATCCGCAGTAGTGACCCCGAGCGCGCATGCGCAGTGGTGAGCCCGATTGCGCATGCGCAGTAGTGACCCCGAGTGGGCATGCGCAGTAGAGAGCCCGATTGCGCATGTGCAGGTCTGAGCCGGAGAGCGCATCCGCAGTAGAGAGCCCGAGTGCGCATGCGCAGTAGTGACCCCGAGTGCGCATGCGCAGTGGCGAGCCCGAGTGCGCATGGGCAAGTCTGAGCCGGAGTGCGCATGCGCAGTAGAGAGCCCGATTGCGCATGTGCAGGTGTGAGCCGCAGAGCGCATCCGCAGTAGTGAGCCCGATTGCGCATTCGCAGTAGTGTGCCCGAGCGCGCATCCGCAGTAGTGAGCCCGAGTGCGCATGCGCAGTAGTGACACCGAGCGCGCATGCGCAGTAGTGAGCCCGATTGCGCATCCGCAGTAGCGACCCCGAGTGCGCATGCGCAGCAGTGAGCCCGATTGCGCATGTACAGGGCTGACCGGAGAGGGCATGCGCAGTAGTGAGTCCAAGTGCGCATGAGCAGTAGTTAGCCCGAGCGCGCATCCGCAGTAGTGAGTCCGAGTGCGAATGCGCAGTAGTGAGCCCGAGTGCGCATGCGCAGTAGTGACCCTGAGCGCGCATGCGCAGTAGTGAGCCCGATTGCGCATCCGCAGTAGTGACCCCGAGCGCGCATGCGCAGCAGCGAGCCCGATTGCGCATCCGGAGTAGTGACCCCGAGCGCGCATGAGCAGTGGTGAGCCCGATTGCGCATGCGCAGTAGTGACCCCGGGTGGGCATGCGCAGTAGAGAGCCCGATTGCGCATGTGCAGGTCTGAGCCGGAGAGCGCATCCGCAGTAGAGAGCCCGAGTGCGCATGCGCAGTAGTGACCCCGAGTGCGCATGCGCAGTGGCGAGCCCGAGTGCGCATGGGCAAGTCTGAGCCGGAGTGCGCATGCGCAGTAGTGACCCCGAGTGCGCATGCGCAGTAGTGACCCCGAGCGCGCATCCGCAATAGTGAGCCCGTGTGCTCATGCGCAGTAGCGAGCCCGCGTGCGCATGCGTAGTAGTGAGCTCGAGTGCGCATGTGCAGGTCTGGGCCGGACTGCACATGCGCAGTAGTGAGCCCGTGTGCGCATGCGCTGTAGTGTGCCCGAGTGCGCATGGGCAGGTCTGAGCCGGAGTGCGCATGCGCAGTAGTGGGCTCGAACGCGCATGCGCAGTAGTGAGTCCGTGTGCGCATGCGCAGTAGTGAGCCCGAGCGCGCATCCGCAGTAGTGAGTCCGAGTGCGCATGAGCAGTAGTGAGCCGGAGGGCGCATGCACAGTAGTGACCCCGAGTGCGCATGCGCATTAGTGACCCCGAGAACGCATGCGCAGTAGTGAGCCCGCGTGGGCATGCGTAGTAGTGAGCTCGAGTGCGCATGTGCAGGTCCGAGCCGGAGTGCGCATGCGCAGTAGTGAGTCCGAGTGCGCATGAGCAGTAGTGAGTCCGAGTGCGCATGCGCAGTAGTACGCCCGTGTGCATATGCGCAGAAGTGAGCTCGAATGCGCATGTGCAGGTCTGAGCCGGACTGCGCATACGCAGTAGTGAGCCCGTGTGCGCATGCGCAGTGATGTGCCCGAGTGCGCATGCGCAGTAGTGAGCCCGATTGTGCATCCGCAGTAGTGAGTCTGAGTGCGCATGAGCAGTAGTGAGCCCGTGTGTGCATGAGCAGTTGTGGGCTCGTGCGCGCATGCGTAGTAGTGAGCCCGTGTGCGCATGCGCAGTTGTGAGCCCGAGCGCGCATCCGCAGTAGTGTGTCCGAGTGCGCATGCGCACTAGTGACCCCGAGCCCGCAACCGCAGTAGTGAGTCCGAGTGCGCATCCGCAGTAGTGAGTCCGAGTGCGCACGAGCAGTAGTGACCCCGAGTGCGCATGCGCAGTGGTGAGCCCGAGTGCGCATGGGCAGGTCTGAGCCGGACTGCGCATGCGCAGTAGTGAGTCCGAGTGCGCACGAGCAGTAGTGACCCCGAGTGCGCATGCGCAGTAGTGAGCCCGAGTGCGCATGTACAGGGCTGACCGGAGAGGGCATGCGCAGTAGTGAGTCCAAGTGCGCATGAGCAGTAGTTAGCCCGAGCGCGCATCCGCAGTAGTGTGTCCGAGTGCGAATGCGCAGTAGTGTGCCCGATTGCGCATGTGCAGGTCTGAGCCGCAGAACGCACCCGCAGTAGTGAGCCCGATTGAGCATCCGCAGTAGTGAGTCCGAGTGCGCATGAGCAGTAGTGAGGCCGAGTGCGCATGTGCAGGTCAGAGCCGGAGAGCGCGTCCGCAGTAGTGAGCCCGATTGCGCATCCGTAGTAGTGAGGACGTGTGCCCATGAGCAGTAGTGAGCCCGAGTGCGCATGCGCAGTAGTGACGCCGAGTGCGCATGCGGAGTACAGAGCCCGATTGCCCATGTCCAGGTCTGAGCCGGACAGCGCATCCGCAGTTGTGAGCCCGATTGCGTATCTGCAGTAGTGAGTCCGAGTGCCCATGAGCAGTAGTGAGTCCGAGTGCGCATGCGCAGTAGTGACCCCGAGTGCGCATGCGCAGTAGAGAGCCCGATTGCGCATGTGCAGGTGTGAGCCGCAGAGCGCATCCGCAGTAGTGAGACCGATTGCGCATCCGCAGTAGTGTGCCCGAGCGCGCATCCGCAGTAGTGAGCCCGAGTGCGCATGCGCAGTAGTGACCCCGAGCGCGCATGCGCAGCAGTGAGCCCGATTGCGCATCCGGAGTAGTGACCCCGAGCGCGCATGAGCAGTGGTGAGCCCGATTGCGCATGCGCAGTAGTGACCCCGGGTGGGCATGCGCAGTAGAGAGCCCGATTGCGCATGTGCAGGTCTGAGCCGGAGAGCGCCTCTGCAGTAGAGAGCCCGAGTGCGCATGCGCAGTAGTGACCCCGAGTGCGCATGCGCAGTGGCGAGCCCGAGTGCGCATGGGCAAGTCTGAGCCGAAGTGCGCATGCGCAGTAGTGACCCCGAGTGCGCATGCGCAGTAGTGACCCCGAGCGCGCATCCGCAATAGTGAGCCCGTGTGCTCATGCGCAGTAGCGAGCCCGCGTGCGCATGCGTAGTAGTGAGCTCGAGTGCGCATGTGCAGGTCTGGGCCGGACTGCACATGCGCAGTAGTGAGCCCGTGTGCGCATGCGCTGTAGTGTGCCCGAGTGCGCATGGGCAGGTCTGAGCCGGAGTGCGCATGCGCAGTAGTGGGCTCGAACGCGCATGCGCAGTAGTGAGTCCGTGTGCGCATGCGCAGTAGTGAGCCCGAGCGCGCATCCGCAGTAGTGAGTCCGAGTGCGCATGAGCAGTAGTGAGCCGGAGGGCGCATGCACTGTAGTGACCCCGAGTGCGCATGCGCATTAGTGACCCCGAGAACGCATGCGCAGTAGTGAGCCCGCGTGGGCATGCGTAGTAGTGAGCTCGAGTGCGCATGTGCAGGTCCGAGCCGGAGTGCGCATGCGCAGTAGTGAGTCCGAGTGCGCATGAGCAGTAGTGAGTCCGAGTGCGCATGCGCAGTAGTACGCCCGTGTGCATATGCGCAGAAGTGAGCTCGAATGCGCATGTGCAGGTCTGAGCCGGACTGCGCATGCGCAGTAGTGAGCCCGTGTGCGCATGCGCAGTGATGTGCCCGAGTGCGCATGCGCAGTAGTGAGCCCGATTGTGCATCCGCAGTAGTGAGTCTGAGTGCGCATGAGCAGTAGTGAGCCCGTGTGTGCATGAGCAGTTGTGGGGTCGTGCGCGCATGCGTAGTAGTGAGCCCGTGTGCGCATGCGCAGTAGTGAGCCCGAGTGCGCATGCGCAGTAGTGACCCCGAGCGCGCATGCGCAGTAGTGAGCCCGATTGCGCATCCGGAGTAGTGACCCCGAGCGCGCATGAGCAGAGATGTCCTGTTTGATTTATCGTGCGGTTCCCGCCATAGGCCCTACCACACGGCCCCCATGGGCGTGGAATTGGGATACGCCCAATTAGCGCGTCCCCGCCGAAGCAGGGACTACCAGAAACGGCACCAGGCTCTACGGGTCCCGGTAACCGACCTCTGGTGGGGCCGAGTGACTTTCCAACACTCTACCAACTAAGACAGGCTGGTACACGAGCTGTTGGGACGCAGCTCACCCGCCGAGGGCCCGACTAGCAGGCCCTCTAGCCAGCATGCGGCTTTTAAACCACTGCCCCCGCGATGGTCCAACCCACGACCGAGCCAGGGTTGCCCCTGTAGGCGCCTCGGTCCCCGCGGTACCAGTCAGGATCACTGGTGGGATCTGCGCGACCGAAGTCGCTTCCATTTGGGGGGTCCCGCAACCCCCGGCAATGGTCAGCCGGCGACTCGGGTACGTGGAGACGCCAACCTCCAAAGGCCACGAGTAGGAATCGACCCGAAGGTCTTTGACCTCCTCGCGGCCACCCTGCGCACACCTCAGACACCCCATTCATTCAATTCACACACTCACTCTCGCTCTTCTCCTCTCAAACACCCTTCTCGCATACACACAGAAACATTCATACTTTTCCTTGCATTCCAACACACCACTCACATCCAGACTACCATCCTCTCTTCTCAGCACGCCACATTCACTCAGGTTCCGGAGGTCAGCATACATCACACACTCGGCCAGGACATGCTTCCAGTCCTCGCACTCAGCACCACACATACATCGCTCGCTCTCACCCAACCCTCGTTTGTACAAAAACTCATTCATACTACCATGGCCAGTCATCAGGAAACATGCATACACATTCGGCTCAAAATTCACACAACTTTCAGCAAACCTAACATCCTTGATATACTCATACGTAACTCGCCCTTTCTCACTTGAATCCCATCTTCTCTGCCAACACTCATACGCCCTATCATTCACGACTTCCACACACTCATCCACTGTCCTCCCATTCAAATCATTCGAAGCGACGAGCTCATTCACACACAGACTCACGCCATTCTTTATCCTACTACACACACCCCTCCTTACACACTCTAGATCCCAAGGTAGGGCACCCATCATCACTTGCATACACTCAGTCGACACAGTTCTACACACATTCAAACACGCATACAACACAACACGCTGACATCTATTCATCAACTCTCTCGCATATCCATACTGCATCACATCATACCATACACTCGCACCGTACATAACACACGCAACAAATAATCCTTTATACAACACTCTGACTGCTCTTTTCCTCATACCCCATTCTCTCCTCAACACTCTTCTCATCGCACCCACCACATTCGTTACCTTTTTCCTCACATACTCCAAATGCACTTTGAAATTCATTCTCTCACTCTTCCATATACCCAAATACTTAACTTTATCTACATACTTCACAGACACTCCATTCATTCGCACAATCGGACGTCTATTCACAGCCATACTGCCTTTGAGCAACATAGTCACACTCTTACTCTCAGACACACTAACACCTACTCCTGCACCCCATTCACAAACTATTTTCATCCACTCTGCTCCGATTCGCTCAACTTCCATTCGGCTCTGTCCTTCAATCATCAAATACAAATCATCTGCAAAAGCCACACACTTACATCCACATTCTCTTAAGCGCCGCAGAAGTCCGTCCATCCACCCAATCGAAAGGAAAGGGCCAGAGACAGACCCCTGCGGGCATCCTCGCTCTACATTTTTCCACACAGTCTCATTCACACCACACATACACGCTGTCCTCCCCTGGAAGTAACTCTTCCAGAGGGGCATTTCCTTACATCCAGTTTCATGCAACCATTCAATCACGCTTTTCCATTCTAAGTTGTCAAACGCTCCCTTGAAGTCAACAAATATACCCAACACATACTTACTTTCACTCTGCTGCACATATTCTCTCACTCTCAACCATGCACTCTCCGTCGATCGTCCCCTGCGAAATCCGTGCTGTGCGTCATCCAATCTCTCATTCACTCTCCGTTCATGCCTTCTAACCATCATTCGCTCTAACGTCTTTCCAAGCACGGACAACAGACTTATCGGTCTATAGGACGCAGGGTCCGATCGCGGTTTCTCAGGAGACTTCAGCAAAACAACAACACACGCTTTCTTCCATTCATACGGGAAGCATCCATTCCTCAAGCACGCATTGTACAAATTCAGCAAGCATCCCGGAATCGCATCCCAAATCACACGCAACATCTTCGCTGTTATTCCATCCAAGCCAGGTGCCTTATTCAGCTTTGCTGCCATTACGGCCTCATTCACTTCATCCCATTCAAACTCTTCTACCTGATTCACACTCTCTTCCATACCACTCACTCCACCTGCCATACCTGAGGCTGGGAAGAAACGCTCAAGTAATACCTCTGCACATTCTCTCCACGTGGAATAGGTTACACCATCGACATTCAACGATCTCATACTCTCTCGCTCATTCTTTCCTCTACACACCCTATACACAGGGCCCCATGGATCCAGGTTCGATGACTCACTCACAAAACATCGCCAGCTTTCCTCTTTCACCCTACACAACTCACGCTTATACTCTTTCATCAAACTTTTATACCTATTCAGTCGCTCATCAACATCCTCGCTTCGTCTTCTTTTCGCTCTCTGCCATAATTTTCTACTCTTCCGCACTTTAACTTTCAATCTTCTCAGTTCACCCGTCCACCATATAATCTTCCTATCATTCACTCTTACCTTCTTTTTCATTCTTTTGTCATTCGAATCCTGGATCCAACTCATAATACACTCAAGCATCCTATCCACGTTTGTTTCATTACATACATCCTGTCCATACATCAACGCATATTCGATCAAATCATTCTTATATCCTTCCCAGTCTACATCCTTACACACCCATCCCTTACGTACGTTTGAGGCATTCGACTGGCTCTCATCATACATTATATCAATCACAATCACATTATGATCACTCACTCCCCAATCATTCTTCACTTCCCATTCCACACGGCACCTGGCTAAAGATTCATTCATCAGAGTGACATCAATGTCACTCTGCCCATTCACGCCCGAGAAAGTATAGTACTCACTCGGCTCATTCATTACAATCATACCACTCGCTAACACCCATTCTTCCAAAATCCTTCCACGCATTTCATTCTCTCTACTGCGTCCCCCACCCTTACTAAACCATAGGGGTGAGGTCGCATTCGCATCCATTCCAAACAGCACTCGCTTCCCGTTTACAAATTCTATCACTCTCTCCATATACACTAAATACGGCACGATGTCATAACCCCATCTACAATACATTGACACAACATACAGTTCGCCGAAGTCTCCCTTGATCCACACACACACACCATACTCATTGGTACATTCACTCACACACATCACTTCCACATTCACATCACGAACGACCACTGCAGCCTTGGCAGGGTCGTCCTCACAAACATACACTTTCCAACCACTCGGTAATCCTTTCACACAACCTTGCAACACATATAACTCTTGTAGCAAGGCCACACTTACATTCTTTTCGTTCATAACAACACTCAAATCACACAACACAGTATACGACTTTTGACAATTACACTGCACAATTCTTAAACATTCAGTCATCACAAATTCGCGCCCTCTCTCTTTCCAACACTCTCACATATTCAGGACATTCACTCGACAGAACCGAATGGCTCGCATCCTTACCTCTCAACTTACAATTCCTACACACACACTCACTCTTACACTTATCTCTCAGATGCCCACTTTCACCACACTTCTCACATAATCTGTCTTTCACGCTACACTGACGCATCATGTGCCCAAAGGCAAAACATTTATAGCATCTCATCACATTCACAAAATCTCTCACCTTGCACGCCCTCCATTTCACATACACACGCTCTTCGCTCACTAACACATCACGCATTTTCCTAGACATTTCCACAATTACGTTTCCAACATTCACACCTTTCTTATTCGTTCTACTCACAACACGCACTCTATCTTTAAATTCCATTTCCGTAACACCAGCAGTCTTAAGGTTCTTCACATATAGCTCATTCATCAATTCATCATTACTCATTTCATTTTCCACATCATACACAATAACTTTCGGACCCACTCTTTTAGGCGCCTCTACCTTGAGTCCCAATTCCTCAAACTTCCTATGCTCTTTCAACATATCCATCTCACGCGCACTCGCCGCTTCAATGACCACACCACTACTCCTTGTCTTCCTCACAGCTTTCACTCTCACATTCAAATCACCACTAACATCTTTCATCACTCTCTCTTTCACTTGCTCACTCGTCATCTTTGCACTTTCATCCCTCGCTTTCACCATAACAGCAAACGATCTCACTCTCGGCTTCTCACTCATACCAGTCTTCACTCGCTCAGTCGCACTCTTACCGCTCACACTCACTGTACTTCTACCAGCCACACTAGCAAAACTCACTGCTCCGGAATCACACACATGCTCACTCAAAATTCTTCGGCTTTCCTCTAATCGACCAATCAATCTCTCATTCTTCGCAACCATACCCATCATACACTCTTCATAATCACTCACACAATTTAAAATAAAATCAGCGGCTGCCTTGGAGACGCGGTTAGATTCCGTCAATAAGAATCTCCGCAGCTTCTCCCCGACCTTCCGCAACACCTTCATCTCTTTCTCCTCTCCTTCTTCCTCCTCCATTCTCACATCCTCCTCCGTCACTCTTACCCTTTTCCTCGGACTAAGGCTCCGTGACACAGCCTTCCTTCCTTTCCCCTCCTTTCCACCGTTACCCTCTCCTTCCTTCTTCCCCCCCATATCCCCAAGTTTTACAAATTTTTCCTTCTCCATAATATTCCCACGAGTAGGGACGAACGACTGTCACTCCCCGGGTGACGCCCTTTCCGGGGAGAAGGCTCATTCTCTCAGGAGGTCGCCAGGTGTCCTGAGGTGGCCGCTAATGGCTGGTGCTCCCACCAGCCCACCCCCCAGTGCAAGACTGGGAGGTGCCCCATCGCCGCGCACCATAGCTTGGGGTTAGGGTATTTTTTATAGAGGTTTACATCCTCGCGGCCCGGCCGGTTAAGGCAAGGCCCCCGTTCCTGCGAAACATGACCACAGGCTTACGGTATGAGCACAAACCCCACTAGGGGGTCCGCCGTTCTCCCGTTAGCATAGAGGCCCTCACCCTTGGGTAGCACCGAAGTACTACCGAAGGGCATAGAGTGCCTCTATCCCAGCGACCACCACGAGGAGGTGGGAGATCCGACTTGCGTCAACTGACGCCATTCGGTCACCGCGCGCATGAGCAGTGGTGAGCCCGATTGCGCATGCGCAGTAGTGACCCCGAGTGCGCATGCGCAGTGGCGAGCCCGAGTGCGCATGGGCAAGTCTGAGCCGGAGTGCGCATGCGCAGTAGTGAGCCCGATTGCGCCTGTGCAGGTCTGAGCCGGAGTGCACATGCGCAGTAGTGAGTCCGAGTGCGCATGAGCAGTAGTGGGCCGGAGGGCGCATGCACAGTAGTGACCCCGAGTGCGCATGCGCATTAGTGACCCCGCGAACGCATGCGCAGTAGTGAGCGCGCGTGCGCATGCGTAGTAGCGAGCTCGAGTGCGAATGTGCAGGTCCGAGCCGGAGTGCGCATGCGCAGTAGTGAGTCCGAGTGCGCATGGGCAGTAGTGAGTCCGAGTGCGCATGCGCAGTAGTACGCCGTGTGCATATGCGCAGAAGTGAGCTCGAATGCGCATGTGCAGGTCTGAGCCGGACTGCGCATGCGCAGTAGTGAGCCCGTGTGCGCATGCGCAGTGATGTGCCCGAGTGCGCATGCGCAGTAGCGAGCCCGATTGTGCATCAGCAGTAGTGAGTCTGAGTGCGCATGAGCAGTAGTGAGCCCGTGTGTGCATGAGCAGTTGTGGGCTCGTGCGCGCATGCGTAGTAGTGAGCCCGTGTGCGCATGCGCACTAGTGAGCCCGCGTGCGCATGCGTAGTAGTGAGCTCGAGTGCGCATGCGCAGTAGTGACCCCGAGTGCGCATGAGCAGTAGTGAGTCCGAGTGCGCATCCGCAGTAGTGAGTCCGAGTGCGCATGCGCATTAGTGTCCCCGAGTCCGCATGAGTAGTAGTGAGTCCGAGTGCGCATGAGCAGTAGTGACCCCGAGTGCGCATGCACAGTAGTGAGCCCGATTGCGCATCCGCGGTAGTGAGTCCGTGTGCGCATGTGCAGGTCTGAGCCGGGGTGCGCATGCGCAGAAGTGGGCCCGATTGTGCATCCGCAGTAGTGAGTCCGAGTGCGCATGAGCAGTAGTGAGCCGGAGGGCGCATGCGCAGTAGTGACCCCCAGTGCGCATGCGCACTAGTGACCCCGAGAACGCATGCGCAGTAGTGAGCCCGCGTGCGCATGCGCAGTAGTGAGCCCGTGTACGCATGCGCAGTAGTGAGCCCGTGTACACATGCGCAGTAGTGAGCCCGTGTGCTCATGCGCAGTAGTGAGCCCGCGTGCGCATGCGTAGTAGTGAGCTCGAGTGCGCATGTGCAGGTCTGAGCCGGACTGCGCATGCGCAGTAGTGAGCCCGTGTGCGCATGCGCAGTGGTGTGCTCGAGGGCGCATGGGCAGTTCTGAGCCGGAGTGCGCATGCGCAGTAGTGACCTCGAATGCGCATGCGCAGTAGTGACCCCCAGCGCGCATGCGCAGTAGTGAGTCCGAGTGCGCATGCGCACTAGTGACCCCGAGCCCGCATCCGCAGTAGTGAGTCCGAGCGCGCATCCGCAGTAGTGAGTCCGAGTGCGAATGCGCAGTAGTGTGCCCGATTGCGCATGTGCAGGTCTGAGCCGCAGAACGCACCCGCAGTAGTGAGCCCGATTGAGCATCCGCAGTAGTGAGTCCGAGTGCGCATGAGCAGTAGTGAGGCCGAGTGCGCATGTGCAGGTCAGAGCCGCAGAGCGCGTCCGCAGTAGTGAGCCCGATTGCGCATCCGTAGTAGTGAGGACGAGTGCCCATGAGCAGTAGTGAGCCCGAGTGCGCATGCGCAGTAGCGACGCCGAGTGCGCATGCGGAGTACAGAGCCCGATTGCCCATGTCCAGGTCTGAGCCGGACAGCGCATCCGCAGTAGTGAGCCCGATTGCGTATCTGCAGTAGTGAGTCCGAGTGCCCATGAGCAGTAGTGAGTCCGAGTGCGCATGCGCAGTAGTGACCGCGAGTGCGCATGCGCAGTAGAGAGCACGATTGCGCATGTGCAGGTGTGAGCCGCTGAGCGCATCCGCAGTAGTGAGCCCGATTGCGCATCCGTAGTAGTGTGCCCGAGCGCGCATCCGCAGTAGTGAGCCCGAGTGCGCATGCGCAGTAGTGAGCCCGAGTGCGCATGCGCAGTAGTGACCCCGAGCGCGCATGAGCAGTGGTGAGCCCGATTGCGCATGCGCAGTAGTGACCCCGAGTGCGCATGCGCAGTGGCGAGCCCGAGTGCGCATGGGCAAGTCTGAGCCGGAGTGCGCATGCGCAGTAGTGAGCCCGATTGCGCCTGTGCAGGTCTGAGCCGGAGTGCACATGCGCAGTAGTTAGCCGGATTGTGCATGCGCAGTAGTGAGTCCGTGTGCGCATGCGCAGTGGTGTGCCCGAGTGCGCATGGGCAGGTCTGAGCCGGACTGCGCATGCGCAGTAGTGAGTCCGAGTGCGCACGAGCAGTAGTGACCCGGAGTGCGCATGTGCAGGTCTGAGCCGGACAGCGCATCCGCAGTAGTGAGCCCGATTGCGTATCCGCAGTAGTGAGTCCGAGTGCCCATGAGCAGTAGTGACCCCGAGCGCGCATGCGCAGTAGTGAGCCCGATTGCGCATCCGCAGTAGCGACGCCGAGTGCGCATGCGCAGTAGTGAGCCCGAGTGCGCATGTACAGGGCCGACCCGAGAGGGCATGCGCAGTAGTGAGTCCAAGTGCGCATGAGCAGTAGTTAGCCCGAGCGCGCATCCGCAGTAGTGAGTCCGAGTGCGCATGCGCATTAGTGTCCCCGAGTGCGCATGAGTAGTAGTGAGTCCGAGTGCGCATCAGCAGTAGTGACCCCGAGTGCGCATGCACAGTAGTGAGCCCGATTGCGCATCCGCAGTAGTGACCCCGAGCGCGCATGCGCAGTAGTGAGCCCGTGTGCGCATGCGCAGTAGTGAGCCCGAGCGCGCATCCGCAGTAGTGTGTCCGTGTGCGCATGTGCAGGTCTGAGCCGGGGTGCGCATGCGCAGTAGTGAGCCCGATTGTGCCTCCGCAGTAGTGAGTCCGAGTGCGCCCGAGCAGTAGTGAGCCGGAGGGCGCGTGCACAGTAGTGACCCCGAGTGCGCATGCGCACTAGTGACCCCGAGAACGCATGCGCAGTAGTGAGCTCGCGTGCGCATGCGCAGTAGTGGGCCCGTGTACGCATGCGCAGCGGTGAGCCCGAGCGCGCATCCGCAGTAGTGAGTCCGTGTGCACACGTGCAGGTCTGAGCCGGAGTGCGCATGCGCAGTAGTGACCTCGAGTGCGCATGCGCAGTAGTGACCCCCAGCGCGCATGCGCAGTAGTGAGTCCGAGTGCGCATGCGCACTAGTGACCCCGAGCCCGCATCCGCAGTAGTGAGTCCGAGTGCGCATGAGCAGTAGTGACCCCGAGTGCGCATGGGCAGTAGTGAGTCCGAGTGGGCATGAGCAGCAGTGACCCCGAGTGCGCATGCGCAGTAGTGACCCCGAGTGCGCATGAGCAGTAGTGAGTCCGAGTGCGCATGAGCAGCAGTGATCCCGTGTGCGCATGCGCAGTAGTGAGCCCGAGCGCGCATCCGCAGTAGTGAGTCCGCGTGCGCATGCCCATTAGTGTCCCCGTGTACGCATGCGCAGTAGTGAGCCCGAGTGCGCATGCGCACTAGTGACCCCGAGCCCGCATCCGCAGTAGTGAGTCCGAGTGCGCATGCGCAGTTGTGAGCCCGTGTACGCATGCGCAGTAGTGAGCCCGTGTGCTCATGCGCAGTAGTGAGCCCGCGTGCGCATGCGTAGTAGTGAGCTCGAGTGCGCATGTGCAGGTCTGAGCCGGACTGCGCATGCGCAGTAGTGAGTCCGTGTGCGCATGCGCAGTGGTGTGCCCGAGGGCGCATGGGCAGGTCTGAGCCCGATTGTGCATCCGCAGTAGTGAGTCCGAGTGCGCATGAGCAGTAGTGAGCCGGAGGCCGCATGCGCAGTAGTGACCCCGAGTGCGCATGCGCACTAGTGACCCCGAGCCCGCATGCGCAGTAGTGAGCCTGTGTGTGCATGAGCAGTAGTGGGCTCGTGCGCGCATGCGCAGTAGTGGGCCCGATTGCGCATCCGCAGCAGTGAGTCCGAGTACGCATGAGCAGTAGTGAGCCGGAGGGCGCATGCGCAGTAGTGACCCCGAGTGCGCATGAGCAGTAGTGAGTCCGAGTGCGCATGAGCAGTAGTGACGCCGAGTCCGCAGGCACAGTAGTGAGCCCGATTGCGCATCCGCAGTAGTGAGCTCGAGTGCGCATGTGCAGGTCTGAGCCGGACTGCGCGTGCGCAGTAGTGAGCCCGTGTGCGCATGCGCAGTGGTGACCCCGAGAGCGCATGAGCAGTAGTGAGTCCGAGTGCGCATGGGCAGTAGTGACGCCGAGTGCGCATGCACAGTAGTGAGCCCGAGCGCGCAACCGCAGTAGTGAGTCCGAGTGCGCATGTGCAGGTCTGAGCCGGAGTGCGCATGCGCAGTAGTGAGTCCGAGTGCTCATGCGCACTAGTGACCCCGAGAACGCATGCGCAGTAGTGAGCCCGCGTGCGCATGCGCACTAGTGAGCCCGTGTACGCATGCGCAGTAGTGTGCCCGAGTGCGCATGCGCACTAGTGACCCCGAGCCCGCATCCGCAGTAGTGAGTCCGAGTGCGCATGCGCAGTTGTGAGCCCGTGTACGCATGCGCAGTAGTGAGCCCGTGTGCTCATGCGCAGTAGTGAGCCCGCGTGCGCATGCGTAGTAGTGAGCTCGAGTGCGCATGTGCAGGTCTGAGCCGGACTGCGCATGCGCAGTAGTGAGTCCGAGTGCGCATGTGCAGGTCTGAGCCGGAGTGCGCATGCGCAGTAGTGAGCCCGATTGTGCATCCGCAGTAGTGAGTCCGAGTGCGCATGAGCAGTAGTGAGCCGGAGGGCGCATGCGCAGTAGTGACCCCGAGTGCGCATGCGCACTAGTAACCCCGAGCCCGCATGCGCAGTAGTGAGCCCGTGTGCGCATGCGCAGTAGTGAGCTCGCGTACGTATGCGCAGTAGTGCGCCCGTGTGCTCATTCGCAGTCGTGAGCCCGCGTGCGCATGCGTAGTAGTGAGCTCGAGTGCGCATGTGCAGGTCTGAGCCGGATTGCGCCTGCGCAGTAGTGAGTCCGTGTGCGCATGAGCAGTAGTGACCCCGAGCCCGCATGCGCAGTAGTGAGCCCGTGTGCACATGCGCAGGTCAGAGCCGGAGAGCGCGTCCGCAGTAGTGAGCCCGATTGCGCATCCGTAGTAGTGAGGACGAGTGCCCATGAGCAGTAGTGATCCCGAGTGCGCATGCGCAGTAGCGACGCCGAGTGCGCATGCGGAGTAGAGAGCCCGATTGCCCATGTCCAGGTCTGAGCCGGACAGCGCATCCGCAGTAGTGAGCCCGATTGCGTATCTGCAGTAGTGAGTCCGAGTGCCCATGAGCAGTAGTGAGTCCGAGTGCGCATGCGCAGTAGTGACCCCGAGTGCGCATGCGCAGTAGAGAGCCCGATTGCGCATGTGCAGGTGTGAGCCGCAGAGCGCATCCGCAGTAGTGAGCCCGATTGCGCATCCGCAGTAGTGTGCCCGAGCGCGCATCCGCAGTAGTGAGCCCGAGTGCGCATGCGCAGTAGTGACCCCAAGTGCGCATGCGCAGTGGCGAGCCCGAGTGCGCATGGGCAAGTCTGAGCCGGAGTGCGCATGCGCAGTAGTGAGCCCGATTGCGCCTGTGCAGGTCTGAGCCGGAGTGCACATGCGCAGTAGTTAGCCGGATTGTGCATGCGCAGCAGTGAGTCCGTGCGCGCATGCGCAGTGGTGTGCCCGAGTGCGCATGGGCAGGTCTGAGCCGGACTGCGCATGCGCAGTAGTGAGTCCGAGTGCGCACGAGCAGTAGTGACCCGGAGTGCGCATGTGCAGGTCTGAGCCGGACAGCGCATCCGCAGTAGTGAGCCCGATTGCGTATCCGCTGTAGTGAGTCCGAGTGCCCATGAGCAGTAGTGACCCCGAGCGCGCATGCGCAGTAGTGAGCCCGATTGCGCATCCGCAGTAGCGACCCCGAGTGCGCATGCGCAGTAGTGACCTCGAATGCGCATGCGCAGTAGTGACCCCCAGCGCGCATGCGCAGTAGTGAGTCCGAGTGCGCATGCGCACTAGTGACCCCGAGCCCGCATCCGCAGTAGTGAGTCCGAGCGCGCATCCGCAGTAGTGAGTCCGAGTGCGAATGCGCAGTAGTGTGCCCGATTGCGCATGTGCAGGTCTGAGCCGCAGAACGCACCCGCAGTAGTGAGCCCGATTGAGCATCCGCAGTAGTGAGTCCGAGTGCGCATGAGCAGTAGTGAGGCCGAGTGCGCATGTGCAGGTCAGAGCCGGAGAGCGCGTCCGCAGTAGTGAGCCCGATTGCGCATCCGTAGTAGTGAGGACGAGTGCCCATGAGCAGTAGTGAGCCCGAGTGCGCATGCGCAGTAGCGACGCCGAGTGCGCATGCGGAGTACAGAGCCCGATTGCCCATGTCCAGGTCTGAGCCGGACAGCGCATCCGCAGTAGTGAGCCCGATTGCGTATCTGCAGTAGTGAGTCCGAGTGCCCATGAGCAGTAGTGAGTCCGAGTGCGCATGCGCAGTAGTGACCGCGAGTGCGCGTGCGCAGTAGAGAGCACGATTGCGCATGTGCAGGTGTGAGCCGCTGAGCGCATCCGCAGTAGTGAGCCCGATTGCGCATCCGTAGTAGTGTGCCCGAGCGCGCATCCGCAGTAGTGAGCCCGAGTGCGCATGCGCAGTAGTGAGCCCGAGTGCGCATGCGCAGTAGTGACCCCGAGCGCGCATGAGCAGTGGTGAGCCCGATTGCGCATGCGCAGTAGTGACCCCGAGTGCGCATGCGCAGTGGCGAGCCCGAGTGCGCATGGGCAAGTCTGAGCCGGAGTGCGCATGCGCAGTAGTGAGCCCGATTGCGCCTGTGCAGGTCTGAGCCGGAGTGCACATGCGCAGTAGTTAGCCGGATTGTGCATGCGCAGTAGTGAGTCCGTGTGCGCATGCGCAGTGGTGTGCCCGAGTGCGCATGGGCAGGTCTGAGCCGGACTGCGCATGCGCAGTAGTGAGTCCGAGTGCGCACGAGCAGTAGTGACCCGGAGTGCGCATGTGCAGGTCTGAGCCGGACAGCGCATCCGCAGTAGTGAGCCCGATTGCGTATCCGCAGTAGTGAGTCCGAGTGCCCATGAGCAGTAGTGACCCCGAGCGCGCATGCGCAGTAGTGAGCCCGATTGCGCATCCGCAGTAGCGACGCCGAGTGCGCATGCGCAGTAGTGAGCCCGAGTGCGCATGTACAGGGCCGACCCGAGAGGGCATGCGCAGTAGTGAGTCCAAGTGCGCATGAGCAGTAGTTAGCCCGAGCGCGCATCCGCAGTAGTGAGTCCGAGTGCGCATGCGCATTAGTGTCCCCGAGTGCGCATGAGTAGTAGTGAGTCCGAGTGCGCATCAGCAGTAGTGACCCCGAGTGCGCATGCACAGTAGTGAGCCCGATTGCGCATCCGCAGTAGTGACCCCGAGCGCGCATGCGCAGTAGTGAGCCCGTGTGCGCATGCGCAGTAGTGAGCCCGAGCGCGCATCCGCAGTAGTGTGTCCGTGTGCGCATGTGCAGGTCTGAGCCGGGGTGCGCATGCGCAGTAGTGAGCCCGATTGTGCCTCCGCAGTAGTGAGTCCGAGTGCGCCCGAGCAGTAGTGAGCCGGAGGGCGCGTGCACAGTAGTGACCCCGAGTGCGCATGCGCACTAGTGACCCCGAGAACGCATGCGCAGTAGTGAGCTCGCGTGCGCATGCGCAGTAGTGGGCCCGTGTACGCATGCGCAGCGGTGAGCCCGAGCGCGCATCCGCAGTAGTGAGTCCGTGTGCACACGTGCAGGTCTGAGCCGGAGTGCGCATGCGCAGTAGTGACCTCGAGTGCGCATGCGCAGTAGTGACCCCCAGCGCGCATGCGCAGTAGTGAGTCCGAGTGCGCATGCGCACTAGTGACCCCGAGCCCGCATCCGCAGTAGTGAGTCCGAGTGCGCATGAGCAGTAGTGACCCCGAGTGCGCATGGGCAGTAGTGAGTCCGAGTGCGCATGAGCAGCAGTGACCCCGAGTGCGCATGCGCAGTAGTGACCCCGAGTGCGCATGAGCAGTAGTGAGTCCGAGTGCGCATGAGCAGCAGTGATCCCGTGTGCGCATGCGCAGTAGTGAGCCCGAGCGCGCATCCGCAGTAGTGAGTCCGCGTGCGCATGCCCATTAGTGTCCCCGTGTACGCATGCGCAGTAGTGAGCCCGAGTGCGCATGCGCACTAGTGACCCCGAGCCCGCATCCGCAGTAGTGAGTCCGAGTGCGCATGCGCAGTTGTGAGCCCGTGTACGCATGCGCAGTAGTGAGCCCGTGTGCTCATGCGCAGTAGTGAGCCCGCGTGCGCATGCGTAGTAGTGAGCTCGAGTGCGCATGTGCAGGTCTGAGCCGGACTGCGCATGCGCAGTAGTGAGTCCGTGTGCGCATGCGCAGTGGTGTGCCCGAGGGCGCATGGGCAGGTCTGAGCCCGATTGTGCATCCGCAGTAGTGAGTCCGAGTGCGCATGAGCAGTAGTGAGCCGGAGGCCGCATGCGCAGTAGTGACCCCGAGTGCGCATGCGCACTAGTGACCCCGAGCCCGCATGCGCAGTAGTGAGCCTGTGTGTGCATGAGCAGTAGTGGGCTCGTGCGCGCATGCGCAGTAGTGGGCCCGATTGCGCATCCGCAGCAGTGAGTCCGAGTACGCATGAGCAGTAGTGAGCCGGAGGGCGCATGCGCAGTAGTGACCCCGAGTGCGCATGAGCAGTAGTGAGTCCGAGTGCGCATGAGCAGTAGTGACGCCGAGTCCGCAGGCACAGTAGTGAGCCCGATTGCGCATCCGCAGTAGTGAGCTCGAGTGCGCATGTGCAGGTCTGAGCCGGACTGCGCGTGCGCAGTAGTGAGCCCGTGTGCGCATGCGCAGTGGTGACCCCGAGAGCGCATGAGCAGTAGTGAGTCCGAGTGCGCATGGGCAGTAGTGACGCCGAGTGCGCATGCACAGTAGTGAGCCCGAGCGCGCAACCGCAGTAGTGAGTCCGAGTGCGCATGTGCAGGTCTGAGCCGGAGTGCGCATGCGCAGTAGTGAGTCCGAGTGCTCATGCGCACTAGTGACCCCGAGAACGCATGCGCAGTAGTGAGCCCGCGTGCGCATGCGCACTAGTGAGCCCGTGTACGCATGCGCAGTAGTGTGCCCGAGTGCGCATGCGCACTAGTGACCCCGAGCCCGCATCCGCAGTAGTGAGTCCGAGTGCGCATGCGCAGTTGTGAGCCCGTGTACGCATGCGCAGTAGTGAGCCCGTGTGCTCATGCGCAGTAGTGAGCCCGCGTGCGCATGCGTAGTAGTGAGCTCGAGTGCGCATGTGCAGGTCTGAGCCGGATTGCGCCTGCGCAGTAGTGAGTCCGTGTGCGCATGAGCAGTAGTGACCCCGAGCCCGCATGCGCAGTAGTGAGCCCGTGTGCACATGCGCAGGTCAGAGCCGGAGAGCGCGTCCGCAGTAGTGAGCCCGATTGCGCATCCGTAGTAGTGAGGACGAGTGCCCATGAGCAGTAGTGATCCCGAGTGCGCATGCGCAGTAGCGACGCCGAGTGCGCATGCGGAGTAGAGAGCCCGATTGCCCATGTCCAGGTCTGAGCCGGACAGCGCATCCGCAGTAGTGAGCCCGATTGCGTATCTGCAGTAGTGAGTCCGAGTGCCCATGAGCAGTAGTGAGTCCGAGTGCGCATGCGCAGTAGTGACCCCGAGTGCGCATGCGCAGTAGAGAGCCCGATTGCGCATGTGCAGGTGTGAGCCGCAGAGCGCATCCGCAGTAGTGAGCCCGATTGCGCATCCGCAGTAGTGTGCCCGAGCGCGCATCCGCAGTAGTGAGCCCGAGTGCGCATGCGCAGTAGTGACCCCAAGTGCGCATGCGCAGTGGCGAGCCCGAGTGCGCATGGGCAAGTCTGAGCCGGAGTGCGCATGCGCAGTAGTGAGCCCGATTGCGCCTGTGCAGGTCTGAGCCGGAGTGCACATGCGCAGTAGTTAGCCGGATTGTGCATGCGCAGCAGTGAGTCCGTGCGCGCATGCGCAGTGGTGTGCCCGAGTGCGCATGGGCAGGTCTGAGCCGGACTGCGCATGCGCAGTAGTGAGTCCGAGTGCGCACGAGCAGTAGTGACCCGGAGTGCGCATGTGCAGGTCTGAGCCGGACAGCGCATCCGCAGTAGTTAGCCCGAGCGCGCATCCGCAGTAGTGAGTCCGAGTGCGCATGAGCAGTAGTGAGCCGGAGGGCGCATGCGCAGTAGTGACCCCGAGTGCGCATGCGCACTAGTAACCCCGAGCCCGCATGCGCAGTAGTGAGCCCGTGTGCGCATGCGCAGTAGTGAGCTCGCGTACGTATGCGCAGTAGTGCGCCCGTGTGCTCATTCGCAGTCGTGAGCCCGCGTGCGCATGCGTAGTAGTGAGCTCGAGTGCGCATGTGCAGGTCTGAGCCGGATTGCGCCTGCGCAGTAGTGAGTCCGTGTGCGCATGAGCAGTAGTGACCCCGAGCCCGCATGCGCAGTAGTGAGCCCGTGTGCACATGCGCAGGTCAGAGCCGGAGAGCGCGTCCGCAGTAGTGAGCCCGATTGCGCATCCGTAGTAGTGAGGACGAGTGCCCATGAGCAGTAGTGATCCCGAGTGCGCATGCGCAGTAGCGACGCCGAGTGCGCATGCGGAGTAGAGAGCCCGATTGCCCATGTCCAGGTCTGAGCCGGACAGCGCATCCGCAGTAGTGAGCCCGATTGCGTATCTGCAGTAGTGAGTCCGAGTGCCCATGAGCAGTAGTGAGTCCGAGTGCGCATGCGCAGTAGTGACCCCGAGTGCGCATGCGCAGTAGAGAGCCCGATTGCGCATGTGCAGGTGTGAGCCGCAGAGCGCATCCGCAGTAGTGAGCCCGATTGCGCATCCGCAGTAGTGTGCCCGAGCGCGCATCCGCAGTAGTGAGCCCGAGTGCGCATGCGCAGTAGTGACCCCAAGTGCGCATGCGCAGTGGCGAGCCCGAGTGCGCATGGGCAAGTCTGAGCCGGAGTGCGCATGCGCAGTAGTGAGCCCGATTGCGCCTTTGCAGGTCTGAGCCGGAGTGCACATGCGCAGTAGTTAGCCGGATTGTGCATGCGCAGCAGTGAGTCCGTGCGCGCATGCGCAGTGGTGTGCCCGAGTGCGCATGGGCAGGTCTGAGCCGGACTGCGCATGCGCAGTAGTGAGTCCGAGTGCGCACGAGCAGTAGTGACCCGGAGTGCGCATGTGCAGGTCTGAGCCGGACAGCGCATCCGCAGTAGTGAGCCCGATTGCGTATCCGCAGTAGTGAGTCCGAGTGCCCATGAGCAGTAGTGACCCCGAGCGCGCATGCGCAGTAGTGAGCCCGATTGCGCATCCGCAGTAGCGACCCCGAGTGCGCATGCGCAGTAGTGAGCCCGAGTGCGCATGTACAGGGCCGACCGGAGAGGGCATGCGCAGTAGTGAGTCCAAGTGCGCATGAGCAGTAGTTAGCCCGAGCGCGCATCCGCAGTAGTGAGTCCGAGTGCGCATGAGCAGTAGTGAGCCGGAGGGCGCATGCGCAGTAGTGACCCCGAGTGCGCATGCGCACTAGTAACCCCGAGCCCGCATGCGCAGTAGTGAGCCCGTGTGCGCATGCGCAGTAGTGAGCTCGCGTACGTATGCGCAGTAGTGCGCCCGTGTGCTCATTCGCAGTCGTGAGCCCGCGTGCGCATGCGTAGTAGTGAGCTCGAGTGCGCATGTGCAGGTCTGAGCCGGATTGCGCCTGCGCAGTAGTGAGTCCGTGTGCGCATGAGCAGTAGTGACCCCGAGCCCGCATGCGCAGTAGTGAGCCCGTGTGCACATGCGCAGGTCAGAGCCGGAGAGCGCGTCCGCAGTAGTGAGCCCGATTGCGCATCCGTAGTAGTGAGGACGAGTGCCCATGAGCAGTAGTGATCCCGAGTGCGCATGCGCAGTAGCGACGCCGAGTGCGCATGCGGAGTAGAGAGCCCGATTGCCCATGTCCAGGTCTGAGCCGGACAGCGCATCCGCAGTAGTGAGCCCGATTGCGTATCTGCAGTAGTGAGTCCGAGTGCCCATGAGCAGTAGTGAGTCCGAGTGCGCATGCGCAGTAGTGAGTCCGAGTGCGAATGCGCAGTAGTGTGCCCGATTGCGCATGTGCAGGTCTGAGCCGGAGAACGCACCCGCAGTAGTGAGCCCGATTGAGCATCCGCAGTAGTGAGTCCGAGTGCGCATGAGCAGTAGTTAGTCCGAGAGCGCATGAGAATTAGTGACCCCGTGTGTGCATGCGCAGTAGTGTGCCCGAGCGCGCATCGGCAGTAGTGAGCCCGAGTGCGCATGCGCAGTAGTGACCCCGAGCGCGCATGCGCAAGAGTGGCCCCGAGCGCGCATGCGCAGTAGTGTGCCCGAGCGCGCATCGGCAGTAGCGAGCCCGAATGCGCATCCGCCGTAGTGAGACAGTGTGCGCATGAGCAGTAGTGAGTCCGAGTGCGCATGAGCAGTAGTGAGGCGGAGTGCGCATGAGCAGTATTTAACTCGAGCGCGCATCCGCAACAGTAAGTCCGAGTGCACATGAGCAGTAGTGAGGCCGAGTGCGCATGCGCGCACGAGCCCACTACTGCTCATGCACACACAGGCTCACTACTGCGCATGCGGGCTCGGGGTCACTACTGTGCATGCGCAGTCCGGCTCAGACTTGCACATGCGCATTCGAGCTCAATTCTGCGCATGTGCACACGGGCTCACTACTGCGCATGCGGGCTCGGGGTCACTACTGCTCATGCGCACACGGACTCACTACTGCGCAGGCGCAATCCGGCTCAGACCTGCACATGCGCACTCGAGCTCACTACTACGCATGCGCACGCGGGCTCACGACTGCGAATGAGCACACGGGCGCACTACTGCGCATACGTACGCGGGCTCACTACTGCGCATGCGCACACGGGCTCACTACTGCGCATGCGGGCTCGGGGTCACTAGTGCGCATGCGCACTCGGGGTCACTACTGCGCATGCGCCCTCCGGCTCACTACTGCTCATGCGTACTCGGACTCACTACTGCGGATGCGCAATCGGGCTCAATACTGTGCCTGCGCACTCGGCGTCACTACTGCTCATGCGCACTCGGACTCACTACTGCTCATGCGCACTCGGGGTCACTACTGCGCATGCGCCCTCCGGCTCACTACTGCTCATGCGTACTCGGACTCACTACTGCGGATGCGCAATCGGGCCCACTACTGCGCATGCGCGCACGAGCCCACTACTGCTCATGCACACACAGGCTCACTACTGCGCATGCGGGCTCGGGGTCGCTAGTGCGCATGCGCACTTGGGGTCACTACTGCGCATGCGCAGTCCGGCTCAGACTTGCACATGCGCATTCGAGCTCAATTCTGCGCATGTGCGCACGGGCTCACTACTGCGCATGCGGGCTCGGGGTCACTACTGCTCATGCGCACTCGGACTCACTACTGCGCATGCGCAATCCGGCTCAGACCTGCACATGCGCACTCGAGCTCACTACTATGCATGCGCACGCGGGCTCACGACTGCGAATGAGCACACGGGCTCACTACTGCGCATGCGTACGCGGGCTCACTACTGCGCATGCGCACGCGGGCTCACTACTGCGCATGCGGGCTCGGGGTCACTAGTGCGCATGCGCACTCGGGGTCACTACTGCGCATGCGCCCTCCGGCTCACTACTGCTCATGCGCACTCGGACTCACTACTGCGGATGCACAATCGGGCTCAGACCTGCCCATGCGCCCTTGGGCACACCACTGCGCATGCGCACACGGGCTCACTACTGCGCATGCGCAGTCCGGCTCAGACCTGCACATGCGCACTCGAGCTCACTACTACGCATGCGCACGCGGGCTCACTACTGCTCATGAGCACACGGCCTCCCTACTGCGCATGCGTACACGGGCTCACAACTGCGCATGCGCAAACGGGCTCACTACTGCGCATGCGGGCTCGGGGTCACTAGTGCGCATGCGCACTCGGGGTCACTACTGCGGATGCACAATCGGGCTCACTACTGCGCATGCGCACTCCGGCTCAGACCTGCACATGCGCACACGGACTGACTACTGCGGATGCGCGCTCGGGCTCACTACTGCGCATGCGCACAAAGGATCACTGCTGCTCATGCGCACTCGGACTCACTACTGCTCATGCGCAGTCGGGGTCACTACTGCGCATGCGCACTCGGGGTCACTGCTGCTCATGCGCACTCGGACTCACTACTGCTCATGCGCACTCGGGGTCACTACTGCGCATGCGCACTCGGGGTCACTGCTGCTCATGCGCACTCGGACTCACTACTGCTCATGCGCACTCGGGGTCACTACTGCTCATGCGCACTCGGACTCACTACTGCGGATGCGGGCTCGGGGTCACTAGTGCGCATGCGCACTCGGACTCACTACTGCGCATGCGCGCTGCGGGTCACTACTGCGCATGCGCACTCGAGGTCACTACTGCGCATGCGCACTCCGGCTCAGACCTGCACGTGCGCACACGGACTCACTACTGCGGATGCGCGCGCGGGCTCACTACTGCGCATACGTACACGGGCTCACTACTGCGCATGCGCACGCGGGCTCACTACTGCGCATGCGTTCTCGGGGTCACTAGCGCGCATGCGCACTCGGGGTCACTACTGCGCATGCGCCCTCCGGCTCACTACTGCTCATGCGCACTCGGACTCACTACTGCGGATGCACAATCGGGCCCACTACTGCGCATGCGCACCCCGGCTCAGAGCTGCACATGCGCACACGGACTCACTACCGCGGATGCGCAATCGGGCTCACTACTGTGCATGCGCACTCGGGGTCACTACTGCTCATGCGCACTCGGACTCACTACTACTCATGCGGACTCGGGGACACTAATGCGCATGCGCACTCGGACTCACTACTGCGGATGCGCACTCGGACTCACTACTGCGGTTGCGGGCTCGGGGACACTAGTGCGCATGCGCACTCGGACCCACTACTGCGGATGCGCGCTCGGGCTCACAACTGCGCATGCGCGCTCGGGGTCAGACTGCGCATGCGCACTCGGGGTCACTACTACGCATGCGCACTCCGGCTCAGACCTGCACATGCGCACACGCACTCACTACTGCGGATGCGCAATCGGGCTCACTACTGTGCATGCGCACTCGAGGTCACAACTGCTCATGCGCACTCGGACTCACTACTGCTCATGCGCACTCGGGGTCACTACTGCGCATGCGCACTCGAGCTCATTACTACGCATGCGCACGCGGGCTCACTACTGCGCATGCGCACTCAGACTCACTACTGCGGATGCACAATCGGGCTCACTACTGCGCATGCGCACTCGGGCACATCACTGCGCATGCGCACACGGGCTCACTACTGCGCATGCGCAGTCCGGCTCAGACCTGCACATGCGCATTCGAGCTCACTCCTGCGCATATGCACACGGGCGTACTACTGCGCATGCGCACTCGGACTCACTACTGCTCATGCGCACTCGGACTCACTACTGCGCATGCGCACTCGAGCTCACTACTACGCATGCGCACGCGGGCACACTACTGCGCATGCGTTCTCGGGGTCACTAATGCGCATGCGCACTCGGGGTCACTACTGCGGATGCACAATCGGGCCCACTACTGCGCATGCGCACCCCGGCTCAGAGCTGCACATGCGCACACGGACTCACTACCGCGGATGCGCAATCGGGCTCACTACTGTGCATGCGCACTCGGGGTCACTACTGCTCATGCGCACTCGGACTCACTACTACTCATGCGGACTCGGGGACACTAATGCGCATGCGCACTCGGACTCACTACTGCGGATGCGCACTCGGACTCACTACTGCGGTTGCGGGCTCGGGGTCACTAGTGCGCATGCGCACTCGGACCCACTACTGCGGATGCGCGCTCGGGCTCACAACTGCGCATGCGCGCTCGGGGTCAGACTGCGCATGCGCACTCGGGGTCACTACTGCGCATGCGCACTCCGGCTCAGACCTGCACATGCGCACACGCACTCACTACTGCGGATGCGCAATCGGGCTCACTACTGTGCATGCGCACTCGAGGTCACAACTGCTCATGCGCACTCGGACTCACTACTGCTCATGCGCACTCGGGGTCACTACTGCGCATGCGCACTCGAGCTCATTACTACGCATGCGCACGCGGGCTCACTACTGCGCATGCGCACACGGGCTCACTACTACGCATGCGCGCACGAGCCCACAACTGCTCATGCACACACGGGCTCACTACTGCTCATGCGCACTCAGACTCACTACTGCGGATGCACAATCGGGCTCACTACTGCGCATGCGCACTCGGGCACATCACTGCGCATGCGCACACGGGCTCACTACTGCGCATGCGCAGTCCGGCTCAGACCTGCACATGCGCATTCGAGCTCACTCCTGCGCATATGCACACGGGCGTACTACTGCGCATGCGCACTCGGACTCACTACTGCTCATGCGCACTCGGACTCACTACTGCGCATGCGCACTCGAGCTCACTACTACGCATGCGCACGCGGGCACACTACTGCGCATGCGTTCTCGGGGTCACTAATGCGCATGCGCACTCGGGGTCACTACTGTGCATGCGCCCTCCGGCTCACTACTGCTCATACGCACTCGGACTCACTACTGCGCATGCGCGTTCGAGCCCACTACTGCGCTTGCGCACTCCGGCTCAAACCTGCCCATGCGCACTCGGGCACACTACAGCGCATGCGCACACGGGCTCACTACTGCGCATGCGCAGTCCGGCTCAGACCTGCACATGCGCACTCGAGCTCACTACTACGCAATGCGCACGCGGGCTCGCTACTGCACATGAGCACACGGGCTCACTACTGCGGATGCGCGCTCGGGGTCACTACTGCGCATGCGCACTCGGGGTCACTACTGCGCATGCGCACGCCGGCCCAGACCTGCACATGCGCACTCCGGCTCACCCCTGCACATGCGCACTCGAGCTCACTACTACGCATGCGCACGCGGGCTCACTACAGCGCATGAGCACACGGGCTCACTACTGCTCATGCGCACTCGGACTCACTACAGCTCATGCGCACTCGGACTCACTACTACTCATGCGCACTCGGGGACACTACTGCGCATGCGCACTCCGGCTCAGACCTGCACATGCGCACTCGGACTCACTACTGCGGATGCGCGCTCGGGCTCACTACTGCGCATGCGCACACGGACTCACTACTGCGCATGCGCGCACGAGCCCACTACTGCGCATGCGCACTCCGGCTCAGACCTGCACATGCGCACACGCACTCACTACTGCGGATGCGCAATCGGGCTCACTACTGTGCATGCGCATTCGGGGTCACAACTGCTCATGCGCACTCGGACTCACTACTGCTCATGCGCACTCGGGGTCACTACTGCGCATGCGCCCTCCGGCTCACTACTGCTCATGCGTACTCGGACTCACTACTGCGGATGCGCAATCGGGCCCACTCCTGCGCATGCGCGCACTCGGACTGACTACTGCTCATGCACACACAGGCTCACTACTGCGCATGCCGGCTCGGGGTCACTACTGCGGATGCACAATCGGGCTCACTACTGCGCATGCGCACACCGGCTCAGACCTGCACATGCGCACTCGGACTCGCTACTGCGCATGCGCGCTCGGGCTCACTACTGCGCATGCGCACACGGGCTCACTACTGCGCATGCGTACACGGGCCCACTACTGCGCATGCGCACGCGAGCTCACTACTGCGCATGCGTTCTCGGGGTCACTAGTGCGCATGCGCACTCGGGGTCACTACTGTGCATGCGCCCTCCGGCTCACTACTGCTCATGCGCACTCGGACTCACTACTGCGGAGGCACAATCGGGCTCACTACTGCGCATGCGCACCCCGGCTCAGACCTGCACATGCGCACACGGACTCACTACTGCGGATGCGCGCTCGGGCTCACTACTGCGCATGCGCACACGGGCTCACTACTGCGCATGCGCGCTCAGAGTCACTACTGCGCATGCGCACTCGGGGTCACTACTGCGCATGCGCACCCCGGCTCAGACCTGCACATGCGCACACGGACTCACTACTGCGGATGCGCAATCGGGCTCACTACTGTGCATGCGCACTCGGGGTCACTACTGCGCATGCGCCCTCCGGCTCATTACTGCTCATGCGTACTCGGACTCACTACTGCGGATGCGCAATCGGGCCCACTCCTGCGCATGCGCGCACGAGCCCACTACTCTTCATGCACACACAGGCTCACTACTGCGCATGCGGGCTCGGGGTCACTACTGTGCATGCGCAGTCCGGCTCAGACTTGCACATGCGCATTCGAGCTCAATTCTGCGCATGTGCACACGGGCTCACTACTGCGCATGCGGGCTCGGGGTCACTACTGCTCATGCGCACACGGACTCACTACTGCGCAGGCGCAATCCGGCTCAGACCTGCACATGCGCACTCGAGCTCACTACTACGCATGCGCACGCGGGCTCACGACTGCGAATGAGCACACGGGACACTACTGCGCATACGTACGCGGGCCCACTACTGCGCATGCGCACACGGGCTCACTACTGCGCATGCGGGCTCGGGGTCACTAGTGCGCATGCGCACTCGGGGTCACTACTGCGCATGCGCCCTCCGGCTCACTACTGCTCATGCGCACTCGGACTCACTACTGCGGATGCACAATCGGGCTCACTACTGCGCATGCGCACTCCGGCTCTGACCTGCACATGCGCACTCGGACTCACTACTGCGGTTGCGCGCTCGGGCTCACTACTGTGCATGCGCAATCGGGGTCACTACTGCTCGTGCGCACTCGGACTCACTATGTGACGGATCGGTGGGGGAAAAGCCCGAAAGGGGTCCCTAGGGTGGGGGCAGTTAGGGAAAACTGTCCTCCACTCACCGATACACTCACCCACGGCCGATTTATCTAACGGGCGCCAGTGCTAATGCACTCGTCCGCGGTAATCGCCCTTCCGGCTGCTCTGTCGGGAGCGGAACTCAGAGGGGGGCCAGGAAAGGAAAGAAAAAAGTAGTAAAAGACCCGCGATCTTGTATCCAACACGTAGAGAGTTTTATTTGGGCCTGAATAGGCCACGCCAGCAAAAAGAAAAGGGGGTACAAAAGAAACGGTGGTGGGCCCCACGCGTTACAGGCAACGGTCAAGGAAAAGGGGTTAACTCGCCAGTTGCGAGGGAGGCTATCGCGGCGCGGGGGCACACGGTACGCACGCGTAGTACAAAATGGCTTCGATCGCGTTTTCGCTGGGGATTCGTCCGCGCGGGAGCACGCCCTCTTAGGGGTCGTGGACAACAAGGGGACGTTGGTCCTAAATCTCAAATACAACGCAAGAAATTCGCGAAACGCGAAACAGAAAATACGGTTCGGCGTTAGGGGGGAAGGGCGGTGTCGAATTACACCGTCCGCGGCCTCTAGGGTCCTCGCCACTGGGGTCAAGGGTCCTATCACCCTCGCCACGCACAAATCAATAACAACAAAAAGAAAGAACGGGGTAGCGAGAAGGCTCCTACCTTTCTTTCGGTGTCGGGGCGTTAATCCTCTCACCCGGGGCGGCAACTCGCACACAGCACACCAAAGAACACAAAGCAAAAGAAACAGAACACACACACAGCGATTAACGCGTACAATAAAGAAAAAGAAAAACGGAAAAGAAAAAGCGCGAAGTGGCAATAAAGACGGTAAGCAAGACGTGAGACTCGGGGCGTTATCGCGTTCCGGCGGCTCGCTCTCTTCTTCTCTCTTCGATCTTCTTCCCCGGTTCGCGGTATTCCCCCACCCCGGGGATTTCGGCGTCGAGGATGGGCCATCCCGTGGTGCTCTGGGGAAGCCAGGTCCTGGGGCCCTCTCGAGGTGGCGGTCGGGGGTAGCTCGTCCCCAGGCCTGGCGCTTTCTGCTGCTGGGCTGCCGGTCGCCCCCCCGCGGAGGATGACGGGGGTGGTGCCGCGACCGGACAGCCAACGTCCTTCAGTAGTGGGCCCATCCCGCGCCTCTATCGCCCAGAGAGGGGTTCCTCCGCGACCGGGGATGCTGCAGACTCTTCTGGCCGCCGGTTGGAAGTTGGGGGGGGGGGGCAAAAATAAATAAATAAGAGAAAAAAAAAGGGCACAAACACACACACACACACACTGACCCCCGTGGCGAGGAATCCGCTCAGGCGGAGGAGTGGGGGTTGGCAATCCGGGAGGGTCATCGTAACGAGGCATAACCAAAAAAAAATTAGGTTACCTCCCAAAAAAGAAGGGGGAAAAAATATGCCTCGTTACAACTACTGCTCATGCGCACTCGGGGTCACTACTGCGCATGCGCCCACCGGCTCACTACAGCTCATGCGTACTCGGACTCACTACTGCGGATGCGCAATCGGGCCCACTACTGCGCATGCGCGTACGAGCCCACTACTGCTCATGGACACACACGCTCACTACTGCGCATGCGGGCTCGGGGTCAATACTGCGCATGCGCAGTCCGGCTCAGACATGCAAATGCGCCCTCGGGCACACCACTGCGCATGCGCACACGGGCTCACTACTGCGCACGCGCAGTCCGGCTCAGACCTGCACATGCGCACTCGAGCTCACTACTGCGGATGCGCAATCGGGCCCACTACTGCGCATGCGCGCACGAGCCCACTACTGCTCATGCACACACAGGCTCACTACTGCGCATGCGGGCTCGGGGTCACTAGTGCGCATGCGCACTCGGGGTCACTACTGCGCATGCGCAGTCCGGCTCAGACTTGCACATGCGCATTCGAGCTCAATTCTGCGCATGCGCACACGGGCTCACTACTGCGCATGTGGGCTCGGGGTCACTACTGCTCATGCGCACTCGGACTCACTACTGCGCATGCGCAATCCGGCTCAGACCTGCACATGCGCACTCGAGCTCACTACTATGCATGCGCACGCGGGCTCACGACTGCGAATGAGCACACGGGCTCACTACTGCGCATGCGGGCTCGGGGTCACTAGTGCGCATGCGCACTCGGGGTCACTACTGCGGATGCACAATCGGGCTCACTACTGCGCATGCGCACTCCGGCTCAGACCTGCACATGCGCACACGGACTGACTACTGCGGACGCGCAGTCGGGCTCACTACTGTGCATGCGCACTCGGGGCCACTACTGCTCATGCGCACTCGGACTCACTACTACTCATGCGCACTCGGGGTCACTACTGCTCATGCGAACTCGGACTCACTACTACTCATGCGCACTCGGGGTCACTACTGCTCATGCGCACTCGGACTCACTACTGCGGATGCGGGCTCGGGGTCACTAGTGCGCATGCGCACTCGGGCTCACTACTGCGCATGCGTACACGGGCTCAGACCTGCACGTGCGCACACGGACTCACTACTGCGGATGCGCGCTCGGGCTCACTACTGCGCATGCGTACACGGGCTCACTACTGCGCATGCGCACGCGGGCTCACTACTGCGCATGCGTTCTCGGGCTCACTACTGCTCATGCGCACTCGGACTCACTACTGCGGATGCACAATCGGGCCCACTACTGCGCATGCGCACCCCGGCTCAGACCTGCACATGCGCACACGGACTCACTACTGTGCATGCGCACTCGGGGTCACTACTGCTCATGCGCACTCGGACTCACTACTGCTCATGCGCACTCGGGGTCACTACTGCGCATGCGCACTCGGACTCACTACTGCGGATGCGCGCTCGGGCTCACTACTGCGCATGCGCACACGGACTCACTACTGCGCATGCGCGCACGAGCCCACTACTGCGCATGCGCACTCCGGCTCAGACCTGCACATGCGCACACGCACTCACTACTGCGGATGCGCAATCGGGCTCACTACTGTGCATGCGCATTCGGGGTCACAACTGCTCATGCGCACTCGGACTCACTACTGCTCATGCGCACTCGGGGTCACTACTGCGCATGCGCCCTCCGGCTCACTACTGCTCATGCGTACTCGGACTCACTACTGCGGATGCGCAATCGGGCCCACTCCTGCGCATGCGCGCACTCGGACTGACTACTGCTCATGCACACACAGGCTCACTACTGCGCATGCCGGCTCGGGGTCACTACTGCGGATGCACAATCGGGCTCACTACTGCGCATGCGCACACCGGCTCAGACCTGCACATGCGCACTCGGACTCGCTACTGCGCATGCGCGCTCGGGCTCACTACTGCGCATGCGCACACGGGCTCACTACTGCGCATGCGTACACGGGCCCACTACTGCGCATGCGCACGCGAGCTCACTACTGCGCATGCGTTCTCGGGGTCACTAGTGCGCATGCGCACTCGGGGTCACTACTGTGCATGCGCCCTCCGGCTCACTACTGCTCATGCGCACTCGGACTCACTACTGCGGAGGCACAATCGGGCTCACTACTGCGCATGCGCACCCCGGCTCAGACCTGCACATGCGCACACGGACTCACTACTGCGGATGCGCGCTCGGGCTCACTACTGCGCATGCGCACACGGGCTCACTACTGCGCATGCGCGCTCAGAGTCACTACTGCGCATGCGCACTCGGGGTCACTACTGCGCATGCGCACCCCGGCTCAGACCTGCACATGCGCACACGGACTCACTACTGCGGATGCGCAATCGGGCTCACTACTGTGCATGCGCACTCGGGGTCACTACTGCGCATGCGCCCTCCGGCTCATTACTGCTCATGCGTAC